>JAGFNQ010003700.1:116315-716315 GCA_024364735.1 Boesenbergia rotunda | reverse complement strand
GCTTAAATCAGATATTGGCCATTTTCCTTTCATTTTAGTTTGATGATCATCTTTATGTTCTTTCAAATCAATATCATCAGAATGAGGAATATCATCCATTTGATTTTCCAAATTACTCATTTTTTTGCATGAACTCACTAATTTCTTCTCTAACATGCTCGGGGCATTTCGGACAAGCTTTCGCATTTCTATTGCCTCCAACTAAATGTAGCTTGTGTCGATAAATTCCGTCATTTGTTATTTTATCACAAAAAATACAAATGTTAATATTTGGATTTATAGGATCTGAACATGTTACATAATTCCAAGCAATATCTTTTTGAATGGATGGAATTACTGTATTTGACATGGTATAAAATCAACTCAATAAACACTGCTGAAAATTAAAATCAATAATAATCAATGAATAAAAAACATATATATAAAATTGGGAAAAAAATTTATTATCTAAATATAAATCTGATTTATATGAATTAATTAAATTTATTATAATTTTTATTTTAAACTTAAATATATATTTAAATATGAATTTTTAATTTATATGAATTAATAAAATTTATTAGAATTTTTATTTTAAATATATATTATATATTTAAATTTTATTTACTGATTTAGTAGTTTATATGAATTAATATAATTTACTAAATTTTTATTTAAACTATAATTTAATATATTTAAATATAAATATCTAATAATTAATTTTAGATTTTGTTTAAATATAATTTTTATCTATTTAAATTTTAATTTTAAATCTGATTTAAATTTTAAAGATTTATAAGAATTAATAAAAAAATTTAAAATTTTTTAATTTTAAATATATTTAAATCTGATGTATATTAATTAATAAAATATATCAGATTTTTATATTTAAAAATATATTTTATAAATTTTAAATCTGATTTATATTACATATTAAAATTTAATAGAATTTTTTTATTTTAAAAATATTTTTTATATATTTAAAATTTTTTTATATGAATTAATAAAGATTATAAGATTTTTTTGAGGAATTGTTTGATTTTTTTGAGGAATTGTTTATTTTTTAAACATTAATAAAAAAATCACACCGGCGGCGTTGGAAGTAGTGTCGCACGCCTCCGACGGCGCTGGAAGTGTCGCCGGAGGTGTGCGATGTTGCTTTCGTTGTCGTCGGAGGTGTCCCGCAACGCTTTCGGCGCCGCTGGACACCACAAATAGTTCCAGGGCGCCGGAAGGATCGCCGTACTTCTCCGACGCTGCCAACGATGACACACATTGGAATTTGGATTGAGAAAGAGAATACTTGGAAGAGGGATGCAACGACAGACGAAGCGGCGACAAGAAGCAGAAGAAGACGCAGCGACAGACGTAGTGGCGAATCGACGATGGCGAGAGGAAGATGAAGGGGCACAATTGCAAAGAGATTTAGGGATTTAAATAAAACAAAAGGCAAAATTGCAAATTTTTTTGTGCAAGAGCACATTGCGCGAAGCGTCGCTTCTTTGATCACACTCGCTTCCGCGTTCGTAGATGTGATGCCTGCTCGCTTCGCTGCGCCTTGCGATTAAGCGCGCGAAGCGAGCGCTTGTGACAACACTGCTCCAAGAGTCAAATTCTTTAAAGGGATTCAATGAAAGTCTCATACCTTTCATTGTATACTATGCTCTGCCTTGGAGCATCCAATTATCACAATGAAGATCTCCAATTTTCAGTCTCCTTATCATTTAAGAAAATTGAAGTTATAAGGTTAAAAATTCAATTTTAAATATAAATCTCCTCCTTAACTCCAAACTCGCCCTTTTCAATTATTGCTTTCTTATTTGTACCATGAAAATTATCCTTAAAATACTTATAAAAGCATTTTATAGGGTTAGGAATAGTTAAATGACTTAAACTTGACTAAGTGGATTGAGATTTGACTATTTTAGCCAAAACAGGCCAAGCTAATCGATTGATTTCAGTTATCAATCGATTACAATCTATCAGAATCGACTAGCATTGGGTGCCAATAGATTACCACGTCCTAATCGATCACCTGATCGATTTCGCAAGTTTCCGTGCTCATGGAAATTCATCACTAATCGATTACCATTATTGAATTTCTGATTTCAATTTCAGACTGAAATTCATAAATTCATAAATAATTTTATGATTTTTGAAAATTATAAAATTTTGCTTAGGTATTATTTAAGTCTTCTACTATCATGGAAAAATAGTTTTTTATGAAAATATTTTCTATTTTCAAATATTGATACAAAATTGAAAACTAATTAAAATTTTAATGTTTCACTCTATTATACAAGAAAAACTTGTTAATCTTCGAGGAGGATACTTCTTCAACTTCTTCGGATGTTGAATATCTCTCAACCTCCAAAGCCTTTTGTTCTTGATCCAATGAGTTACCCTCCTTGAATTTGTGTTCGTTTTCTAATGAGATTGGGTCTTCGTGATGTTTTGCCAACTTGCATCATAACTCCTTGCTATCTTGATATTTATCAATTTTACACAAGATGGTGCTTGCAATAAATTAACCAATAATTTAGTTAGTTTGTTATTGACCTCACATCTCTTGATTTGCTCCTTATTCCATTTGCTTTTCTTGAGGAGCTTGGAGCTTTAAAATTCTCCATCAAAGTAAACCATTGTGCTATTTCTATCATGAAATAATTTCCAACCTTTGATTTCCAAAGGTCAAAGTTTCCAACTTCGAATAGTGGAGGTGCTCGGATATCATATCCGAATCCATTTCTTAACTACATTTTAAACTTGAGCTCCCTTGAATTATTAAGTCCTTGACTCGTTGAAATTAGGATTTCAAACTCCAACTTCTTTTTCTTCCTCTAGCTCATTACTCTCTCCACGCTCTGATACTACTTGTTAGGATACATCGAGAGTTAGAAGGTGGGGGGGGGGGGTGGAGGGGGTGAATAGCTCACTTCGCTCTTTGAAGATTTGTCACAGCAGATAACTCGAACCAATTGCTAACGCCCTTGATTTGCTTGGTATCCACATCCTTAAGATGACTAATTCAAGGATTCACACCATGCACATAGCTCCACTATGAACACTCGAAAACAATCCGGAGGCGAAGAAGCCTCGTGCAAACTCGAATACAAAAAGAACACAAAGCAAATACAAATGAAATCGTAAAACACGATTACAATAATGAAATTTGCTTACTTTGTTCTCTTGTTGCTTTGATCACCTTTTTGATGCTTCGAAATACAACAACACTTTTCTCTAAGAACCCCCAAGAACTGGCATGAAGATGTATATCAAGCTCTACTTCTTCCTGCAACGGAAAACCTTTTTCCAGGATTTACTTTTCGCTCCTAATCGATTAGGAATGATCCTAATCAATTGTCACGTAGGATCTGCCTGTTAACACCTATAAAACGATTCTTTTTCAAAACCCTAATCGATTGACGAGTTATACCAATCAATTCAGAATCTTTCTATTCCCTCACGAACACAATCAATCTATTCCGAAACTTACTGTGCGCGAGAAACAATATCCTAATCGATTGGACCCCTGATTGATTTCGGCTCTTCTCTCATGAAGAGCTTTGGCTGAATCGATTAGACAATCAATCCTTCAACTCTTTGTGCTTTGTGAAACACAATATCTAATCGATTAACCAACTCTTATTTGATTGCCCAATTGATTATGCTCTCTGTTCATGAGGAAAAACTCTCAGTTGATCACCTGATCGATTGGCCAAGCTCTAATATTCTTTTGCCCAACCCGAAGTCTTCCATGACTTGTTGGGACTTCTCGTTGCCTAACATATAGTCAACCATGACCTGCCAGGATTTCTTTATCAAGTGTTCGACCAACCCTTTACTAACTTGGACCCCTTGCCTAGTTCCTGTAGGACTTCCATTTACCTAACCTCCAGTTAGAGCTTCACCAATTAAGTTTCTGGTTAACCATGACCTACTTGACTTCTCTCATATATTGTCAAATATCCGATTAACCTTGACGATCTCTTATTATATATTGTTAAACATCGAAACTTAAGTCAAAACCCATTCGAGCTTAATTAAACTGGTCAACTTTGACCAAGAATGATTGTGCCAACAAATCATTGTAAATGATAGTAGGTGGTGGCGGGGAAGTTAGTGATTGTTTATTGCCTTGGCGGTTGAATTTTTTTACTATTTTTATATATAATATCATAAATAATCATTATTCTTTATAGTATTTAGTTTTCATAAAATATATTAATTAAAAATTAAAAATTGAAAATTTAAACTAATATTTTAATATATATATATATATATATAATTGAATAATTTTATTAGATTTTAATTAAGTCTATTTAAATTATCTCAATCATATTTAGAAATTGATTAAAATTATTAACATAAAGTTATTACAGCCTAAGCGATTGATTTTTTTACTATTTTTATGTATAATATTATAAATAATCATTATTCTTTCTAGTATTTATTTTTTATAAAATATATTAATTAAAAATTAAAAATTTAAATTAAATATTTTTTAAAAAATATATATAGTGGAGTAATTTTGTTAGGTTTTAATTAAGTCTATTTAAATTATCTAACTCGTATCTAGTATTTGATTAAAATTATTAACATAAAGTTATTACCGCCTAGTTGGTTGAATTTTTTTGCTATATAATGAAATAATTTTTTTAGACTTTATTAAGTCTGTTTAAATTATCTTAATCATACCTAGTATTTAATTAAAATTATTAACATAAACTTATTTTATTAAACCCTAACTTGCTTGTTTTGTTTTGGCCGAGAGACGAGTGCAGACTCGTCGTGCTTTCCCATGTGACGCCTTCGGACTTGTCGTTGGGCTCGACACATATGACATGTCCGGACTTATCACCAAGCCCAGGCAACAAGTCAGAAGGCGTCGCGATGGCGAAACAACGATGGTCGTGGCGGTGACGGTGGTTCTAGAGGCGGTGGTGGAAGGAGGTGAGTTATCGTCTAAAGCATTGCCACATGCCAAGGCTGTGCGGTTGATATCCGCCTCCTGCCTAGGTGACCTCGCCTTGACCGCAATTTAGAATACTGTTCTTAATGTTTTTTTTCAAGTTGGTTTTATATTTCATTCTTGAATTTTTTGAACTTTTCAAAGGATTCTGATTTGTGTTTCATTAAACACAGTCATATCTACTAATATCATTAGTGAAATTAATGAAATATGATAGCCTCATCTAGTTGTTGTATTGAAAGGGTCCTAACAATTCATTAGCTTGTTCGTTTTGTTCACTAAAAGAAGTTTTAGTTATCTTGCATGATAGACAAGATTTGTATATTTTCAAAATCAAATGAGTTCAAAAGTTCATTCATATAACCCAAGCGATAGTGTTAGAGGTATGTTTGATTTAAATCATTAGATTTTAACCATTTTGCATTTATGTTATAATTGAATTTTTAAGGTCTAAAACATAAAGTTCATTTATTAATCGTGCACTATAATATAACATATCATTTAAATTAATAGAACAACATTGGTTCTTTATTGCAAATAAAAAAAACTTTTCTTTTCTTGTCCAAACAAGAAATAGAAATAATATTTTTAGTTAGAACAACACATAATAATAATTTTTAAGTTCCAAAATAAGCCTACTAGGTAAAGATAAAAAATAGAATCATACAACTATAACAGCAACTCTTGCAACATTGTCAAATCGTAGATCTACTTCGACCTTTGTCAACTATCTACTCTTTCTTAGATCTGCACATTAGTACACATGTGAGAAGTCGGTATCTAATATTCATGATGAAGTAGATAAATTCACTTCTATAACACAAATACCTGAGGTAGAAGTTACACTTTCCTTTTTCTTTTTTAATTCCTCTAAGTATACTTTACAATTTCTCTTTCAATATTCGATCTGACTACAATAGAAGTAAGTTCCTTCTTTAGCCGCCTTTGGGTTTTAATGCAGAAGGCTTTGCCTTGATTTTGGTTTGGTTTTACCCTTACATTTGGGCCTGCATTTTCTTTTACTCTTTTGCACCATCAATATGGTATATTGGGCTTGGTCTTCTTAAGATTCAGTTCAGCAGTTCTCAACATGTTTAACATCTCAGGCAACAACTTATAATCATTCATGTTGTAGTAATTCATAACAAATTAATAATAACTTTCCAACAACGATTGCAGAACTAAGTTAGTAACCAACTCTTGGCCCTAATGCGAAGCCCAACCTATAACGATTCTTAACGTATCCAATTAGTTTAGGAACATACAGGGTTTCTATCATCTTCTATGAATATATGGCTTTGATACTTCAAACCTCTCATACTTTGCCTGCTCTTGATATTGTCGTTTTAAATGTTCAACTATATCATAAGCATTCTTATTCTTGTGTTGCTTTTGAAGCTCATAATTCATGGTAGCAAGCATAATATATGATACATATGATACCTATAACGGTTCTTAACGTATCCTATTATCTTGAAGTTTTTTATAAAAATCCTTATAGAGGCATTAGAAGCAGGCTAGGACATATAATTTCCTTTCTTGCTTAAGGATAATCCTCAAATTTCAGTAAAGTCTAGGAAGTTTGCTCTATAGAGCGTGTCCTTCTCAAGGACAAATCGCAGTGATAGGGTATTTAATGTATTTACAAACATGGTAATCTACAACAATAATACATGCAGAAATATGTATTATAAAATAAATTCACTTAATTAGACTTTAATTAAATGAATCTCTCATTAAATTGTAAGACTGGGCAAGGGAAAGTCTTGGATGTACATAAACATAGTTTACTCACACTGCTAGCTCCGAATTGAATAGAGATTAATTTTTGGTGGTCAAACCTCCATTTATCTTATCTTGAGATACTTTTGGTTGCCCTCGGGGCTATGGTGCAACGGAAAAACGACTAGTTGTTATCCCAGGCATTCGCGATTCGATCGCCAGCTACGCCATATTTTGTAGGAATTTTTCCTCAAAATGGAGCGCGAACTCTGGGACGCTGGGTTTTTGGACCTCCTGTCACGAGCACTTCCTGATTTACCCTGGCGATCGGTGGGAAACTTCCGTGGGGCTGGACCGGTCGCCCGAGGTTGAAAAAACCTCGTTAATCATTTTTTTTTTTGAGTTAGCTTTGGTTAATGTTCCAAAGTTTGGTTATTTAGGTAGGTAACATTTACCAATTGCATCGAATGTAACTCTTGGATAATAAGTGTACAATACATTTTGTTCTTTGCTTATCCAATGGTGCAATTCGTAAATTTATATCTCTAAGTTCTTAATCTTAATGAGATAACCTAGTTAAGTCCAAGGTTATAAAAATCACTAGGCGGTAGTCGAGCGGAGGACTACCGCCTAGTGGCTAGGCGGCCTAGACGGGGTCTAGGCGTTTTCACTGTTTTCCGGACAAAAACTCCAAGGATGCCATTGGAATTTTAGGATGTCAAATATTTCATAAATGGTACAAATGATAACTGGACTAGAGAGTGTCAATAATGAGTAGCCTATAAAATAAGATAGGACTAACAAAATAAAAATTCAAAGTATAAAAAATAGATAACTATTCTAAAAAGTATCATAATATGAATATGTTCATGTAGTACATTAAAATTCAAAAACTAATCTCGATATTCATATGGAAGAAAACATAATAAAAATGTGAGCGCGGTGCACAGAAGGATGTTTCCACTGTGAAACATTGTCATCAACTTAATTACGGGAGCTGTTGATTGGAGGGTGAAGTGTTGTCAGATCAAAAACGATCAAAAGAAATCTCAAATCCTAATATATGAAAAACATATAAGGACTTCACCGGAACAAAGTTTGTATCAGTGGTAAAATGGGGCTAAAATTTGAATTACTGTCTACCAATTTTGTAACATAGGAGAGGTTGAATATTTTTCAGAAAAAGGATATAAGCATTTAAAAATTAAATAGATAAGATGGACTCCTTGCAGAAAGAAATAACTTGGATGAATATAGGGCTTCCACCAAAATCATTCATGAGATTATTGTCCTATGACATTGCAACTTTCATTTCTGCTTTATTCCAAAAATTCTTTAAAAGATCAATTTATTGTTAAAACGTTAAAAAAAATAAAAATTGCAAACACCCAGGCCGCCCAAGCCGCCTAGGCAGCTAGTTGCCACAAACACGACGACTCATACTTGTGCGAAGCGGCGGGGGGCCGATTGGCACCTAGGCGGCCGCCTAACCCGCTTTTTACAACACTGGTTAAGTTACACCTAATGTTTGATAAGTTCGATATCACACTTATCCTATTGCATTCTACTAAGATAAATAGAGATATTTTACTTTGGTAAACCCGTTTATTATTCATCAAGCCAACAATGAGCATTAAACTTTGGTGGAATCATAAATCGACTTAATAATATTACTAATTTAACCTGCATTATATATATCATGTAAGCATGACATATATCAACATACATCGCACAATCAAAAAATAGACGTATAGTTATGCCCCAACTAATATGAACTTCTCAAGCCGATGAGAGGATCGAAAGGTCAACCTAAGAGAATTGCATATTATTTTCTCGGTTGTCATATATTGTTGGTCTCCTCAATTATGATCTTTAATCTTGTACTATACTAGCATTATTCTAATTTGTAAAAGACATTCGACAGGAGTTAGATGAGAAAAGAAATTTTACAACTAGAGACGTGGAAATAAAATACACGACACATAGACCTTATTATTTTATAACAAACACACACAATCCACTCATATCGGGCAAAGGGCCATAACTATACACCATGTCATACATCACCTGTATCAATCTTAGACATTATTTTATTATGATTCTAATTAATAATTTATATGGCGAAAACATATGGGATTCTAGGGGTAGCGCCCCTAGCAGAGTCTAAGAGGCAGTGCCCCTGATGGGGTAAAGGGGGCAGCGCCTCTTGCGGGGCATCGGGGGTGGAGCCTCCAAAAGATAAATGATTTTCTTAACTCATTGAATGAGTTCCTGCTATAATTTCCTTTGACATTAACAATCGAATTTCACGAACAGTTTATAACAGATTATTTCATTATCGTGATCAAGTCATAGTTTTGATTATTACTTAAACTAAATGATTAATATCTCACAATCCGTTCACAACATATTGTTTCAAACATATTAATCGAATTGAAAACCACCATTGTTTGATTAGCCGTATGAAACCAAATTATAACGTTCATATTATCGACTTAACATGAACTATTAGAATCACTACTGTTTCATACCAGATTAATCAAAACCACTCATAAAATCGAAATACCCAAAGCACCCATAAATCATTTGTCTAGAATCACAATAAATATGTTTGTTTAATTCGGATATAAAAGCAAATAGTAAATGCTGTAATCGAATTCACAAGTGGCTCTGATACCACTATTGGGGTTTATAGCAAAATAAAGTATTAAAATTAAACGCCAAAGAAAAGAAACCCATCAGAGATCCATACGAATTCAGAGTACATTGTTGGTTTGGAAATAATATTGCCTCTTGATACATAAAATTCTTTTTCGTATATGGAGAGTCTGGTCGATTTCAGCACGATTAGTAGGTTTGTGCCTCTAGCGGTGTCCACATAAAGCACAACCATCACCTGTCTTATGAGCACAATTGGAGAATCACGATATGTTACGTCTGTAGTGCTAGCTACTTTGTGTGTGTGTGTGTGTGTGTGTGTGTGTATATATATATATATATATATATATATATATATAAAAGTTTAGATAAAACCTTAACTTTTAAGATTATCTTATTAAATAAGACATGTTTAGATTATCTTATTAAATAAGACGTGTTTGTAACCACCAAATCTTGTCTAATAATGATTAACGAGTTTTTTCTAACCTCGGGTGACCGGCCTTGCCCCACGGAAGTTTCCCACTAGCCACCAGGGTAAATCGGGAAGCGCTCGCGGTGGGCGGTGGGCGGTGGGCGGTGGACCAAACCTTGTCTAATAAAAAAACGATTAAGGAGGTTTTTCCAACCTCGGGTGACCGGCCCGATCCCACGGAAGTTTCCCACCGGCCGCCAGGGTAAATCGGAAAGTACTCGCGATGGGTGGTCTAGAAGCCTAGTATCCCAGGATTCGTGCCCCATTTGGAGGAAAAATTCTTACAAATATGTCGTAGCTGGGGATCGAACCGCGGATATCTGGGATAGCGACTAGTCGTCCTACCGCTGCACCATAGCTCCGGGGGTAAATCTTGTCTAATAAGACCATTTAAAATGTGGTCAAGTCTAATCTAATAAGACTTATGAAATATGATCAAGTCTAAGCTGATTAGACTTTATCTAATAACATGGTCAAATTTTATCTATTAAAACATTATCTAACAATGTGAATTTCATTTGATTTGGGTTTATTAGATTAATTATTAGTTTAATAAATTTGAAATTCAATTTGATAAAATCATTAATTTAATAAGTTTCAATTAGATTAAAGTGATATGAGTTGATTGTATTCCTAACTTTTTAACCTGTATATAAATGTTCTGAGAAAATTTCTTGCAAATGATCTTCAGATGGGCGAGCAGATTTTGCTGCACCAATGCATGACCTAAGAACAGTTCTAAATCCTAATCGTTGTTTTTCCCTTTTTGTCTCGCCTCTATATTTCTTTGTTATTATATTACTTTTAGATATTATGAGATCAATTCAAGATTACTTTTTTTTGTACCAAATTCATCAGAAACAAAGTTCATAAAAGCTAACCGTTGTGGTTTATTTTCTCCGTAGGCATGCCCAATCTGCAATACTGAGGTCTCTACATCAGGGAGCAAGTGAAATGGGATAATCTTTCAAAATGACCATTGTCTTTGTTGGATGCTTTGTCAACATGATAAGGTGAAACAGCTGTTCCTACTATGATAATTTGGGACGCCACATTGCGATGTAATATTATCAATTCTTAATGTACAAAACCTCTTGCTCATCGTCTGCTTGTGTTTGGATAAAGCTGTTCTCTGGTTGCAAATGACCACTCTTTCAGTTATAATCACTCCGAATGCGTTCTTTCTTTTGTGCATCATTTTAAACTTTTTTATTGCGTTTTTAAAACTATGGCGTATCATTAAATTTATCACAAACTTTGGAATTTTAATAATTGTATCATGAATTTTTATATTCTAATATCAATTTGAGTACGGATTCTGCCTAACACATCGCATGATGTTTTTAATGAATTAGGTGTCACATCTTATGTATTGATTTAACATTTTTAAATTAACACATTGACAATGTGTTTTTTTATGAATTATATTTCACATCGTTTGGATAATAAGGTGTAGATAATCATAAAGTGCATCAATTTTCAGAGACAACAACACTTTACAGATCCCAACAGTAGTTTTAGATTTGTAACTGCACAAATTGCAAGCCCTCCGTTTGCATAAAGACCAGCACGACCCGCTTTCGGATATAATATAAGAGCCCTCGCGATTGCGTTCGATCCAATGAAGTCTAAAAACAGATTGGTTGATAAGTTAAAATTGTCTGTGGTTTAATACTTGACAATTTTAACATGCTGCAGACTTTTGCTTGCGCGCTCGCATGGATCCAAGGCGCCATGGCATCTTGGTTCAATATAAATTTTTTTTTTTAAAATTTTTTGAATATATTTAGGGTTTAAGTTTTTAAGATTTAGGAGTTGGGTTATAATGAATTTAGGCTAATAAAATTTTTTCTTAGAGTTTAGTCGTCCTTCTTGAATTATAGTATTTAAAATAATCAATTTTAGAGGCTCACGTAGTATCTTATATGTATATAGCATTTAAGAATTTAAGATTTAGGGATTTAGTTATAGTGAGTTTAAGTTAATACGATTTTTTCGTAGAGTTCAGTCGTTCTTCTTAGGTTATAGTGTTCAAATAATCAATTTTAAATATTCACAAAGTATATTATATGTATTTATGATTTATCAGAGAAACTTTAATTAAAAAAAATAAAATAAACAAATTGATACCTCTCATGCTTTTCCATTCACGGAGTATATTATATATATTTAAGATGTATACGAGAAAATGTTAATTTTAAAAAAATAAAAAAAATAACAAACTAGCACCTCCCATGCATGGGAGGCCTCAGTTTGTTTTTTTTACAAATATGACTTGGCGCCTCGAGTCACGTTGTGCATGTTGGTGCAATCATATTTCAAATATTATTTATGTTCCGGAAATAATCGACGTCGACGGTCAGTCACTAGGGTTCAACCCACGTGGATGCTGACGTTAAGGGAGGAACTCCACACCCTGCGAGATTAACATGAGCGTTAGGGAATACGCCGGAGGTTGTTCGACGGAGCCCACTCCGACGCTCAAGTCAGTGCCTCGATGGAGAAGAAGAGTAGCAGAGAATGCGTAACCCCCATACTGGAGGGGTTAGAGTATCTTTTATACCTGCGGTGGCTGCCTTTGTGTGTCCCCATGATCTATGCCACGCCCCCTCGTTCGTCAGTTACCGGATAATCTTTGAAATGATCCACGCCGTCATTAAATTCGACCTGTTGCAACATTTAAGGGTCATGATGACTCCACGATAGGGGGATGATTATCCGCAAATCCGAGAAAAGGGAGACCGCTACTTGAGGTCAAATGCTTCTTGGGCTTCGCTACCCTGAGGTGATCTCGAGGTCTTCTGGCCCGGGAGATCCCGGGCGCTTCGCTTCACCGAGGTGGTCTCAGGGCCTGACTTCCCGGGGTGATCCGGGGGGGGGGGGGGTTTCTGATTTGTCTCCGGGGCGTGTTTATCGCGCGGGGGGGGGGGGGGGGGGGGGGCGGAGGATCCTTCTCCCGAGAGGGTCTCGGGAGCTCTGAAAGAGAGTCGCTCAGACTCGCTATATCTTGCCACTCAACTTCTTCAGCCCACGTGTCCGCCCTGAGGTATTCAACCCCATCACAAGCCCCTCCCTTCAAGTCTGATCGAAGGAAGTGTTGCTGACTGATCAAACTAGTGTCGTGATGAAGAAGCTATGTACCCGTGGGTCCTTACACCCATTACTGATCCCTCGGCAGTCATATTGGGTCCTAGGATTGTAGAATTTACCTCGGTTCCTGAGGCAGTCCTCTTTTGGCTTTGTCTTCCCAAAAAGTCTTTTATGGTTTTCGAGGTACTGTAATGATACCTGTCCATCCTTCATAAAGGCGCATGGCGTTCTTTGATGGCGACAAAGTCCTTTCGCGAATGCTCCGTCGCCACGCGCCCCCCCTACTTTCTTCGCCACCTCTTATTGACATGCGCAGTTGTAGTTGGTTCACATCACCCGACTGTTCCCTGGCACTGCCATGAGGTGGCGGTTCCTTGCCTTCCACGTGCCTTGCCCCCATTGCACACATGCGGGCGACTTCCTCTGTATAAGTAGGGGAGCCAAGAACGTTCAACCACCTTCTGGCTTCGTGGCTGGGTGCACTGCGTCTTCGTCTTCTTCTCTAAGGATTCTTTTTAGCGTAAGTCCTCTGCCTCCTTCTCATCCTTTCACTTAGGAATCATGCAAGGTTATCGAGCAAAATGGTATGAGTTCGCCTCTTCGAGGGTGAGGCTGGAGGCCTTGCAGGCGGCTATTGAGGCCTACGGCATTTCGGCTGAGATGACAGTGGTGGTCCCTGAAGTGGACCAGACACTGGTGGAGCCTCCCGTAGGCTTCTTTACCTTCTTTCTGGGGAAAGTAGAGTTGGGGCTCCACTTCCCCATTCCTCCTTTTTTCATGAATGTGACCTCCTACTTCGATATCCCTCTTCACCAGATGGCTCCCAACGCCTTCGCCCAAATGGGCGGGGCGTACATCATCTTCAAGCTCTTCGATATCCCCTTGACCACTCGCCTTTTTCATTCCTTCTTCCTTCTGATTGGCGCGCGAGGGTCTTTTAGCTTTTCGGCGCGTCCTGACCATAGGTTCTTAGGAGGGTTCCCTTCCTCGCACAAGGGGTGGAAAGAGAAGCTCTTCTTCATCCAACTACCTATGCAACCCTTCAGTCCTCTTCGCTGGACGGAGGGTTTGTTGACTCCCCTCTCCTTAGGGAATTTCTTCCAGGGCCCAGCCTACTAGCGCGCCAGGAATATACTCTCCGGCATGGAGTTCAGTGGTCCGGGTCTGGTATAGAGTGAGGAGCTCATGTATCGAGCGAGCCTTAGCCCAAAAGTGACCCAGATTAGCCCCAACCTTGGTACGTTTAACTTTTTCATCAATGTCTGTTAGTTCTAACTGATATTTTCCTGCCTGGTCATTGCAGAGAAACTCATGATTTCGAGGGCGATGCACCGACTGATCAAGTGGGAGGAGGCCAACAAGGAGGCACTGGCTCCTCCCCCTTCCTCTCCTGATGCACCCTCTGTGTCTGCCGAGTCCTCGGAGGGGACTGTTGAATCGTCCCGTGGGTCTGCCTCTCCGGGAAGGGCAGAGGTTACTGCTGCACCTCTGCCATTTACGAACCAGGGGACTTCTAGTCCGTCGGTTGACCCTCGGGCGAACATCCCTTCAGAGGGTGACTCGCCCCCGGCTGCTGTCCATCCGGAGGGGGTCATTGAGGAGTCCCTGCCTCCCACTACCCCTTCAACAGCCCATTCACAGGTCGATACAAGAGGTGGGTTCCGGAAGGCTCGAGTCCCTGATGGAAAAGGCTGCACTCCGGTGGCCCCAGCACCCTTCCCTCTGTCCCTGAGGAGGATGCTTCTCCTTCCGATGGTGGGGAATTCATTCCCTTATCTTCCCCCGTTCCGCTGGAGGCTGTTCTGGAGGCCGGTGTCTAGGCCTCCGACTTTCCTTCAATTGACCCTGTCGAGGCTCCTAAGGGTAAGAAAGTATTGCCCACCCAATTGAAAGATCGATGTGGGCGTGCAGAGGGGGGGTGAATGTACTTTCGCGGATCGTTTTGATCTCTACACAGATGTTAGCGCAGCAGAAATAATATGTAAAGGAAATACAATGCTAAAAAGAAATCTTTTACTTGGTATCCACCCAGATGGGTGACTAATCCAAGGATCCACGCCGCGAGCACCACTTTTCACTATCGAAAAGTCTCCTTAAGGTGGAGAAACCTTTACAGCAATAGCTTCCTCTTTACAGATGTAGAATTATGGTGGAGGAAGCAAAAGATCACTCTACAATTGGGCAGCACTTCGTTACTGTACGGAACTGTACAGACACGTGTGACGAGGCCTCCTTTTATAGGTGAAAAGGACAGATTCGCAGTCTGTCCAAACTCACACCAGTCGACTGCCCCGAGGGCAGTCGACTGGCCCGCATTAAATGCCGGCCAACGGCTAGCCAACGGCTAGCAAACAGCTAGCCAACGGCTAGTTTTGGGGTATACCAGTCGACTGCCCCAAGGCCAGTCGACTGATCCGAGGTTGCGAACTCTCTGTGGGTTTGGGCAGTCGATTGCCTTCGGGCCAGTCGACTGCCCTGCCTCCCAGCTCAGCTCCAGCCACTCCAAACCTTCTCCTTCGCGTGTGCCTTCAGGTCTGCTCCCTTGGCTTGCCTCTTGAAGTCCTCTTCCTCTGGCTATCGTCCCTCGGATGCGCACACAAGCCTTCCCTTGGCTTGCCTCCATGCCACCCTTCACGTGTGCCCTTTGAAGTCCACTTCCCGGCTTGCCCTTGGAGCTCTCCTCCCTCGGCTCTCGTCCCTCGGATAGGTCCACCAAGTGTGATTCTCCAAGTCCTGCAAACTCAATCACACAAATCAAATACAACATAACACTCTAACTTTAAACCTATTCGCCCACACATCAAAACCATGATCTTCGAATCATTTAAAAGGTCGATTGCCTCAACAATCTCCTCCTTTTTGATGTGTGACAATATGTTTAAGTTAGAGATAAATAACAGCAATAGCAATAGCAAAAGATAGCAATTGAAACATTATGAGACATAATAACCCTAAGAGGTAACCTCCCCCTTAACCAATGTCCTCTCCACAGTTTCAATTCTAATCATATTCCAAGTTAAGTTTCCACTTAACAACATCAATAGGAATGTAAGACATATCCGAACCTAAGAGGTACCTCCCCCTTAATCCATGTCTTTTCTCCAAATTTTAACCTTTCAAGATCTAAGTTAGACAAAATACCTAAAATCATCCATTTTAAGTCAAAATTATAACTTAAACCGCCCATTCTCCCCCTTTGACACCATCAAAATGATTGCCCCAAGCAACCAAACCCTAGGGTATCAAATGCAGGGATAATTGATATCTGAATTTTCTCACAGCAGCTGAAAATAGCTGTGCCAGTCGACTGCCCATAGGGCAGTCGACTGATACGCCATCAGTATGAAATTTCAGCTTTTCTGTCGAATTTCAGAAACTCCCAGAAAATTCCAAAAAATTTCAAAAATTATAAAATTTTGCATACATGTTTGAAATGTTATACTCTATCAGGGAAAAATATTAAACCATATAAAATTTCATATATGCACGTCTTTTGATAAAAATCTAAAAGTTTTGAAAAACACTACATTTTGTATCAACCTTTGAAACCAATTTTGCAAATATGTGACTTTTAAAAGCATGGCACAGTATGTAAAACATAAAATGGTTTTCAAAGTTTTAAAATGTCCAACTATGATCTTCGGCAAGGTGTCCATTGATTAAACACTTGCCTCCCCCATAGTTGGTCTAGTTTTGATATTTTGATACTTTTAATGGTCCAACAATGTGCCACAAGCACAAGTGAGCCAAATGTATCACTCTAATGGATCAAGCACCCTTTTTCAAAGCTAAGGTCTCCAAGTTCATTCTATACTTCTACAAAACACATTCCAAGGCCTCTTCTTAAGGATGAAAACTCCGATTCGGGAAGAGGCTTGGTAAAGATGTCGGCTAGGTTCGACTTTGATTCAACATAGTGTAGTTCTATGTCTCCCCTTGCCACATGGTCTCTAATGAAGTGATGTTTCACTTCAATGTGTTTTGTTCTAGAATGGTGAACCGGATTTTTAGTTAGGTTGATCGTGCTTACATTATCACACAAGACTTTGACCTTGGTGTAATGTAGCTCATAGTCCTCTAAGGTGTGCATGATCCAAAGGAGTTGGGAAACACATCCACCCATTGCCACATATTCTGCTTCCGTTGTTGATAGGGCAACGCATGGTTGTTTCCTACTACTCCAACTAACTAAAGAAGACCCAAGGAATTGACACCCTCCACTTGTACTTTTCCTATCTAATTTA
This sequence comes from Boesenbergia rotunda, assembly GCA_024364735.1. Lineage (NCBI taxonomy): Eukaryota > Viridiplantae > Streptophyta > Magnoliopsida > Zingiberales > Zingiberaceae > Boesenbergia > Boesenbergia rotunda. The sequence continues at coordinate 699,175 of JAGFNQ010003700.1, read as the reverse complement.
CAACCCGCATAGTCTGAGTCGGTGTATCCAATTAGATCAACATTAGGGGTTCTAGGATACCAAAGTCCAACATTGAGGGTCCCTTTCACATACCTTAGAATCCTCTTGACTACAACCAAATGGGACTCTTTGGCACAAGATTGATACCTAGCACATACCTACCGCAAAAAGTATATCAGGTCTACTAGCGGTTAGGTATAGGAGGCTATCAATCATGCTCCTATATTGCTTAGAGTCTACCATTTTCCCTTTAATGTCACTATCCATTTTCACATTAGTTCCTATGGGTGTAGATGCTTCCTTAGCATTTTCTAAACCAAATTTTTTTAACATTTCCTTAGCATATTTGGTTTGAAATACATGTGTACCTTCATTAGTTTGCTTAACTTGAAGGCCTAAGTAAAATGTTAACTCTCCCACAAGACTCATTTCAAATTTATCTTCCAAACACTTGATGAATTCTTATAGGAAGTCATTATTTGTTGACCCAAAAATGATATCGTCTAATAGACTTGGGCAACAAATATATCCTTATCCTTAGATTTTAGGAACAATGTCGGGTCAATTGTTCCTCTCCTAAACCTCTTAGACACCAAAAATGAAGAAAACCTCTCATACCAAGCCCGGGGAGCTTGTTTCAATCCATATAAGGCTTTTCTTAATTTAAATACGTGTCTTGGATAGTTAGGGTCCTCAAACCCGGGGGGTTGTTCTACATAAACCTCTTCCTTAATGATCCCATTTAGGAATGCCGACTTCACATCCATTTGATGAAGTGTAAAACCCATGTGAGCGGCATAGGCTAGTAGAATTCTAATTGATTCTAACCTAGCTACGGGGGCATAGGTCTCATCATAATCTAACCCCTCAATTTGATTAAACCCCCTAGCTACCAATCTAGCCTTGTTCCTAGTGATTTTACCTTGGCCATCTAATTTGTTCCTAAAGACCCATCTAGTGGTCACAATGGTACAATCAGTGGGTCTAGGAACTAGCTCCCATACTTCACTTCTCTCAAATTGGTTTAGCTCTTCTTGCATGGCCAAGACCCAATCAACATCTCCCAATGCTTCATCAATGGTCTTGGGTTCTAATTGGGAGATTAGAGCTATTTGACTAGTTTGATCCCTAAAGTATGACCTAGTCCTTACTCCTTGAGTGACATCGCCCATAATTTTGTCAATGGGATGATCATGGTGATGTCTCAAGGGTCTAGAGGTTGTAGGTTCATTTACTCCTTCTTCCTCATCCTCTAGTGTATTTCTTACTCCCCCTTGATCAGTGCCCTCCAAATATAGGTCTTGAAGTCTTTGTGCAAGGGGTTAGACTTCTTCTATATCCTTATCAATAGAAGCCTTTCTAGGGTAAGTACTAGTGGTTTCATCAAATTTGACATTTGAGGACTCCTCAATCATTTTTGTCTTCTTGTTGTACACTCTGTAACCCCTACTAGTCAATGAATACCCTACTAAGATTCCTTCGTCGGCTTTTGACTCAAATTTTCTTAGGTCGTCTTTGGTGTTTAAGATGTAAACTTTACATCCAAAGACTCTAAAATAGTGGACTTGGGGTACTCTTCCATTCCAAAGTTCAAAGGGTGTTTTTCCTAAAAACCTATGTACCAACACCCGGTTTTGGATATAGCAAGCGGTGTTAACCGCTTCGGCCCAAAAATAGCTAGGAAGAGAATATGCATTAAGCATAGTCCTAGCAGCTTCTTGTAGGGCTCGGTTTTTCCTCTCAACTACCCCATTTTGTTGAGGAGTCCTAGGGCATGAAAACTCATGCTTGTACCCATTTTCAACACAAAATTGTGTGAAACTAGCGTTTTGGAACTTCCCACCATGGTCACTTCTAATTCGGTTTATTTTGATGTTCTTTTCATTTTCTACCCTTTTACTAAAACCTATAAAGATTTCTAGGGTATCATCCTTATGTTTCAAGAAGTAGACACAAGTAAACCTAGAAAAGTCATCAACTATCACTAAGCAATACTTACTTCCTACAAGTGATGGAGTACTATGGCAATCAAATAAGTCTATATGTAAAAGTTCTAAAGGCAATGAAGTGGTAATTAAAGTTTTACCTTTGTGTGATGCTTTGGATTGCTTACCCTCTTGGCATGCATCACACAACTGTAGATGCAGTCTGGCCCGATTGTTGTTTTGGTGTTTGACAATGATTTTAAGTTTGGTTGAGCGAATTTGGGTTAAAGTCCTGGTCGGGGACTGGGCATGAAATCCTGGTGAGTGAAGCCAGGTCCTAGCTTGTGAAGCTAGGTTGAAATCCCGGTGAGTGAAGCCGGGTCCTGGTGAGTGAAGCCAGGTGTTGGAAATCCCGGTGAGTGAAGCCGGGTCCTGGTGAGTGAAGCCAGGTGTTGGAAATCCCGGTGAGTGAAGCCGGGTCCTGGTGAGTGAAGCCAGGTGTTGGAAATCCCGGTGACAGGTGTTGGAAATCTCGGTGAGTGAAGCCGGGTCCTGGTGAGTGAAGCCAGGTGTTGGAAATCCCGGTGAGTGAAGCCGGGTCCTGGTGAGTGAAGCCAGGTGTGGAAAAGTCCTAACTTGGAAGGTTGGGTGAAAAGTCCTAGCTTGGAGGGATAGGTGAAAAGTCCTAACTTGGAGGGTTAGGTGAAAAGTCCTGGCTTGGAGGGTCAGGTGCCTAGCTTGGAGGGCTAGGTTGGATGAGGGTCTAACTCGGAGGGGTTGGGTGAAAAGTCCTAGCTTGGAGGGCTAGGTGAAAAGTCCTAGCTTGGAGGGCTAGGTGAAAAGTCCTAACTTGGAGGGTTAGGTGCAAATTCCCAACCTGGAGAGTTAGATTGAAAAATCCTTAGCTTGGAGGGCTAAGGTGAATGATATCCTAGCTTGGAAGGCTAGGTCTGCGTCCCTAGATCGGTCTGGTGACCGATCAGGGAGTTGACACGCTGCTCCTTCGTGGATCGGTCTGGTGACCGATCCAGCGATATCTGATCGGTCTGGTGACCGATCAGGGAGTGTGTGTTTCACTCACTGCACAGCTCCTGATCGGTCTGGTGACCGATCAGGGAGCGAATAGTGAGTTGAGTTCCCTTGCTAATCAGGTCCAGAACGGTCCGGTGACCGATCAGAGACTTAGGATTTGATTAAAGAATCACTGTTCACTCAAGCCTGATTGGTCTGGTGACCGATCAGGCTGGAGCCTGATTGGTCTGGTGACCGATCAGGCAGGAGCCTGATTGGTCTGGGGACCAATCAGGAGTGTGCAGAAACTGCTGGATCGGTCTGGTGACCGATCAGGGAGCTGATCGGTCTGGTGACCGATCAGGAGCAGAACTTTAATTCAAATAAGCTGTCAGAAGCTCTGATCGCGTCTGTTTTTACTGCCGATTCTCTGATACACTACTGATATGTTTTGATATGCATTGCTAAGGTTCTGTTGGAGTGTGCAGGCTTTTCAGGGATGGATTCAAACACTCAAGGAGGGTCAAAGAGAGGCTTTCCGTTGAGCAGGTTTGGCAGTTTTCCATCGCAGGTTACAACGGGCGCTGCTGGCAACGGCTGGAAGCTGACCTAGGGCTGGGGCTCGACTGAGGAGAGTTCAGTGAGTCCAGAGGAGGTCAGGGGTAGCTGGCTTGTTGCAGGTGAGCAGCTGGGAGCTGTGTGGAGCGTCTGTGGGTTGGCGATGGCAGCTAGGATAAGTGTGGGCTGGCGATGAAGAGAAGGGAGTTCTCTCTACTGCAGCAACACTTGATCCATCCTTAGCAATCACTCTGAGTCTTGAAGCTTCTGCAAACTTTGATCATCCTTTGAAGCTTGAGAGACTTGAGCACTAAGAAGGACTCGTGGCAAGGCGATCAACAAGCAAACAAGGAAGAGCTAAGTGAAGGCTCTTGCCGAGGTTGTGCTGGGGTGTTGTTTGTGCTTGTAAGCGTTTCTCTTCATCTGCTTGTGCTCTGTAAGTCTCTGATTATCTCTGTGCTTTTCATTCTACATCATCTTGTTGAGACATTTTGTGGAGAGGTTACTCCACCGAGAAGGAGGATTTGATATCCGGATTTCCGGGGCTTGATCTGCCGACGATCAAGGGATCGCCCACCTTAAGGGCACGCCAAGGAGTAGGGGCAAGTTATCCCCGAACCTTGTATATCGAGGTGTTAGTGTCCATTTGGTCTGCTCTTCATTTCTGCAACTTGCATTTCTGTTTGTATTTGCCTTCCGCTGCTAATCACTCAAGTGCAGAAATCCTTAAGCTCAAAGAAATTGTGTCTAGCTATATTCACCCCCCCTCTATAGCCATCTCGTTCCCAACAAGTGGTATCAGAGCTTGGGGCTCTACTTCAACGGCTTAACATCCGAGAGCTAACAAAGATGACCATGGGAAGAGAAGGGTTTAGCACCAACCGACCTCCACTCTTCGACGGCACTGATTTTTCATATTGGAGGTCGAAGATGGAGTTTTATCTCAAAACCAACCTCAGCATGTGGTTTGCTGTCAAGGAAGGTTTTTCCACTCCTAAAGATGCTGAGGGAAAAGAGATGAACTTCTCAAGTTGGTCGGCAGATCAAATCCGGAAAGGTGAAGCCGATGCGAAATCGGTGGTAACTTTGCAATGCGGGTTGACCAAGGACCAAATAATCAAGGTTGGTCCCTTCACAAGTGCTAAAGACCTATGGAGCAAGATCATTGAGCTCCATGAAGGCACTCAAGACACCCGGACTACCAAGAAGGACCTTCTTCTCACCCAACTTCAAAATTTGTCCATGGAAGAGAATGAAACTGTAAGTACACTCCATGGACGATTCAAAGAAATCCTCAACGGTCTCCACTCCATTAATGAGAAGGTAGAGAACCGAGATCTTATAAGGTATGTCCTCAAAGCTTTTCCTAGGAATGCCTTGTGGTCATCCATGGTGGATGCTTACAAGGTGTCTAAGGATTTATCTTTTGTTAAGTTAGAAGATCTATTTTGTGAAATGGAACTACATGAGATCTCTAACAAAAGTTCAAAAGAGAAAGGTATTGCTTTAGTGGCAGGTGACAACAAGAAGAAGAAGAAGGGGAAGAAGAAGGAGAAGGAAGTCTCTTCATCTTCGTCCTCATCCGAGTCCGAGGAGGAGGGCAGCTGGTCTTCTTCCTCCGAGATGGCCAACTTTGTTAGAAGGATGATGAGGAAGAGCCGGCGCCTCAAGGGTAAAGGTAACCCAAGTGAAGTTAAATTTGATAAGTCTAATGTTACTTGTTATGAGTGTAGCAAGAAAGGACATTACAAGGATGAATGTTCGAAGTTAAAGAAGAAGAATGATAAATCAAAGAAGAATAGGAAGGCCTTGAGGGTCACATGGGATGAATCGTCCTCTAGTTCATCCGAAGAAGAGAAGGAGGAGAAGTATACTCATCACCGTGCTCTCATGGCCATAGAGGATTCAAATGAAGTGGAGAGTAGAGATGAATCAAGCTCCTCAACCGCGCCTTCATCATCTTCGGATGATGAAGAGGTAATTTCTCCCGAGCTAGATAAGTGCTATAGAACCATTGCATGTCTAGCTAGATTGCTTAAAAAATCCAAGAACAAAGTTAAATTGTTGAAATTGGAAGTAGAAGAGTTGAAATCCTCTAGGGTGGAGGATATTAATGATTTTCATGAGAAATCCTCTAAGGATGAGGATCTTGATAATTTGCATGTTAAAAATCTTGAGGATGAAAATAAGGACTTAAAGAGCGAAGTTGAAAATCTCAAGAATGTTCTTGAGAAATTCTCATCTAGCTCCAAAACCTTAGACATGATACTCAATTCCCAAAGGGCGGTTTACAATAAGGCCGGTATAGGTTACCGACCTAAGGAACCAACCTTTGTATCATTAATGTCAAGAACCCAATTTAGATCATCAAATGATTCTAGGGTTCAAAAGGTTAGAAAGAAATTGACTAAGGCATGGGTGCCAAAGTCATTCATTGTAGATTCCTTAGGTCCCAAAATTTGGGTACCTAAAACCTCCATATTTAGAATTGTATAGCTTTAATTGAGGGGGAGCATCTATCAACATGGGTGGTTGATATTTGGTGCTCCAAACCCATGACCAACAAAAATTGTCATTCACATGATTGGTTATGGAATGTTCAAATTAAGTGCTTTGATCTTCATTGTCTTAGCTCTTATAACAATATGATCTCTTGGCTAGTAAGTTATGAAATCTCATTTGGGCAATAAGGAAACTTTTCATGAAATGAATGATAGTATATCCATGCTTCAAAATAAATCTACAAGTTTTGGAAAAATTATATATATTGCATGAAGGGTTTAGATTCACACATAACTTGCTCTTGGCATGAATTGCTTAAAAGAATTGGTCTTATGGTTGCAATTTGTGTTTTCATGCAAGTTATGGTTTATGAAATGTCTTATCTCAAGCCCAAGTATGCCATGAGTATCTTGTATGTGTTATAACACATGAATGCATGTTTAAGAACAAGATGAACATATAGTTTGGGCTGATCATTATAAAAATCTCACAAGACATCGCCATGAGTTTTAAAATTTACTGTTTAACCTTCTATGATCTAGTGATTCCCTTGTATCAAACTAAGGATTCTTGAATTGATCATAAGTTGATACAAGCATGTTTTGGAAACTTAATGATAATATGATACAAGCATGTTTTGGGAATTTGATCATTCTTTAATCATAATGTGACATAAGCATGTTTTAGGATTTTAATCATCCATTGAAATTGACACAAACCTAATTTTGGTTAAGAACAACATGATCACATAGTTTATGATGTTTTAAGTTCCATGACTTGCTTGTTTTCCCACTTGACTGATATTCAAGTTCATGTTTAGCAAAAACTGATCATGCCTTGATGAATCTTGATTTAGTTAAGGGACATAAACCATGTTGTTTATTTGTAATAAGGGAAACCCTTCTCTAGAATCAAACAAATTAAAACCAATTGAGTTAGGGTTTGGGAACGGCTAAGAACTGAAACAAACTTGATTTCAGAGTTTCTGAAATCGATTTCTGAAATCTGGAACTCAGAAAACATTCTGTGCTGAACCTGATCGGTCCACCGTCCGATCAGGGATCCCTCTGATCGGTCCGGTGATCGATCAGATCAACACTGATCAGTAAGTTCCATGATTGGGTCAAAACTCCTCGGTCCGATCTCCTCTCGTCGAATTGTATCAGTTTAATGATCATACTACAAACAAACATGATACAATCCGTTTACAATTGAAACATATTTGATCACCCATTGGTACAAACCTGGTACTAAGGGAGCACAAAATTGTTCAAGTGATACAAACCTGATACTTAATAGTGATTTGATACAAACCTATGTTGGAATGTTCAAATTCATAATAAAGGGTTTGTTAAGTCATGACTCCTGTTCTTAATGTCGTGTTTCAGAAATTTTTCTGAAATGACGAATATCAATAGAGTCCTCTCTCCTATTATGGGATGCAAATTGTTAATGCAGTCTGATCAGGAACGTATCAAAGTTTCCAAAATTTTTCTGAAATCTGATCGCTCCCCAGACTAATCAGATATCCTTCTGTATCACGTAATCAACAGACCTGGTTGGTCACGGAGACCAATCAGGACTATGTGTCAGATACAGATGCATTCCTTACTTGTCATGTGAAGCATATACGTATTTGACCATGATATACTTCTGTATATGTCTTCACATGAAATTTCGAATGTTAATGCAGTCCTATCTTGAATAAATCAAAATTACAGAAATTTTTCTAAAAACTGATTGTTCATAGATACATCAGAAATTTTTCTGTATCGATCATCAGTCTGATGGAACTGCGATAATTATTGCCATATGATGCATATACATTGTTGCCATGATACATTTATGGTATATGCCTATCATATGCAATTCAAAAATCATCCTTTGACTTACTTGTCATATGAAACATATACATGCTTGACCATGATATTATTCTGTATATGTTTTCATGTGCGATTCAAAAAAAAATTACCTTTGATTATTTTGGGTTTGGGGAAAGACCCTTGGTTGAGGGGGAGTTTGATGTTTAAACTTAATAACCATACCCTTTTCGATGTTTGACAAAGGGGGAGAAAATGGCTGATTAAGTTTATGGTTATTATAGGGGGAGGATCATGATTCCCTTATGAGAATTGAATGGATTTCAATTGATTGATACCTAAACTTAAATCGGGTTGTCAAACAACAAAAAGGGGGAGATTGTTGATGCAGTCTGGCCCGGTTGTTGTTTTGGTGTTTGACAATGATTTAAGTTTGGTTGAGCGAATTTGGGTTAAAGTCCTGGTCGGGGACTGGGCATGAAACCCTGGTGAGTGAAGCCAGGTCCTAGCTTGTGAAGCTAGATTGAAATCCCGGTGAGTGAAGCCGGGTCCTGGTGAGTGAAGCCAGGTGTTGGAAATCCCGGTGAGTGAAGCCGGGTCCTGGTGAGTGAAGCCAGGTGTTGGAAATTCCGGTGAGTGAAGCCGGGTCCTGGTGAGTGAAGCCACGTGTTGGAAATCCCGGTGAGTGAAGCCGGGTCCTGGTGAGTGAAGCCAGGTGTGGAAAAGTCCTAACTCGGAAGGTTGGGTGAAAAGTCCTAGCTTGGAGGGCTAGGTGAAAAGTCCTAACTTGGAGGGTTAGGTGAAAAGTCCTGGCTTGGAGGGTCAGGTGCCTAGCTTGGAGGGCTAGGTTGGATGAGGGTCTAACTCGGAGGGGTTGGGTGAAAAGTCCTAGCTTGGAGGGCTAGGTGAAAAGTCCTAGCTTGGAGGGCTAGGTGAAAAGTCCTAACTTGGAGGGTTAGGTGCAAATTCCCAACTTGGAGAGTTAGATTGAAAAATCCTTAGCTTGGAGGGCTAAGGTGAATGAAATCCTAGCTTGGAAGGCTAGGTCTGCGTCCCTGGATCGGTCTGGTGACCGATCAGGGAGTTGACACGCTGCTCCTTCGTGGATCGGTCTGGTGACCGATCCAGCGATATCTGATCGGTCTGGTGACCGATCAGGGAGTGTGTGTTTCACTCACTGCACAGCTCCTGATCGGTCTGGTGACCGATCAGGGAGCGAACAGTGAGTTGAGTTCCCTTGCTAATCAGGTCCAGAACGGTCCGGTGACCGATCAGAGACTTAGGATTTGATTAAAGAATCACTGTTCACTCAAGCCTGATTGGTCTGGTGACCGATCAGGCAGGAGCCTGATTGGTCTGGGGACCAATCAGGAGTGTGCAGAAACTGCTGGATCGGTCTGGTGACCGATCAGGCTCCTCCCTGATCGGTCTGGTGACCGATCAGGAGCAGAACTTTAATTCAAATAAGCTGTCAGAAGCTCTGATCGCGTCTGTTTTTACTGCCGATTCTCTGATACACTACTGATATGTTTTGATATGCATTGCTAAGCTTCTGTTGGAGTGTGCAGGCTTTACAGGGATGGATTCAAACACTCAAGGAGGGTCAAAGAGAGGCTTTCCGTTGAGCAGGTTTGGCAGTTTTCCATCGCAGGTTACAACGGGCGCTGCTGGCAACGGCTGGAAGCTGACCTGGGGCTGGGGCTCGACTGAGGAGAGTTCAGTGAGTCCAGAGGAGGTCAGGGGTAGCTGGCTTGTTGCAGGTGAGCAGCTGGGAGCTGTGTGGAGCGTCTGTGGGTTGGCGATGGCAGCTAGGATAAGTGTGGGCTGGCGATGAAGAGAAGGGAGTTCTCTCTACTGCAGCAACACTTGATCCATCCTTAGCAATCACTCTGAGTCTTGAAGCTTCTGCAAACTTTGATCATCCTTTGAAGCTTGAGAGACTTGAGCACTAAGAAGGACTCGTGGCAAGGCGATCAACAAGCAAACAAGGAAGAGCTAAGTGAAGGCTCTTGCCGAGGTTGTGCTGGGGTGTTGTTTGTGCTTGTAAGCGTTTCTCTTCATCTGCTTGTGCTCTGTAAGTCTCTGATTGTCTCTGTGCTTTTCATTCTACATCATCTTGTTGAGACATTTTGTGGAGAGGTTACTCCACCGAGAAGGAGGATTTGATATCCGGATTTCCGGGGCTTGATCTGCCGACGATCAAGGGATCGCCCACCTTAAGGGCATGCCAAGGAGTAGGGGCAAGTTATCCCCGAACCTTGTATATCGAGGTGTTAGTGTCCATTTGGTCTGCTCTTCATTTCTGCAACTTGCATTTCTGTTTGTATTTGCCTTCCGCTGCTAATCACTCAAGTGCAGAAATCCTTAAGCTCAAAGAAATTGTGTCTAGCTATATTCACCCCCCCTCTATAGCCATCTCGTTCCCAACAACAACTTGTTCTTTTCGTACTTGATCATTGGGAGCCCCTTTACCAATTCTTCCTTGGTTACTCTTGCAATGCTCCTCATGTTGACGTGTCCAAGTCTCCGGTGCCACAACCACCCTTCTTCTTCTTTGGACATGAGACACTTAACAACATTGTTAGTAGCATAAGATAGATCAAGATAATACAAGTTTGCCTCTCTAAACCCTTCTAATATGATAGTGTTTGAGTCACTTTGCCTTATTACACATTTCTTAGCATGAAATTCTACTCTAAACCCGGCATCACATAATTGACTTACACTTAATAAATTAAACTTCATATCCTTAATTAAAAGTACCTTATGAATTGAAATAGTGGGAGATACCTCAATTGTGCCCCTACCAATGATCCTTAACTTTCCACTGTTCCCAAAGGAGACCGTCCCTTCTCTTAAGTAGCTAATAGTGGTGAACTTGCTCACATCTCCGGTCATGTGTCTTGAGCATCCACTATCTACTATCCACAAGGTTGGGGCCTCCTTCACTTTTACCTAAACACAAAAAACACTCTTTTGGTACCCATATTTTTGATCCAGAAGCATCATTTAAAAATTTCTTAGGTACCCATACTTTCTTTGTGGTTCCCCTAGCCCCTAGTCTCCTAGATGCACCAATCCTACCGGTAAGTGAGACGAATGCTACTTCCTTAGTTTTAGGTCTATAACCCAGTCCGGCCTTGTTATATACAGCCCTTTGACTGTTTATGATCATGTCTAGGTTACTAGATCCTACTTGGAATTTCCTTAGGGCCTTTGTGAGGTTATCTACTTGTTGCCTTAACTCCTTATTTTCATTTTCAATATGTGAAACATGTGAAGAGGTAGAGCTAGCATGCAAATCTTTAAGTTGAATAGCTTCTACTCTAAGCATGGCAATTTCTTCCTTAAGGTCCTTAATTCTACTTTTAGCCTTAGCTAAATCCATGTTCATGCTAGAAATGATTTTCACTAAGGTAGAAGAGGGTAAGTGGTATACCTCACTTACCGAAGCTTCTGACTCTGATGATGATGAGGTGGAGGAGCTCTCATCTTCACTGCTTGAGCTTCATTCATCGTCTGAAGAGTCTGAATCATCTTGTGCCATAAGAGCGAAGTGGGAGACTTGCTCTTCTTCTTCCTTTGAGGATGAGGGATCGTCCCAAGTCGCCTTGAGGTTCGTGGCACTCTTCTCATTCCCCTTTGATCTCTTCTTGTCACTCTTCTTCTTCTCTTCCTTCTTGTCCTCCCTCTTCTTCAACTGGGGACACTCGTTCTCCATATGTCCCTCTTGGTGACAGTTGTAGCAGATTATCTCCTTGGCCTTACCCTTACCTTTGGCCCCTTTCCTAGCATATGATTTGTTAGAAAAACTTTTGAATGCTTTACGAAATTTTCTTACCATAAAGGCCTCTTGGTCACTGTCCATGGAGGCACTTGACTCCTCTGAGTCCGAGGATGATGAGTAGATCACCTTCTTCTTTTCCTTTCTCCTCTTCTTCTCCTTTTCTGCAACAAAAGCAATACCTTTCTCTTTTGATGAAATGTTAGCTTGCTCGTGCAGTTCAAATTCACAAAATAGATCGTCTAATTTAACTAAAGATAAGTCCCTCGATACCTTGTAAGCATCAACCATGGATGCCCACAGGGTGGTTCTCGGGAAGGCTTGTAAGACATACCTGACGATATCCCGGTTTTCGATTTTCTCTCCAATCACATGGAGCTCGTTGATCACTTCCTTTACCCTTCCATGCAGCTGACTGACGGTCTCGTTGCTCTTCATGGAGAGGGATTGCAGTTGGGCCACCAACAAGTCCTTCTTGGCTCTTCTGGACTCGTTTGACCCCTCGTTCAGTTCTACCAACTTGTCCCATAGCTCTTTGGCGCTCTTGAATGGCCCCACCTTGTTCAGTTGCTCCTTCGAGAGCCCGCACTGCAGTGTAGTGGTGGCCTTGGCATTTGACTGCGCCCTTTTCATCACTTCTTTAGACCATGTTCTCATAGGGGTAGGATTTCCTCTTTCATCGACGGGCGCCTCAAAGCCATCTGCAACACTTATCCAAGTTTCTATGTCATTCATAAGATAGTACTGCATTCTACCTTTCCAGTACGCGAAGTTGTTGCCGTCGAAGAATGGTGGTCGTGCGGTGGAATATCCCTCTTGAAACGCCATTACAAATGTTCTGGTTGATTGTTAGATCTTCCAAAACGCACCGGCTCTGATACAAACTGAAAGATCGATGTGGGCGTGCAGAGGGGGGGTGAATGCACTTTCGCGGATCGTTTTGATCTCTACACAGATGTTAGCGCAGCGGAAATAATATGTAAAGGAAATACAATGCTAACAAGAAATCTTTTACTTGGTATCCACCCAGATGGGTGACTAATCCAAGGATCCACGCCGCGATCACCACTTTTTACTATCGAAAAGTCTCCTTAAGGTGGAGAAACCTTTACAGCAATAGCTTCCTCTTTACAGATGTAGAATTATGGTGGAGGAAGCAAAAGATCACTCTACAATTGGGCAGCACTTCGTTACTGTACGGAACTGTACAGACACGTGTAACGAGGCCTCCTTTTATAGGTGAAAAGGACAGATTCGCAGTCTGTCCAGACTCGCACCAGTCGACTGCCCCGAGGGCAGTCGACTGGCCCGACATTAAATGCCGGCCAACGGCTAGCCAATGGCTAGCAAACAGCTAGCCAACGGCTAGTTTTGGGGTATACCAGTCGACTGCCCCAAGGCCAGTCGACTGATCCGAGGATACGAACTCTCTGTGGGTTTTGGCAGTCGACTGCCTTCGGGCCAGTCGACTGCCCTTCCTCCTAGCGCAGCTCCAGCCACTCCAAACCTTCTCCTTCGCGTGTGCCTTCAGGTCTGCTCCCTTGGCTTGCCTCTTGAAGTCCTCTTCCTCTAGCTATCGTCCCTCGGATGCGCACACAAGCCTTCCCTTGGCTTGCCTCCATGCCACCCTTCACGTGTGCCCTTTGAAGTCCACTTCCCGGCTTTCCCTTGGAGCTCTCCTCCCTCGACTCTCGTCCCTCGGATAGGTCCACCAAGTGTGATTCTCCAAGTCCTGCAAACTCAATCACACAAATCAAATACAACATAACACTCTAACTTTAAACCTATTCGCCCACACATCAAAACCATGATCTTCCAATCATTTAAAAGGCCGATTGCCTCAACACCAATACCAAATGCAACTCGACCACCTTCAGAAGAGGCTTGATGCGGCATTGGAGGCTTCTATGCAATCTTCCCCTAGTGCAGTTGAAGGAGGTTCCTGCCAAGGGACCCTCTTCAGATGGGACTTCCAGCTCTGAGGAGGGTGATTCTGACCCTTCTACCCTACCCCCCGAAGCTCTTGCTGTCCAGCTACTTCCTCCGCGCAAAGGCTCGTTGCGTTCCGAGAGCCGGGCTGACACCTCGAGGTCTTCAAGGGGAGCAACCGTGCGAGTCTCTACGGGGCCTCTCACCACTCTCTGCGAGTCCCTTCTGAAGGTGTGTGTTACCGGTACATAGGATGTTTTCTTGTACGTTCTATAATCCCTTGGTGCGATGACAGGCGGCTGAAGACTGCCTGATAGCCGGCCGTGGCTTGTACGCCTGGCCCCAGATTGAAGCTTTGACACGCCGGGCCCTGAGAGCAAAGGCCGCAGCTGACCACGAACACTAGACGGGACTTATGCAAGCGGGGGTCAGCAGAGCTCTCTGCGCGAAGGTGGAGCATCAGCTGGACGGTTTGCTGGCCATGGAATCCTCTCTTCATAGTTCCAGGCACCGGGAACGTTTGACGTCCGAGAAGGCGGTGGCCGTCACTAACGACCTGCTCCGAGTTACTCAGGAGTGGGACTGGCTTCAGGTGGAGGAGAAGAAGTTGTCGGGTGATATCTGCCTTCTGGGGGCCTCGGCCGAGCGGTCGGCTAAACGTGTCAAAGACCAAGCACGCTAGCTCACCCAGAAGGAGTCCGACCTCATGATGGCGGCTGATCGCCTATTTGCCTTCGAGGAAGATTTGGCCTAGGCACGGTCGGAGGTGTGGGCCATCTCGGACAGGCTCAAGGAAGCTCTGGTAAACCAAGACAAAATGGCTGTAGAGATGGAGCAGCTAAAGCATGCCAAGGACGTGCACAACTTTCGGGCTGCTGAGGCTTCTCGTATGAAGGAGGCCGAGGCAGACTTCAAGGCTAAGTACCTGGAGTCGGATGAGTTCGGTGACATCATTGCCAACCAGGTAATGAAGCGCTTGAAGCAGAGCTTCTACGGGGCGATTGACCAGCTGAAAAAGGCCCACCTTTTGCCTCCGAATGCTGACCATGGCTTCATGAGTATCGGCCGAGTTTGGGAAGAGCTTCCTCCCGAGGACAAAGAGTTGTAGAATTATGTGTTACCTGGGAGCTTGGCCCCGATGTACTCATTTTGATTATAATGACAACATTTCTCTACCTTACTGTCATGTGCATGCTTCTGCGTTTGGCTCCCTGTGTCATTTGTCTTCGCCTCGAGGGTTCAGGGAGTAGAAAGGTCGAGGTTTTTTCGGGTTTGATCCTGGGTACGGAATTCCCCAAGATACCCCCGCAAGCCCAAGTACCGGGCCCACAGCTATTACCCTGTGGGGCCCATGTCGACTCTTCTCTCTAGAGAGTGTTTACGGCCTCCGAACCGTCATCTCCGAACCCCAAGTAATCCGTTGAGTTGACCCATAAAGAGGTTACAAGTTCCTAGGCGTCGTGGAGGCAGATCAATTGACGCGACGCTTCAAGATTGGTGTCCATTACTGTCCCAGCGCATGCCTGCATTAAATGTGGCTCAGCAGTCCCCTCTATAAAGGCGGGAGGCCAATGCGTTTGTTCCCTTCCATCTCTTCTTCCCATCCCCATGGACCTGAAAGGGAAGAAAGGCTGCCACCCGGAGGGGAAACCGACAAGGGAGAAGGTTCGCCTCCTAACAGGGTGCGAAGTTCCATCGGTCTGGCCTGAGCTAGGCACTTTCGGAGTCCCTTACGAAGTGTACCACCTTCCGACACCTCCTCCATCGTCCTCCCTCATACCGAGGGTTTCCGCCACCGCTGGGGAGCATAGCAGAGATGATGTTGCTTCTTTCCAGGAGAGCCCGACAGGGATGGACCCACATGTTCTACACTGCCATCTGGAAAAGACCTTACATGCCCTACCGGGGAGCATAACAGAGATGACATTATTTGTTTCACCCGAGAGCATCTTCTGGTGGTTCATCTTCTGCCCCTCCCCGGTTGCACTCCTCCGCCCGCTCGCCTGTTTCCCCGTGTTTTGGGCATCGAACACCAGGCGGGCTTGGAGTAGGGTGTCATCCGGGGAGGAGCTGCAACCACTGCTCCCCCTCCTCTTCCCTTTGTATTTTGCAAGTTTTCTTTATTCTTAGATGAGAGTTAACTATAAGTGGCAATCAGGATATTTGAATGGAATTGTTTCGCCCATGTGTACCCCGAGTTGTTCCTGTTTCTCTTTCATTTACAAATGGTCATGAAAAAGGAGAATCCAGAAGTTCCGGATGTAGCCGACAATTCAAGGACCCTGATCATTATGAAGATGGCTCCCCACTTGCCTGCCCCCGGGAGAAGGCTCCAGGCTAAGCGACTATGCGGGGGATGATGAAGCGATAGCGGAGGGCCCGGGCAGAGGAGTGATATCCTCTAATGGCCTTAGTGATTGCATCCCCTATTCACTATGTTATCATTGTCAATGTATTTTACATAGAAATGAAGGAAACACCTGTTGTTTCTGATGTGTAAGCGCTTTGAGCAGTAATGAAAGGTCATGTTGGTTTCCCTTTGTCTGAAGATGCTTGTTTCATGTCTGTTAAGTTGTGTGTTAACCTTACTTCCACAGCGCCTAAGTAGCCCGGGCATGCGCAGCACCGTGAGGTATTAGGGTTTTGATTCTTGGTTGGGAGTCCGTAACACCCAAACCAAGCCTAAGTACCCCGGGCATCTGCAGCACCGCGAGGTATTAGGGTTTTGATTCTTGGTTGGGAGACCGTAGCCTCCAGACCAAGCCTATGTACCCCGGGCATCCGCAGCACCGCGAGGTATTAGGGTTTTGATTCTTGGTTGGGAGTCCATAGCACCCAAACCAAGCCTAAGTACCCCGAGCAACTGCAGCACCGCGAGGTATTAGGGTTTTGATTCTTAGTTGGGAGTTCGTAGCCTCCCGACCAAGGCTAAGTACCCCGGGCATCCGCAGCACCGCGAGGTATTAGGGTTTTTGATTCTTGGTTGGGAGTCCGTAGCACCCAGACCAAGCCTAAGCACCTTGGGCATCCGCAGTACCATGAGGTATTAGGGTGTTAATTCTTGGTTGGGAGTCCGCAGCCTCCAGACCAAGCCTAAGTACCCCGGGCATCCACAACACCGTGAGGTATTAGGGTTTTGATTCTTGGTTGGGAGTTTGTAGCACCCAGACCAAGCCTAAGTATCCCGGGCATTCGCAGCCCCGTGGGGTATTAGGGTTTTGATTCTTGGTTGGGAGTCCGTAGCCCCCAGAACAAGCCTAAGTACCCCGGGCATCCGCAACACCGCAAGGTATTAGGGTTTTGACTACTTGGTCGGGCGCCCGTAGCACACAGACCAAGCCTAAGTACCTCGGGCATCCGCAGCATCACGAGGCATTAGGGTTTTGGTTACTTGGTCGGGCGTCCGTAGCACCCAGACCAAGCCTAAGTACCTCGGGCATTCGCAGCACCGCGAGACATTAGAGTTTTGTTTGACGTACTGGTACTTGTGCGAGGGCATGTTTCTTTATTTCATAAATTCACTGCAAGGTAACAAGAACACATAGGCAAGTACACAGTATGCGACACACATCTTATCGGGGGTGACTAGCTTGGAGACAGCTATCCTGCTCTAGCTTTGTGAGCCATTCATTTCCGTCCTTCCGTGCATGGACACCTCCTCTGGTCAGTCGTCTACGCCCTTGGGTTCTTCCGGGACTCCGTTCTGACATCCCCATTGTAGCATCGCCGAGACACCAGCTGGTCCCCTTTGACTTCAGCCACTCGGTCGCCAATCGGGAATTTTATCTTCTGGTGGTAGACGGAGATCACCGCCTGGAAGACACTGAGTGCCAAGCGACCCAAGATGACATTGTAGGATGAGGGAGCGCCCACGATCAAGAAGGGTGTCCTCTTGGTCCTCTCGAGAATGTCGCTATCCAGCGATAGCGATAGGGTGATTTGCCCTATCGGTTGTACTCGATACCC
Organism: Boesenbergia rotunda; assembly: GCA_024364735.1. Taxonomy (NCBI): domain Eukaryota; kingdom Viridiplantae; phylum Streptophyta; class Magnoliopsida; order Zingiberales; family Zingiberaceae; genus Boesenbergia; species Boesenbergia rotunda. Next base: position 681,680 of record JAGFNQ010003700.1, on the reverse strand, counting down.
GGTGATGCCGAACAGCGGGGTTAAGACTGGAAGTAGTTCATCCTCGTCAATCTGCATTTGGTCTAGCGCGGCCTTATACAAGATGTTCACGAAACTTCCTATATCCACGAAGATGCGCTTGACCTCACAGTTGACGATGCGGACAACGATCATTAAGTTGTCTTCATGGGGAGCTTCCACCTCTTCCAAATCTTCGGGGGCGAAGGAGATTGTAGAACCCCAATCCTGGCTCCGGCTCGTCCCAATTGCATAGTTCTCCAAACGCCGGGTGTTGGATTTCCTGGCCCGATGGTAATCTCCCCCAGTGGGTCCCCCGGAGATAACTCCCACATGTCCAGAGGGCGGGCCACGTGCAGGGGCCTTGCCCTTCCAGGGGTCTCTCTCCAAGGAGGGAGATCTGTGGGGTGATGGCCCCTGACTCCTTCTCCTAGACCGAGATCGGGACCGGTTTCGGGTTTCGTTTTCTCCCGACTGCCTCCGTCTGGGAGAAAAGCTTCGCCGAGGGGAGTTTCGGCGATACCCCGTCTTCTTCCACTTCTTTCGAGGTTTGGGGTTTGCCTCTTCACTCAACTTTTTATTCAAGGTGTCACGCCCCGAGACCCAAGGAGCCGCTGATCCAATATAAAATCGGACAACACCTCCCCTGTCCGGCGGACAATTTACACAAACACACAATATCTAAACCACACACAATATATATATTTGCACGACCACGCAGTTAAATGGCCTCAGGCCTCAAATCCATGCAGAAATAACAAGTATATAACCATAACCGTCGTAAAACAAATCTACGAACTCACCTGAGCTGCCAGGGGGCAGGAACAAAGCCGAAATCCCACGAAGTCCAACATAGGACTCAAAAGTACAACACCATCGAATAAAACATGAATACATGTTCGAAACATGGCAACGGAAGCAAAGTATATAGCATAGGGTCCATAAGCAAAACAACGTAAAATAAAATCAAGCAGAGCTCCTCTGGAGCTGGGGACTGGCTGCTAGGGATCTCCTGGCAGGCATCAACCTGAAATAAAATGTATGGCAACGGGGTGAGTCCATAACTCAGCGAATACCCAACAGATATGCATAGAAAGTTATACTAACAACAAGAGTTCCGCTAATACAGTCTCATATCAACAAGAGGGAAAGACTGGAACTGAAAATACTGGGTAGATACATACCTGAATCCATCTAACCTAGAAAGAGGGTAATAAGTACTAAGGGAATATCAATAGACATATAATCTCAGATAACAAGTCTCCAGAATATGCATGTCAAACAAGTGCAGAAATCAAGTGCATCAAACAATGCACGATGCAAAATATGCACATGGTGCAATGCCATGGTCACCCCCTAACTCCAGTCAAGCCACCGAGACAGGCGATACTGTGTCGGCCGAGTGGGTAGAGCTGTGACACTGTCCGCACTCTACCATCACTGCTCCTGAGTGACCGAGTGGACAGGATGCTGGCGGGGGACTGCCCCCCTACCTCATGTATATATGAGGGAGCGTCGCTCTCATCTCCTCTAGTCTATGGGAAGAGAAGGGATCTCCGCCTGCTACCACGCTCCGAAACCACTACCCCTGAGCGGTCGAGCGGAGCAGTACAGAGCAAATGCACACACCCAACGGTATCCACTAACCCATGAGTGGCCGTGTGTGCATATCATGTACCGGAAGACGATAGGCTCAACCACAAGGGAGTCGCTGATCGCCGGCATGCAACAATGCAAGGATGGTGTATGATAGATACACATACCTCCCTCCCAAGTCCTCAGTATACTAGGTCTCAGTCTGACATCCTATAACAGGAAATACAGGTAACCTACAAGGTATACTGGCCGAAAACTACCGATCCCTCAAGGTCAAAGGTAGGAGATACATCATGATCTCTAAGCATACATATAGATATGACACTACCTGATACTGTATGGAACTAACAACATAATAACTCAGGGATAAATCACAGGTATCCAGGACAGGCATAATAAACAGGGATAACCAACAAGTATCCAGAACATGCATAATAACCAGGGATAGATAACAAGTATCCAGAACAGGCATAATAAACAGGGATAGATAACAAGTATCCAGAACAGGCATAATAAACAGGGTTAACGTATGATCTTACTGCTATCTATAACAGTCTATGCATAACAAGATGACAATATCATAAAGATAAGTCAAAGGGTACCCGCCTCCAAGAGTGTAGTCCGTATCAATCGAGACAGAACCACCCGTCAAAATAAGTAACAATAGATCCCGTCAAGTCCCTGTGTAAAGGATACATTTTAATTAGCTATTACAAAATTAGTAACTAGCTAATTAATCCCTAATCCGTATTAGGGTTTACCCTAATCCATCTTTTTCCATTTAATTACCCTTGGTAATTAAGATTAGATTTACTTTAAAGGTAAACTCGAATTCCAGTTCCTTAAGCTTAGGTTGTTAGGTTTAAGTTTCAAATTAAACTTAACCTCAACCCAAAGTAAACCCACGGCACCAATTTCACCTTCATTACTGAAGCTACAATGATCCACAGCCTTATACCTAAACTCATTAACATAAAAATAGAATCACTGAGCTTACTCCATTCCTACCAATTCATCCACTTAGCAATTCAATTAGAACCCAACACATCTTCTTACCTGAGCCCAGAGTAGCTCTCCAGGGCAGGAACACAACTCCCAAGTCTACCACAGCCCAATCTACAAAGGTAGATTTCTACCAAATTCGAATCCACTCCAATTGTCGCTCCACACAGCCAGCGAGAGAAATCTCCACCACACAGTGAAGCTCACGCGCTGCAAACCCCAAACACAGCCAATTACACAGAGTTCATTCAAAGATAGGGCAAAATCAGCAAGTCTATTACCTAGTTTCTCCCAAATTCGATACAAGCACACAACCTTACCTGTGTTAATATGCACACAGTCTTTCTCCGAAGAACCCTAGCTCCGTTCCCAGGAAATCGCGCGCCCAATCTCAACCTGAGAGAATCACCTCAATCCCTAATCCAAACAACAATGACATCGAAACGCTGTAACGAGATCAATCCCAGGAGACGAATCAAGACTTGATGATCTCAGCTTACCTCTATTGTGGTCGAAGATCGACAATAAAGGGTTGCAGCTCCTTCACGCTTGAAGGTGGAAGGAAGAGGGAACTCGCAGCAGGGCTTTGCGTCGATCTAGGGCTCACAAGGGGCGTCGGCGCTGATGGACGGAAGAGACGATGGAGTGGCGATGAGTTGCGGCTAGGGCACGCGGATAAGGAAGGGGAAGGGCGATCGTGCGAGGTGGCTTGGCTGCGGGTTGGCTGCGGCTGAATGAGTCGGCCACATGGTCTAGGTTAGGGAATATAAGAGAGAGGCTATTTTGCACTTTAACCCAAACATATTGGATTTGTACCCGTCTGCCCCTCAATTCTAAGTTTATTTATGCATTAGTCCCTGTAACTAATAATTTGTTACAGTTGGGTCCCTAAATTTGCGTCCAAGGACTCGAAAAACCTAGAACCTATCTGGTAATCCTCCGGAAATTCTCGGGACCTAGTCAAAAGTGTCGGATTTAACACAAGGCATGACACTCATCGGCGGAGTATGTCGTACTGCCATGGAAACCACAGTACTTCATCAGTGGCTCTGGCTGCTCGGTGTCCACTGTCTCAACCAGCTTTCGCCTGCCAGCCCACTGGTCCTTCGCTAAGTGAGGGTCTTTTCCTCGGGCTAGGGCCGAAGGTTCCCTCCTCTCGGACCGGGTAATGCCCTGAGGGGGGACTCCGGCTGGTTCCTTACGATGGGCGAACTGCACCTCCTCTACATTGACGTGTTTAACAAAGCTCCCTTGCAAGTCGTCGAAGCTGGTGGGCGGCTTCTTCACTAGAGATCTGAAGAAATCCCCTTCCGCAAGCCCCTAAGTGCAGACACTGACGAGGATTTCTGACGTCGCCGTTGGCACATCCTGTGCCACCCGATTGAACCGCTGGATGTACTCCTTGAGCGGTTCCTTCGGCTTTTGCTTGAGAGCAAACAAGTTTAATGCTGTCTTCTGATAACGACGGCTGCTGACAAAGTGGTGGAGGAAGGTGATTTTAAGCTCCGTGAAGGAGTTGATAGAACCCGGGGGCAGCCTCTAGAACCATCGTTGGACCGCTCCGGATAGAGTGTTCAAGAACACTTGGCATTTTACCCCCGTCTGTGTACTGGTGGAGGAGCGTCGCGTTTTCGAACTTGCAGACATGATCCTCTGGATCTGCCTTCTCGTCGTATTCGACAATCCCTGACCCGCGAAACTGCTTCGACATGGGATCTTCCATAATTTCTGACGAGAAGGGAGTAGAGGGAGCCTTAGGGGAGGACTTAGGTGCCTCTCTCTTCCCCTGCCCCTCTTCGTGTCTCAGTGCGCTAGAGGCTACTGAATTGCCTTTCTCGATATCTCCAGGAGAGTCTCGCTGGTGGTCTGGGGCTGCTCCGTCACGTCACCCCAGTGGTGTGACGGATCTTTGCGAGTGCGAGATGGAGACTCTGGGAATCTCCTCCCGCATAGAAACACCTCACTGCGAGGCGACTTGCTCGATTTGGTGCTATTCGAGCGTCTCTTTGATGACATTGGGCACCAAGCGATCCAGTTCCTCTTTCATCAGGATAATGGATTGTCCCTTCGGTCCTGCCATCGGTGCTCCTTCTGGTGCTTTACTGGTTTCCCACAGACGGCAAAACTTGTTCCGGAAGGAATCGACGTCGACGGTCAGTCACCAGAGTTCAACCCACGCGGATGCTGACGTTAGGGGAGGAACTCCACATCCTGCGAGATTAACACGAGCGTTAGGGAAACACGCCGGAGGTTGTTCGGGGGAGCCCACTCTGAGGCTCAAGTCAGTGTCTCGATGGAGAAGAAGAGTAGAAGGCAAGAAAATATATGAGCAGTAGGAATGCGTAACCCCCTTACCGGAGGGGTTAGAGTATCTTTTATACCTACGGTGGCTGCCTTTGTGTGTCCCCATGATCTGTGCCACGTCCCCTCATTCGTCGGTTACCAGATAATCTTTGAAATGACCCACACCGTTATTAAGTTCGACCCATTGTGACATTTAAGGGTCATGATGGCTCCGCGATAGGGGGATGATTATCCGCAAATCCGAGAAAAGGGGGACCGCTACTTGAGGTCGAATGCTTCTTGGGCTCCGCTACCCTGAGGTGATCTCGAGGTCTTCTGGCCTGGGAGGTCTCGGGTGCTCCGCTTCCCCGAGGTGGTCTCGGGGCTCGACTTCCCGGGGTGATCCCGGGAGGGGTTTTCTGATCTGATCTCCGGGGCGTGTTTACCACGAGGGGGGGGGGGGGGGAGGGGAGGATCCTTCTCAAGAGGGTCTCGGGAGCTCCGAAAGAGAGTCACTCAGACTCGCTATATCTTGCCACCCAGCTTCTTCAACCCACGTGTCCGCCCTAAGGTATTCAACCCCATCAATTTACTTTTGATGTTTAGTTAAATGAGTTTAAGTTAGACAATGTTGGTAATCTAACATAAAACTTGAATAAGCAGGTACAAAAGAAAGTCCAGGTATGAAGACTTAACAAGGGAAGTCCAAAAAGATTGTCTTGGCGGATGAAGTCCCGGAGGTGCAGCCTCTTGGCAAAAGAAGACATAGCATGACAAAGTCGAGAATAGCACTTCAAGGCAAGCACAAGGATGAGGAGTCGAGGGCTCGGAAGCATCCTAAGGACACAAGGCTGATGGAAAGCAAAATCTCACATTCATGATGTATCAGTCGACTGATGAGAGGATCAGTCTATTGGTACACCAAACAGAGAGTTGAGTCGATTGATAAGAGGAATTGTGGGATCGTTGAGAATCAATAGAGGGGGGTGAATATCGATCGACAATTTTTGGAAAACTGAGAGCAATTACGAAGCAGAAAAATTCAATGCTAACACTGTTATTTTGTACTTGGTTCGGAGTCACGGTCAGCTCCTACTCCAAGGCCCACGGTCCTTGACCGTTTACGATGGACAATTCTATATTTCGAGAAAATAGTACAAGTTTGAAGTTGAATACAGAATTAAAAAAAAATATAGCAATTAAAACTTTATACCGACGACCGGAGAGGATTGAAGATTGAAGCCGCGGGTCATTGTTGGCGCTTGAGTCTTGAGCACGGAGCATTTGGAGTAGAGCGCTTGAAAGAAATCGTTGAAAGCAGTTGTATTCTAAAGCAAGGGGGTGAACCCCTATTTATACTAAGTCCTTGGGCGCTTGTGTTGAAGGGGGCGCCTGACACGTGGCCTTCTCTGTGCGAATCTCCATCTGTAGACTTGGCCAGCGCTTATCCCTTCAACTGGGGCACCTGAGCTGATTGGGGTGCCTGTATCAACACAGGCGCCTCAGATGCTGATGTGGAGGCTTGCTTCGAGTGTGCTTGGAAGAACCCTTGTCTGGGGCGCCTGTTACCATATAGGCACCTGTTCAAACAGGCATCTGACTCCATTCAGGCGCCTGGGAGCAGAAAACTTTAGCCTTTGTTCCTGCAACCAGGGTGTAGGATGTGTATACTAAAAGACATGATTTCTTTATATGAACATCTTATTTTGAAAAGAGAATCACAACTACACTAGGTGCCTATTTATATTAGTACATGCACGAAGTCTAATTACTTTGTATTGTAGATAACATGGTGTGTGGTGTCACACAGAAGATCATGTTATCAGTCCCTTGCTTAGTATAAATAAGAGGCCCACAACCGAGATGGAATTGGACAACCCATCGGGATGGTTGTAGTGTAATTAGGTGTGGTTGGTCTTGACCATAGAATTACACTAGTATGCTACGAGTACATTGAGTAGGACTGAAACCCGAGGTTATCCAATTTGTACTAACTCAATAATTGGATAGGACCTCAGTTTATATTATGGAGTATGATCCCTTAATCCCGAAATAATATTGGGCATATATTATTAATTATTATTTCTTTGATTTACCAATGGGCGAGATCTATTCTGTTAGATCGATAGGCCCGGTAAGTTAGGAAATAATATTAATAATATGATGTGCCGCTGATTATTGACGGAATCCGTGTCCTGGTGAGTCAGGATGATGATGCCCCTTGATGAGCTCAAAAGGTTCATCGTGCTAAACCCTGCAGGTGGATTTGATCCGGCACGATGATAAGGTGGAGTGGTACTAGTCAAGGACCCAGAGGTTAATTAATTTAAATTGTCAGTAATTTAATTAATTAACGGGCATTCGAGATCTTAAACACGGGGGATGGACGACTCGTAATAAGTGGAACCCATATGTAAATATGACGGTTGGTGAGGTAATTCAATGGGGGTCTTTTAGTCGAATGGATCCTCATTAATGGACCGGGTCCATTAGCAGGCCAAGATCCAACTCCTCCTCATGGTCCCTATCCTAGCCCTATATATATCCCCATGTGACATGGAACCAAGTTAATATTAATCCTAGATAACATATGATAACCCTAACTCTCCTCTCTCTCTCTTTTTCTTTCTCGGTTCTTTCTCGATGTGTGACGCCGAATAGCAGAGGCGGCCGGTGAGTTCTCCACGCATGGATGCAGCACCGATGATGGTGAGAAGGTGGAACACGGCTTCTCTAGGGGTTACACGGCTTCTTCTCCACCGTTTTCTCCAGCCAAGGCAGCAAGTTGCCACATGGCAACTTGCATGGGCGGAGAAGCAGGCTTCAACATGCATGGGCGGTGATGCAGGTTTCTATGGAGAAGCCAGGTGGAGCAAGCAACAACCTCCATGCGTGATCAAGCTTCGGCCTTTTTCGCCGCCATCGCAGCTTCTTGTGTGAGGAGGCTTCGGTGGAGGAGCCAAGTTGCATGAGCGACTTGGCTAGTGGCAGGCTTGAGTGGAGATGCCAAGTTGCGTGAGCAACTTGGCCGGCAGCCGATATCTGTGGAGGTAGAAAAGTTACGCGTGTAACTTTTCTAAGGGAAAAAAATTGCATGAGCTTAAGAGGAAGTAGTGATTTTTCTCAAGGGAGAAAAGTTGCTTATGCAATTTTTCTCAAGGGAAGAAAAATCTGCCAAGTAAGATTTGTGTTTGGATTATTTTCTCCTAGGAGCGGTCGGCGGCATCCCTTTGGCAAGGGATTGGTTGGCACATGGAGAAGAGATCGACTTGATGACCACGGGTCTTGGTAGATCGTCGCCCACACGACGTCCAAAAGGGGAGGGTCATACGGTAGAAGATCGTAAGGTAACGGAAAGTATATTCTTCCTTGGCTCCTTTCGTTCTTTTTGTGCCTTATTCATTTGCCTCGTCATTTTATGTGTGTTAGTTTATTAATTTGATTTTGTATCATAGTTATTAATTCACCAACTGAACCCCGACCATAAACACAAAAGCCGACGATCATCTCGTCGCATTTTCCGCGGTCGAACGGTCAAGCAAATCACAAGGCCGATTTTGGTAATTGGTCGAGTTGTGATTTGGATCGTTCAATACGGCACGAGATGGTCGTAGGGAGTCGGGTCTCCATTCGGATTAATTTTTTAATCCGTAGACATGGAGAGGTCTCTCGGTTCGACCGAATATTCGATTAGGAAACCCGCCAAGCCATATCCAACACAGGGTTAGTTCCAAAACACAAATAATACATAAATAATATAAGTTTAAGCATAGTTAACAACCTGAGCTGTCTTGGTTTTGATTTTGGACTTCCGAAATGGAACCCTAGGTTGAACCGACGCCTAGTGTTCCTTCCTACAGGGAACGCATCCTCACCTACTCCTCCCAAGAGAGTTTACCTTTTTGCCAACCGACTCCTCCGATTGGATTTTTGCCCAATCCACCGGATCAGGTCTTCGTGCTCAGTCCGCGACCAGGACTTATTGCCTAGTTTCACTTACCAGGTCTTCGGTGCCCAACCCTCGGCAAGGACTTATTGCCTAATTCCTCGAATCAGGACTTCGCGCCCAGTCCACGACCAGGACTTATTGCCCAACCCTATGTCAGGACTTCGGTGCCCAGCCCGCGGCCAGGACTTATTGCCCAATTCTTAGAATCAGGACTTCGTGCCTAGTGTACCTAGGACTTTTCCTGCACACTTGAGTAACATCGTTAGATCACAAGATAACCTTAACTTATGAACCCATTGCCATTATCAAAACACAAGTTTGATCTTGGTGCTTCCGGCACCAACAATCTCCCCATTTTTGATTTATGACAACCAGGTTCAAAAAGTTAAGTTTAAAGCATTTAAAGCACACATTACAATGATGTTTATTCTAAGAGAAAATATTTACTAAGCTCCCCCTGAAATAGAACTTCTCCCCCTGAAGCTTTCAACGATATATAGTTAAAAAAAACTAAGTGTATAAATTTTGACCAAGTGTTTTTCGAAACAAACCAAAGCATTTGCACACTTATAATGATTTTTCACTTAAAAATTATTGTGCACCTAAAAAACTTTTTGCACTTAGAAGAAAATTTTTCACTTAGAAAAGATTTGCAAAACCAGAATTTTACTTTAGAAAAATTTCCCCTTAAAAAGATTTTGCAAAAACAATTTCACTTAAACCAATTTCTTGTCAAAAAATTTCACTTAAAAAAATTTTCACTTAACCAATTTTTGAAAAAAAAATACTTGAAAAATTTTTACTTAACCAATTTTTGCAAAGAAAATTTTAGTTGAAAAATTTTGCTTAGCCAATTTTGCAAAAAAATTTACTTGAAAAGTTTTGCTTAGAGAAAAATTTTTGTGCACTTTCGAAAAGTATTTTACTTAAAAGATTTTGTACACTTAGAAAAATTTGCTTAGAAACGTGCACTTAGAAAAATATATTTTTGAAAACAACATCTGCACTTGAAAGTTTAACTTTACTTTTTGAAAAAAGATAAAAAATTAAAAATTTGAAAATTTTTACTTTCTTTCTTTTCTCTCTCCCCCTTTGCCATATATCAAAAAATATTATAGAAATCTAATTGCAGATCAATTTTGAATTAGAGTTAGTAAAAAAAATTTAAGTACGTATTGAACAAACGCTAGTGAATTCAAGCAATAAAAAGGACCAAACCAATTAAAGTGAACTGGTTCGGGTCCTGTCTAACCCAGTTAGCTGTTGGGATCTGGGATGGTTAGAGAGGGGGGGGGGTGTGAATAGCCACCCACTAAAAAACTCGCTTCTTTTCTTTCTGCACTCAGCTTAGCAGCGGAAAACAAAACACAACAGAAAGAAAGCAAAACAGACACTAACATAGGAGATTTATAAGGTTCGGGGATAACTTGCCCCTACTCCTTAGCATGCCATGAGGTGGGCGATCCCTTGATCTTCAGCAGATCAGACCCCGGAATGAATTTGGCTAAGAACTTCTCCTTCTCGGTGGAGTAACCTCTCCACAAACGTCTCAGAAATATATCAGATCAAGTACAAGAGACTCGTGAAGAAGCTTATGTTGGATCGAGAGAACCGATAGAGGGGGGGTGAATATCGGAAATCGTTCGGATTTATGGAAAGAGAAATTGCACAGCGGAAGATAAAAACAAATACGTGAACACAGTAAATTTTTACTTGGTTTGGAGCCTAGGTCGACTCCTACTCCAAGGCCCACGGTCGTTGACCGTTTACTTTGGGCAATTCTATATGAGGCGCAATAATAGTTTACACAGATTGATTTACAAATGCAGTACAGTAAACTTAACAATTAGAAAGAGGCTCTTCTTTTACCGACGTCCGATGTAGGTTGTCTTTTTCGGAGCAGTGGGACGTTGTCGGCTCGAGTTGGGAGGTTTCCGGAGCGAGGCGCGAGAGCGGAAGAGAGTAGAAGAGTTGATTGAAGGTTGTTGTGAAGCCTGGGGTCGAGGGCCCTTTATATAGGGCCTGGGGGCGCCCGGGACGTCGGGGGCGCCCCCCCACGTGTCACACGATCCGCCTCGGTCTCGGTCAGCTTCTATCCCTTCAAATTCAGGATCAGACCTTGACCGGGGCGCCCGGAGCGCTAGGGGCGCCCGGGTTGACCGGGTCAAAACTTTATCCCTTGGCTTCGCTTGGTTGAGCTTCGATGCTTTGCTGTTGGGGGCGCCCGGACCGCTGGGGGCGCTCGGGATAGCGGGGGCGCCCGGGAGCACGGGGGCGCCCGGGAGTTGAACTGTCGAAGCTTGCTTTGTCTTCTTGTGTTTTGTGTTCACCTTGGGGGCGCCCGGGACACTCCGGGCGCCCTGGTCAACTGTTGCCTCATTCCTTTGAGGCTCTCTGAGCTGCAGACACTTGTTCCTTCGGTCCTGCATCCAGGGTTATTCCAAAACACAATAAAATAATAAAATATTAGTTTATACAGCCTTGGCTGTCTTGGTTATGACTTTGGGCCTCCAAAATGGAACCCTAGGTCGAACTGACGCCTACTGTTACCTCGACGGGGAACGCGTCCTCACCTACTCCTCTCGGGAGAATGTACCTGATGCCAACCGCTCCTTTGGTTGGACTTTTGCCTGACGGTCCTTTGCCAGGTCTTGGATACCGAGCTATCCTTCGCCCGGTGCCTAGCGTTCCTTCGCTAGGGCTTCAGTCCCAAGCTATCCTTCGCCTGGCGCCTAGCAGTCCTTCGCTAGGGCTTTTCACTCTGGCATTCCTTCGCCAGTGCCTAGCATTCCTTCGCTAGGGCTTTTTACCCTGGCATTCCTTCGCCAGTGCCTAGCATTCCTTCGCTAGGACCTTTTACTCTGCACACTAGAGTGACATGTTAGATAATAGGTAATACTTAACTTTTGAACCCTGTTGCAATTATCAAAACACAGGTTTGACTTTGGTGCTTTCTGCACCAACAGCTTACAGAACGGATGCAAGCACAAGCACCAGCAGAAACCGAAAGATCAAGAAGACTGCGTAGAGAACACCAACAACAACAACTCAACAACCACACTTCACAGTTAGTTCACTCTATTAGTTGCTTCGTTGCCTTCTCTTCTTCGCCAACATCTCCTTAAGTCTTCCTTCTGCACACATAGAAGCATCACCCACTGACCTCTTTTGAGCTCTCAGCTCTTCAGCTGAAGCTTCAGGTCAGTCGTCACCCACTGACTCCATCTGAGCTCTCAGCCTACCTCCTCAGCTGAAGCTTCAGGTCGTCAGGTGCCGTTGAAACCTACAAATGTATATCAAATAAAAAGACACCAAAGAAAGTCACCCTTGACCCTTCTCCTTGCTGCTTCAACGCTCTGTATCATCTCTGTATCATCTGCACACTTACAAATTTATTAGCGAAGCAAATCAGAAATCTGACAATAATTTGAATTAAAGTTCTGAGGTGTTGATCGGTCACCTTAACCGATCAGGCAACCTCCTGACCGATCAGACTCTATCCTGATCGATCCAGTGATGCTCTGATCGATCCAGTGATGCTCTGATCGATCTAACTAATCGATCAGAGACCAAGGGATCGGTCACCAGACCGATCCCTAAACTCACTATGATTTCCAGTCAAGGCACTGATTGGTCAAAGTGACCGATCAGTGAAGGGCCTGATTGGTCAACCAGACCGATCAGGCTCCTGCCTGATCGGTCCAGTCTATGCTGATCGGTCGCACAGACCGATCAGCCAACCTTCTGTGACCGCGCAGAATGTTTTCTGATCGATCACCAGACCGTTCAGAAAGCCTTATGTTTCCTCAGAAGCTTTCTGGATCGGTCAACAGACCGATCAGACATCCTGGATCGGTCCTGTGATCGATCTACTATCGAGAGAGTTCGTGCCAACTCCCTGATCGGACTTCAGACCGATCCAGCTGATCATTTCGACCCTGAGTCCAGAGAACAAGCTCCCTTGCCTTCTCTGACTTAGTCTGGTCCCGGAGAACGAGCTACCGAGTCCTCTCCGACTTAACCTGGTCCAGAGAACGAGCTACCGAGCCCTCTCCGACTCAACCCGATCCAGAGAACGAGCTACCGAGCCCTCTCTGACCTAAGTCCGGAGAACGAGCTACCGAGCCCTCTCCGACTCATCCCAGTCTAGAGAACGAGCTACCGAGCCCTCTCTGACCTAAGTCCGGAGAACGAGCTACCGAGCCCTCTCCGACTCATCCCGGTCCAGAGAACGAACTACCGAGCCCTCTTTGACCTAAGTCCGGAGAATGAGCTACCGAGCCCTCTCTGACTCATCCCGGTCCAGAGAATGAGCTACCGAGCCCTCTCCGACTCATCCCGGTTCAGAGAATGAGCTACCGAGCCCTCTCTGACCTAAGTCTGGAGAACGAGCTACCGAGCCCTCTCTAACTTGTACACTTAATCCGAACTTAACTATCGGATCTCAATTCTCACTCAACCAAACTTAAATTGGTGTCAACATCAAAACAACAATTAGGTCAAACTGTATCAACAATCTCCCCCTTTTTGTTGTTTGACAACACGATTTAAGTTTAGGTATTAGGTGAAAATAGGAGTCAAGTTTATTATTGCAAGGGAATCATAATCCTCTCCCTACAATAGTTAAGTTCGTTAACAGGTGAACAAACCCTAAAATTAACTAATCATCCTCTCCCCCTTTGTCAAACACCAAAAAGGGTGTAGATTAGTTATTATCTTTAAAAATCTCCACCTTAACACAAGGGTCTTTCCCCAAAACCAAAAGAAACAAAGGGTTATAGTTGGATGGTATATGAAAGGCATATAACAGAAATATAGCATGGCAACATATGTATATGCATCATATGACACTAATGAATGGAGTAAAAACAAAAAATCTGATAAAACCAGAACAATCATAGCATACTATCATAGAAGAAAATATCACAACATCAGTCAACATCAGTCATATAGTCAAAAGAGAGTGTCAACAAACATGCATAAATCAAACAGATATCAAAAATACATCAGTCCTGATCGTCGGGAGCATGTGGGACATCAAACTGCATCGAATCAAATGCAGGTGTGTCGGTGTCAGTAGGCATATAGCTCCCCGGAGGCGTGCTGCTCGATGGCTGATACCCAGGAAATGACTGCAGGGGTGGATAACCTGCTATCCACGAGCACAGCTCGTCACGCATCTCCTGCTGGACACAAACCATCGTAGCGATATCAGACTGCATCGCCTGCTGCCCGAGCTCCCACATATGAAATCTGCGATCCATGGTTTGCTCGAGCTTAGCTATCTACCATCGGAGATCCGGCTCTGCCTCGTCGTCGTCCCCTGCCGCGGGCGCACCATATCCAGTAGGATCACCGCAACCTGAACAGGTGGTGCCCGTGGTAACTCCCTTAGTCCCCTGCCATCCTTCCACCGTATCCCCGGAACATCAGCAATGATGCCAGACATGGAAAACACACGTTTTCCAAGTCTGCAGTCTTGCCTAACCATCTGCACAGTCCTTCCTTTTGATACATCAATACCAACTGACTCGAGCCAGTCAGTGATGATGTGACCAAAAGGCATATACACAGTGCGACGACCGGGCTCACTATAGGAGATAATGGAACAGAAAATGCTCACCATGATATCAAAATCAAGGTGGCGATGCATCCCGTAAAGCATCAAGCAGTGATAGGGATGAATCTCTGCTAGGGGTTTGGAAGTGATCGGTAAAAGGCAGTTTGTGATGATCTTGAACAAGACATAATCAACCGCAGAGAGACGCAGAGCAGCGAAGGTAGGGAACTCACTGGCAAGCTCATCGAGTCCATCAGGTCTGGGCTGTCCAAAGAAATACTCATAGATGGAATCAGGGGTAACACCTTCGAATGGAAACGGTAAAGGATCCGGAAGAGTAGGGTATATAGGATAGAAGTTTGGTGATCGACGATAGGCTAAATACTCAGCAAAAAAGTCATAGGTAAAATCAAGATTGGTCTTAGCTACTCTAGTTGTATACCCCAAACCCCCGTCCGGTTGCAAATTGTTATAAAATTTGGAAACAAGATCAGAATTGATGGTCCGTTCGAGAAAAATAAAAGATTCAAGGTTGTAGAATTCGATTATCTGTCTCACTGATGGACAGTAATCATACACAAATGAATTATCCACAGATCGACAAGGGAGGAGCTTAAAGGTTCTATTTTTAAAAGGCTTGTTCAAATAAGGCATTAGGAAACCTATGACTAGAAGAAGGATGAGGTCGAGAGGATTGGGAAGGTTTAGATTTTGAGGTACCCTCACCAGCCTTCGATTTAGAAGATTTCCTAATAGAGATTAGAGGATTACAGGTTGGATTAAGGGTGAAGGTCACGACACAATCAACATAAATGATTAGGATAATCCAAAATAACATAAGTGTTACTACTAACAGTTTACAAATGAGAAAAGGATTGAAATTATACTTGGGTGGCATGTTGCGTGGGTTAAAGAAGAACTTCACAGCAGCACAATCGCACGGGAACCCTGGAGAGACAGGAAGAAGATGGAGGAGGAAGAAGTGGGTGCTGTGAAGAAGATGGTCGGCGACTAGGGTTTATGAGGAGAAAGGAGTTAATGTAGTTGGTGGACCGATCACCCACCTGATTTATTGCTTTTGATCGGATCGACCGTTCGATCCAAAGGTATCCGGACCGATCAGGATACCTCCTGATCGGTCAGCTTGTGTCCTGATTGGTCATCCTGACCGATCAGAGAGTCCTGATCGGTCTCTTTGACCGATCAGGGGAAGTCCTGATCGGTCTGCGTGACCGATCAGGGAGGTGCTTGATCGGTCTGCGGACCGATCAAGGATGTTTCTGTTCGGTACAGAAAGTTTTCTGATTGGTCTGTGGATCGATCAAACCGACTCCTGATCGGTCACCATGACCGATCAAGGTGATTCCTGATCAATCTTTGGACCGATCAGATTTCAGATAAGTTTCTGAAACTTTGATATGTTTCAGAAACTTTCGTTTCAAACACCCCTTTCAAACTCTAATATGATCAGATGTAATTTCTTTGATCCTTGAGGTATTCCCTTAACCAAAACTTATCCCTTCACACCAATTCTGATAATCCAATTTAATCCATAGTCCCAAGTTTGTCTTATTCATAAAGTCCCAAAACAAGTTTGTATCAAAAACCTAAGGCAAGTTTTTGTACCAAGACAATGCTCCAACCAATTTTACTTGATTGGAATGTCCAAGTATGTTCTCGGAACCAAATACACATGTATTATGCATTGGTTTTCCCCATACTTGGTCAAATTAATGATCATTATCTCTTCAACCTCATTATTCAAGGGATGCATGATACATTTTGAATAAATTGGTTGATCCTAACATCTCACCCCATTTCTAGCAATACAAAAATATTTTGTTAAACCTTATAGTTTGTGTGAGATGTCCCCAAGTTGCCCACCAATTAGAAATGACCATGATGGGTTTTTACCATGATGCTATTGTGCACGGCACATCCTTAACTCCCTCCTTAAAAAGCTAAATTCACTTTCGGGGAGTGGTTTGGTGAAAATGTCCTCTAGATTAGATTTTGACTCTACATGTGAGAGTACAATATCTCCTCTAGCAACATGATCTGTAATGAAGTGATGACGCACTTCAATGTGTTTGGTCCTTGAATGGTGGACTGAATTTTTTGTAAGGTTTATAGTGCTTATGTTGTCACACAACACTTGCACACCCTTGTAAGATAATCCATAGTCCTCTAAAGTGTGTATCATCCACAACAATTATGATACACTCTCTCCCATGACAATATACTCTGCCTCGGTCGTGGAGAGAGCAACACAATGTTACTTCTGACTTGACCAACTCACCAATGATGATCCTAAAAATTGGCAAGCCCCACTTGTGTTTTTTCGATCCAACTTACACCTAGCATAGTCGAAATTGGTATAGCCTATCAAATTAAAAGACTCTGTACGGGGGTACCATAGACCTACTCCAATTGTGCCCTTAAGGTATCTCAAAATTCTCTTAACAACAATTAAGTTAGATTCCTTGGCACATACTTGGTACCTAGCATACATACCCACAGCAAAAAGAATGTCCGGGCAACTCGCTGTAAGGTATAGCAAACTACCTATCATGCTTCTGTATTGGGTCAAGTCAACGGGCTTCCCACTCTCATCATTATCTAATCATGTGTTAGTCGCCATGGGAGTGGTTACCTCCTTTGAGTCACTCATATGGAATTTCTTGAGCATCTCTTGAGTATATTTGGATTGATGCACATGAATTCCGTCTCTTGTTTGTTTGATTTCAAGTCCAAGGAAGAAAATCAATTCTCCCACTAGACTCATCTCAAACTCACTCTCCATGTGCTCAATGAACTCATTCAAATAGCCCTTGTTGTTGGAGCCATAAATTATGTCATCGACATATACATGGGCTACAAAAATATTTTCACCATCTCTATACAGAAATAGTGTAGGGTCTATTTGACCCTTCACGAAGCCTTTTTCAATTAAAAATGTTGACAACCACTCATACCAAGCACAAGGTGCTTGTTTTAGCCCATAAAGAGCCTTCTTTAGCTTAAACACGTGGTTTGAAAATTCAGAATTTTCAAACCCCGGTGGTTATTGAACATAGACCTCTTCTTTAATGAAACCATTTAAGAAGGCTGATTTCACATCCATTTGATAGAGTTTGAAACCTCTATGTGCTGCAAATGTAAGCATCAATCGAATGGATTCCAATCATGCCACGGGAGCATATGTCTCATCGTAATTAAGGCCTTCAACTCGACTATAGCTCTTGGTTACTAAGCGTGCCTTGTTTCTTACGATTTCTCCCTTATGGTTCAATTTATTCTTGAAGACCCATTTAGTTCCAATAATTGTGATTTTCTTCGGTCTAGGAACTAATTCCCAGACTTGGCTTCTCTCAAATTGACATAACTCATCTTGCATCGCAATAATCTAATCGGGATCATGTAATGCCTCGTCAACTACTCTAGGTTCAATTTCAGAAATCAAGGCGACCTCATTAGCCTCATTCCTAAAGAATGATCTAGTTCTAACCCCATGATGGATATTTCCAACAATTTGATCTTGGGGATGACTAGAGGCTAACCTAGTTTGCTTTGGTGTTGGAGGTGCTTCTTGGATGGTTTCACTAGTCACAGGCTCAGACTCAGGGTCAGGCTGAGCTCCATGTAGTCTAGGCTCACCATCATCAGACTCATCCGCAACATCTCCAATATTTGGGCTTTCATCCAATCCTAATCTCCTAAGTTCGAATTGAATTCCCTCTACATCTCCTGAATGATCAATCACTTTTGGGATCTCCTCAAATACAACATCAGAAGATTCTTTAACTAACTTAGTCTTCTTATTGTAGACTCGGTAAGCTTTGCTGACAAGGGAATACCCGACTAGTATCCCTTTATCAACTTTTGCTGTGAACTTTCCAAGATGATCCTTGGTATTTAGAATGAACACCTTACACCCAAACACCCGAAGATGTCTAACTGTAGGCGGTCTTCCAAACCAAAGTTCATGTGGAGTCTTTCATAAAAACCTATGGATAAGAACTCGATTTTGCACATAGCAAGCTGTGTTTACAGCTTCAGCCCATAAGTAGCTCGGTAAGGAGTACTCATTAAGCATGCTTCATGCAACCTCTTGTAAGACTCGGTTCTTCCTCTCTACAACACCATTTTGCTGTGGTGTTCTAAGAGTAGAGAACTCATGTCTATATCCTTTCTCTTGACAAAATTCTAAAAACTTATGGTTTTGAAATTCACCTCCATGATCACTCCTAATGGTTTTGATTGTTGTAGATTTTTCATTTTCAGTTCTTCTACAAAAAGAAATAAAAATGTCTAAGGTTTGGTCCTTATGTTTTAGAAAATAGGTCTATGTATATCTAGTATAGTCATCAACAATTACAAAACAATATTTACTACCATTCAATGAAACTACGGTACTGCAATCAAACAGGTCCATATGCAATAAATCTAAAGCAGTAGAAGTACTTACAACACTTTTACCTTTATGAAACGCTTTTGTCTGCTTACCCATTTGACATGCATCACATAATTTTTCCTTTTCATACTTGATGCTCGGTAAGCCTCGTACAAGTCCCTTGTTGGCCAGTTTTAGGATGTTCTTCATGTTCACGTGAGCCAACCATCTATGCCAAAGCCATGACTCTTCTTCTCTTGACATGAAACACTTAACATAAACATTAGTAGCACTTTCAAAAGAGACTTGATAAATATTGTCTACTTTTGTGCCTACTAGTACTGTGTCATGTGTGTCATTGTGTCTAACTAGACACTGACTTGGGTGAAACTCAATTGTGTATCCCGCATCACACAATTGACTGACACTTAGGAGATTGAAGGTCATCCCCTTGACTAGAAGGACATTCTTGATCCTAAGACATTCAGATATTTGAATGTCACCTATTCCTACAACCTTGAGACTACTATTGTTACCAAACGAAATATTACCTCTACTTTTGCTTTGTAGGGTAGTGAATAATGATTTATCTTCGGTCATGTGTTTGGAGCACACACTATCTGTTGGGTATGGCTTGGCGGGTTCCTAAGCGAATACCTGGTCGATCCGAGAGACCTCACTCTGCCTACGGATTAAAAAATTTAATCTGAATAGAGAGTCATTTCCCATCGACCGTCTCGTGCCGTATCGAACGATTCAAATTGCAACTTAGCCAATTACCAAAATTGGTCTTGCAATTTGCTCGACCGTTCGACCGTGGAAAAGGCGACGAGTTGATCGCCGTCTTTTGTGTTTATGGTCGGGGTCCAGTTAAATAATTATTGACTATGATTCGCAATCAAAATAATTAAATAACAAACATGAAATAACGAGACAATTGAATAAGGTACAAATAAGAATGAAAGGAGCTAAGGAAGAATATACTTTCAGTTACCTTACGATCTTCTACCGTATGACCCTCCCCTCTTGGACGTCGTGTGGGCGACGATCTCTCAAGAATCGTGGTCACCAAGTTGATCCTTTTTCCTTGCGCCAACCAATACCTTACCAAAGGGATGCCGCCGGTCGCTCCTAGGAAGAAGATAATCCAAACACAAATCCCCTTTCTCCTCTCCTAGACCATTGCTGTGAGGAGACAATTTCTTCTATGCAAAAAAAAAAAATTACAGCAACTGCTCCAAGAAATTGCCTCTTCTCCAAGAAAATCGCTCCTCCAGAAAATTGCCGTGAGGAGAAAGAAATTTAATCTTTCTTTCTTCTGCCTCGAGAGTACTCTTTGAGGCAACTTTGAACATGTTTATATAATTGCACAAGCAATTAATTGGAGAAGAAATAAATTAATTGCGCATGCAATTAATAATCAATTGGAGAAGAAACGTTCTTCTCATGGAGAAGAAACGCATGGATTGCATGCGTTGAGTGCGATTTGGAGCAATTTAATTGCATGAGCAAAATTGCTTGAGCAATTAAAACCTTGCATGCGTTGCATGCGATTTGGAGCAATTTAATTGCTTGAGCAATTAAAACTTTGCATGCGATTTTAATTGGGCAATTAAAATCCTTGCATGCAATTCTAATTGCTGTTACGTAAGCAATTGAAACTATTGGAGTAGTTTAATTACGTGAAGAAGGAACAACACTTGCTATTCGGCACCACATGGAGAGAGAGTGAAGGGGAGGAAAAACTTAGGGGGCGTTTGGTTTGTTCCATTTTTCATTTTTATTTTTCAGAAAACCGCATTTTCTAGTTTTCTGGAAAATGACTTTTTTTCATTCTCCAGTTTTCCAGAAAACGCTATGTTTTTTTCTGGAAAACAAAGCTGGAAAATGCAAACCAAACATATTTTCCAGAAAACCGCATTTTCTACAGAAAATGAAAATGGAAAACAGACTGGAAAATGCAAACCAAAGGCCCCTTAGGATTTTCTTGTGTTTCATTTGATCAATTTTTCAACCTGGTTTCATATGATCATGGGGTATATATAGGGCTACGGTAGGGACCATGAGGAGGAGTTGGATCTTGGCCTGCTAATGGATCTAAACCCGGTCCATTAATGAGGATCCATTCCACTAAAGGGCCCTCATTGAATTACCTCACCAACCCCCATATTTACATATGGGCTCCACTTATTACAAGTCATCCATCCCCCCGTGTTTAAGATTTCGAATGCCCGTTAATTAATTAAATTACTGACAATTTAAATTAATTAACTTCTGGATCCTTGACTAGTACCACTCGACCTTATCATCATGCCGGATTAAATCCACTTGCAGGGTTTAGCATGATGAACCTTTCGAGCTCATCAAGGGGGCATCATCAACCCGACTCACCATGACACGGATTCCGTCAATAATCAACGGCACATCATATTATTAATATTATCTCCCAACTTACCGGGCCTATTGATCTAACAGAATAGATCTCGCCCATTGGTAAATCAAAGAAATAATAGTTAATAATATATGCCCGTTATTATATCAGGATTAAGGGATCGTACTTCATAATAAAGTCTGAGGTCCTATCCAATTATCGAGTCAGTATAAATTGGATAGCCTCGTGTTTTGGTCCTGCTCAATGTATCAAAGCACACTAGTGTAATCCTATGGTCAAGACCAACCACACCTAATTACACTACAACCATTCCGATGGGTTGTCCAATTCCATCTCGGTTGTGGGCCTCTATTTATACTAAGCAAAGAACTGATAACATGATCTTCCGTGTGACACCACACACCATGTTATCTACAATGTAAAGTAATTGGACTTCATGCATGTACTAATACAAACAGGCACCTAGTGTGATTGTGATTCTCTTTTCAAAATAAAGATGTTCATATATATAAAAGAAGCATGTCTTTCAGTATACACATCTATCAATCTCCCACTTATACTCAAAGACTTTGCTGTTCTCTCACTGTCATACATCTGACTCCCATATCCTCCACATGTCGATCAAAAGCTCTAGCTGGAAGAGCTTTAGTGAAAGGATCTGCCAGGTTGTCCTCTGATGCAATCTTGGTGACAGCCACTTCACCTCGCTTTACGATTTCTCGTATCAGATGGTACTTGCGCTCTATGTGTTTGCTTGCCTTATGGGCTCGTGGTTCCTTCGAGTTTGCAACTGCACCACTGTTATCACAAAAGATTGTGATAGATCTTGGTAAACCAGGAATCACATCCAAGTCCATGATGAAGTTCCTGAGCCATACAACTTCTTTAGCTGCCTCTGAGGCTGCCACATACTCAGCTTCCATGGTGGAGTCCGCTATGCATTTTTGCTTGACACTCCTCCAAACAATGGCTCCACCTCCTAAAGTAAATACAAATCCTGAGGTAGACTAACTCTTGTCCCAGTCTGACTGGAAATCCGAATCTGTATAACCCACAGGGACTAATTGGTCTGCCCGATAAACCAGCATATAATCCCTAGTCCGTCTCAGGTATTTCAATATATGCTTTACTGCATTCCAATGTCCCTGTCCAGGGTTACTTTGATATCTGCTAACCATGCCCACGGCAAAACAGATGTCTGGTCTCGTACACAACATAGCATACATGAGGCTTCCTACTGCCGAAGCATAAGGAACCACCTTCATTTCCTCTATCTCCTTTGATGTTTTCGGACACATCTCCTTCGATAGAGGAACTCCATGCCTGAAGGGAAGGAAACCCTTCTTGGAGTTTTCCATGCTAAAACGAGCCAGGACAGTGTCAATATATGAAGCTTGGGATAAGCACAACATCCTTTTCTGGCGATCCCTTATGACCTTGATCCCAAGGATGTGTCCCGCTTCTCCTAAGTCCTTCATATCAAACTGTTTTGACAACCAGACCCTTACGTCTGATAACACTTTGACATTGTTGCCAATTAACAAAATGTCATCTACGTAAAGTACAAGAAACACCACTATGTTTCCGTCACATCTCTTATATACACATGACTCATCCGGGCTTTGAGTAAATCCATATGACTGGATTACTTCATCAAAGCGAATGTTCCATGATCGTGAAGCTTGCTTCAATCCATAAATGGACCGATTAAGCTTGCATACTAGATGCTCTTTGCCCTTTTCAATGAACCCTTCTGACTGTTTCATGTAGATGGTCTCCTCAAGACTTCCGGTAAGGAAAGCTGTCTTGACATCCATCTGCCATACCTCATAGTCCATATGAGCTGCTATAGACAAGAGAATCCAGATCGACTTAAGTATGGCTACCGGTGAAAAGGTCTCCTCATAATCGATACCCTCTTTCTGAGTATACCCTTTCGCAACAAGCCTAGCTTTGAAGGTCTCAACCTTCCCGTCTGATCCTCTCTTTCTTTTATAGATCCACTTGCATCCAATGGCTTTTACACCATCGGGTAGTTCTACTAGCTTCCAGACATGATTAGAATCCATAGATTCTATCTCAGAGTTCATTGCCCTTTGCCAAGAACCTGCATCCTTATCTTGGAGGGCCTCGTCATAGGTCCAGGGATCTAGTTCATGTTTACTAGAGACCAAGATGACTCCCCTAAAAACATGAACCTTTCAGGCTCTCTAACAACCCTCCCACTGCGACGAGGTAGCACCTGTGTATCTTCTGTGACACGCGGTGCAGTGACATATGGTGTATCTTCTTGTACAATTGGTCCTAAAGTTGGAACGTCCCCTCTTAACTCTTCAAGCACTAGTCTACTCTTGGGCTTATGGTTCATCACATAGTCTTCTTCTAAGAATCTGGCATTCGTCCTAACGATTACCTTCTGATCCTTAGGATTATAGAATAGACCACCCTTCGTTCCTCTAGGATAGCCTACGAACAAACATACCTCCGTACGAGATTCCAACTTATCAGTATCTCCCTTCAGCACATGTGCTGGACTACCCCAAATGCGAACATGTCTTAGACTGGGCTTGCGCACAGTCCACAGTTCTGTTGGAGTAGAATGGACTGACTTTGACGGAACCAAGTTCAGTATGTACGCTGCCGTTTCCAGAGCATATCCCCAGAATGAATCAGGTAAGTCTGAATAGCTCATCATTGACCTAACCATTTCCATAAGAGTCCTATTCCTTCTTTCTGCCACACCGTTCTGTTGTGGCGTACCGGGTGCAGTCAGCTGGGACTGAATCCCAGCTTCTGATAGGTAGGTCCTAAACTCTCCAGAGAGGTACTCGCCACCACGATCAGATCGTAGTGTCTTGATACTTTTACCTCGATGTTTCTCCACATCAGCCTTGAACTCCTTGAATTTATCAAAGCATTCAGACTTGTGGCGCATCAGGTAAATATATCTATACCTTGAATAATCATCAATGAAGGTGACGAAATATTCAAAGCCACCTCTAGCCTGGATTGACATAGGACCACATAAATCAGAATGAATCAGTTCTAGCACATCTTTGGCCCTATACCACTTAGCCTTGAAAGGCCTCTTGGTCATCTTACCTTCTAAGCAATACTCACAGGTCGGGAAGTCTTCCACCACTAATGAACCCAAGGGCCCATCAGCTATCAACCTCTGAATCCTACTAAGGTTAATATGACCAAGCCTAAGGTGCCAAAAATATGTCTGATTCATCTTAGAAGGCTCATTTCTCTTATTTAGGTTAGACGATGAGCTATTAACCTCTGTGGGAGTCCTTGGTTCTAGAGTGTATAGATTGCCAATCATAGTACCCGAACAGATAATCTCTCTATTTCTTTTTATAACAACTTTGTTATTGAAAGCAACAGAATATCCATCCATAATTAACTTAGAAACTGAAATCAAATTCTTTCTAAATGTAGGTACATATAAGCAATCTCTCAGAACTAATACTTTATTTCTCTCGAAAGATAAATAAAAAACTCTCACTGAAACTGCTGCCACATTCGTAGCATTGCCCATATAGACCACGATTTCTCCTTCAGCTAGCCGTCGGGTTTCCTGGAACCCCTGCAGAGTATTGCAGACATGGTCAGTGGCTCCCGTATCTACACACCAGGTATTGGTAGATAGCACCGCTAAACATGTTTCAACGACTAAACATGAAGAAATACCTTTATCTTGACGACGGGGACAGTCTGCCTTCCAGTGTCCAGTTTGCTTACACGTGAAGCACTTGCCTTTCGGCTTCTTCACGCTAGTCCGATGTCCCTGCGATGTAGCTGCCTTCTTGAACCCTCCTTGTTTCTTCTTCTTCTTGCCTTTCGGCATAGAAGAGGAAACCCTTTGAGTCACAAAGGCCTGCGAGTTCTGGCGAAAGAGCCCCTCTGCCGATTGGAGTTCTCCCAGGAGTTCCCCCAATGTATACTCATGTTTATTCATGTTATAATTGAGCCGGAACTGCTCAAAACTCCTAGGCAGAGATTGGAGTATTATATCGACCTGGGATTCCCCGTCGATAGATCCTCCAAGAACCTCAATCTCGTTGAGGTGGGCCATCATCTTTAGGACATGATCCCTCACGGGTGTCCCTTCGACCATAGTGGTCGTCATCAGATTCTTCATCGCCAGCTGCCTAGCGGCACGACTCTGGTGCCTGAAAAGCTCCTGAAGGTTCAGCATCATATCACAAGCAGTGGGCATGGCCTGATGCTGATGTTGCAGTACATTCGATATAGATGCCAGAATGTAACACCGCGCCATCTCATCTGCCTTAACCCATTTCTTGTAATGCTCCTTCTGCCCTTCACCAGAATTGTCGCTAGGTTTATCAGGACATATTTTTCGGTGAGCACAAATTTGTACTCTTCAGCCGTAAGGACTATGTCAAGGTTTCTCTTCCAGTCAATATAGTTGGGTCCAGTAAGTTTATTCTCCTTAAGTATTGTTGCTAGTGGGTTAAAAGCCATTTTGAAAATCCTGAGAATCACAACACACACTACTTTAGAAATCGAAAATAAATTGATTCCTCACAACAATAAATTTTGAAATAACCAACACCTCTAAACACCGAGAAATTCGCATGCCACGATGGTGTGGACGTATACGAATTTCCACATTCGTAAAAGGAGGTTTTACCCATTAATCTTACTATCTTGTCAACCTAACTTTTTGACAAGTAAGATTAATAGTTGGTCCACTTCGGCTCTGCAAAATAATAGCAGTGACTCTGATGGGGAGGATACTATTATTCGCATCTAAGTGTTCACCATTACACGATACTAAGAAAATAATCTCTGATTATGTGCCTTCCGATGGGGAAGTACACACGCTCTTTAACAATTTTCTATAGTCTTTTGCGACCCAGTGATCCGCAAAACAAATCCATCCGATGGGGAGGAAGGCACTCAGATCCGACACGCAGACTTGTTCGCATCACTTATCGAATTGTAATGGAAGCCATGGGACCCTTAGGATCCCTCTCCCACTTAGTAATTTATTACGAGGAATTTTAACTAGCACATTCATACAACAAGCACATAACCAACATATGAAAAATAGAAAATCCTAGATTTTCCAACTTTCATGGCCTTGGTCTCCAATGCACCTCCAGTCGTGTCGTCACCTCGTCATCCCCTAGGATTTATTAATTACAATAATTACAAAACTATTCACACAATCATTATTTGGCCATGATAAGTTGGAATCTCATGCCTGCAACACAAAGTTAGCCTTCACACATCCACATATCATCCAGCTAAATAAAATGTATGAAAATGTAAAAATTAACCAATCCTCAAACACACAAAGGCGGAAACCTTGCTCTGATACCAGTTGTTGGGTATGGCTTGGCGGGTTCCTAAGCGAATACCTGGTCGATCCGAGAGACCTCACTCTGCCTACGGATTAAAAAATTTAATCTGAATAGAGAGTCATTTCCCATCGACCGTCTCGTGCCGTATCGAACGATTCAAATTGCAACTTAGCCAATTACCAAAATTGGTCTTGCAATTTGCTCGACCGTTCGACCGCGGAAAAGGCGACGAGTTGATCGCCGTCTTTTGTGTTTATGGTCGGGGTCCAGTTAAATAATTATTGACTATGATTCGCAATCAAAATAATTAAATAACAAACATGAAATGACGAGACAATTGAATAAGGTACAAATAAGAATGAAAGGAGCCAAGGAAGAATATACCTTCCGTTACCTTACGATCTTCTACCGTATGACCCTCCCCTCTTGGACGTCGTGTGGGCGATGATCTCCCAAGAACCGTGGTCACCAAGTTGATCCTTTTTCCTTGCGCCAACCAATCCCTTACCAAAGGGATGCCGCCGGTCGCTCCTAGGAAGAAGATAATCCAAACACAAATCCCCTTTCTCCTCTCCTAGACCATTGCCGTGAGGAGACAATTTCTTCTACGCCAAAAAAAAAATTACAGCAACTGCTCCAAGAAATTGCCTCTGCTCCAAGAAAATCGCTCCTCCAGAAAATTGCCGTGAGGAGAAAGAAATTTAATCTTTCTTTCTTCTGCCTCGAGAGTACTCTTTGAGGCAACTTTGAACATGTTTATATAATTGCACAAGCAATTAATTGGAGAAGAAATAAATTAATTGCGCATGCAATTAATAATCAATTGGAGAAGAAACGTTCTTCTCATGGAGAAGAAACGCATGGATTGCATGCGTTGAGTGCGATTTGGAGCAATTTAATTGCATGAGCAAAATTGCTTGAGCAATTAAAACCTTGCATGCATTGCATGCGATTTGGAGCAATTAAAACCTTGCATGCGTTGCATGCGATTTGGAGCAATTTAATTGCTTGAGCAATTAAAACTTTGCATGCGATTTTAATTGGGCAATTAAAATCCTTGCATGCAATTCTAATTGCTGTTACGTAAGCAATTGAAACTCTTGGAGTAGTTTAATTGCGTGAAGAAGGAACAACACTTGCTGTTCGGCACCACACGGAGAGAGAGTGAAGGAGAGGAGAAACTTAGGATTTTCTTGTGTTTCATTTGATCAATTTTTCAACCTGGTTTCATATGATCATGGGGTATATATAGGGCTACGGTAGGGACCATGAGGAGGAGTTGGATCTTGGCCTGCTAATGGATCTAAATCCGGTCAATTAATGAGGATCCATTCCACTAAAGGGCCCTCATTGAATTACCTCACCAACCCCCATATTTACATATGTGCTCCACTTATTACA
Organism: Boesenbergia rotunda; assembly: GCA_024364735.1. Taxonomy (NCBI): domain Eukaryota; kingdom Viridiplantae; phylum Streptophyta; class Magnoliopsida; order Zingiberales; family Zingiberaceae; genus Boesenbergia; species Boesenbergia rotunda. The sequence continues at coordinate 653,771 of JAGFNQ010003700.1, read as the reverse complement.
AGTCATCCATCCCCCCGTGTTTAAGATTTCGAATGCCCGTTAATTAATTAAATTACTGACAATTTAAATTAATTAACTTCTGGATCCTTGACTAGTACAACTCGACCTTATCATCATGCCGGATTAAATCCACCTGCAGGGTTTAGCATGATGAACCTTTCGAGCTCATCAAGGGGGCATCGTCAACCCGACTCACCAGGACACGGATTCCGTCAATAATCAACGGCACATCATATTATTAATATTATCTCCCAACTTACCGGGCCTATCAATCTAACAGAATAGATCTCGCTCATTGGTAAATCAAAGAAATAATAGTTAATAATATATGCCCATTATTATATCAGGATTAAGGGATCGTACTCCATAATAAAGTCTGAGGTCCTATCCAATTATTGAGTCAGTATAAATTGGATAGCCTCGTGTTTTAGTCCTGCTCAATGTACTCAAAGCACACTAGTGTAATCCTATGGTCAAGACCAACCACACCTAATTACACTACAACCATTCCGATGGGTTGTCCAATTCCATCTCGGTTGTGGGCCTCTATTTATACTAAGCAAAGAACTGATAACATGATCTTCCGTGTGACACCACACACCATGTTATCTACAATGTAAAGTAATTGGACTTCATGCATGTACTAATACAAACAGGCACCTAGTGTGGTTGTGATTCTCTTTTCAAAATAAAGATGTTCATATATATAAAAGAAGCATGTCTTTCAGTATACACATCTATCACTATCAACAAACCATGTTGATAGATGCTCCCCCTCAACCAATGCCTACACAACACGAAAGATAGATGATTTAGGTACCCAAACCTTGAGACCTAATGCACCTACAATGCAAGTCTTTGGGACCCATGCCTTGGTCATTTTCTTCCTAAGTCCTTGAACCCTAGAAACATTTGATGATTTAAATTGGGTTCTAGACATTAATGACACAAAACTAGGTTCCTTAGGTTGGTAACCTAAACCAACCTTGTTGTAGACCGCTCTTTGGGCATTGAGGATCATATCCAAAAAAAAATGATGAACCAGGCAGCAGACAAATTGAACCTGGGGTGACCGGCCAGGCCCTACGGAAGTTTCCCACCGGTCACCAGGGTAAATCAGGAAGCGCTCGCGGTGGGCAGTCTAGAAGACCAGCGTCCCAGGGTTCACATCCCATTTGGAGGAGAAATTCCTGCAAAATGCGCCGTAGTTGGGGATCGAACCGTGGATGTCTGGGTTAATGACTAGTGACCTTACCGCTGCACCATAGTCCCGGGGACATTGAGGATCATATCCAAGGTCTTAGAGCTAGTTGAAAATTTCCCAAGAAGATTCTTGAGTTTTTCAACTTCACTCTTTAAGGCCTTGTTCTCATCCTCAAGGACCTCAACATGTAAATCATCGATTTCATCATCCTTAGAGGTTTTCAATTATTCTACTTCTAATTTTAATGTTTTTACCTTATCCTTAGATTTTTTAAGCAAATTAGTCAAGCAAGCAATAGTTCTATAGCATTTATCAAGTTCGGGAGAGATTACCTCTTCATCATCTAAAGATGATGAAGCCACGGTTGAATGATCACTTGACTCGTCACCACTCTCCATGTGCGAGTCTTCTAAGGCCATAAGAGCCACGTAGCGGGTGCTCTTCTCCTCCTTCTCCTCCTCGGATGAGCTAGATGAGGACTCATCCCATGTGGCCTTTAAGGCCTTCTTCTTCTTTGCCTTCTCCTTCTTCTTCTTGAGTTTTGGACACTCACTTCTATAGTGCCCTTTCTTGCTACATTCAAAACAAGTGATATTAGTCTTATCATTATTACTTTCACTTGTTTTACCTTTCCCCTTGTAGCGTCGACTCTTCCTCATCATCTTTCTCACAAAATTTGCCATCTCGGTTGATGAAGAATTGCTCTCATCCTCATCAGATTCGGATAAAGAAGAGGAGACCTCCTTCTCCTTCTTCTTTTCCATTTTCTTCTTTCCTTTGCCCCCTGCCACAAGAGCAATACCCTTCTCTTTTGGGTCTTTGTTAGCAAGTTTATGTAGTTCCATTTCATAGAAGAAGTCATCTAATTTCACAACAGAAAGATCCTTGGATACCTTGTAGGCATCCACCATGGATGACCACAAGACATTCCTAGGAAAAGACTTTAGTACGTACCTTAAAAGGCCATGGTTTTCGACCCTTTCATCGATCGAGTGCAAGCCGTTAAGGATCTCCTTGAATCGACCATGAAGCTCGCTCACGGTTTCACTTTCCTTCATGGAAAGATTCTGGAGTTGATTGAGGAAGAGATCCCTCTTGGCTATCCGGGAGTCTCGAGTGCCTTCATGTAGCTCTATGAGCTTATTCAACAGATCCTTGGCACTTGAGAAAGGACCATCTTTGATGAGTTGATCCTTGGTCATCCCACATTGCAGAGTGACTACAGCTTTGGCATCTGCCTCTCCTTTCCTTGTTTGTTCAGCTGACCATCGTGATGAATCAAGCTCCTTGCCCTCGGCATCCTTTGGAGGAGTGAATCCCTCCTTGACTGAAAACCACATACCAATATCAGTCTTGAGGTAATACTCCATTCGACTTCTCCAGTACTGGAAGTCTGCTCCATCAAAGAAAGGTGGACGGTTGGTGCTGAACCCTTCTCTCAAAGCCATCCTCTTGCTCTTAGGATGTTAATCTGGTTGAAAGAGTACCAAGCTCTGATACCACTTGTTGGGATCTGGGATGGCTAGAGAGGGGGGTGTGAATAGCCACCTACTAAAAAACTCGCTTCTTTTCTTTCTGCACTCAGGTTAGCAGCGGAAAACGAAACACAACAAAAAGAAAGCAAAACATACACTAACAAAGGAGATTTACAAGGTTCGGGGATAACTTGCCCCTACTCCATGGCATGCCCGAGAGGTGGGCGATCCCTTGATCTTCGGCAGATCAGACCCTGGAATGAATCCGGCTAAGAACATCTCCTTCTCGGTGGAGTAACCTCTCCACAAATGTCTCAGAAATATATCAGATGAAGTACAAGAGAGTCGAGAAGAAGCTTACAGAACAGATGCAAGCACAAGCACCAGCAGAAACTGAAAGATCAAGAAGACTGCGTAGAGAACACCAACAACAACAACTCAACAACCACACTTCACAGTTAGTTCACTCTGTTAGTTGCTTCGTTGCCTTGTCTGCTTCGCCAACATCTCCTTAAGTCTTCCTTCTGCACACATACAAGCATCACCCACTGACCTCTTTTGAGCTCTCAGCTCTTCAGCTGAAGCTTCAGGTCAGTCGTCACCCACTGACCCCATCTGAGCTCTCAGCCTACCTCCTCAGCTGAAGTTTCAGGTCGTCAGGTGCCGTTGAAACCTGCAAATGTATATCAAACAAAAAGACACCAGAGAAAGTCACCCTTGACCCTTCTCCTTGCTGCTTTAACGCTCTGTATCATCTCTGTATCATCTGCATACTTACAGATTTATTAGCGAAGCAAATCAGAAATCTGACAATAATTTGAATTAAAGTTCTGAGGTGTTGATCGGTCACCTTGACTGATCAGGCAACCTCCTGACCGATCAGACTCTATCCTGATCGATCCAGTGATGCTCTGATCGATCTAACTAACCGATCAGAGACCAGGGGATCGGTCACCAGACCGATCCCTAAACTCACTGTGATTTCCAGGTGATTTCTAGTCAAGGTACTAATCGGTCAAAGTGACCGATCAGTGAAGGGCCTGATCGGTCAACCAGACCTATCAAGCCATAACCTAACCGATTAGGATCCTGCTTGATCGGTCCAATCTATGCTGATCAGTCACACTGACTGATCAACCAACCTTCTGTGACCGCACAGAATGTTTTCTGATCGGTCACCAGACCGTTCAGAAAGCCTTCTGTTTCTTCAGAAGCCTTCTGGATCGGTCAACAAATCGATCAGACATCCTGGATCGGTCCTGCGACCAGTTCGTGCCAACTCCCTGATCGGACTTCAGACCGATCCAACTGATCATTTCAACCCTGAGTCCAGAGAACAGGCTCCCTTGCCTTCTCTGACTCAGTCTGGTCCCGGAGAACGAGCTACCGAGCCCTCTCCGACTTAACTTGGTCCAGAGAACGAGCTACCGAGCCCTCTCTGACCCAAGTCCGGAGAACGAGCTACCAAGCCTTCTCCGACTCAACCTGGTCTAGATAACGAGCTACCGAGCCCTCTTTGACCTAAGTCAGGGGAACGAACTACCGAGCCATCTCCGACTCATCCCGGTCCAGAGAATGAGCTACTGAGCCCTCTCTGACCTAAGTCCGGAGAACGAGCTACCGAGCCCTCTCTGACTCATCCTGGTCCAGAGAACGAGCTACCGAGCCCTCTCTGACCTATGTCCGGAGAACGAGCTACTGAGCCCTCTCCGACTCATCCCGGTCCAGAGAACGAGCTATCGAGCCCTCTCTGACTTGAACACTTAATCCGAACATAATTATCGGATCTCAATTCTCACTCAACCCAACTTAAATCAGTGTCATCATTAAAATAACAATTAGGTCAGACTGCATCAACAATCTCCAGACTGCATCAACATTAGCTACTTACTAACTGTTATATAACAGCAGCATTTACTAGTGTTAGTCAAGTTAAGTGATCTGATCAAGTTAGATTTTCTAAGCTTGAACACATAACTTGATTGCTGTTTAATTGCATTTATCGCCCCTGTTGGGTATGACTTGGCGGGTTTCCTAAGCGAATACTCGGTCGATCCGAGAGACCTCTCCACGTCTACGGATTAAAAATTAATCCAAGTGGAGACCCGTCTCCCTACGACCATCTTGTACCGTATCGAACGATCTAAATTACAACTTAGCAAATTACCAAAATCGGCCTTGTAATTTGCTTGACTGTTCGATCGCGGAAAAGGCGACAAGTGGATCGCTGGCTTTTGTTTTTATGGTCGGGGTCCAATTAGTAAATTAATGTCTATGATACAAAATCAAATTAATAAACTAATACACATAAAATGACGAGACAAATAAATAAGGCACACAAACAACATAAGGTTAATCAATGGAGCTTGGAAAGAGTTATATCTTTCCGATCACCTCGCGGTCTTCTACCTTATGTCCCTCCCTTCGTGGACGTCGTGTGGACGACGATCTACCGCGAACCGAGATCACCAAAGCCTCCAAAAACCTCTGCCACTTGCCCAAGCAGAAAACCCTAGACTAGGGTTTGCACCGTCGGGCCTTCTTCTCCTCCCTTGCGTGCGCCGCCAGCCAGCCAAGCCCGCCGGCCACCTGATCTCCATCCAACAGAGGCTAAGGAGTGAGAAGAAGACTGAGAGGAAGGAAGAAGAATGTCTTTCTTCTTCCCAAATCCGCTGCCAAGCTCTCTAGCCCTCTCCCTCACCACTGGCGCCCTTGCGCCCGTATTCCACGCCGCCGGCTCCTTGCCTCTCCCTTTCCATCGTGCTCCGGCCACCAACTGAGAGGGAGGCAACCTACCCTTTCTTAGAAGCCCACGCCAAGAGAGAAGAAGGAGAGAAGAAGAAGAGAAGGGAGCTTCTCTTCTTGGTGTGCGCCGGCGCCCTAGGAGAGAGGATGAGAGGGAGAAAAGAGAGAGGCCAAGGGTTTTTCCAATGAGATTGATCAAGCCTTGGTATCATGATCTCTATGGGTATCTATAGGGCTAAGGTAGGGACCAAGAGGCGAGGTTAGATCTTGGCCCACCAATGGATCTAAACTCGATCCATTAATTAAGATCCATTCCACTAAAGGATCTTAATTGAACTTCCTCACCAACCCCATATTTTCATATGAGCTCCACATATTACGAGTCGTCCATCCCCCGTGTTTAAGATCTCGAATGCCCATTAATTAATTTAAATAACTGACAATTTAAATTAATTAACCTCTGTGTCCTTGACTAGTACCACTCAACCTTATCATCATGCCGGATCAAATCCACTTGCAGGGTTTAGCGTGATGAACCTTTCAAGCTCATCGAGGGGGCATCATCAACCCGACTCACTAGGACATGAATTCCGTCAATAATCAACAGCACATCATATTATTAATATTATCTCCCAACTTACCGGGCCTATCGATCTAGTAGAATATATTTCGCCCTTTGGTAAATCAAAAAGATAATAGTTAATAATATATGCCCGTTATTATATCGGGATTATGGGATCGTACTCCATAATATAAACTGAGGTCCTATCCAATTATCGAGTCAGTACAAATTAGATAACCTCGAGTTTCAGTCCTGCTCAATGTACTCAAAGCACACTAGTGTAATTCTATGGTCAAGACCAACCACACCTAATTACACTACAATCATCCCGATGGGTTGTCCAATTCCATCTCGGTTGTGAGCCTCTATTTATACTAAGCAAGGAACTGATAACATGATCTTCCTTGTGTCACCACACACCATGTTATCTACAATGCAAAGTAATTGGACTTCATGCATATATTAATGTAAACAGGCACCTAGTGTAGTTGTGATTCTCTTTTCATAATAAAGATGTTCATATAAAGAAATTCATGTCTTTCAGTATACACATCTTACAATCTCCCACTTATACTTAAAGACATTGTTGTACTCTCACTGTCATACATCTGACTCCCATATCCTCCACATGCCTATCAAAAGCTCTAGATGGAAGAGCTTTCGTGAAAGGATCTGCCAGGTTGTCCTCTGATGCAATCTTGGCGACAACCACATCTCCTCGCTTTACGATTTCTCGTATCAGGTGGTATTTGCGCTCTATGTGTTTACTCGCCTTATGGGCTTGTGGTTCCTTCGAGTTGGCAACTGAACCACTGTTATCACAAAAGATTGTGATAGATCTGGGCAAACCAGGAATCACATCCAAGTCCATGATGAAGTTCCTGAGCCATACAACTTCCTTGGCTGCCTCTGAGGCTGCCACATATTTAGCTTCCATGGTGGAGTCCGCCACGCATTTCTGCATGACACTCCTCCAAACATTGGCTCCACCTCCTAAAGAAAACACAAACCCTAAGGTAGACTTACTCTTGTCTCTATCTGACTGAAAATCTGAGTCCGTATAACCCACAGGGACTAATTGGTCTGCCCGATAAACCAGCATATAATCCCTAGTCCGTCTAAGGTATTGCAATATATGCTTTACCACAGTCCAGTGTCCTTATCCAGGGTTACTCTGATATCTGCTAACCATGCCCATGACAAAATAGATATCAGATCTCGTGCACAACATAGCATACATGAGGCTTCCTACTGCCGAAACATAAGGAACTACCTTCATTTCTTCTATGTCCTTTGATGTTTTCGGACACATCTCCTTGGATAGAGGAACTCCATGCCTGAAGGGTAGGAAACCCTTCTTGGAGTTTTCCATGCTAAAATGAGACAAGACAGTATCAACATATGAAGCTTAGGATAAGCTCAACATCCTTTTCTGGCGATCTCTTATGACCTTGATCCCAAGGATGTGTCCCGCTTCTCCTAAGTCCTTCATATCAAACTGCTTTGATAGTCATACCCTTACGTCTGATAACACTTTGACATTGTTGTCAATTAACAAAATGTCATCTACGTAAAGTACAATAAACACCACGATGTTTTCGTCACATCTTTTGTATACAAATGACTCATCCGTGCTTTGAGTAAATCCATATGACTGGATTACTTCATCAAAATGGATGTTCCAAGATCTTGAAGCTTGCTTCAATCCATAAATGGATCAATTAAGCTTACATACTAGATGTTCTTTGGCCATTGCAATGAACCCTTCTGGTTGCTGTATGTAGATGGTCTCCTCAAGACTTCCGTTAAGGAAAGCTTTCTTAAAGTCCATCTGCCATACCTCATAGTCCATATGAGCTGCAATAGATAGGAGAATCCGGATCGACTTAAGCATGACTACCAGCGAAAAGGTCTCCTCATAATCGATACCCTCGTTCTGAGTGTACCCTTTCGCAACAAGCCTTGCTTTGAAGGTCTCAACCTTCCCGTCTGATCCTCTCTTTCTCTTATAGATCCACTTGCATCCAATGGCTTTTATACCATTAGGTGGTTCTACTAACTCTCAAACCTGATTAGAATCCATAGATTCTATCTCAGAGTTCATTGCTCTTTGCCAAGAATCTGCATCCTTATCTTGGAAGGTCTCATCATAGGTCCAGGGATCTGGTTCATGTTTACCAGAGACCAAGTTCGAAGACTCTCCCAAAAACATAAACCTTTCAGGCGGTCTGACAACCCTCCTACTGCGACGAGGCACCACCTGTGTATCCTCAGTGACACGCGGTGCAGTGACTTGTGGTGTGTCCTCTTGTACAATTGGTCCTAAGATCGGAACGACCCCTCTTAACTCTTCAAGCACTAGTCTACTCTTGGGCTTATGGTTCATCACATATTCTTCTTCTAAGAATCTGGCATTCGTGCTAACGATCACCTTCTAATCCTTAGGACTATAGAATAGACCACCCTTCGTTCCCCTAGGATAGCCTATGAACAGACATACCTCCGTACGAGATTCCAACTTATCAGTATCTCCCTTCATCACATGTGTTGGACTACCATAAATCCGAATATGTCCTAGACTGGGCTTGCGCCTAGTCCACAGTTCTATGGGAGTATGAGGGACCAAGCCTAAAGTTAATATGACCAAGCCTAAGGTGCCAAAGGTATGTCTGATTCATCTTAGAAGTTTCTTTTCTCTTATTCAAGTTAGATGATGAGCTATTTACTTCAGATTGCATCGTGGGAGTTATTGGTTCTAGAGTATACAGATTGTCGACCATTGTACCCGAACAGATAATCTCTCTATTTCTTTTTATAACAACTTTGTTATCAAAAGCAACAGAATATCCATCCTTTATCAACTTAGAAACTAAAATTAAATTCATTCTAAACGAGGGTACAAAAAGACAATCTCTCAGAACTAATACTTTATTTCTCTCAAAAGACAAATAGAAAACTCCCACTGCAACCGCTGCCACTTTTGTAGCATCGCCCATGTAGACCACGATTTCATCATCAGCCAGCTGATAGGTGGTAGCCCACAATGAGTGTCATGATGAGCCTCAAATTTGAATTTATAAATTGAAAACCCTTTGCTCACAAAACTAAGTGTAGATAGGGGCCTCAAGTCGTATTTTTCCAAGGACTAGTTAAGAATGCTTAACTCAAGCTAGATTTTGTCGTTTTCTATTTTGGGGTTTCCAAGTAAAATGGGTGTTTTTGTGATAATGAATGAAATTACAATTGGAAACAGAATAAACTCAGCTGATATCAGAAACTAACTAAAAATTACGAAAACTACACTTATCCTATTTGAAAACTGAGCAATTCAATGCAAAACTATGAGATTAAAATTCGAGAACTAATATTGAATGTAGGAAATCTGTACTAATTTGTAGAATTGTGAAATCTAGAACAAAACTGAGAAATCACACAAGAAAATTGTAACTAATTGCAGAATTGAAGAGAATTGAAACAAGGATACTAAGAACTTGATTGAATGTAGCTGAGACCTGCCTGATCGGTCAACAGACCGATCAGATGCTTTCTTGATCGGTCAAATAGACCGATCAGATACTGCGATGAAGATTGATACAACTGAAGCAACAAAAGAAATGAGTTCAGAAACATAATTTAAACAACAAATCCATCCCTTGCCAAGATCTCCTTCTTGCCGTCACACAAGAATCAAACTAAAGACCCTCTAGCTCGAAATTAGCAAGATCTAACTCCCGCGATCAGTTTACGCTCAGATTGGTGCGCAATCTGAAAACCTCCATCGATCTCTTCTTCTTGATTGGATGAATGGCGACTTCAGCTCAGAAACCTTCAGAGACCTTGAGAGAACCCCTTCGAATGCTCCGACAGCTCCGGTCGATGAAGATCGGCGATCAAACAGGAATCGATCGGTGGAACAGAGCTCTGGGCGAAACCCTCACCTGATCCCCTTTCAGAGATGAATTTTGTTCGCAAACTTCACGGAGAATCGATCTCTATGATTTGAAACCTTGACACAAGCTTGGATCTGATATGGCCGCGTGCGATCCGAGAAGAAAAGTAGAGAAGAAACTAAAGAACAGGAAGAACTCGCGACGACTCGAGCTGCGGAGAAGTTTTCTGATTTAATTAATTCCAATTCAAAATGAACGGCTGTGATCATCCTCGCTTAATCCAACGGTCAAATCATCTCGGATCGGAGTCAAACTTTCTAGATCTCCATCAATGGTCAGGATCTGCTTCTCCTTAGCTTGGATCGATCAGATCTGGAACGGATGGCTCAGATTACCCTTCCTTTTGAATGGATGGTTTAAACTCCTCTTAAGCTTGATCCAACGGTGAGATGACTTCTGATTTGGACCAAAACTTCAGATCTTGATCTGTGATCTTAATTAACTCTATCTTAAGCTTGGATTGATCAGAAGCTGAAAGATGGCTCAGATCTCCCCATGTCTTGATTGGATGACCCACGTTCCTCCAGTGCTTGATCATCTTGATTAAAGCCAAATCTGACTCAAATTCGATCCAATCTGATCTAGGTCCGTGATCATTCGAAGCCTACAAAATTAGATTCAAATTTTAATGCCAAAATATCTCAAATATAAAAAGAATTGCATCCAAAGCCAAAATAGAAATAACTCATGGAACCTAGTGTAAATACAAGATCAAGCATACAAAAAGGAATCAAAACATGGGTTTAAAAGCCTAAATTGATTATCAAAATGGTAATTATCAACTCCCCCACACTTGCTCTTGGGCGTCTCGCATAAACTAACTAGTGAACTAATGATGTACCCCCTAGATTATTTTCAATCATAGTTAGAAGCAATTGAAAAGGAATTACCTAGGGTTGTCATTTCTCAAAAATCTAAACTCAATAGAGTAGAGTCTTGTCCTTAGTCAACAACAAAGTACACTTCATCTTTCATGACTAACTAAGATGAATTAAACACACAAATCCTCTCAAGGAAATTTTTTTTGGTGGCTCTCTTCCTAAGTTCTAAATTTTGATGAAAGTGGAGCTCACTCAAACACATCATGTTTCTTGCACTACCATAAGCTTGCTTATGCTCTACTCTCCACCATCATTCTAGAGTTGAATCCACACCTAAAAAGGCTCATTTGAACAAGTTAAGAAATATGAAATGTTAAAAATGAAATAGAAGTTTAGTAGATGAAAAATTTAAGAAGGTGGAAGACTTGGATACTAAAGAATGCCACTACATGAACTTTGCCCCCTTTCTTTTTGTATTATTCCTGCACAAATCAAAGTTATCACCGAATTCAGTGTGACAAGAAGTTGCTGTGTGCCAACCCTCTGCTGATCGGTCAAGAGACCGATCAAGCTCTTCCTGATCGTTCTGGCTTTCTCCTGATCGGTCTGGATTCCTTCTGATCGGTTACGGTGACCGATCAGACACTTCATTGATCGGTCTGGACTTGTTCTGATCGGTCTGCTTGATCGATCAGAAATTTTTTCTTTCCTAATCAGTAGCTAACTCTTAAATTCAGCTATCAACTTGTTCACATCTTGTAATTCAGAGGCTTAATCCAGCACCTGACTTCCACTTCATGTTCTTTTCTTTTTTTTTCTTTTCTTCATTTTTTTTTATTCATCTGCTGTTCTATTTTTTTTTTCCGATATGACTCTTTGGCACACATTCACAGTCCACTTCTTCCTTCACTTCTGATTAAATGCTAATAGTTGTCAGCCAAGTACTGGTCGATAGGATAGAGTTCCCCAGAAGTTTGTGTTGGATCGAGAAACACGATAGAGGGGGGGGTGAATATCGTGAAAACTTTTTCGGATAAGAAAGAGAAAATGCAGCGGAATTAAAACACACAAAGAACACAAGTATTTTTACTTGGTTCGGAGTCGCGGTCGGCTCCTACTCCAAGGCCCACTATCCTTGACCGTTTACTGTGGGCAATTCTATATTCGCGCAAAGGTTTACAGATTTAATACAAGAATAGTGTAGTAAGTAAATGAATTACACTTTTCGTTACCGACGCCCTGAGGTGGATCGTACTTCGGAGCAGAGGGTCGTCATCGGCGCTGGAATGTCGAGAACGGAGTTTGTCGGAGCAGAGCGCTTGAACAAAAAGCTTGGGGTCGTTGAAAAAAGTGATGTTGAAGCCTTAGGGGTTGAGCCCCTTTTATAGTGCTCCTAGGGGCGCCTGGGACGTCGAGGGCACCTGACACGTGCCTTCGGATCCGAGAACCTCTATCCGAAGCTTGGTTAGTGCTTGTCCCCTTCGAATCGGCTCTGGTGCTGACTGGGGCGCCCGGGACCTCTCCGGCGCCCAGCTTGATTGGGTCCGCTGGCTTCGTGGCTGATTCTTCTTTGACTCATCTTTGGCTTTGACCTTGGGCGCCCGGGACCTCCCGGGCGCCTAGCCTAGTGTTGATTCGAAGCGCTTCTTGCTTTACTGCTGTTTGGCTTTGTCCTTGGGCGCCCGGGACCTCCCGGGCGCCTGGCCCAGGTGCCTACCCCTCTCCTTTGGGGCATTCTGAGCTGCAGAAGTACACTCCTTCGGTCCCTGCATTCAAGGTTAGTACCAATACAAACAAGGCAAGAATATTAGTTAGTTTTTACAACCGTAGCCGTCTTGGTTCTGACTTCGGGTCTCCCAAATGGAACCATAGGTCGAACCGACGCCTACTGTTCCCTCGACAGGGAACGCGTCCTCACCTACTCCTCTCAGGAGAGTTTACCTTTTGCCAACCGGCTCCTCCGGTTGGACTTTTGCCCAGTAGCCCTTTGCCAGGTGCCTAGCAGCCCTTCGCCAGGTCCTAGATGCCTAGCAGCCCTTCGCTAGGTGCCTAGCAGCCCTTCGCCAGGTGCCTAGCAACCCTTTGCCAGGTCTTAGGGTTTCGATGCCTAGCAGTCCTTCGCTAGGTGCCTAGCAGCCCTTCGCTAGGACTTCTTTCTGCACACTCAGTGAACACATTAGACCAAAATAAAATCTTAACTCTTGAACCCTTTGCCATTATCAAAATCCAGGTTTGACTTAGGTGCTGCCTGCACCAACAGTTTGATCACTGTCTAAAACTCTTGGCACACCAACTCACAACTTGATACTTTTCTTGTTGTTATTGTTTTCTGCAGCCAACTCTTTTCTTCAATTATTCAGCTGCTGTTTCAGCTTCTCAATCCTCCATTTCTGATTTTTCTGACTTCTAGCACTCTATCTCCTTTTGATGTCTTTTCATTGCATGAATGTAAGGTTGTAGGAGCTCCTCGTGAAGTTATTGCTATCAAGAATTTAACTCTTGTTTGCCTTTTTCCATTTCTGCCTTTTCCATTTCTGCAACTTTCACAGCTTCAACCTTCCTATCTAAATTGTTTAGCTACTGCACTGAACTCTTAACTGAAATGCTATGATTACATGGACAGTGAGTTCAGATTTAGTTCAGCTTGTCTCTGGATATAATCTTGCATCAATTTGCATCAATTTGAATTAGTCACAGCAACTTGAATTAGTTGGCTATGATAACAAGTCTTCAAACTGCCACTATAACTTTGAAACATCAAATAATAAGAAGGGATTATGTGCTCCACTTTCAATTAACTCTTTGAAACCCAAACTTGGCATGGTTTGCTTGTAGGTTGTCAAATGCTTCACATTGTCCTCAATATTTGCTAGAATGCTTAATCCTCCCCCATACTTAGCTTTTTTGACCGTCTCGGGAAAAGTAACATCAAGAAACAATCAAAGCACCCAAGTCCATGGAAAATATGATTATGAACAGAAAAATAGGGGAAGGAAAATAGAATATAGAGTAGATCAACAAGAAATATTGCAAAAAATGATATGAAAAAGGGAACAAGATGATTCACCTCTATAAATGTGATCCAATCATAGAATTATAGTTTTGAAAGAACCTAAGCAAGTTCTAGAGTACAATCACATGTGTGTATCTCAAAAATAAGGTAAATCCTCACTAGGTAAAAAGAATTCATCTCAAATCATCAATCTAGAGTCCATAACTAAGTAGTAACTCAAGTTTCCAAGAATTTTCATCCATGGGCTCAAATCCTAAGTTTTAACAACCAAATTTAACTCACTTTCAAAGGACTCTAAAATGATATAAAGAAAATCTAGAGGGATACATTTATTCCAAATCATGCAAGAAATAAGATGCCAAAAAGGATAAAATGGTATCTACAATGAATCTTTATTCACTCTACACTACCTAAGCATTTATTAGCAAGAACTCATTGTAAAAGAAAAATTTACTGCCAAAAATATAAAAATGGTATATACAATGAAATAAGAGTGTAAGAAGGAACAAACTCCCCTTTAAGTTGGGTAGATAGCATCATTAATATCCAATCCATCCACATCTAGCCTCTTCACTTCTTTAAAATATTTCTGTAGAAGCATCCATCTAATCAATCTGGGCTTTGCATCCGGCTTCTTTAGAAGATACTTCAAGGCTGCATGATCAGAAAATACAATCACATGAGAACATAGCAAATATGATCTAAATCTATCCAAAGCAAAAACAATAGAAAGAAGCTCTTTTTCTGAGCCTAAGCAGCATCTAAAGTCTTGGAAGCATAGCAAATAACATGTGGAGCTTCATCTACCCTCTGTGCAAGTACAGCTCCTATAACAAAATTTGACGCGTCACACATCAACTCAAAAGATAAAGTCCAATCAGGAGGCCTAATAATAGGAGCTGAAATAAGAGCCTCCCTCAATCTTTGAAAAGCTTCCTTGCATTTTTCGTCAATGCAAAAATCCACATCTTTCTGCAAAAGTCTAGTCAAAGAGCGAGCAATCTCACTGAAGTCTCTAATGAATCTCCTGTAAAATCCTGCATGGGCAAGGAAAGCTCAAACATCCCATACGCATACGGGGTAAGATAAAGAAGATATAATACTAACTTTAGCAGGATCTACTTCAATGTCTTTCCTAGAGACTATATGTCCTAAAATAATCTCATGCTCTACTATAAATGACATTTTTCAAAATTAAGGATAAGATTAGTTTCAATGCATCTATGTAGAACCCTAGACAAATTATCCAAACAAGTGTCAAATGATGTGCCAAATACAGAAAAATCATCCATAAATATTTCCATGCAATGTTCTAGTAACTCACCAAAAATACTCACCATACAACATTGGAAAGTCCCTGGGGTGTTGCAAAGCCCGAATGGCATACGTCGATAAGCAAATGTACCGAAAGGACAAGGGAAAGTGGTCTTCTCCTGATCCTCCGGATCTATACAAATCTGAAAATATCCTGAATATCCATCTAGGAAGCAATAGTGAGACTTCCCTACCAACCTCTCTAATATCTGATCAATAAAAGGTAAGGGATAGTGATCTTTTCTCGTTACTTGGTTCAGCTTCCTGTAATCGATACAAACTCTCCATGAATTCTTCACCTTGGTAGGTACTAACTCATCGCTCTCATTAGCCACCACTGTCACTCCTGACTTCTTAGGCACCAGATGAATAGGACTAACCCACTTACTGTCGAAAATATGGTATATAATGCCTGCCTGTAAAAGTCTAGTCACCTCTTTCTTTACAACATCTAGAATCAGTGGATTTAACCTTCTCTGTGGCTGCCTGACCGGTTTCACATTCTCCTCTAGAAATATCCTGTGCATACAAATGGCGGGGCTAATACCAGGTATATTAGCTAATGTCCACCCTAATGTCCACCCAATAGCTCTTTTATGCTTCCTCAGAACTTGCAATAATTTATCCTCTTGCTTCGAATCCAAGTTCTGGCCAATGATAACAGGTAGACACTGCTCCTCTCCCAAATAAGCATACTTCAAATGTTCTGGCAATGATTTTAACTCTATCTGTGACTGCTCGGTAGGTATGGGTGATCCCTGGGGCTAAGTGCAATCCCCTACACTCTCACACCTATCCTCTGAATCTCCTGACATATCAATCAATATAGGTGATCCCTGGGGCTCAGTGCAATCCCCTACACCTAAAGAATCATCTCCAACTTCGAGTGAGTCAGATACAATCTTCAACTCAGCTGCCTCTGTAGCTAATGCATCCTCAGCCTCATCTGAACTAAAATATCCTCTATGAATACTATGTGAAACTCTATCAGCAAGTAAATCTACATCAACTAACTCATCTAAAATATCCATGCTCATGATAGAATGATCCTCTCTGGGGTGCTTCATAGCATCAAAAATACTAAACTGGACCACTGTGTCTCCTATCTCCATAGAAAATGTGCCTGCATATACATCAATCTTCGTTCTTGCAGTCTTCAAGAATGGTCTCCCAAGAATAAGTGGAGATCTATGTGCTAGATATTCCCCCTCCATGTCTAAGATATAGAAGTCTGCAGGAAAAATCAACTCCTTCACCTTCACTAATACATCTTCAATGATTCCAGTTGGGTGAGTCTGACTCATATCTGCTAGCTGAATAACCACTCCTTAGGCTGCAAAGGTCCAATGCCAAGCATCTGAAAAACTGATCTAGGCATCACATTAATAGAAGCTTCCAAATCTAACATAACATCATGAAAAAGAGTCCTCCCAATCTCACAGGACACAGTGAAAACTCCTGGATCTTCACATTTCTGAGGAATTGAATGAATAAGGGCTGAGACATTCTGTCCTAAACTGACCAATTCATTCCCCTATAGCTTCCTCTTGTGCACACACAAATCCTTAAGAAATTTGGCATACTTTGGTATTTGCTTGATCATGGTCAACAATGACACATTAATTTCCACCTTACCGAAAAGTTTCACAAGCTCTTGATACTCCTTTGCCTTCTCCTCCTCTACATGCTTTTTAGCTTGAATCTTACGCTGTGGAAAAGGTAAAGGGACTCTCGGTTCCTTCACTTGAGCCAAAACTTTTAGAAGTTGATCTTGAGCAGGAATTTCTATTTGTGTAGCTGCTGTAGGTTCACCTTTTTTACTGATTTCTTCTTGTTCTTCCACCAAAATCACAGGTTCAATAGAAGAAGGACTTAAGCTTGAACTAGGATCACTTTCAACTGTCGAAGAAGCCATTTTGGGACTGTTCTGAGTTGGAAAACAAGTTGCTAAAAATTTTTCAGAAAAATCAACCTTTTGAGTATTTGAACTTGAAGCAACTTTCCCACTCCTCAAAGTTATTGCACTAACATTTCCCTTAGGATTAGGAGTAGCTTGTGAAGGTAATTGACTCTATCCTTGAGCTTGCATTTGATTCATCCCACTTGCGAGTTGTCCAATGTGTCTTTCAATATTCTGAAGAGTGGAATCATTCTTTTGTTGCCCTTGTTGTTGTTGTAAAATTTGCTGTTGTTGTAGGATTTGTTGCATCATCTCCTTAAGCCTTTGTTGTTGTACATTCAGCCCACTAGAGTTCCTAAAACCTCCTTGATTAGAATGGGATTTTTGTTGGCCTTGAAATGAAACATTGGGTTGCTGAAAACTTTGAGTTTGTTGTGAACTCTGAAAATGAGGTTGTTGTGGCTGATTAAATGAGTGAATGGACTGTTGAAATTGCTAAAAATTGGGCTGGGAACTAGGTGGAAATTGCTGAAAATTATTGCTCTGAAAATTCTGATTTTGGGGCTGAAATTGTTGAATTGAAGGCTGAAATTGTTGGGGCTGAAAATTCTGATTTTGAAACTGAAAAATTTTGATTTGAAGGTTGTGAATGATGAAAAGATTGCTGGAAATTCTGAATTGGTTGAAACCCTTGCTGATTTTGATAAAAACCTTGCTGATTTTGATGAAAACCTTGCTGATTTTGATGAAATTGAGGCCGAAAATTCTGATTTACTTGCTGAAAATTCTGGAATTGTGGCTGGAATTGTTGTAGGGGCTGTTGTAAAGTGTTTTGTTGATAGAAAGAATTATCATACTTCAAATTAGGATGATCCCTCCAACCCGGATTGTAGGTAAATGAATAAGGGTCATTCCTTGATTGATATTGTCCTCTAGTCAAAGTGACTAATGATTCATCTTGTTGTAAGTTTGGGCACAAATCCGAATTATGCTCTTGACTTGAACATATGCTACACAACCTCATCACTTGATTTGTTGGTGAAACTACTGAAAATTTTTAATTTTGGCTCACATTATTCAATGCCATTTGTTTCACCAAAGAAGTAAGCTTCATTAAAGAACTCTTGATCTCTTTTTGTTCATTTGAAACCATTTGAACTTCACTCACCTCTCTAGTAGAAAGAGCCCTACTTCCAAATTGTTGAGTGTTCTTCGCCATATTTGAAATCAATTCTCTAGCTTGTTTTGGGGTCTTGTTCACTAGAGCTCCTCCAGCTGCAGCATCAATCATGATTCTATCCATTTGAAGTAGACCTTCATAGAAATACTGAATAAGAAGTTGCTCACTTATTTGATGTTGTGGACAGCTTGAGCACAACTTGTTGAATCTCTCCCAATAGTCATTTAAGGTCTCTCCCACCACTTGTTGAATACCACATATGTTTTTCCTGATAATAGCAGTTCTTGAAGTTGGAAAATACTTCTCTAAAAATGCCTTTTTCATAGCAATCCAACTAGCAATATGTCCAGTAGGCAAGTAATAAAACCAATCTTTAGCTGCTCCAGTCAAAGAAAATGGAAATGCCCTTAATTTGATGTCCTCTTCAGAAATCCCTTGAGGCTTCATAGTGGAGCACACTACATGAAACTCATGCAAATGTCTATTAGGATCTTCTCCTGACTGTCCCTGAAACTTGGGAAGTAGATGAATTAGGTCTGATCTCAGCTCAAAATCTCCAACTAACTTTGGATAAGCAATACAAGAATAATGAAATCCATCATTAGGGGATGCAAGCTCCTTCATAGTCTTCTGATGCTCTGCCATGGGACTGCTTGAATGAGTAGAAATATTTTCAATAACTTTTGAAACTCTTCCTTAATTTCTCCTAGCTCTGAATGTTCTCTCAATCTCAGGATCAAACTCCACAATATCACCACCTGCAGTCCTGGTCATAAACCAAACAAAATGGCAGCAAATGTATATAGAAAGATAAAGGAAATGAAATAGAATAAAAAAATATGAAACTTAAGCACAAGCTCAAATCAAACAAACTCAACTAGTGTTTCCCCGACAACGGCGCCAAAAATTTGATAGGTGGTAGCCCACAATGAGTGTCACGATGAGCCTCAAATTTGAATTTATAAATTGAAAACCCTTTGCTCACAAAACTAAGTGTAGTATAGGTGCCTCAAGTCATATTTTTCCAAGGACTAGTTAAGAATGCTTAACTCAAGCTAGATTTTATCATTTTTTATTTTGGGGTTTCCAAGTAAAATGGGTGTTTTGTGATAATGAATGAAATTACAATTGGAAACAAAATAAATTCAGCTGATATCAGAAACTAACTAAAAATTGCGAAAACTACACTTATTCTATTTGAAAACTGAGCAATTCAATGCAAAACCTGAGAATTGTGGCTAGTGGGTTAAAGGCCATTATGAAAAACCTGAGAATCACAACATACACTACTTTAGAAATCGAAAATAAATTGATTCCTCAAAACAATTAATTTTCAAAATCAACCAACACCTCTATACACTGAGAAATTCGCATGCCACGATGGTGTGGACGTATACGAATCCCTACATTCGTAAGAGGAGGGTTTACCCATCAATCTTACTATCTTGTCAACCTAACTTTTTGACGAGTAAGATTAATAGTTGTTCACTTCGGCTTTGCGAAATAATAGCAGTGACTCCGATGGGGAGGATACTATTATTCGCATCTAAGTATGCACCATTACACGACATTAAGAAAATTATTTCCGATTATGTGCCTTCCGATGGGGAAGTACACACGCTCTTTAACAATTTTCTATAGTCTTTTCCGACCCAGTGATCCGCAGAACAAGTCCATCCGATGGGGAGGAAGGCACTCAGAGCCGACGCGCAGACTTGTTCGCATCACTTATCGGATTGTAATGGAAGCCGTGGGACCCTTAAGGGTCTCTCTCCCACTTAGTAATTTATTTCGAGGAATTTTAACTTAGCACAACCACACAACCAAGCACATAACCAAAAATACGAAAACTGCAGAAAATCCTAGATTTTCCAACTTTCATGGCCCTTGGTCTCTAATGCGTCTCAAGTCGTGTCGTCACTTCGTCCGCTCCTCCCTTCCTTCTGCGCAAGCTACCTTGAGGGATCTCCGAGCTGAAATGACTAGCTAATTATTTACATCATCGATCCTATACTCCACGAAGGAGTGTACATGAAAACTAGATCAAAAGTAAAATAAAAAGCTCGGCTAAACATGTGTCATATTTAATTACAAAAATTAAATACCTAGCCTCGTCAACCCCGAGGATTAATTAATTACAAAAATTTGCATAACCATTACACAATCATTATTTGGCCATGAAGTTGGAATCTCGTGCCTGCAACACAAAGTTAGCCTATGCACATCCACTCATCATCCAGCAAAATAAAATGTATGAAAATGCAAAATCCTAAACACACAAAGCCGGAAACCTCAGCTCTGATACCAATTATTGGGTATGGCTTGGCGGGTTTCCTAAGCGAATACTCGGTCGATCCGAGAGACCTCTCCACGTCTATGGATTAAAAATTAATCCGAGTGGAGACCCGTCTCCCTACGACCATTTCGTGATGTATCGAACGATCCAAATTACAACTTAGCCAATTACCAAAATCGGCCTTGTAATTTGCTCGATCGTTCGATCGCGGAAAAGGCAATGGGTGGATCGTCAACTTTTGTGTTTATGGTCGAGGTCCAGTTAGTAATTTAATGGCTATGATACAAAATCAAATTAATAAACTAACACACATAAAATGATGAGACAAATGAATAAGGCACACAAACAACATAAGGTTAATCAACGGAGCTTGGAAAGAGTTATACCTTTCTGATCACCTCGCGGTCTTCTACCTTATGTCCCTCCCTTCACGAACGTCGTGTGGGAGATGATCTACCAGGAACCAAGATCACCAAAGCCTCCAAAAACCTCTGCCACGTGCCCTTGCCGAAAACCCTAGACTAGGGTTTACAGCACCGGGCCTTCTTCTCCTCCCTTGCGTGCGTCGCCGGCCAGCCAAGCCCGCCTGCCACCTGATCTCCATCCAACAGAGGCTAAGGAGCGAGAAGAAGACTGAGAGGAAGGAAGAAGAAAGCCTTTCTTCTTCCCAAACCCGCTGCAAGCTCTCTAGCCCTCTCCCTCACCACCGGCGCCCTTGCGCTCCTCTTCCATGCCGCCGGCTCCTTGCCTCTCCCTTTCCCACATGCTCCAGCCACCAACTGAGAGGGAGGTCATCTGCCCTTTCTTAGTAGCCCACGCCAAGAGAAGAAGAAGAGAAGGGAGCTTCTCTTCTTGGTGTGCGCCGACGCCCTAGGAGAGAGGATGAGAGGGAGAAAAGAGAGAGGCCAAGGGTTTTCCCAATGAGATTGATCAAGCCTTGGTATCATGATCTCTATGGGTATTTATAGGGCTATGGTAGGGACCAAGAGGAGAGGTTAGATCTTGGCCCACCTATGGATCTAAACCCGATCGATTAATTAAGATCCATTCCACTAAAGGATCTTAATTAAACTTCCTCACCAACCCCATATTTTCATATGAGCTCCACATATTACGAGTCGTCCATCCCCCCGTATTTAAGATCTCGAATGCCCATTAATTAATTTAAATTACTAACAATTCAAATTAATTAACCTCTGTGTCCTTGACTAGTACCACTCGACCTTATCATCATGCCGGATCAAATCCACCTGCGGGGTTTAGTATGATGAACCTTTCAAGCTCATCAAGGGGGCATCATCAACCTGACTCACCAGGACACGAATTCTGTCAATAATCAACTGCACATCATATTATTAATATTATCTCCTAACTTACCGGGCCTATCGATCTAACATAATAGATCTCGCCATTTGGTAAATCAAAGAGATAATAGTTAATAATATATGCCCGTTATTATATCGGGATTAAGGGATCGTACTCCATAATATAAACTGAGGTCCTATCCAATTATCGAGTCAGTACAAATTAGATAACCTCGAGTTTCGGTCCTGCTCAATGTATTCAAAGCACACTAGTGTAATTCTATAGTCAAGACCACCCACACCTAATTACACTACAATCATCCCGATGGGTTGTCCAATTATATCTCAGTTGTGGGCCTCTATTTATACTAAGTAAGGAACTGATAACATGATCTTCCATGTATCATCACATACCATGTTATCTACAATGCAAAGTAATTAGACTTCATGCATGTACTAATGTAAATAGGCACCTAGTGTAGTTGTGATTCTCTTTTCATAATAAAGATGTTCATATAAAGAAATTCATGTCTTTCAGTATACACATCTTATAGCCCCAACTACTCCAGATGCACTGATTTAAAGCATCTTGAGTTAAGGCATAGACCTATGCATCTCAACCCAGTCTAGGTTATCAATCAAAGTACCCTAAGGTGCTTCTGAGATGCTGGCTTCTAGATCTATAAGTGCATGCAATTCTAGGGTTAAAGCCTAGGCTAAGTCCATTTGCATAAAACCCCTAGTTTTAAAAGGGTAAGTTTTTGAAAAATCTAAGTCGGAAAATAATTTTAAATTTCAATACTTAATAAAAGAAATGATTTTTCAAAAGATATTAAGTGCTAATTTTTTTGAAAAAAGATTTTTGAAATGAAAATAGAACATTCATATTCTACTAAGCACAACCCTAACTGCCTTTTTAGTAAGCTAAACTCAGATTCAAGTAAGGGTTTAGTAAAGATGTCAGCTAAATTAGATTTTGAGTCCACATGCATAAGTACAATTTCGCCCCTGGCTACGTGATCCCAAACAAAGTGATGTTTTACTTCTATATGTTTGGTTCGGGAGTGATGAATTGGATTCTTAGTCAGATTTATTGAACTTACGTTGTCAATAAACACTTTGGTTTGGGTATAGTCTAGCTGGAAGTCCTTAAGAGTGTGCATCATCCATAAAAGTTGTGCCACACACTCTCCTAAGGTAATATATTCTGCTTCAGTTGTGGATAAAACTATGCAGTGTTGCTTTCTACTGCACCAGCTGACTAGACTATGTCCTAATAATTGACAACTTCTACTTGTACTCTTTCTATCTAGTTTACACCCGGCATAATTAGAGTCAGAGTATCCTGATAATTCAAAAGTGGAAGTCCTAGGATACTAAATACCTACATTTAGGGTACCCTTAATGTACCTTAGGATACTTTTTAGTGCTGCTAAATGGGATTCCTTAGCATAAGTTTGGTATCTAGCACACATTCCTACAGTGAACAAAATGTCAGGTCTACTAGTAGTTAAGTACAATAGGCTACCAATCATACTTCTGTATAGCTTTAGGTCAACTAGTTTACCTTCGGGGTCATTATCTATTTTGACATTTGTAGCCATGGGAGTACTTAAACTTTTAGAATTTTCCATTTTGAATTTCTTTATTAGTTCCTTTGCATATTTGGATTGATGAACGTAGTTACCATCCCTGGTTTGTTTAATTTGGAGACCTAAGAAAAAGTTCAGCTCACCTAGCAAGCTTATTTCAAATTCGCTCTCTATAATTTTGACAAATTCTTTTAAAAAGTTAGAATTTGTTGACCCAAATATTATATCGTCTACTTATATTTGAGCTATAAATATATCTTTTTCTAAGGTTTTAACAAATAATGTCGAGTCAATTTGGCCTTGGTTGAATTCCTTAGAAATTAAATAGGTTGATAGTCTTTCATATCAGGCCCTAGGTGATTGTTTTAACCCATAAAGAGATTTCCTAAGTTTGAACACATATTCAGGTTTGTCTAAGTCCTCAAATCCTGGGGGCTGCCCTATGTAAACTTTCTCTTTTATGAACCCATTAAGAAAGGCAGACTTGACATCCATTTGGTACAGTTTAAACCCTCTATGGGCTGCAAAAGCTAATAACATCCTAATTGATTCAAGTCTAGCTACGGGGGCATAAGTTTCATCATAATCTAACCCTTCAACTTGACTAAACCCTTTTCTACTAAGCGGACTTTGTTTCTCACAATTTCCCCTTGGTCATTTAGCTTGTTTCTAAATACCCACTTAGTGTCTATTACTGACTTACCCTCAGGTTTAGGTACTAAGTCCCAGACTTGATTTCTCTCAAATTGGGCTAATTCTTCTTGCATTGCTATGATCCAATCTGGGTCAGGTAGGGCTTCTTCTATAGTCTTAGGTTCAATTTTTGAAATAAGAGCAATCTGACTAAGATTTCTATAAGAAGACCTTGTTCTAACTCCTAAGGTTGGATCACCCATGATTTGGTCAGATGGATGATTAGGTCTGGGATTCTTTGTTCTTCTAGAACTAGGTTCAGCCTCAGGTCCGGCTAGAAGGTTTGGTTCAGTGTTTGGTTCGATTACTTGGGTCGGTTCAGTTGATACCTTAGAAGTTGTTCAATTGACAGTTCATTTAATGGTTCAGTTAATGGTTCAGTATCTTCTTGATCCAGATTTGACATGTTTAGATTTTGATTAGACTTTGTTTCAATTTCTTCATCAAAAATCAAGTTGGTAGTTTCTTCAATTTTGTGGGTTTGTCTGTTGTAAACCCTATAGGCTCTACTAGTTGTTGAATATTCTAAGAAGGTCCCTGGGGTTGATTTTGATTGAAACTTACCTAGGTAGTCCTTAGTGTTCAAAATATGGACTTTGCACTCAAAAACTCTTAAATAATATAAATTAGGTAATCTATGATAATAGATTTCATAGGGTGTCTTGTTGTGTCTTCTATTAATTAAGACCCTATTTTGAATATAACAGGCTGTATTTACCGCTTCTGCCCAAAATTGATTAGTTAGGTTATATTCATTGAGCAATGTCCTAGCAGCTTCCTGAAGGATTCTATTCTTTCTTTCAACTATTCCATTTTGTTGGGGAGTTCTAGGACATGAAAACTCATGGACGTACCCATTAATTTTACACAACTCCTCAAATTTTTAGTTTTCAAACTCTTCCCCATGATCACTCCTAAGTCTTTTAATTTTTGTGTCATTTTGATTTTCTATTATTTTGCACAAATCATTAAATGAGTTAAAAGTTTCATCTTTAGTTTTTAAGAATCTAACCCAGGTAAATCTAGAGTAATTGTCAATGATTACTAAGCAGTATCAATTCTCGCTTAGTGACATAGCTCCATGTGAATCAAATAGGTCAAGGTGTAGGAGCTCAAGTGTGGCTTGGGTCAAGTCTGACTGGGTTGGTTTATGGGTTGACTTGGTTTGTTTGCCTTGTTGACATGAATTGCAAATTGTATTGTCAAAGTTCTTAATTTTAGGCACACCTTTAATTAATCCAAGTTGAGTTATTTTTGAAATTAATTTGGTATGGGTGTGACCTAGTCTTCTATGCCAAAGATTTGTTTCTTCTAATTGAGTCAGAAAACATTTGGGTACTACAGGTAGATTAATTGTGTAAATGCTATTTTTCCTACTACCCTTAAGAGTTATTTCTGAATCTTCTAGATTCCTAATAAGGCAGTCAGAGTTGGTGAAGGTAACAATGTAACCAGTATCACAGAGTTAGCTAATGCTAAGCAAATTGAACTTGAAATTTTCAACCAATAACACTTTCTTAATGATAAAATCTGAGTTAAGTTCAATGTTACCTGACCCAATTACTTTAAGTGTAGCATTGTTGCCAAATGCTACTGAGCCTAGGTTTTTGAACATGATTTTGGTGAACTTCAATTAATCCCTAGTCATGTGTCTGGAGCATCCACTATCCAACATCCACTGGCCCAAATCTTTATGTTCCTACACATAAAGTATGTTTTGATTTGGATCCATTTGTGTAGAGGTAGGAATAGTTTGAATTGAATTTCACTACCTAGTCCGTCTCACCCACATCTAACGTTATCAAGCATGTTGACCTTATAGGTTTTTATGAGACAGGTTTTCAAATATGAGTTTAATTAATTTTGAAAAATATTGAATTAACTTTTTTTTTCAAAAAAAATGTTAAGTTAATTTTGAAAAATATAGAGTTTTGAAAAATGTTGAATAATTTTGAAAATGTTGTAGAGTTGATTTTGAAAGATGTAGAATTAATTTTGAAAGATTATTAACTTCAAAAAATGTTGAACCTAAGATTTAATTAAAACATGTGTTAGATTCAAATTTATCAAATAGTAAATTGAATTTGAGTTTCGATAATCGATTTCCAGGTCTTGGCGAGGCACAGAGGTCTTCTTTGGTCGTAGCCTTATTGGAGCAACAACCCTTTCCTTGACAAAACCTTTTATCGAATGTTTATTTTCAAATTACTTCTTGAAAAATTTTGGTCTAACTAGCTTAGGTTTTGGATCGGTAGCTTTGGCTAGTTCCACTAAACTAAATAGACCAAGTAAGGTACGCCTTACCTCAGTTGACCTTATTAGAAGGGCTTCCCGAACGTACTATCATCTTACCACCACCTAATACTATGTTGTTCAAGTTTTAAGTAAGTCATTTGTCCCTAAACTAATCATTCCTTTGTCTAAATGGAATAATAAAATTGGCAAAAATAAAATAAATAAGCAATCAAGCAATTTAAAAAAATTATCTACTTATAAAGATGGTTTTTATATTAGCTCCCCCTGGACTGAAGCCTCGATAAGGGTTAGGCAAGATGTGAATCTTGTCTTTGGGGATCCAATATTAGTTTAGTCCAGCTTGTTTATTCAAACATTGCTTTGGAACCCATGCTTGGACTCGGGTTCTAGGTTGGTTCAATACTGAATAATAAGAGTGTTGTTGCGATTTGGTTCGATAGCCTAATCCAGATCGATTGAGAACAGATTTCTATTTTCCAAGAATCATGTCATGATTCTTGGAACTCGAGATGAATCGTTCCAAAGCAACTCTGAGTTCCTTGACATGATTTTTCAAGGAAGAATTCTCTTCCTCAAGCTTTTGAACTTGAGTTGAGTTTCCTTCTTGAACTGGTTCGGTCAAGGAACTCGAGTTGACTTCCTCTTTCAGGTGTTTTACTTCCTGTCGGAGGGTTTCAACCCGGATGTTGGCTTTCACCAATTTACGAGACAAGTAAGAAATTAAATCATAAAGATCGGATTCCGGATAACCTCTTACTGTGATTTATCCGTCCTCCGAGATTGAAAGCATTCCGGTGCCAACGTCCTCGTCTAGTTCTGATTCTGTTCAGGAGTCGATGTCTTCTGAGGCGGTCAAGGTGAGTAGATTTGAGTGCGGAGTTTCTTCTTCTTCTTCCAAGGATGATTCATCCCAGGTGGCTTGAAGAGCCTTCTTCTTCCGAGCCTTTTTGTTCTCTTTCAGATTGGGACACTCTGATATGAAATGTCCCTTCTTGTTGCACTCGTAGCATGTTATGTTACATTTGTTCTTCTGGCTCGTCGAGGGTTCAGGTGGATCTTCCTGTTGAGGCAATTTGCCCAAGAATGATCTAGAGGATCATGGGTTTTGATGTGTGTATCAATATGAGCAAGTTAGGGATTGTTGTTGGACTAATATGTGTATGTGAGTGTGCAGGTACACATTGTAGGATCGGTACCGACGATAGGGGGGTGAATATCGACTCAGAAATCTTTGCGGTAAATCGTAAACTTTTCGTTCTAAACAGAGCATTAGTAGCAGTGGAAAAACAATAGAAATAACGAACAGAATAAACGACACAAATTGCACGCGGGATTTTTTACTTGGTTCCCGACCCCCCAGGGTCAGTACATCCAAGGCCTATGCACGGGAACGCCCGTCTACTATTGGTCTCCTTTCCAGACTTTCCGGAGGCGGAGAAACCCGTCTTACAGTGCAATAATTACAAACAAAAGTATATGAAATTGAGTGCAGAATAATAAAAGCAAACCAAAATAATTAAGGTCGAAGACTCGGCCGATCTGGACCTCCGAAGTCCCGCGCACTTCCTCCTGGAGCCTCCCAGTTGTAGAGCCTCGTCGTTGTCGCTTTTTCGTCAGTCATAACACTCAAAATGGATCTTGGAAGTTGTGTTTGAAGCTGAGAGGTCGACACCCCTTTTATAGGCTTCATTCGGGCGCCTGTGTTGATGGGGGCGCCCTATATGGCTTGGTCAAACTTTATCTCTGCGCCGAACTCGTCGCAGCTAATAAAACCTTTGACCAGGGCGCCTTGGACCTCCCAGGCTCCTAAATGAAAGCTTATCTCTGCTTCGAACTCACAGCAGCAAGTACAGCTTTCAACTTGGGCGCCTGTATCATCCCGGGCGCTTGAATGGAAGCCTGTTCTGCCTTCTTCGATTGAAGCTGCTTTTCTTCTTTGACTGGAGCACCCCTGTTGATGGGGGCGCTTGGATCCTTTAGGGCACCCCCATCAATGGGGGCGCCTAGCTGGTTAGCTTCCAGCCTCCTTCTGTGTTGTTTCTCTGCTTTGTCTTCCATTCTAGGTACATGCAAGATACACAAATACAAAGCAAATATACACACATTCTTAACCTTAAGGACTTGGTTCTGACTTCGAATTTCCACAAAACCCTAGGTCAAACCGACGCAAGTTCCCACCCCCGGGAACGCGCCTTTCACCTACTCCGTTCAGGAGACGGTTGCCACCCAGTTCTTCGGGTGGACTTTTGCTTAGCCTCTGATACTCTCGGATCTCGAGACGTCCGAACCCTGACCCGTCTCTACTTCTGTCCTCAGTCATCACTCAGCTAAGTTGCTCAGTCTCTCGGACCAAGACTTCGTGCCCAAACCCTAGGTCCAAGACTTCGGTGCCCAACCCTCGGCCAGGTCTTCGTGCCCAATTCCTCGAACCAGGTATACCAATTACAAGATCAAAAGTCTAGCAGATATACCAATTACAAGATCAAAAGTTTGGATTGAAGGTCACAAGAAAAAAAATGGAGAACCTAGTAGTCAAGCTGTTGGAGAGAAAATGGTAATAAAATGATTTATTTAAGATTTTTAGAATTTGCATAAAAAAAGTCAAATCAAATTTATTATTTTATCTAAAAAGTTGTCTCGTTTTTTGCAGAAAGCAATAGAAGAGTGTCCACCTGAATCTCACAACACAACTAATATTACTGATGATGCTATTAGTATTGTATTTGGCAAGGAACCTCGAGGTAGAGTACCTGGAATGGGCTTTGGAGTTACACCATCGAAAGTTGGAGCTTCAATACAACAAAATGGAACTGTTAAACGACTTGAAAGTACAGTAAATAACCTTCAACAAGAGATGCAAGAAATGAGGCTCCTATTTTTTCAAAATATGAAGCAACAAAATGAGCAAGAACAGGTTAGTAAATAACAACATAAGATAAAATATGAAATAGTGGTTATGATTGTTTTATTTGAGTATTTATATTCTTATCATACCTCTTATGATGGTTTTATTTGGCATAATTTGTTTATAAAATTAGGTTGCTAGTGCTGGCATTGGTAGCGGAATTGGAAATGATGTTGGCGGCGATAGTCGTGGGAAAAAAAGTGGTAATGTTAACCAACATCTAACTATAGCTCAGGTAATTATTTTGATTGTGTCTTTTAAATTAAATTTTTGTTATAAAAATAGGTATAATAAATTAATAACTTTGTATTATTATGCAGTCAAAAATGAAGGATGTGAGTCATGAAGATATTAGCGAGAATACTAAGTGTAAGCTACTTCATTGGTCTGTTGATGGAGTTGTTGCAGAAGGTCGAATTGCTTCTACAAATCCAAAAGCAAAAGTGCATCATGTTCTTCTTGGTGGTTCTTGTTGGAAAGTTTGGGTTGATAGAGTTTTGGTGGAGAAGGTGGACCTAATTCGACCAAATGATGAAATGCTTTTTCTTGAGGATGCAATAGGAAGTACAGTTGCTTGGTTATCTAAGTTTATTGTTTTGTATGACTGATATTTACTCTACTTGAGGAGAATATACTTTTTTGTAGGCAAGAAATTATGTACTAAGTGAATTTTTGCTAGTACTTTGGATGGTTTGCTTAAGTGTGATATTTATGGTTAAATGTCATAATATAATTAGTTGTTTGAGTTTGGGTTATATAATATTGTATTTGTGTGTGGTATTATGTATGTGGTATAATTTGTGTATGATATTTATATGTCATATTTGAATATCGTAATTGTAATGCATGTTCCATGTTGTGCATGCTCTTAACCGCAGCATGCGGCACGCGCTGCGAATCTAATTGATAGTTCTTATCTGCAGCTCATGGCGCGCGCTGCAATTGATAATAATCGCAGTGCGCAATGAGAACTTGAATAATATTAATCGCAGCACACAATGTGTGCTGTGAATAATATTAATCGCAGCACACAATGTGTGCTGTGAATAATATTAATCGCAGCACACAATGTGCGCTGTGATTAAGAATAATCACAGCACACAATGTGCGCTGTGAATACTATTAATCACAGCGCACAAAGTGCGCTGCGATTATTCTTAATCGCAGCGCGTGTTGCGCGCTGTAGATATTCTATTACTTTTAACAGCATGCAGTTATGCAGCATGCAATGCGCGCTGCGAATAGCAAAATTGTAAGCTGCGAAAAGTCATATTTGTTGTAGTGGGTCTTCGGTGCCCAACCCTCGGCCAGGACTTCTTGCCCAGTCCTCGACCAGGACTTCGTGCCCAACTTCCAGTCAGGTCTTCGGTGCCTAGCCCTTTGCCAGGACTTAGTGTCCAATCCATGATCAGGACTTAGTGCCCAATTCCTCGAACCAGGACTTAGTGCCTAGTTTTACTAGGACTTTTCTTCACCTTGTTACTCCTCTCTTGACTCACCCTTCCCTTGTTCAATGTATCACTGACTTAAGCATATTATCAAACATTAAAACACTTACAGGAGGACATCACTAATGCAACTTGCACCAACAATCTCCCCCTTTTTGATGTTTGACAATATCTTAAGTTAGATTGGTTAAAAGGGCTAAACCTTGAAAAAATAATCTAAGTTTTGAAAATACATTTTGATCTTTGGGAGAAAAACATTTCTAAGATAAGCTTACTCTCCCCTTTTTGAAAAAGAATTTTTGATTTTCATTGATCCTTTGGGAAGAACCAAAAATTTTCTAACTTAAGCTCTTACTCTCCCCTGTTGTCATACATCAAAAAAACGACCAAAACACTTGCACCAACAATAATAGATTTCTTTTGAAGGTACTTAATATAATTTTTGAAAGAACTATTGCACCAGGAAATTACACCTTGAAAAGTATTGTGCATAAAAATATTTTATATTTTTAGAAAAACTTTTCACAAAAAAGAAATTTGCCTTGGAAAAAAAAATTTCTATTGAGTAAGATTTTCGAAAGGAATTGCATACATAAATGATTTTTCCATAGAGAAATATGCATTTTAAAATAATACTTTGAAAAATATTGTGCAAGATCTTATACTTTGAAAGATATTAAAAAAATGCAAGTACTTTTTAAAAGATATTGATATCTTTGAAAAATATAAGTCACTTTGAAAGATATTATACATTTTTGAAAAATATAAGTGCTTTTGAAAAATTTTGAAGAGTATAAGTACCTTTGACAAATTTTGAGAAGTATAAGTACTTTTGAAAAATATTAGAATTTTTTGAGAAGTATAAGCACTTTTGAAAAATATTAGAATTTTTTGAAATTTCTAAGTATTTTTAAAAGATATTATGCATTTTATATTAAGGAAATTTTATTTTGAAAACCTAATACTTTACTTGACTTGGTTTCTTTTCCAGTCTGACACAATCCTAGGAAACCTTGTTAACTACAAGGACATTTCCTTAAGTGTCCTGGAAAATTTTCCAACCTCAAGAAAAATATTATAAAAACAATTTTGAAAATAATAACATTTATAAAACATTGATAGTATTTGAAAGGAAATTACTTATGTTTTCAGAAGGATTTGAAAATACCGTGCATGAAAACATATTACCTTGAAATATTCAATAATTCTTTTAATTTGACCTCCCCCTAAACTTGACCCAGTCCTAGGAAGCTTGTTAACCACAAGTAATTTTCCTCTGAGTCCTAAGGTTTGATTCAAATTATAAGAATTATCTAATAATTTTTGGAAGAAAAAAATTTGTTAGAAATAATTTCTTTTTGATTTAGACTCCCCCTAAATTTGACACCTCCTAGGAGTCCTTGTAGATCATGAAGTGGACCTTCCTCTGTGTCTTTAGGGTTTATCAAAATCAAATGAACACTAATTTTCAGGAAGATAAATTTTGAAACCACAATTTGGAAAGAAGATAATTTTTAAAGTATAAGCTTTTTTCGAAAACATATGTGATAGTAATTAAAGCGCAATTTTCGAAAACTATTTTTAAAGATTAAAAAGAATAAAACACTCCCCTGCAACCAACACCGTTTGACTCTATCTAAGTGCTTTAAGGAACTTTAGTGTTGACCTAAGAGGCTTGTGTCTAATTGTGTGAGTCAAACAATTTTTGAAAAGATATACTTTTGAAAAATGTATAATATATATAACCAATCAGACAAGCATGAATTCCATAAAAATATTATTATGTTGAAGCACTATTTTGAAAATATATTTTTAGAAAAAAATTCTAACAATTTTGAAAAATATTTTTCAATTTATTAGTCCTTAACATCTCACCCATTCTAGATGTCTCAATACAGCAATCATGGTTGCCTTATGGGTGCATTGTGAGATGCTTAAATTATTTTTCTTAATTCATTGTTAAATCTAAGATTTAATTAAAACTTGTGTTAGATTCAAATTTATCAAATAGTAAAGTGAATTTGATTTTCGGTAATCGACTTCCAGGTCTTGGCGAGACACAAGGCCTTCTTTGGTCATAGCCTTATTGGATCATCAACCCTTTCCTTGACAAAGCCTTTTATCGAAAACTCATTTTCAAATTACTTCTTGAAAAATTTTGGTCTAGCTAGCTTAGGTCTTGGATCGGTAGCTTCGGCTAGTTCCACCAGACTAAACAGACCAAGTAGAATATACTTGACCTTATTAGAATGGTTTCCCTAACGTACTATCATCTCACCTCCACCTAATACTAGGTTGTTCAAGTTTCAACTATTCTTTTTCCTATAACCATTCTAAGTCATGCATAAATTTAAATATGAATGACATGACATAAATTTTAAAGAAATAGCATATGCATGTTCATGGCATTAATGCATGATTCAACCAAGTCAAAAATATTTGATTAAGTTTCTAAAGATGTATCAAATTCCCAATTTGATACATGTCGTGTGAACCCGTGAATATGCCAACCCACTTTGACATATTTAATTTTATTAATTTTAATTGTTGCGGGTTGGGTAAAATTTTATTTAATTCGAGTTTACGTTACTTAAGAATTAATTGGATCTAAACTCAGAATTAATTAAGGTTGAATTTGAATTAATTAAAGATTAATTAAATTAATTAAGAATTAATTTAAATTTGAATTAATTAAGGATTAATTGAATTAATTACGAATTAATTTGAATTCGAATTAATTAAGGATTAATTGAATTAATTTGAGTTTGAATTAATTAAGGATTAACTGAATTAATTACGAATTAATTTGAGTTTGAATTAATTAAAGATTAATTGAATTAATTAAGGGTTAATTTGAATTTGAATTAATTAAAGATTAATTGAATTAATTAAGAGATAATTAGAATTTGAATGAATTAATGATTAATTGAATTAATTAAAAGTTAATTAGAATTCGAATTAATTAAAGATTAATTGAATTAATTATAAGTTAATTAGAATTTGAATTAATTAAAGATTAATTCAATTAATTAAAAGTTAATTAGAATTTGAATTAATTAAAGATTGGATAATTAAGGTTGAAATGATTAATTAATAGTTGTGGGTTTAAGTTCATAATTTTCATAATTTCGAGAATTTCTGACTCATCCACTATTTCTTCCTTATTTATCTTTTTAGGTTTTTCCAATAATTCTGGTTTATTTGAATATTTGTGATTTTTATTGACTATGGCCATGATTTCAGAAAATTTCATCTCCTCCTCATCCTCAAAATTACATTCTTCAATATCCTCAACATAGGTGGAGTAATTTGGGCCACTAGTTAATGTATTGTAATAATTTTTAACATTATCTATAATTAAATTATCATCTAAGAAAATTTTATCTCTATTATCCTCAGAATTATCAGGAATATTTTCAATTTTATCCTTACGATTTTCTGAAATCTCATCTTTATTCTCAAGAATATTTTCAACAAAATCTTTCTTATCCTCAGAAATAATTTCAATAATTTCAGGATTATCTTTAGAAATATCTTCACTAATTTCAGAGTAATCTCCAGAAATATCTTTAACAATTTCAAAATTAATCTTAGGATTATCCTTAAGAATTTCAAATTTGAACTCAGAGTTATCCTTGAGGTTTTCGAATTTGAATTCAGAGTTATCCTTAAGATTTTCGAATTTGAACTCAGAGTTATCCTTAAGATTTTCGAATTTAGAATTAATCTCAGAGATAATTTTATCAGAATTTATTTCAGATTTAAATTCAGAATTAATTTCAGATTTAAATTCAGAATTAATTTTAGATTTAAATTCAGAATTAATTTCAGATTTAAATTCAGAATTAATTTCAGATTTAAATTCAGAATTAATTTTAGCAATTATTGAATTGGTATTAAAGATTAACTAGTTAATTTTGGATATTTTAACCATATCCACATTTTGTAACTGGTTATGCAGGATATTTATTTGACTATGTAATAATTCTAATTTAACAAAAAAATTATCTAAATTATTTACATAGGGTAGTGCAAGAAATTGAAAATTTTTCAAAATATAAATTTTGCGTACCTTTGTCGGACACTTATTTTTGTAGTGTTCGTACCTTTCGCTTTTAAAGCATCATACGTGACTTTTATCCTTCCGGACTCCGGGCGCTAGTGCCTCCTTTGCTTCCAGTGAAGAACGAGTCTTATGAGTAGGACACTAATTTTTATAGTGCCCTCTCTCCCTGCACGTGAAGCATATAATATGGAATTTAAAAACTTACATTTTAAAAAAACTGTACCTGATTCACCCCTGGGCTTCCCCTCAACTCCTAGCGTCTTTGCTCCATCGGCGGTTAGTCTGGTGAAGAGCAGCCTGGCTCTGATACCAATTGTAGGACCGGTGCCGTCGATAGGGGGGTGAATATCGACTCAGAAATCTTCGCGGTAAATCGTAAACTTTTCTTTCTAAACAGAGCATTAGTAGCAATAGAAAAACAATAGAAATAACGAACAGAATAAACGACACAGATTGCACGCGGGATTTTTTACTTGGTTCCCGACCCCCCAGGGTCAGTACATCCAAGGCCTATGCATGGGAACGCCCGTCCACTATTGGTCTCCTTTCCGGACTTTTCGGAGGCGGAGAAACCCGTCTTACAGTGCAATAATTACAAACAAAAGTATATGAAATTGAGTGCAGAATAATAAAAGCAAACCAAAACAATTAAGGTCGAAGACTCGGCCGATCTGGACCTCCGAAGTGTCGTGCACTTCCTCCTGGAGCCTCCCGGTCGTAGAGCCTCGTTGGTGTCACTTTTTCGTCAGTCATAACACTCAAAATGGATCTTGGAAGTTGTGTTTAAAGATGAGGGGTCGAAGCCCCTTTTATAGGCTTCATTCGGGCGCCTGTGTTGATGGGGGCGCCCTATAGGGCTTGGTCAAACCTTATCTCCACGTCGAACTCGTCGTAGCTGATAAAACCTTTGACCAGGGCGCCTTGGACCTCCCAGGCGCTTGAATGAAAGTTTATCTCTGCTTCAAACTCGCAGCAGCAAGTACAACTTTCAACTTGGGCGCCTGTATCATCCCGGGCGCCTGAATAGAAGCCTGTTTTGCCATCTTCGATTGAAGCTGCTTTTCTTCTTTGACTGGGGCTCCCCTGTTGATGGGGGCGCCTGGATCCTTTGGGGCGATCCCATCAATGGGGGTGCCTAGCTGGTTAGCTTCCAGCCTCCTTCTGTGTTGTTTCTCTGCTTTGTCTTCAATTCTAGGTACCTGCAAGATACACAAATACAAAGCAAATATACATACATTCTTAACCTTAAGGACTTGGTTCTGACTTCGAATTTCCATGAAACCCTAGGTTGAACCGACGTAAGTTCCCACCCCCGGGAACGCGCCTTTCACCTACTCCTTTCAGGAGACGGTTGCCACCCAGTCCTTCGGGTGGACTTTTGCTTAGCCTCCGATACTCTCGGATCTCGAGACGTCCGAACCTTGACCCATCTCTACTTCTGTCCTTAGTCATCGCTCAGCTAAGTTGCTCAGTCTCTCAGACCAAGACTTCATGCCCAAACCCTAGGTCCAGGACTTCGGTGCCCAACCCTCGGCCAAGACTTCTTGCCCAGTCCTCGACCAGGACTTCGTGCCCAACTTTCGGTCAGGTCTTCGGTGCCCAACCCTTTGCCAGGACTTAGTGTCCAATCCATGATCAGGACTTAGTGCCCAATTCCTCGTACCAGGACATAGTACCTAGTTTTACTAGGACTTTTCTTCACCTTGTTACTCCTCTCTTGACTCACCCTTCCCTTGTTCAATGTATCACTGACTTAAGCATATTATCAAACATTAAAATACTTAAAGGAGGACATCACTGATGCAACTTGCACCAACACACATAGACTTGGTTGGATGTCTTCAGGTGAAGGGTGGCATGTAGGCAAGCTATTGGCTTACGTGCGCATCCGAGGGACCATGGACAAAGCAGGTATAATGAGCTTAGAGAAGCGGACTTCGAGGCGTACGTGAAGGATAGCATGGAGACAAGCCGCAGGCTTGTGTGCATATCCGAGGGACGAGGGCCAAAGTCAAAGAGGGCTTGAAGGCGACAGATCGAGGCTACTGGAGCAGAGACGATGAGCCGAGGGATGCAGACTTCGAGGCATGCGTGGAGGCAAGCCGAGGGCTTGCGTGTGCATCCGAGGGACGGGAGCCGAAGACGAAGAGGGCGTGAAGGCAACAGATCGAGACTGCTGATTGAAGAGTCAACCAGGTCGTGAGGGTTCGAGTGTGAGTGTTTATACTCGGGAACTAAGACAGGAGGGTCCGAGTGCGAAATGAAATATGCTCGGGAAGGGTAACCCTAGGCTTAGGGAAGGACCAGTCGACTACCTCTGGGGCAGTCGACTGGTGATGGCTGGTGATTCGAACGTTGGGTGCAACGGTCGAATCTGAGTGGGACCAGTCGACTGCCCAGGGGCATTCGACTGGTAGCGGCCATTTCAGACTCGAGCTCTATTTAAAGGAGCTCATTTCAGGCTTTTCTTTCTTGGCAAAACTTGTTTGGTCAAAGCTTGTTAGTAGCCTTTTGTACTCAGGTAGTGTCCAGAAGTTGTGGTGAGGTTACTCCACCCACAAGGAGCTATGAGATCTAGCCGGAGATGCTCCGGAGAGTCATCCGCCGAAGGATTAGGGATCATCCACCTTACGGACTATCGTGGAGTAGGAGCATCATCTCCGAACCACATAAATCAGGTTGCGTTAGCATTGTTTTCATTTGTTTTATCAGATTTCCGCTTGCGCTTGCTAACATTGTAGGTAGAAAATCGAAAGACGCTATTCACTCTTCCCCCCCCCCCCCTCTAGCTCGCTAATCACGACCTAACAAGTGGTATCAGAGCAAAGGTCCGCTCTTATTGGAATAACTACCAAAAGAGCACAAGCTAGAGGGAATGATGATGGAAGACAAGTTGGGGGATGATATCAACATGCCACCTCCTTATGACTATGAAGATTTTGCCTATTGGAAGACAAGAATGAAGACTTGGCTTGGAATGGATTGGGAATGCATGGTGGTGCTAGAAGAGCTCTTCGAAATTCCAAGAGACAAGCATGGGAAAAGACTTCGACCTAGATATTGGACTAAGGAGCAACAAGAACAATCTAGGGCAAATAAGAAGGTAATTGATATATTAGTTAATATTTTATCTAATAATGTTTTGAGTGGTGTAGGTGAGTATAAAAATGCATATGAGTTGTGGAACAAGTTGGAAAAATGTCTTGAGAACCCTACACAAGCTCAAATAGTGGAAGAGCCCAAAGAAGTAAGTTCAATGGTCCAAGAAGACCAAGAAGGAAAAGAGTTGTCAACCTCATCAAGTGAAAAGGCACAATCAAGTGAAAGATCATCCATCTCATCAAGAGAAGAAGAAGAGGTGTCAACTTCAAGGATTGAGGGGGAGGAGAGGCTCTCATCCATACCGGAGCAAGAAAAAGCTCCAACCTCCACCAAAGCAAAATCAAAGAATCATATCATATGCTTTGGATGCAACAAGAAGGGACACTACAAGGACAAGTGTCAATTAGATAAGAAGGAGGTAAACCCTAAACCCGGGTCCATTCATTTTAAATCTAATATGGGTTGTAGGGAAAAGAAAGAAAAGAAGCACATTAGGTGTTATACTTGAAGGGAGCTAGGACATTATCACACCCAATGTTCAAGAAAAGGAGAGCTCAAGAAGATGGGAAAGAGAAGAAAAGAGGAGAAGCTCACATCAAGAGGGAACTACAAGGGTAAGGGAGGTAATCCCTAACTTTACATATGCTTCCAATACTTTTATGAATGCTAGAAATAATAATGATTGCTTGCCTAAGCATAATTTTGGTTTCAAGTATCATGATAAAAATAAAAATACTATTGCGTGCCAAAAGGCTAAAGATTCCATGTTTCATGGTAAATCTAGGACTTTTAGACCTAAGGATCAAGGCATCAATCCTAAGAAAGGGAGACACATGCCTAGAAAAATGGGTAGATCTAGGAATGATCAAAATGGACATGATGATACTAAGGTTAGGAATCTTGAAAAGAAAAATCAAGCTTTGAGGGCAAAGCTTGATAAGTTAGAAAAGAACCTAGATAGACTCATTTGAGGGTCCAAGGGATTAAGTGTGATACCAAATGATCAACACCTTAAAAATGGTAGGCCGGGACTAGGATACAAATCTAGGGGGTCAAATGCTAGTAAAAAGGCTAGTGAAAAATCATATGGCAAGGTGTCATATGACTATAGCAAGGGAAAGGTCAAAATGACAAGGAAAAGTCATTTAAAAGGGAAAAGAAGAAGTCCACCAAGGACAAGGTGTGGAAAGTTAACAGAGTGAGAGTTGAAGGTCAAGAAGCACCGGAGGTACACCTGTGTGGCCTTGCTTTTGTTGATAAGTCACCTAGGGAGGTGACTAGGGCTAAGAGCTCAAGGGAGAGCTCTGATAACCGTGTTTGTCGCGTTACGGTTTTAATTAATTTCCTCGTTTCAAGCAATTATGTAGTAGTAGTTGAACTGAATCGTCTCTCAAGGACCCAATATGATGCATGCACTTCCTCGGTCTATGAAAAATAGTAAATTGCAGAAAAATAAAAGCTGGATAAGCAAAACATGTTTTCTTAGGGTTGCAGATAACAAAACAATTAAACTTAGCTATGAACTTCTACCTAATAGTCTTCTCTACTCAAATTTAAAGGATCAAGCTCACTAATTATTTTGGATAGCAAAAGAACATTTAAAACTAGGAAATTTCAGCAGGAGTTTATCTAGAGATCCTAACTAAACGGCAATCCATTTCATCATCAAGCACAGGTTCAATTCAAGTCATTCAACAAACACTTTGCCTTCAAATAGTGAAAGATTGAAAACATGGTCCATTTTCTATAAGAGATGAACTGTAAAAACAATAAGCTAAGCTAGAAATTCGAAACTAAGCTGGAAACTATAATTCTAAGCTGGAAAATAGCAGGAATTCGAAGACAAATGAAAGGGGAATGCAAATTCTTGTTCTACAGCAAGTAAACACTAAGAAACAATGAAAAGAAAGCTGAAATTTGGTGTCCGGTGGAAGAAACTCCGCTCCGACAAAGCCGATTGCTTCTCAGCTGGAGTAGAGGAGGGAATAGACTGTGGAGTCGAAGAAGAAGGCTCGTCCAAGCTGTCAATCCTCAGAGAAACCCCTCAAACCGTAGCTTCCTTCCTCCATCGTCTCCTCCTTCCGTTCGCCTGTGGATGAGATCCGATACCCTTCTTTGGCTCCCCTAATCCCCTTTTCTACTCCTCCTTTCCACCCTTGATTTCCTCTGATGAGTGGCTGAGATCACTTGCAATGAAGCTCCATCAATCGCCGTTGCCAGATCCAAGTGGAGGGTTGTGATGACCAGCGCATCCAATCGCATCTGGATAGCTACTGATCGGCCTGGAAGCTCTCTGATCAGACTGGATGACCCCTGATCAGTCTGAGGACCGATCAAGCACCTCCCTGATCGGTCTGAGGACTGATCAAGATCTTATCAGTAGCTGATGTTTGGGGTCCTTCTGTGCCAACCTCTTCTGATCGGTCACGGGACCGATCGGACCTTCCCTGATCGGATTGGAGACCGATCAGGGCATCCACAAAACGAATTTTGAGCCCGATGTCATTTGTTTATGGATCCATCCTAGCCCTAGAAGTGCCCTTTTGATTCAATGATGCACAAGCTGTCCAAAAAGCAAATAGAATGAAATATGAGTGTAAAAATGCAAGAAGATTAATTAGCTAATGAAAATACATCTTATTACTAATTATGCATCATTTCATAAATAAATGCACCCCAGAGCCTCAAATTTCCTCACTAATTGCACAAAATTTATCTGTCAAATTGCTAATTATCAAGCTCTAGAGGTCAAAATGGGATCTATGGTCAATGGATCTCAGGAGGATTTCTCCAAGAAGATTAGATGGATTTAGGGACATGCCAAAGGATTTGGAAGACGCATTTGAGTCTTAATCCTAGGAAATTGGCACACCAAAAGGAGATTTATGGGGGGAAAGATGAAAGTAGGATCATATTGGATAAAAATTGGCGTTTAATGTGTAGACCCCATATAACTCAGTGCTAGGAATGTATGATGATTAAGTATGGGAAGGTACATCAAGGAGAGGCTAAAACTAGAACTTGTGGCTAAGTCTCAATTACACAATTTAGGTAGTTTTGAGTTTTTGCCAATCTTGGGATCCAGAATAGATTTGTTTGAAAATATATTTTTTTCAAGTAAACATAGGCTCCACAAACCTCTCCACGAAATTTCAGATTCTTTGGAGGTTTGTGGAATTAGTTACACATTTCTGAAATTCGGACTAAAAAACTAGGAATTCAAAGGTATCAGTCGACTGCCTTGGGGGCAGTCTATTGAAGTCTCGGGTTGGTTTCTCAATCGATTGCCCTAGGGGCAGTCGACTAGTAAGCGTGGGTTTAAATAAGAATAGCCGCATGGGGGTGGCCAAAACATAGGGTTTTGCGTGCCACCCCCTGCGAAATCTTCTCTGCC
The DNA here is from genome assembly GCA_024364735.1 of Boesenbergia rotunda. Classification (NCBI taxonomy): domain Eukaryota; kingdom Viridiplantae; phylum Streptophyta; class Magnoliopsida; order Zingiberales; family Zingiberaceae; genus Boesenbergia; species Boesenbergia rotunda. The sequence continues at coordinate 612,551 of JAGFNQ010003700.1, read as the reverse complement.
CCGACCTCCTCTCATGTTCTAAGGCCCTCCCAAGCCCTAAAACACCTCTCTAGCCTCCTCCCACCTTAGATCTGAACCTAGGGTTAGTGAAACTCCTCCTTTCAAGTTGATCTTCATCAAGTCTCATCATGAAGCGAGTGGGAAAACGATGAGCCTGCTGGTGGAGTTACACAGGAGTAGTTCTCCCAGCTCCAGTCCGAGGTACATGAGCTGTGGGAGTATTTTCATACATTCCAGCAGTGCCAGATGGATATGCAGATGCAGCAGCAAGAGATGTACGAGATGATTCAGCAGTGGCATCTGGCGTATCAGACCCCTCCTCCTCATCCTCCAGGCGACGAGATGTAGTCAGTTTGACTTGATGGTTTTGGTGTTGAGAGTGTATAGTTTAGATTTTACATTTTATCTCTCAAACATCTATTTTGGAATTGTAATATTTAGCTACTTCGGGGCTACGACCCTTGTGGTACTCTTATGCTGTGGTTTGACTATTGTATGAAACATCTATTTATGTTTTCATGTTATTTTATGAGTTTTGATTTCATGACTTCACTACAAGAAAATTAGGATTCCCTAACACTTAAAAGACAACGCTTTTAAAAAAAAATCGTTGTCTTTTTTCTTATTACAACGCTTTTAGTGAAAAACGTTGTCTATGTTTTTTATTTCTTACTAAAGACAACATTTTTTAAGTAAGTGTTGTTTGTTGATGTTTTTTTTGGGGTCAAAGACAACGCTTGAAAAAAAGCGTTGTCTATAAACATTTTTAAATATCTGCCATAATGAACTTTTAATAAGTATTGTGTATGTTCGCTACTTAACCTCTAAAATTCCTCTCCATCAAAATGTATCAAAATAATAATTTTAATAATAAAAACAAGAGCAAACAAAGGGGGAAAAGTCAAAATAATAATTCTAAAAAAAAAACAAGAGCAAACAAAGGGGGAAAAGTCAAAATAATAATAATAATAATAATAACTAATTTTCTTTACGTTATGATATAACGTACCCTAACCCAATCCCTTATTTGCCCGAAAACAAAAGCCTGTCGCATGCCTCTCGCCGTCTTGCGCCCGACTGTCTCCTCTCACTCCTTCGTCACCGATCGTAACCCGATCATTCGTCACCGACTCTTCCCTCTCGCGCGCGATCTCTACTACCAGCCACCATCCGTCGGAGTACAAGTTAGTCCTCCACTCTTCTCGCGACCTCTATTCTTCGATCTCACATGTCGATCCTACCCCCTTAATCTTGCTGGATTTCACTTATAAATCAAAAGGAAAGGCATTCTGGACAACTACTAATTCATAAGGTTTTTTGAACATGCCACTTCTAGGTCTTTCTTCTATATATTTATTTTATTTAACAAAGAATGTTTTTTTGATCATAATGACAAGCTTTTCTCTAAAATATTTATGTCAATAAATACATCGACATCTGTTCTTGTGGATAGGAGTTCAGACGAGGAGTTTTTACACATTTTTCTTTAACATAAGGTTGAATCGCCTGCTGTTGCCATGAAATCTTGTTTAACAAATTTGATTATTTTCATTTACTTCTTAGTTAACCGCCATTTCTTTCCTTTCCTACACAAAAAAATATGAAAGGTTTATGTTGTACCTTTGAATTCTGGCTAGCATCCATCTGTTACACAAGTGATCAGCTGGTGTTCTAGTTTTCAATTCTCGTGCCCTTAATATTAGCAGCAGTAATTAATATTAGCAGCAGTAATTAAGATTCATCTGCTTTTGGTTTTGTGTGCTTTTGCTTTGCCGTGAGGATATGTTTTTTGTGGGCTTTTGCTTTGCCGTGAGGTTTTGTGTGCTTTTGCTTTGCCGTGAGAATAGCTTTTGATCCTAAGGTTTTGGTAGCTTTTGCTTTCTGTTTAAAATCATTACTAAACACACGACTAAGCAAAAGCAAAAGCAAAAGCATAGTAGAGTCTTTGGGAGGTAACAAAAGCAAAAGAATGTTTTATGTTTAGTAATAATTTTTGTTTAAATTTGTTTTAAATTTGGTTTGCATATTCTTAGATAATCATATAGCCATTGTTGGATAATCATATTGTTCGATGTTCAAATTTTGTTGCATAATCATATTGTTTGATTATTGTTGGATAATCATATTTAATACTTGTGTTTGTGTTAATATTTTGTTATATTATTTACAACTATTTTGAAGGTATTAGCTCATTGTTAGTTGATTAGTTATGACAAGAATGGACAAAGAATGAATGTCAAAGGATAGGCTATCACGTGAATATGAGAATGGAGTAGAGTCTTTCTTACAATTTGCAATGGAAAACACTGACAATCCAAATGCAATACCTTGCCCATGTGCAAAATGTGGTAATCTAAAGAAGAAAAATATTCAAACTATAAGGGCACATATGTATTGTAATGGTATAGATTTGACATATCATACATGGATATGGCACGGCGAAAGATCAACAATAGGGACCTCACATACTGAAAGTGATCAAGTACAGCCAAATGAGCAAAAATATGTTCATGAGGAACCAATAAAAATGGTACATGCTGCATATGATAGTTATGCTGAGAATCCAACCCAATTCAATAAGCTACTAGAAGAGGTCGAGAAACCCTTATATCCCGGATCCACTAAATTTACAAGGTTAGCTGCAGTTGTGAAATTATTCAACTTGAAGGCTAAATATAGTTGGAGTGATAAAAGTTTCTCTGATTTACTCAGTTTGTTAGGAGAAATACTTCCAGATGATAATGAATTGTCTTTATCATTGTATGATGCAAAGAAAAGCTTATGTGCGTTAGGGATGGATTACATGAAAATTCATGCTTGCCCTAATGATTGTATCTTATACCGAAAGGAGTATGAGCATTTAACAAATTGCCCTACTTGCGGGATGTCAAGGTGGAAATTGGGACAAAAAAATACTATAAATGAGAGGGTTCCTGCAAAGGTTCTATGGTACTTCCCCCCTATTCCAAGATTTCAAAGAATGTTCAGGAATAAAGAGATATCTAAGGAGCTAACTTGGCATGCTGATAAAAGACTTTGTGATGGATATTTACGTCATCCAGCTGATACACCATCTTGGAAATTAGTTGATCGCAAGTGGCCAGATTTTGCTATTGAGCCAAGAAATCTCAGATTGGCAATATCAGCTGATGGGATGAATCCCCATGGATTAATGAGTTCTGCATATAGTTGTTGGCCAGTTTTAATGATTACTTATAATCTTCCTCCATGGTTGTGTATGAAGAGAAAATTTATGATGCTCACATTATTGATTTCTGATCCCAAACAGCCGGGAAATGATATTGATGTTTACTTAGCACCTCTAATTGATGACTTAAAATGCTTATGGGATATAGGTGTTGAAGCATATGATGCATATCGACAGGAAACATTCTTGCTTAGGGCTATCTTACTATGGACGATCAATGATTTTCCAGCATATGGGAACATGTCCGATTGTATTGTGAAAGGATATCATGCATGTCCTATTTGTGGTGAGGAAACCTATTCAACAAGGTTGAAGCATAGTAGGAAAATGTCATATACAGGTCATAGAAGGTTTCTACCTGCAACTCATCCTTATCGAAGGCAACGAAAGACATTTAATGGGAACCAGGAGTTTAACCCTGCACCAAAACCATTAAGTGGTGATGAACTTTTTGAAAGAGTTGAAAGAATTAATTATCATTGGGGAAAAATGAGTGGGAAGTTTCAGTCGAAGAAGGATGATGTAAAATCATGTTGGAAAAAGAAATCAATATTATTTGAACTTCAATATTGGAAACATCTACACATTCGACATATTCTTGATGTGATGCACATTGAAAAGAATGTATGTGAAAGTCTTATCGGAACCTTAGTAGACATTCCTGGAAAAACAAAGGATGGAGTAGCAGCGAGAATAGACCTTTTGGAAATGAATGTCAGGACAGATTTGGCACCAAGGATGGGGGAGAAGAAAACATTTTTGCCAGCAGCCTGTTATACACTTAGTAAGGATGAGAAAAGAAAAATTTTGAATTCTTTGTTTGGAATACAACTTCCATCATGTTACTCATCTAATGTTAAAAACCTCGTGTCATTGAAGGATTTGAAACTTGTTGGCCTTAAGTCACATGACTACCACACTTTAATGCAACAATTGCTTCCAGTGGCCATCCGTGGTGTCTTGCCCAAACATGTTAGAGACACTATCACTCGCTTGTGTTTCTTCTTCAATGTGCTATGTAATAAAGTGATAGATGTCTCAAGGTTGGATGATATGCAAAGAGAGATTGTGACGATATTATGTTTACTTGAAAAATATTTCCCTCCGTCATTTTTTGATATAATGATTCATTTAACTGTTCATCTTGTGCGAGAGGTGAAATTGTGTGGACCGGTGTGGTATAGGTACATGTACCCATTTGAAAGATACATGAAGATTTTGAAAGGTTATGTGCGAAATCGCAATCGACCTGAAGGGTGTATTGCTGAATGTTATATTGCCGAAGAAGCTGTTGAATTTTGCTCAAACTATTTGTGTAGTCTGCACACGATTGGGATACCATCAAGTCATCGACAACTAGAACTTACTAAGCCTTTATCAGGTGCAGTAGTCCACTCCATTACTCACGATGAGTTAAAGCAAGCACATCGTTACGTATTGGCAAATGATGCTGAAATTGATCTCTATATCGAGTAATGTATCCAACTCTTTAATATTTTCATGAGGTTTGCTTACGTTCTATTGGTTTATTTTAACCTAATAATTTGATTAGGGAACACATGTCGTATTTGAATGCAAGATTTCCTCGCAAGGCTAAGTCCAAGAAGTGGTTACAAGATGAGCATAACAAAACGTTTACTACCTGGTTGCGTGATCATGTATGTTCCTTTAGTATTACATATTAGCATACATTCATTATCATATTTATGCATAACTAAAAATTTATTACATAAAAAATGTAGGTTGCACATGTAGTTGACCATTCCACTCATCAAGTATCAGAACGATTGAAGTGGATAGCACACGAACCTAACAAGCAAGTCTTAAAGTATTCTAGTTATTTAATTGATGGGGTTACTTATGCTACAAAAGAACGTGATGATATACGAGTTGTTCAAAACTTCGGAGTCAGCTTAGTTGCAAAGACAATGCAAGTTGCTAGTGCAAAGGATAAAAATCCTATTGTGTCAGATATGGTTTTTTATGGAGTTATAGAAGAAATATGGATAGTTGATTACCATAAATTTCAAATTCCAATGTTTAAATGTAATTGGGTGGAGCATAATAACGGTATTAAAGTAGATGATCTTGGTTTCATGTTGGTAAATCTCAATAGACTTGGATTCAAATCTGACACTTTTATCTTTGCCAGTCAAGCAAAACAAGTATTTTACGTTGAAGATCCTGAAGATCCTTTATGGAGTGTTGTACTTGCAACTCCAAACAGAGAGTACTTTGAATACCTAAAGGGCGAAGAGTTAGAGGACACTTCAATTTTAGTAGGGGGTTACCATCAATGGATGTTGACACAGAAGATGATAATGAACCACCATGTATTCGTGAAGACTGTGATGGAAATTGGGTTGACAATATTTAATTGTTGATTTTTTCCTTTTGAATATAAGTTTGTAAACATTATAAAGAAGCTGATGTTGTGATTAAATCTTTAGTCACCATGCGTTTGTAATGATGGTTGAGGATATTCATATTTACAGTTTTTGAATATTTGTGGATAACATGATAAAGAGTTATTGTTTTAATGTTACGTGTACAGTTTGATAAAGAGTTATTGATTTAAACTGTGTTTTTGATAAACTGTGTTTAACTGTGTTTTAATTGATGTTGTTTACAGCTTCGGAACTGCGGAAGAAGCTATTATTTACAGCTTCATTTACTGCTTCGAGACTGCCGAACAAGCTGCTGCGTGGTTAAACATTTACTGCTGCGTTTTTTACTTCTGATTTTATCTGTTGCGTTTTATAGGATAATTGGTGTGTTTTATCTGCTGTCTTTTATCTGCTGCGTTTATAATTTTTTTGCTGTTGTTTTATCTGCTGCGTGTTTTTTTCCTGCTGCGTTTGGTTGTTCTGCTGCGTGTTTTTTTTCCTGCTGCGTTTTATTTGATGCGTGTTTTTTTTCCTGCTGCGTTTCCTGCTGCGTTTTTTGCCAATCTTTTGCAGCTTCTGATTTTAATCTTGCATTTACAGCATTTGCAGCTTTTGATTTTGCAGATTCTACGTTTGTTTGCATATTCTACGTTTGTTTAATCTTGCATTTACAGCGTTTGCAGCTTCTGATTTTATCTGTTGCATTTTATAGGATAATTGGTGTGTTTTATCTGCTGTCTTTTATTGGCTGTTGTTTTATCTGCTACGTGTTTTTTTTCCTGCTGCGTGTTTTTTTTCCTGCTGCGTTTCCTGCTGCGTTTTTTGCCAATCATTTGCAGCTTCTGATTTTAATCTTGCGTTTACAGCTTTTGCAGCTTCTGATTTTGCAGATTATGTGTTTGTTTGCAGATTATGCGTTTATCTGTTGCGTTTACAGATTTTTATCTGTTGTTATTTTATCTGCTGCCTTTACAATTTTTAATACTGCTGTTGTTTTTTTCTGCATGTTTATAACTACAACGTTCCACCATTAATAGAAGTTGTTGACTATATGGAATCCTCTACAAAGCTTAAATCATGTTTTGATGGTTGTGACACGGTTGCAAAGAGTAAGAGATTAGGACAACATGCGACAATGGGGAAGGGTAAAGAAACAATTACTTATGCCACGGGAGAGAGTTGGGCTGGTAATACTGTGTTGGATTCTACAGACACCAAAACTACAAGAACGCCTAGAGGTCGTACCCACTTAGATAAGCTTGCTAGGCAAAGGATCCAAGGAATTAGAAGGGATGTAGCATTCAATAAACTTGGACAACCAATAGGAGAAGTTGTTGTTGCAATGCAAAGTTATATTGGTGTGCTTGCTCGAGAAAAGGTTAATATTAGATACAAGACTTGGAAGCATGTCCCAACTGATGTTAAAGAATTGATATGGGAATCAGTAAATGTAAGTTAGCATATTTTAACAAATCTAATATTCACATATAATTGTTATATTTTATAGTATTTCGACTTCTATGATTTACAGTTGACGTACAATGTTGACACAAGATGGAAGAAGGGATGCTTGAGATCAGCAAACAATAAGTGGCGTCAATACAAAACTCATTTCACCCAAACATTCATTTTAAGCAAGCTTGATAAACCTGAGGAGTTGAATGAGCCACCTACTGGCTATGATATTACAAGAGATGATTGGAGTTCGTTTGTCATTAGTCGCATGTCTGAAGATTTCATTGTAAGAATCTTAATTTATTCTTTTTAAACTAATCGAGTAAGAGATATTATTTATATTCAAATTTGATATGTCGTATGTTTAGAAACTAAGTGATTGACAAAAAGAGAGAAGAAAACAACATATATATCCTCATCGACTTTCACGTAAAGGATATGCACGCTTTGCTGAAGAAATAGTAAGTTTTTTTAAAGCATATTTTCTTGTTATAGTATTTTTAAAGCAAAATTCATAATATGATTTCACATTTGTTACTGGATTTTCCTTGTTGTAGGCGACTGAATTATGTGATGATGATGACATAAACAGAGCAATTATGTGGAAGAAAGGACGAGCCAACAAAGAAGGAGACTTTGAAGGCGATGATTTGATGGAAAGAGTTCAAAAGATTGTAAGCAAATTATATAATATACAAAACTTGCAATTTTATGGAAATGTTATTTTTGAAAATAATTTTTCTTTTTAATGTTGCATAACAGGATGATTATATACAACAAAAGAGAGAGGGTAAGTTTAAAATTGAAGGGATTAAATAGGATATACTTACCAAGGCACTTGAGACTGAAGAATATGCTGAGCGTGTTCAGGGTATTGGTGGTTATATCAACCCAACAATATATTTCAATGTTGGTAGAACAGGAAAAAAAACTGATGTTGCCCAAGATATAATCACTGAGCAGAAAAAAGAGCTGATGGAGGCAAAGAAGCAAATTTTAGAACAAGATGCACGTATACAAAAACTTGAAGCAATGGTGTATAAAAGGGGTGCATGCGACAATTCGATTGATGACAAAGGTAGTTGCTCGGTGAAGTTCCATCAGATAAATATGGATGATGATGATGACATACAGATTTTGTGTGAAGATGATGTTTTACAGGTATAATACAAGTTATAGTTATATTCATTACTATTATAGAGTTATGAACTTAATAAAATCGACATGCCTATTTGCATCTTAGGGTAAATCAGTTGCATTAATATTGGAATCTAGCACAAATATTGTTGCATACGGTACAATTGTTTGTATCAATGGACCAGATAAAATGCTTCATGGTGTTCCATTTCCCAAGAATTACATTCGAGTTTCTATTGATGAAGCATTGGACAAATTAGCACCTTTGCCATATCCAATTCCAAGTGAATGTGAAGTAATTGGTGATGCTGTAGGAACTCATGTGGCTTGGCCACAACACTTGATAGTGAAGCAAGATGAGGTATATGTGATATTATATTTCAAATTTAATTGTTGATTTTTTATTATTCAACTTATCTAACTTGTTTACATCTGAAATTATTAGAAGCTTGGAAGGAAGAACTTTGAACAATTAAAAAAGAAGCATACTTTGTCAACAAGTATCCCAAGATCATTACATATGTTATATTGTTATAGTAAGCGTGCTCTAGAGGAAGGCAGATATATATCAATGCCTCTAGATAATGATGTGTTTGACGATGATTGTGAACTTTTTCTGCACCTTGAGGACATCATTTCTTTGTATCATTTGGATCCAATTTCAGGCAATTGTGTTGTTGGCTACATATGGTAAGTGTTTTGATTTAAGTAATTTCAGAAACTTTTTCTTCAAAGATAATATTTTTTTTCATTATTGAAACATTATGTGTGACCATTATGTTTTCTTCACATTATTGTACAGTATGTTAATTTTATTATCTTTGCAATGACAGACATCTTTATAAGAAGACGCTGAAAGAAAATAAGAAAGATAAATTCTTATTTATGAATCCACACAAGATCCCACATATGACAAAAACTACACATGACAAAATAGGTAAGCTTGAAAGGCTGAACCAAAAGGCAAGTCTTTTAGCAGATAGGCTAACTGGTGCATCAACAAATCAACTAGTTTTGGTGCCATGTAATATTGGGTAAGTAAGAATTAAAACATCACTTTAAATTGCTTCTTTCGCTAATTTATTGAATTATATGCACTAATTATATGTCTATGCCTAGTTTCCATTGGATTCTCACTGTCATTGAACCTTACAAGGATGTTATTTATTTGTTGGATTCCCTAAGTCACCGCATTCGCGATGAGGATTGGAAATATATAGTGGAAATGTGAGTTTATATTTTTTTTAAGTAAACATTGTTTAACTCAATAAAAAACTCATATATCAAATATTATTACCTGATGAAGGGCCTTAAGATTGTTTAATTCAAATAAAGGAAGGAAAGGTAGAAAAAATGCTAAGTGGAAAGTACTAAAGGTATGTGTAATTTTGTTTAACATGTATTTTAATGTGTATATTTGTCATTAACAATTTGGCTCTAATCATCATAGGCTCCTCAACAACAAGATGCAAAACAATGCGGTTACTATGTGATGAGATTTATGAGACAAATTATTGAAGAGATTGAAACTATCCAGAGAGATTCACTACGATCAATAGTAATATTATTTTGCTTAACTCAAATTATTAGTAAAATTTACAAAGTGAGTTTTGATTATTTTTTCAATTAACGTAATAAGTGTGTGTGTTCATAGTTCACAAAAGCAGAGTATTCTCAAGAAGAAATTGATGAGGTGCGGTCCGAGTTGGCGGAATGTATACAAGATCATATTTATGAGTAGGTATGTAATGATGGTTGCCATAATTCTATTTAGAATTAAGTTTATGAAATGATGACCATCTTTTTCCCATTTAGTTAAAGCTAACATATGAATTGTGAAATGTATGCCGCTATATGTTCCATCTTGTGTGTTCATTTAGTTAAAGCTAACATATCATTTGGATCCAATTTCAGGCAATTGTGTTGTTGGCTCAGATGATGTTCATCCAACATTGAAGAAACCATCAGCAAAGTTCACTACGGATCGAAAAGTAAGTACCTTTGATGACTATTATTTTCGTGTAGAGATAGCACTTTTTTCTCATTCTTGTATCATTTTTTTTAGTTAATATTTTCAATAGAAGAATGCTAGTCTCTATTTTTACATATTTAGTAATCATCAACTTTTTTTTGCCATACAATTTTCTTTACGTTATGTATTCTATAAATATTATTACATCAGATAAAATGCTAATGGATTTCTTGATGCTTGTTTGGATCTATGTGAACCATTAATAAGTATTATGGCACGTTTAACTTGCTTATGGATTTTATTGGTGTCGTTTATCACATTCATTAATATGACTTATATTATTTCACACAGAATCTCTAACATCAAATTTTTATTTTGATGCAGTGTTAAATCATGGTTAAAGAGTTTGAGAAGTTGAGCCCAAAGAAAGGTGCAGTCATAGATGTCGGTGAAGGATATTTTGATGATGATCTTACTTAATATGGATACACTATTAATTTGAGGATTGTGCGTCCATATATATTTTTTGTTTGGATAATATGAAGTCGTAACTTTTGTTAAATAGTTATATTTTAAAAAAGATTTTGGATGCTTATAATATTTGTTTATGGATATTCATATTTATTGTTATGCATGTATTGTGTGGATATTTTCTATATATTTTGGTAAAATAATTATATTTTATAAAAACACAACACTTTCTATCCATTTAAAAAATGTCTTGTTTATTAAAAAGACAACGCTTTTTAAGCGTTGTAACAACATTTACCTTGTACAAAATAACAACATTTTTTAAGCGTTGTAAAAGCATTGTCCTGGTAAAAAATGACAATGCTTTTTAAACGTTGCAAAAGTGTGGTTATTGCAAAACATCAACAACGTTATTTAAGTGTTGCAAAAATGTTGTCTTCATAAAAAACAACAATGCTTTTTAAACATTACAAAAGTGTTGTCTTTGCACAAAATGACAACGTTTTTTAAGCGTTGTCTTTGAACAGGCTTTTAACAACAGTGCTTTTAACAACACATTTTAAGTCACAGAGATAACGTGTAAAAAGCGTTGTTGTTTAACTTTTTTCTTGTAGTGCTTGCTAGTATTTATATTGTTTGAAATTCATGAATTGCTATTGAATGATAAGATATGGCTTATATGAGCACAAGGGAAGGTTCATGTTGTTGGATCGAGAGAAAACGATAGAGGGGGGGTGAATATCGTAAGTCATTTCGGATTAAAAAAGGGAATACGCAGCGGAAAAATTAAAACTAAACAATACACAAACGCCAAGATTTTACTTGGTTCAGAGTCGCGGTCGGCTCCTACTCCAAGGCCCACGGTCGTTGACCGTTTACTGCGGGCAATTCTATATGTGCGCAAAATGATTTACAAACAGATATTACAATTGCAGTACAGTAAACTTAAAAGGACAGCTCTTCGTTACCGACGTCCATTGTGGAATGTATCTCGGAGCAGAGGGACGTCGTCGGCGCTTGTATCTCGAGTTGGGAGGTTTCCGGAGCAAAGCGTTTGAGTAGAAGAGCGTATTGACGTTGGAAGCAGTAGTTGTTGAAGCCATGGGGTCGAGGGGCTTTTTATAGCCTCTTGGGGCGCCCGGAATGTTGGGGCACCCCCCCCCCCCCCCACGTGTCACCCGATCCTAGCAACTCTCGGTCAGCCCTTATCCCACTCGAATAGGGCTGAGAGTTGACTGTGGGGGCGCCCTGGTTGACTCTTTCAGCGGGCTTCTCGGCTGGATGATCTTTATCCACTTCGTTGGCTCAAGCCCGGGGCGCCCTGGGCACTGGGGGCGCCCGGGACGCTGGGGGCGCCCGGGACGCTGGGGGCGCCCGGGAGCATGGGGGAGCCCTGCCCAGTATGCTTCTGAAGCGTACTTTTGCTGAACTCATGTTTGGCTTTACTTAGGGCGCCCGGGTCCTTCCGGGCGCCCAATCCAGCTGTTGCCTCACTCCTTTGAGGCTTTCTGAGCTACAGACACTCGTTCCTTCGGTCCTGCATCCAGGGTTAGTACCAAACAAGATAAAGCAACAATGTTAGTGATTCTTACAGTCGTAGCTGTCTTGGTTTTGACTTTGGGTCTCCAAAATGGAGCCCTAGGTCGAACCGACGCCTACTGTTCCCTCGACGGGGAACGCGTCCTCACCTACTCCTCTCAGGAGAATTTACCTGTTGCCAACTGGCTCCTCCGGTTGGACTTTTTCCCAGCAGTCCTTTGCCAGGTGCCCAGCTGTCCTTCGCCAGGTCTTCAGTACCAAGCAGTCCTTCGCCTGGTGCCCAGCAGTCCTTCGCCAGGTCTTCGGTTCCAAGCAATCCTTCGTCTGGTGCCTAGCAGTCCTTCGCTAGGGCTTTGTATCCTGGCATTCCTTTGCCAGGTGCCTAGCAGTCCTTCGCTAGGGCTTTGTATCCTGGCAGTCCTTCGCCAGGTGCCTAGCAGTCCTTCGCTAGAGCTTTGTATCCTGGCAGTCCTTTGCCAGGTGCCTAGCAGCCCTTCGCTAGGACTTCTTTCTGCACACTCAAGTAACTTTGTTAGATCACCAATAATACTTAACTTTGAACCCTTTGCGGCCAATATCAAAACAATATCAAAACAAGGTTCGATATGGTGCTTCCTGCACCAACACATGTATGTGTATCTAAGGTTAAGAATAGAAGAGGGGGAGGTTTGTCATATTAAAAATACATGAGAAAAAGGGCGAAGTGAAAGCAATTCTAGGTGTAAAATGGTAATGGTTGAAGTTGGCAAACACATGGAGATATATATGGATTTCAAAGTTGATACAAAATATCAATTTTTTAGGGGATTAGAGTTTATACCAAAAGTCGAGCATATTTGATATTTTTCATGAAAATATATTTTTCTAGGGTAGGTTATATCCTAACAAATGTGCTTGTAAAATTTTACATTTTTTTGGATTTTGTAAAATTTTCTACGCATTTCTGAATTTGGGCTGAAAATTCAGAATTGGACTGTATCAGTCGACTGCCCTGGGGGCAGTCGATTGATGTTGCTGTGTGTTGAGAATAGCAGAGGGCAGTCGACTGATGTTGCTATGTGTTGAGAATAGCAGGGGCAGTCGACTGATGTTGTTGTTTGGTGATTTTTGAGGGGGTTTTCAGAAATAAAGTGGGTTCTCATTGGCACTGGAGTTAGGATTGCTTGGGACAATCTTTTTGATGGTGTCAAAGGGGGAGAATTTGTAGTGGTAAGTTAGGTTTAACTTAACGTGAGAAAACTTGTGATGTTAAGTTAGGTATAACTTAACTTGGTGTTGTGAGAATTGAAAATTATGTGGAGGGCATAGGTCAAGGGGGAGGTTGCCTCTTGTTTGCTATGCTTTAATTTTCAATTGCTATTGATATTGTTGTTTTTGTTTACCTAACATAAACATATTACCACATATCAAAAAGGGGGAGATTGTTGAGGCAATTAACCTAAGTATGATCTGCAGGATTATGAGTTTTGATGTGTGTGTCAATATGAGTAAGTTAGGGTTTATTGTTGGACTAATATGTGTATGTGAGTGTGCAGGTTAGCAGGTACACATAGACTTGGTTGGATGTCTTCAGGTGAAGGGTGGCATGGAGGCAAGCTGTTGGCTTGCGTGCGCATCCGAGGGACCATGGACAAAGTAGGTACGATGAGCCGAGGGAAGTGGACTTCGAGGCGTACGTGAAGGATAGCATGGAGGCAAGCCGTGGGCTTGTGTGTATATCCGAGGGACGAGGGCTAAAGTTGAAGAGGGCTTGAAGGCGACAGATCGAGGCTGCTGGAGCAGAGATGATGAGCTAAGGGTCGCGGACTTTGAGGCATGCGTGAAGGGTTGCATAGAGGTAAGCCAAGGGCTTACGTGCACATCCGAGGGACGGGAGCCGAAGACGAAGAGGGCGTGAAGGCAACAGATCGAGACTACTAATTGAAGATTCAGCCAGGTCGTGAGGGTCCGAGTGTGAGTGTTTGTACTTGGGAACTAAGCCGGGAGGGTCCAAGTGCGGACAGAAATGTACTCGGGAAGGGTAACCCAAGGCTTAGGGAAGGACTAGTCGACTGCCCCTGGGGCAGTCGACTGGTGATGGCTGGTAATTCGAACGTTGGGCGTAATGGTCAAATCTGAGTGGGACCAGTCGATTGCCCCAGAGGCAGTCGACTGGTAGCGGCCATTTTAGACTCGAGCTCTATTGAAAGGAGCTCGTTTCAGGCTTTTCATTCTTGGCGAAACTTGCTTGGTCAAAGCTTGTTAGTAGCCTTTTGTACTCAGGCAGTGTCCAGAAGTTGTGGTCAGGTTACTCCACCCACATGGAGCTACGAGATCTAGCCGGAGGTACTCCGGGGAGTCTTCCGCCAAAGGATTAGGGATCGTCCACCTTACGGACTGCCGTGGAGTAGGAGCATCATCCCCGAACCATGTAAAACAGGTTGCGTTAGCATTGTTTTCATTTGTTTTATTAAATTTCCGCTTGCGCTTGCTAACGTTGTAGGTAGAAAATCGAGAGACGCTATTCACCCCCCCCCCCCACTAGCTTGCCGATCACGACCTAACACTTCCTTCTTCCGATTTGACTTCTTTTTGTTCATTTGGTTTTTGAGCTCCTTGTAGTAGTCGCAAGCTAACTGGACATGTTTTGGATGATCCCCTTCATCGTCGTCTAATTCTGAGTCTGAGTCAGACTCGGGTACTGGTTGAAGCTTATTCTTCTGTGGTTCTCTTGGAGTTTTTGTTAGTAGGAGCCCTAGAGCCAATTATGTGATGATTGACTAGAGACTTTTTGTATCATATTCTATCATTAATAAAGGCATGTTTGGTTATTATACTTACTTTGTATTTGTGCCAAATAACTAAGTATAATAATGTCCTTGGGTAGTAGGTTCTTATCTACATTATATCGATTAGTTGAATCAATAGTGAGATAATGTAGAGAACACTACACTAAACCATTCCTAGTCAAGTATTAATATTCAAGGACAATATTAATGCATGGAGACTAGCATGTAGGTCAACTGATGACTTAAGCTCACAAGTCATGGATATGTGATATCAAGTTAACACATGGGTATACATTGGAGAATGTGTACTGAATTGACCCGCCATGAGAAAGTTTCATAGATTGTCATAGCCCTACAAATCCCTACATAAGGAGTTAGACCTGAAGTCACTAGGTTCCCTACATAAGGAGTTATGTACTTTGGTATCGTCAAACGTCATCCGTAACAGGGTGGACTATAAAGGCGATCACTGGATATGTAATGAATTATGCGGAGGGATGTGAGTGATGTAGATGGGATCTATCCCTCCCATATGACGGGAGTGATATCTATGGGCCCCTTGATCGAGTAGGACTACTAAAACGCATGGTCATGCTCAAATGAGTCAATATGAGATATTGAGCTCATTTGTTTGAGTGAGTCTACTCGGGGATCAAGAAACACAAGATTGACTGAGGATGACACGGTCTATGCCTCATTGGTTAATCTAGATATCGAGGATAGAAGGACAAGGTCATACATTATTATAGTCACAGAGGTTTAGTCGGATCTCAACTTTTCTTGTTACTTGGGTAGCAATGATGCATTGCTAGATGTCGCTCATTGCTTATGTGTCTAAAGCGTTTAGGCACATTGCCAACATTACGAGAACCTATTGGGTCACACACTAAGGACACGATGCTTCGGAGATTAATTGTTCTTGGTTTGACTAAGATTTAATTCGAATTGGATTTATTGAGTTAGACTCAAGTGAATCCAATTAGATTATGGGATTGAATCTAATTTGAGTTAGACTCATCTAGATTAGACTCAACCACTTAATTATGGATAATATTTATTAAAGGGTTTAGTAAAATATTATTTAAGAGGAAGACTAAGAGACATTCTATTCATTAGATGAATAGAATATTAAGAGTCTCAAGGAATACCAAGCGGCTTGGTATTCATTGGGTTTTATTAGCATTAAGATGAGAGGAGCTCAAGGGACATAGACCCTTGGTATTCATTAGATGAGTATAAATACCCCCTTGTCAAAGGCTTGTGGGTGCATCTCTCTTCCTTTTCTTTCTTCCTCCTTGTCCATAACTCCCTAGTAGAGGTTCTTGTGCTTTGTGAACCATCCCAAGTTGCTAGCACAACTAAGGTAGTTCCTCTCCGAGGCGTAGATTGTGTTCGTGTTGATACGCATAGAGGCACGGGCAACGTGTAAGAGATCCGGCGAACCAAAGGACTAGCGGGATAAGCGAAGGGCACGCGACAAAGGTATTCCTATAAGATAGGAATTGTAGATCACTTTGTATGAGTTTTTCTTTCGCATGGATCGCTCGAGGGATCTTATTTCCGCTGCGATTTTAAATATTTTTACCTATAGATCCCTACAGTTTTCCTTGCAATAGAAACTACACTTTCCTCGACCATTGCAGTATTAGTTTGCTCATTTAATCTTAATTCTGAAAAATTCAAAATTTGGTACCGATTTTGTTTTGGCAGACTCATCTTCTGATTCTGGTTCGATTTCGAAGTCGGGTACCATCTCATCAGACTCATCTTCTGATCCTGGTCTGAAAAAGAAAATCCTAGATTTTTCAACTTTTCATGGCCTTGGTCTCCAATGCGCCTCCAGTCGTGTCGTCACCTCGTCCGCTCCTCCCTTCCTTATGCGCAAGCCACCTTGAGGGATCTCCGAGCCGAGATGATTAGCTAATCATTTACATCATTGATCCTATACTCCACGAAAGGGTGTACATAAAATCTAGATCAAATGTAAACAAAAAGCTCGGCTAAACACGTGTCATATTTAATTACAAAAATTAAATACTACCTAGCCTCGTCAACCCCGAGGATTAATTAATTTACAAAACATTGCACATCCAATCACACATATCAAATATTTGGCTATGATAAGTTGGAATGTAGTGCCTGCAACACAAAGTTAGTCTACGCACATCCACATATCATCCAGCTAAATAAAATGAATGAAAAATACAAGAAAATTAACCAATCCTAAACACACAAAATCGGAAACCTCAGCTCTGATACCAATTGTTGTGTATGGCTTGGTGGGTTTTTCTAGAGAATACTTGGTCGTCCTTGAGAGACCTCTCCATATCTACAGATTAAAAATATATCCGAATGGAGACCCGTCTCCCAACAACCATCTCGTCATCGTATCGTTCAGTACGAATTACAACTTGGCCAATCACAAAGATCGAGCCTTATAATTCTCCTAACCAAACGACCGCGGAAAAGACGACGAGTGGATCACCGATTTTTGTATTTATGATCGGGGTCCAATTAATTAATTATTAACCATGATTCAAAATCAAAATAATTTATTAATACACATAAAATGACGAAGCCAATACAATAAGGAACCAAAGGAACAATAGGAGCTTAAGGAAAAGAATTATACTTTCCCTTTACCTCATAGCCTTCTACCTTATGTCACTCCCCTCCCGGACGTCGTGTGGGCGATGAGCTACCGAGAACCAAGATCACCAATGCACTTGAATTGATTGCTTCTTCTTGCCTAGCTAAACCCTAGCCTTAGGGTTTGCTACCGCCGCCTCCTTCCCTTCCATGCCGAGCGCCGCCGGCCACCAAGGGCGTGCCAAACACGCTGGCCACAAGGTGAGCTCTGAGGGAAAGATAAGGAAGAAGAAGAAGGAGAGAAGAAACTCCCCTTCACCTACACCAACCGGCCAAAACCCTCTTCCCTTGCTTGTGGCGCCGCCTGCCACCAAGGGACTTTCTCCACCTCCGCCCGACCACTTCTCCCTCTCTTCTTGCCGCACCACAAAAGGAAAAGAGATCTCCTCCTTGTCCTTGTGGTGTCCAGTCACCAAGAGTGTAGAAGAAGAGAGAAAAGGAGAAGAGAAGAGGAGGATCTCCTCCTCTTGTCGCCGACGCCCTAGGTGAGAGAAAGAGAGAGAGGAGAGGAAAAAGGCCTAGGGTGTGATCAATTCAATTAATTCTTGGTTTCATGATCTCATGGGGTATTTATAGGGCTAAGGTAGGGACCAAGAGGAGGAGTTGGATCTTAGCCCACTAATGGATTTAAAACCGATCCATTAATTAAGATCCATTCCACTAAAGGATCTTAATTGAACTTCCTCACCAACCCCCATATTTTCATATGGGCTCCACCTATTATGAGTCATCCATCTCCCCATGTTTAAGATATCGAATGTCCGTCGATTAATTTAAATTACTGACAATTTTAATTAATCGACTTTTGACTCCTTGACTAGTACCACTCAACCTTATCATCATGTCGGATCAAATCCACCTGCAGGGTTTAACATGATGAACATTTTGAGCTCATCAAGGGGCATCATCATCCCGACTCACCAGGACATGGATTCCGTAAATAATCAATGGCACACCATATAATTAATATTATTTCCCAACTTATCGGTCTATCGATTTAACAGAATAAATCTCACTCATTGATAAATGAAAGAAATAATAATTAACTATATGTGCCCGTTATTATATCGGGATTTAGGGATTGTACTCCATAATAAATTCGATGTCTAATCCAATTATCAAGTCAGTACAAATTTGACGACCTCTAGTTTTGGTCCTGCTCAATACACACAAAGCACACTAGTGTAATTCTATGGTCAAGACCAACCACACCTAATTACACTACAACCATCCCGATGGTTTATTCAATTCCATCTCGGCTGTGAGCCTCTACTTATACTAGGCAAGGAACTAATAACATGATCTTCCATGTGTCACCACAGATCATGCTATCTACAATGCAAAGTAAAGAACTTTTATGCATATAATAATATAAATAAGCATCTAGTGTTGTTGTGATTCTCTTTTCAAAAATATAGATGATCTCATATAAAAAGAACAAGTCTTTTAGTATACACATCTATCAATCTCCCATATATACTCAAAGACTCTGCTGTTCTCTCACTGCCATACATTTGACTCCCATATCCTCCACATGCCGATCAAAAGCTCTCGCCGGAAGGACCTTAGTGAAAGGATCCGCCAGGTTGTCCTCTAATGCAATCTTGGCGACAGCTACTTCTCCTCGCTTTACGATTTCTCATATCAGGTGGTACATGCGCTCTATGTGTTTACTCGCCTTATGGGCTCGTGGTTCCTTCGAGTTTGCAACTCCACCACTGTTATCACAAAAGATTGTGATAGATCTGAGCAAACCAGGAATCACATCCAAGTCCATGATGAAGTTCCTGAGTCATACAACTTCCTTGACTGCCTCTGAGGCTACCACATACTCAGCTTCCATGGTAGAGTCCGCCATGCATTTCTGCTTGACACTCCTCCAAACAATGGCTCCACCTCCTAAAGTAAACACAAACCCCGAGGTAGACTTACACTTGTCCCTGTCTGACTGGAAATCTGAATCTGTATAACCCATAGGGACTAATTGGTCTACCCGGTAAACCAGCATATAATCTCTAGTCCGTCTCAGGTATTTCAATATATGCTTCACCGCAGTCCAATGTCCCTGTCCAGGGTTACTCTGATATCTGCTGACCATGCCCACGGCAAAATAGATATCCGGTCTCGTGCATAACATAGCATACATGAGGCTTCCTACTGCCGATGCATAAGGAACCGCCTTCATTGCCTCTATCTCCTTTGATGTTTTCGGGCACATCTCCTTGGATAGAGGAACTCCATGCCTAAAAGGTAGAAAACCCTTCTTGGAGTTTTCCATGCTAAACCGAGCCAGGACAGTGTCAATGTATGAAGCTTGGGATAAGCACAATATCCTTTTTTGGCGATTCCTTATGAACTTGATCCCAAGGATGTGTCCCGCTTCTCCCAAGTCCTTCATATTGAATTGTTTGGACAACCAAACTCTTACGTCTGATAACACTTTGACATTGTTGCCAATTAACAAAATGTCATCTACGTAGAGTGCAAGAAACACCACTACGTTTCCGTCACATCTCTTATATACACACGACTCATCCGGGCTTTGAATAAATCCATATGACTGGATTACTTCATCAAAGAGGATGTTCCAAGATCGCAAAGCTTACTTCAATCCATAAATGGATCGATTAAGGTTGCACATATGATGCTCTTTGCCCTTTGCAATGAACCCTTCTGGTTGCTTCATGTAGATGGTCTCCTCAAGACTTCCGATAAGGAAAGCTGTCTTGACGTCCATCTGTCATACCTCATACTCTATATGAGCGGCAATAGATAAGAAAATTCGGATTGACTTAAGCAATACTACCAGTGAAAAAGTCTCCTCATAATTGATACCCTCTTTTTGAGTATACCCTTTCGCAACAAGCCTTGCTTTGAAGGTCTCAACCGTCCCATCTGATCCTCTCTTTCTCTTATAGATCCACTTGCATCCAATGGCTTTTACATCATTGGGTAGTTCTACTAGCTCCCAGACATTATTAGAATCCATAGATTCTATCTCAAAGTTCATTGCCCTTTGCCAAGAATCTGCATCCTTATCTTGGAGGGTCTCGTCATAGGTCCAGGGATCCGGCTCATGTTTACCAGGGACCAAGTTCGATGACTCTCCCAAAAACATAAACCTCTCAAGCTATCTAACAACCCTCCCACTGTGACGAGGTACCACCTATGTATCTTCTATAACACGCGGTGCAGTGACTTGTGGTGTATCCTCTTGTACAGTTGGTTCTAAGGTTGGAACGCCCCCTCTTAACTCTTCAAGCACTAGTCTACTCCTGGGCTTATGGTTCATCACATAGTCTTCTTCTAAGAATCTGGCATTCGTGCTAACGATTACCTTCTGATCCTTAAGACTATAAAACAGACCACCCTTCGTTCCTCTAGGATAGCCTATGAACAGACGTACTTCCGTACGAGATTCCAACTTATCAGTATCTCCCTTCAGCACATGTGCTGGACTACCGTAAATCCGAACATGTCCTAGACTAGGCTTGCACCCAGTCTACAGTTCTGTGGGAGTAGAAGAGACTGACTTAGATGGTATCAAGTTTAGAATGTATACTGCCGTTTCCAGAGCATATCCCCAGAACGAATCAGGTAAGTCTGAATAGCTCATCATTGACCTAACCATGTTCATAAGAGTCCTATTCCTTCTTTCTGCCACACTGTTATGTTGGGGTGTATCGGGTGCAGTCAGCTGGGACTGAATCCCAGCTTCTGATAAGTAGGTCGTAAACTCACCCAAGAGGTATTCGCCACTACGATCTGATCATAGTGTCTTGATACTTTTAGCTCGATGTTTCTCCGCATCAGTCTTAAATTCTTTCAACTTATCAAAGCATTCAGACTTGCGGCGCTTTAGGTAAATGTATCCATACCTTGAATAATCGTCAATAAAAGTGATGAAGTATTCAAAGCCACCTCTAGCCTGGATGGACATGGGACCACACAAATCAGAATGAACTAGTTCTAACACATCTTTGGCCCTATACCCCTTAGCCTTAAAAGGTCTCTTGGTCATTTTACCTTCCAAGCAAGACTCACAGGTTGGGAAGTCTTCAACCACCAATGAACCCAAGGGTTCATCAGCTATCAACCTCTGAATCCTACTAAGGTTAATGTGACCAAGCCTAAGGTGTCAAAGATATGTCTGGTTCATTTTAGAAGGCTCCTTTCTCTTATTTAGGTTAGATGATAAGCTATTAACTTCTGTTTGCATCGTGGGAATATTTAGTTCTAGAGTATACAGATTGTCAACCATAGTACCCGAACAGATAATCTCTCTATTTCTTTTTATAACAACTCTGTTATTAAAAGCAATAGAATATCCATCCTTTATTAACTTAGAAACCGAAATTAAATTCTTTCTAAAAAAAGGTACATATAAGCAATCTCTCAAAATCAACACTTTATTTCTCTCAAACGATAAATAAAAAACTCCCACTGCAACTGTTGCCACCTCCATAGCATTGCTCATGTAGACCACGATTTTCCCATCAGCTAGCCGTCGGGTTTCCTGGAACCCCTGCAGAGTATTGTAGACATGATCAGTGGCTTCTGTATCTACGCACCAGGTACTAATAGATAGCACCGCTAAACATATTTCATAGAATTGATCTGTGATGCTTTATATATATATATATATATATATATATATATATATATATATATATAGCCTCAGTTAGTTATAGGCATAGGTCATAAGCCACTAAGACCTATGTTAGAGCCTTATATATATATATATAGAGAGAGAGAGAGAGAGGTTATTAGGTTGATATACTAAAATCTTAACGTGCAAACTCCATGTTAATCTTAATCAATTTTTTGTTTGAATTTTTTTTATTTAATACTAACCACTAAACCTCAAAGACAAAATCTTAAACGATGTAATCGCAAGTTAAAATAAAAATAAAAACAAACGTTGTTTCGCACAGCTCCACGGCATTGAGTTCGTGTATATATATATATATATATATATATATATATATATATATATATATATATATATATATATAGTTCAGGAAGCGGACGACGGGGATGACGAATCACCAAAACGTAGCTCATGGCGATGATGATTGGGAGAGGATGTCGACACTTGCGAGATTAACACGAGCGTTAAAGGGGATGTACTGAAAGATTTTTCGATGGAGCCCTCTCCGACGTTCAAGTCAGAACTCTTTCTTTTTTGAAGGACAACGAGGAATCAAATTGCTATAATTCTGGAAAGCTTACCCTTTTACCTAGGTATCGAGGCATCTTATATACCTGATATTTTTATCACACGTGTCCCCACGTTCTCTTCCATGATTCTTAATCATCGGTTACTTGATAGCTATTCTCTTTTGGTAACGACCACTGCGATTATTATGGTCTTAATTACTGTGCGTTGCGAACAATAATTACCAGATGACTTTCCTGTTCTGGAAAGAGGAACGGGTACTTGAAGTCTGACTTTCTTATCCCTACATTGATCTTTGGGCTCCACTCTCCCGAGTCAGTCTTGGAGTATCACCTCCCGGGCTGACCTCGGGGCCTTCGTCCATTCTCCCAAGATAGTCTCGAGAGCCAAATTCCCGATCTGACCTCGGGAGCTTTCTTCCATTCTCCCGAGATAGTCTCGAGAGCCCGATCCCTGGCCTGACCTCGGGGCACTGGTTCGGTGGGCCCTGCCACGTAGTTTTCCCGTACCACGTGTCTGCTCCGAGATGCTCATATATATATATATATATATAGAGAGAGAGAGAGAGAGAGAGAAATGATCTCCTACGGACCGCGTGCGGACCAGCGCCAGACCGATCAGGGAATTCCCTGATCGGTCTGAGGCGCTGCGCTCCCGTGTCCCAACTCGCCGGCGCCTCCGATCGTCGATCGGACACGAGCGGCGGCCGAAGGCCGCCGCCCCGAACAAAATTATAACCCGGGGGGGTGCGATGAACCCTAGGGGTAGCGGTGAACCTGTCGGCGCCGATGAACCCAATGGTAGCGGTGAAACCGTCGACGACTGATCGGTCAGGGGACCGATCAGGTAAGTGCCTGATCACCTGACCGATCAGGACTTGCCTGTTCGGTCTCTTGACCGATCAAGCAATGTGGTCCGCACGCGGTCCGCAGGGCGCGGTCCGCAGCTCATCAAAATTGTATATATATATATATATATATATATTGTAACGCCCGTCCTTATGTCTACCCTAAAGGCGGGGTTACGGGTCCATACACTCATATCATACAATCATGTTAAGCATGTATATCCAAACAAAACAGTTACATACAAGAAATGTAGTAGGCATGCCTATTGAAGACTAATTTACCAAGCATGGTTTTTCTTTTCTTTTATATTTACATGCATTTACAACCTAATAGGAAGATCATGTAACACACTAAAGCATGGAATAAACATGGTTTGAACAAGATACAACATAGGAATATAGCATGAGTTATCTAGTCTTAGATACATGCAAAGGAAGCATTCATACGAAACAGAAAATAGTAATTACCTAGTATTTTCCTTAGCATGCATTCTACAATATTTAAACATTAATGATAGTATTATCTAGCATAACATAGGTTCCATACCACTAACTCAATCACAGTAGAGTAGTCATGATCATCACCCATTCAGAGTATAGCAATACAATTTCAATAGTAATTATGGGAAGCAGTTTAGATTCTAGACAAAACAAGGTAGATAGAATCTTTCGTTCTTTCCCGAGCCATCACCACACACATCCTCCAACCTTCCCTCTGCCTCTTCCTTTAGTTCGAGTATTTCTTACCGCTATCTGCAGCATAAGAAAAATAACAGGAACTAGTAAGCAAAACATGCTTAGTAAGAATCCGGGCCTACTCGCAAAATCCATATCAATACATCATATCATGTACACAATAATCAGATAGAATTATCAGCATCATAAGCATCTCATCAAAGCATCATAAACATCACATCAATTTATCTCTAAGTACTTTACGGAACAAGATCACATGATGAGAAATGTTTTTCAAAAAGGTTCCATAATGGTAAGTACTTCAAAATATCATATCATCATCCAGGGCCCAGTTGTCGTACCACATCATGCGCGTTCCCTAATAAATTGGGGTAGCGAGCCACCAATCTAATTAGAGCAGGACCCTTCCGTCCTACCAATGCCATGACCTTAACATGCTCATTGGATTTGTTTAACGACCCCCTTCCGAGTCGGGTACACAACTTTCCAAAGTAAAGTAATTTATCATGCAATTACTCATATATGTATATGCCTAAAGGTACTCTTAATCACTTCTCAAAGGGACACACCACACATTCGGGTGCTCTTGATCCCCTAGGGACACACCACGCATTCGGGTGCTCTTGATCCCAGTTTCAATAGAGTATCCTTTTTAAGCATATTATCAACCACATCATGTTCATGTCATAAGAGTGCCCCATGGGCTATAAGGCATGCTTTTATACCTAACAAGATAGGTCACATAATTTATACACACATCACATATGTAGTAGCATGCTTCATGGTCTCATTGGGTACTTCTCAACCCCAGGACTAGGGTTGGCCGAAACATACAAGTAAGGGAGTTTGGTTTTCAAATCAAGCATTCATTCAAGCATTCTTACAAACACCTCAAGTACATTTCATGTAACAATGTAAACATGGTTTAAACCTCAAAGTGGGGTTAGCATCCACTAACCCTAATTTACAAGGGTTTGGCCGAAACCTTGTAGGGTACCAAACCCTAATTTTGTCCTTCCAAAAATTTGGAAACATCACATATGAGTATACCCTAGGTCTTAAGGGTTGTTTTCATGTATTGAAAAATTTCCACACACATCCCTTAGGGTGTGGCCGAAACCCATTAAAGGACAAAACCCTAGGTTTTGTTCTTGACACCATGAAGAAAATCCATCTACATGTATACCCTAAGTCTTAAGGTCTTCCCATGCATCAAGGTTGGATCAAAAACCTTCTCTTGGACCCCTTACAAGAGTTGGCCGAAACTTCCACTAGGGAAGTTCTTGTAAATTTTCAAAAGGATGAAACAAACATACATTCAATAGCCATTATGCCACAGGTGAGAGGATACTTACATCCTAGCGCTGGAAATTTCGCCTTCTCTTAAACCGTAGGGTACCCTACACTTGGAGGGTATGTGAACACCCTTTTCTTCCAATTTTTCTCTCTAGTGTTCCTTGGACTTAGTAGAGAACAATGGCACTTAAACTTTCCTTCTTGAAATTGCCTTAGGTTTAGAATCCTAGGGTTGGAAATTTCAAAAATACAAGGAAGAGGGCAATGGGGTTTCGGTTTTGGAAGAGTGAGGAAGAAGATAAAAAAAAGAGGAAGTTATTCCAACTCCCTTATTTATACTTCTCTCATGAAAAGACATGTCTCTTCACTCTTACACACTTAACAAGCATGTTTCTTATTCTCTCAACAAGAAACAATGCTTGGTGTAGTGGTTAAGACATGGAGAGTGCAACTAGGAGGTTCAAGGTTCAATCCTTGCTCCCTCCTTTTTATCACCTTTTGCACTCATCCATATCAAAGCCCATTAAGCCAAGCCCATCATGAAATTTCCTAATATGAATAATATTTTATGAATTCAGAATATTTCATAATATTCCAAAAATATTATCTCATAATATTTTTAATATTCCATATTCATGAATATAATATTTCATGCTAATATTTCATGATAATAATATTTCATGAATATAATATTTCATGTATTCATGACATTTCATAGCATGTGATTGCATGAAATTTATATCATTTTATTATAACCATTTTCATACATTGTCATGATTTTACATTGACAAATTTGGGGTGTTACAATCCTCCCCCTCTTATAGAAAGTTCGTCCCGAACTTTAAAATAGTTCCGGATACTTTGATCGCATCGTATCTTCCTGTTCCCAGGTGGCTTCTTCGAACTGCTCGTTCCGCCACAGAACCTTTACTAAGGATATTTCCTTGTTCCTTAGTCTTTTAACTTCCCGATCGAGGATCTGGATCGGGCGGCGTTCGGAACTAAGGCTCTCCTGCTCTTGCACTGGTGGGGGTTCTATCATTTGACTCGCATCAGGGGTACACTTCTTGAGCATCGACACATGGAAGACGTTGTGGATAGCCGTCATTTCTGGCGGTAGCTCCAGCTCGTAGGCCACCTTGCCTACTCGTCTCAAAATCTGATAGGGTCCCACGTATCGTGGACTCAGTTTCCCCTTCTTTCCGAATCTCATCACCCCTTTCATAGGGGCTACCTTCAGAAATACCGAATCCCCAACCTCGAACTCGAGCGGTCGGCGTCGCTTATCAGCGTAGCTCTTTTGCCGACTCTGAGCAGTCTCTATCCTCTGGCGGATATTCTTTATGGCCTGAGTGGTCTCATTAATAATATCAGTCTGGAGTCCCATCTCCCTCTTTTCACCACTCTCATGCCAGCATAAAGGAGATCTGCATTTCCTTCCGTATAGTGCTTCGTACGGTGCCATCCCGATAGTAGCCTGATAACTGTTGTTATAAGCAAACTCTGCCAGGCTCAGGTATCGACACCAGCTTCCCTTGAAGTCCAAGGTGCAAGCTCGTAACATATCTTCTAGTATCTGGTTTACTCGTTCAGTCTGCCCGTCAGTCTGGGGGTGAAAGGCGGTGCTGAACTTCAGCTTCGTGCCAAGGGCCTTCTGCACGTGTCCCCAAAAATCAGAAGTAAATCGACCATCTCGGTCAGAGACGATGGTCTTGGGAACCCCGTGTAGTCGGACAATCTCCTTGACGTACAGTTGAGCCAACTGCTCCACTGAATAAGTCATCCTGATAGCCAGAAAATGCGCGGACTTGGTCAGCCGGTCCACAATCACCCATATACTATCATATCCATTCGTAGTCCGAGGCAGCCCTGATATGAAATCCATAGATATGTCCTCCCATTTCCACTCGGGAATAGGTAGAGGCTGCAGAACTCCCCCAGGTCTCTGGTGTTCTGCTTTGACCCTCTGGCAGGTCAAACACATGCTAATATAATAGGCTACATCTTTCTTCATGCCGGACCACCAAAATTTACCTTTCAGATCTTGATACATCTTGGTAGACCCAGGATGCATCGCGTAAGGTGTGCCGTGAGCTTCCTCGAGTATCCTCGTCCGTAAGTCGGAGTCATCGGGAACGCATAATCGATCCCGGAGATATAAGACTCCACTATCGGAAATCCGGAATCCCTCGTCCTTGCCTTCAAGAATCTCTTGCTTGATTCTCTGAAAACTCGGATCAAGATTCTGCTTCTCCAGAATACCATCAAATAATGTCGGCGCAATCTGTAGAGTAGAAAGCTGTCCCGATATAATCTCGATTCCGAAATCCATAATCTCTTTCCCTAAGGTTTGTGACAAAGCCGACAAAGATATTAAAGTAGCACATGATTTTCTACTAAGAGCATCGGCTACCTTATTGGCTTTTCCCGGATGGTACAGGATCTCACAATCGTAGTCCTTGACCAACTCGAGCCATCGGCGTTGTCGCATGTTCAGGTCTTTCTGGGTGAAGAAATACCGCAGACTCTGGTGATCAGTAAAGACCTTGCACTGAGTGCCATACAAATAATGCCTCCATGTTTTCAGTGCAAAGACCACCGCTGCTAATTCCAAATCATGGGTAGGATAATTCTTTTCATGTTCCTTCAGTTGCCTAGAGGCATAGGCAATTACCTTCCCATTTTGCATAAGTACAGCTCCGAGTCCCAGTTTGGATGCGTCGCTGTACATATCGAAACCTGTATCACTTTCGGGAAGAGTCAATATAGGAGCGCTAGTCAGCCTCCTTTTCAGTTCAGAGAAACTCTTCTCACATTCCTCGGTCCAGGTATATTTCTTATCCTTCTTTGTAAGAGCTGTCATAGGGGCTGCAATCCGAGAGAAATTCTCTACGAATTTTCTGTAGTAACCTGCTAACCCCAGAAAACTTCTGACCTCACTGGCATTCTTGGGTCTGGACCAGTTACTTACGACCTCAATTTTAATTGGGTCGACCATCACTCCGTCCTTGGAGATAATATGTCCCAAGAATGATACTTGGTTCAGCCAGAACTCACATTTAGAAAATTTAGCATACAGTTGTTCCTTCTGAAGAATCTGTAATACTACACTCAGGTGCTCTGCATGCTCTTCAGAAGTCCTTGAATAAATAAGGATGTCGTCGATGAAGACGATCACAAATCTGTCGAGAAATGCCGAGAAAATCCGATTCATAAGGTCCATGAATATTGCCGGAGCATTAGTGACTCCAAACGGCATCACTACGAACTCATAATGTCCGTATCTCGTCCGAAAAGCAGTTTTGGGTATATCCTCATTTTTCACCCGGACCTGGTGATAACCAGACCTCAGATCGATCTTAGAGAAAACCGTAGCTCCCTTTAACTGATCGAACAGGTCATCTATCCTGGGCAGAGGGTACCTGTTCTTTATGGTCACATTATTTAATGCCCGATAGTCGATACACATACGCATCGACCCGTCCTTCTTCTTGACGAACAGTACGGGAGCTCCCCAGGGGGAATGACTAGGACGAATAAGTCCCTTGTCGAGAAGCTCTTGTAGCTGTCCCTGCAATTCCTTCAATTCAGTCGGCGCCATCCGGTACGGTGCCTTCGAGATGGGGTTAGTACCAGGAATCAAATCAATAGTAAATTCGACATCTCTTTCAGGTGCTAACCCAGGTAAGTCATCAGGAAATACCTCTGGATAGTTGCATACGACTTCGACGTCTTCTAGCTTCGGGTCCTCTCTAGGACGAGTATCAACCACATGAGCTAGAAATCCAGAACATCCATTCTCTAACATTTTTCTTGCCTTCAGAGCCGATAAGAATTTGCCAGTCTTCTTCTTCGGCTCGCCGATAAATTCAAAGAGAATTCCCGTCTCGGGTCGGAAGATAACTCTTCGTTTACGGCACTCGATTGAAGTGCCGTATTTATTTAAGAAATCCATGCCCAATATCAGATCATAATCGGCCATATCAAGCACTATCAGATCGCAGTAGAGTTCCCTATCTGCGATGCTGATCGGTGCGGCCCGCAGCATTTGGGTAGAGGGCATCACCTCTCCCGAGGGCAATGTAGTCACATGATCAATATTGGATAAATAAGATTTTATTTATTTTACTAACCGAAATTTATTTTATTCATTCTTATACGTCCACATACAACTAGTACACTCAGTGAGCGAGACGGGCTGCCGTGATGCCCAACATAAAGAATAACATAGCGACACCTACTATCTCCTCGCTCATCACCCTCTGGCCCACCTCAGGATCCTCAACTGTCCCCATCGGGTCCTCATCTTCAATCTCGAGAATTTCCTCGTCCGCTTCAAGGTCTTCCTCGAACATCTCCAGCAGCTCTGGATTCTCCTCGAAGAGTTCGGGGTCCTCCTCGAACGGCTCAGGGTCCTCCTCGAAGGGCTCGGGGTCCTCCTCGAATGGCTCGGGATCCTCATCGACGGGCTCAGGATCCTCCTCGAAGGGCTCAGGATCCTCCTCAAAGGGCTCAGGATCCTCCTCAACCGGCTCGGGATCCTCCTCAGGGTCCTCCTCGGACGTCTCGGGGTCCTCCTCCGAGTCTCCCAGGTCCGCTGGGAACTCATGGCGAAGGAGCTGCCTGCACAACCTCGTATAGGGCATACGACATCTGTGCTGTCCCCAGATCTGATGCGCCACCTCTCTGGCCCGGTTGGGCAAAGAACGGAGTAAAGCTCCGATCCTATGATCGTCCGTGGCTGGAAACCCTTCCCGCTCCAGTTTCCAGAAGAGCCGATCCAGGAATCCTATGGTGCCTTGAATCCCCAGAGTCGGCCAATCCCTAACCGTCTCTATCTGCTCCAGTAGCTCACGGCATCTCTCAGGGTAGTCCTCCTGCAACATCTGGAATTGAAAAAAAAAATGACATGGTTAGTACAAAACCATTCCTTTTTCAATTCGCAAATATGTACAGAGGAAAACACACACCTAATCGGTGTGGTTTACCCTAGTGATTACTATATGTAACCACCCTCTTACCCCAAATTCTAGTCATATCTATCATATAGACAGTGAATGACTACATCAGTCATAATTCTACCTTTACTTGTTATGCAAGTATTACTCATCTTCATATCATGCAAGCATAACTCATCTCATATAGTAGCACTGTACATGAAATAAATAAAGCGAGTTTAGGATTTCTTACTTGGAAGCGGCAGAAGGAAGCTTGATGTGTGTGTGATGGAGGGGAAACTTGGCTCTGATACCAACTTGTAACGCCCGTCCTTATGTCTACCCTAAAGGCGGGGTTACGGGTCCATACACTCATATCATACAATCATGTTAAGCATGTATATCCAAACAAAACAGTTACATACAAGAAATGTAGTAGGCATGCCTATTGAAGACTAATTTACCAAGCATGGTTTTTCTTTTCTTTTATATCTACATGCATTTACAACCTAATAGGAAGATCATGTAACACACTAAAGCATGGAATAAACATGGTTTGAACAAGATACAACATAGGAATATAGCATGAGTTATCTAGTCTTAGATACATGCAAAGGAAGCATTCATACGAAACAGAAAATAGTAATTACCTAGTATTTTCCTTAGCATGCATTCTACAATATTTAAACATTAATGATAGTATTATCTAGCATAACATAGGTTCCATACCACTAACTCAATCACAGTAGAGTAGTCATGATCATCACCCATTCAGAGTATAGCAATACAATTTCAATAGTAATTATGGGAAGCAGTTTAGATTCTAGACAAAACAAGGTAGATAGAATCTTTCGTTCTTTCCCGAGCCATCACCACACACATCCTCCAACCTTCCCTCTGCCTCTTCCTTTAGTTCGAGTATTTCTTACCGCTATCTGCAGCATAAGAAAAATAACAGGAACTAGTAAGCAAAACATGCTTAGTAAGAATCCGGGCCTACTCGCAAAATCCATATCAATACATCATATCATGTACACAATAATCAGATAGAATTATCAGCATCATAAGCATCTCATCAAAGCATCATAAACATCACATCAATTTATCTCTAAGTACTTTACGGAACAAGATCACATGATGAGAAATGTTTTTCAAAAAGGTTCCATAATGGTAAGTACTTCAAAATATCATATCATCATCCAGGGCCCAGTTGTCGTACCACATCATGCGCGTTCCCTAATAAATTGGGGTAGCGAGCCACCAATCTAATTAGAGCAGGACCCTTCCGTCCTACCAATGCCATGACCTTAACATGCTCATTGGATTTGTTTAACGACCCCCTTCCGAGTCGGGTACACAACTTTCCAAAGTAAAGTAATTTATCATGCAATTACTCATATATGTATATGCCTAAAGGTACTCTTAATCACTTCTCAAAGGGACACACCACACATTCGGGTGCTCTTGATCCCCTAGGGACACACCACGCATTCGGGTGCTCTTGATCCCAGTTTCAATAGAGTATCCTTTTTAAGCATATTATCAACCACATCATGTTCATGTCATAAGAGTGCCCCATGGGCTATAAGGCATGCTTTTATACCTAACAAGATAGGTCACATAATTTATACACACATCACATATGTAGTAGCATGCTTCATGGTCTCATTGGGTACTTCTCAACCCCAGGACTAGGGTTGGCCGAAACATACAAGTAAGGGAGTTTGGTTTTCAAATCAAGCATTCATTCAAGCATTCTTACAAACACCTCAAGTATATTTCATGTAACAATGTAAACATGGTTTAAACCTCAAAGTGGGGTTAGCATCCACTAACCCTAATTTACAAGGGTTTGGCCGAAACCTTGTAGGGTACCAAACCCTAATTTTGTCCTTCCAAAAATTTGGAAACATCACATATGAGTATACCCTAGGTCCTAAGGGTTGTTTTCATGTATTGAAAAATTTCCACACACATCCCTTAGGGTGTGGCCGAAACCCATTAAAGGACAAAACCCTAGGTTTTGTTCTTGACACCATGAAGAAAATCCATCTACATGTATACCCTAAGTCTTAAGGTCTTCCCATGCATCAAAGTTGGATCAAAAACCTTCTCTTGGACCCCTTACAAGAGTTGGCCGAAACTTCCACTAGGGAAGTTCTTGTAAATTTTCAAAAGGATGAAACAAACATACATTCAATAACCATTATGCCACAGGCGAGAGGATACTTACATCCTAGCGCTGGAAATTTCGCCTTCTCTTAAACCGTAGGGTACCCTACACTTGGAGGGTATGTGAACACCCTTTTCTTCCAATTTTTCTCTCTAGTGTTCCTTGGACTTAGTAGAGAACAATGGCACTTAAACTTTCCTTCTTGAAATTGCCTTAGGTTTAGAATCCTAGGGTTGGAAATTTCGAAAATACAAGGAAGAGGGCAATGGGGTTTCGGTTTTGGAAGAGTGAGGAAGAAGATAAAAAAAAGAGGAAGTTATTCCAACTCCCTTATTTATACTTCTCTCATGAAAAGACATGTCTCTTCACTCTTACACACTTAACAAGCATGTTTCTTATTCTCTCAACAAGAAACAATGCTTGGTGTAGTGGTTAAGACATGGAGAGTGCAACTAGGAGGTTCAAGGTTCAATCCTTGCTCCCTCCTTTTTATCACCTTTTGCACTCATCCATATCAAAGCCCATTAAGCCAAGCCCATCATGAAATTTCCTAATATGAATAATATTTTATGAATTCAGAATATTTCATAATATTCCAAAAATATTATCTCATAATATTTTTAATATTCCATATTCATGAATATAATATTTCATGCTAATATTTCATGATAATAATATTTCATGAATATAATATTTCATGTATTCATGACATTTCATAGCATGTGATTGCATGAAATTTATATCATTTTATTATAACCATTTTCATACATTGTCATGATTTTACATTGACAAATTTGGGATGTTACATATATATTAAATTTTACCGGGGGCGCATACTAAGTGATGAATACTATTAGACTAACTATACGCATTTATAGGAGCTTCAGCGGATTCCAAAAGAAGAAACGAAGGACTTCAGGTGCAAGGGGGAGAATTTCTATATTTCATCACACTCTGCTTCCTTGTTTGTCTTCAAGCCTTCTGTTTTTTCTGTTATTCAACTGTTATGACATGAAAATGATTTAAGATTTTTAAATTTTGTCTTGCATTTCGACGATGCTGATTGTGGTTTGAGAAATTGAGATAAAGAAAGATATTTTAAAAAATTAGGATAAATATGAGAACAGAAATTTACTAATTATTTCATTCATGTGTGTTGTGTGTTTGCAGAAGTATTGATAGATTTCACTGTAATTGGAAGAACTCCTTCAATATAAGATGTATCAGTATTAAGCAACTTATGATTAAAGTTAATTGACAATGAAGAGTGATTAATTAAGTTGGAGGAAATAGTATTAGCAATGTAAACATTTGAGCCATGTATAGTTGCATATCCCATTGGCCGCATTTAGCATTATTCAACTCATGCTTTGCTAATTTGGCCAACTAATTACTCGATTAATTAGACATATAGAAATCATGTATTATTTTAATCCGTAAGATAATTGCCACTGCCACTTAATTAATCCATCCCCATTCTTAAGTCAAGCCTCATTATTTTTCTATTGCCTACTTAGCAAATGAACATTACTCTCGCTTGAGAAATAATGTAGTTAAAAAAGAATAAGCAATGATAGGGAGAGTGAAAATGGGAGAGTGAAAATCATAGTGAATAATGTGGCATGACGTGACATTTTACATGTACATGTCCGATTATCGCTTGGACACGATCGGCGGCCTTCGGCCGCCGTCCCGAATCAAACTATACCCTGGGGACACGGTGAATCCGTCGAAGATCGTGTATGCAAAGTGCAACGTCATTCACTATGATTTTCACTTTCCCATTTTCACTCTCCCAATCATTACTCAAAAAGAATATATATACTTTTATCAGTTAAGCGTAGGTGCGAGGGCATCACTGCCCAAGTCGTTGGGTCCACTTGGTAGGCTGAAGTCGTGGCCTCAGTCTTATTTAGTTATTTTTTTTTGTACTTATAGTTAAGCCATTTAAGATTTTATTTTTAAAATTTAAAACTTGAATTATTGTATTAAGTATATTTTTTAAAAAAAAATTGAGGTGCTTATGGAGTGTGCGGTATATATATATATAGTAATGATAGGGAGAGTGAATTTGGGAGAGTGAATGACGTGGCAGTTATTGTATACACGTCCGATCGCCGATCGGATACCACCGGCGGCCTCTGATTACCGTCCCGAATCAAACTATGTCCTAAGAAGATCGGTGAACTCATCGGGAATCGTCGCAATTATGATCTCGTTGCATTCACCGTCAATCCGGCGAGATCTCAATTACCGGCGACCCTGCCGGGTTCACCATCCCCCAAGACATAGTTTGATTCGGGACGGCAATCAGAGGTCATCGGTGGTGTCCGATCGACGATCGAACATGTACACATTAGCCACACGTCATTCACTCTCTCATTCACTCTCCCAAATTCACTCTCTCAATCATTACTTTTATATATATATATATATATATATATATATATATATATATATATATATATACTCCCCGACTCGTGTGTGTGATTGCCATCCGTGCCTCTCATAGACATTTGGGCGTTCTCATCACTTTCCGGTGCCCCTGCACACCTAGTCGCGGATGGGAGTCGGGAGTCGAGCACCATATCAAACACACACACATATAGATAATTAATATTTTGTGCCTCATCACTGTGCCTAGATTAGTAGCTTTTTTTAGATTTATTTATTTATTTATTTTAGCTCCTGAATTAAGCCAATTAAATTGTCTTTAGAGTTTAAGGATTAGGTTATAATGTTTAAGCTAAAAAAAATTAATACTAAAAATTTTAGATACTCACAAGGTATATATTTAGGGTGCTTAATAGCATTTTTGTACTTATTTTTTTAGTTTTGGAATTAAGCCAATTATATTTTACCTCTAGAGTTTAGAGGTTGAGCTATAATATTCAAGTTAAAAACTCACGGAGTATATTATATGTATTTAAAATTTAAGATTTAAGAAAATATTAATTTTAAAAAATAATAATAAAAGAATTGAATCTAGGTGCTTGGATCAATGTGGCGTGGATAGTAAATAGGAAATAACTATAAGAATAGACTGTGAAGTCATTGTAAAATTATAATCAACAAATAAAAGGAATGAGGTCATAGTATTAAATGATGGATTAAATTTGCAAACACTATCATAAATAAAGCATTAAAAATCCAATGGGAACACAGTAAGAGAGTAAATAATTTCTTAGCAGTCACTTTGTTTAGACTTCTACATTAAAATATTTATTTATTGCAGAAAGAGGAAGGGCAAGCAATGAAAAGTGTAAACCTTTTCTGTGAAAACTATGAAGTTCGGACAACAAGAACTTTAGTAGTTCACTCGGTACGAAGAATAATTTTATTTTGAAGCCAAAATACATATGTATCCTATCCAACAATGTTTACTTGATAACATTTAGAATATTCCAACCGTTCCAGGAATAACAAATTACAAAATAATTATTATCAATACTTTAACTAATTATTTCTTGACAACAATCCAAAAATCCGAAGGCATGAAATTTTCTTGCTATGTAGTATTTTCGAGAACACAGGCTAGGGTGTATCATGATTGGGAAGAGGTTAAGATAGCAATTGCCAACTATCCCAACCATTCCTATAAAGGTTTTTACTCTCTTGATGAAGCTTTTACTACTATAAGAGAAAGAGTTAGTCCTAATTTTTTTATATTACTCTGGAGGACAGTATTAGCAAGAAATAACTTATGCTGAAGCAACCAGACCTTCTACTTTAACATATGCTCCACAAAACTTCGACATAAGTGCTTGGAAACCTAAAGGATATATGATTTTAACTTCAATAAAAGCAAAACCAGAAGGAAGTACTCCAGAAAGCTACGAAAGTGAAAGAATTTTTATAGGATATCAACTTACACTACCTAAAGACATAATGACTTATATTAGAAGTATGACAGAACATTCCACATTTCAGACATTTTTTGAACTAAAAGAACTTCTTTAATTATTTCATACTAATTCCACTCCACATATTTCTATAGTATATGAAGTTGAATTCAATTATAAATTTCAGTGCAATAATAAATACCCAACCTGTAAAGATTCTCAAAACTTTGGTTCTCGTTGTCAGATATTTTACCCTTTTAGAAGAGAAAATATAGACTATGAACCATTTGAACAACATGAATTTAGAGGAAAACTTATTATTCTGTTTACTCTAATGGATTTTGGATTTTTACATAAACTATGGGTTAATGATTTTGACTCTTTTGAAAATTTTCCTTCTAGACTTGGTACAGCCATCAAATATGCTTTGAATTCAGAATTATTTGGAACATTTTTTATTGCTAATTTTGAAAGCACGCCTCTAGAGTGGATCAATCTAAAGATTGAGTCTGTTCGCCATCTTATCAAACTTGACATCTAGGACATTATTGGATTGCATTTAACCCTTGAAGATTTTCCTTCGGATTTTGATTTAGATAGTTGACATAGACCCAATAGATCAATTTTGATGAGAAATTTTGATCCTAGCTAGAGGGGAATGTCTGCTACTATCTGTTAAAGAGATCTAGGTGAAGAGAAGAGAAGGGATAACTTTACTTTATTCTTCTTCCTTCAGTGAGCCTCACGCATCAAGAACTAGTTTTGGTAATAAGCCTCCACATCTTCAGGTCTTACAACAACTTTAGTTCACCCACTGCCTTACTTTCCAGCACGGGTCTTACTAGCCCAATTCTTGATAGTGACTATTCATCTTGAAAGATTACTTAGATAAAGACTGAGGTAGTTAGGAGAAAAGAGTAAATCAGAGTCTTTCATTCTTCACCTAGAAAAAAATTACTCAGTCATAGCAATAACACACATAATCTTTATTATCTTAAACGTAATCCTACATAAGAACAAATATCAATAACACACATAATCTTTATTATCTTAAACATAATCCTACATAAGAACAGATGTACGAGACAAAGGAAATAAACATAGAACTTAAATTCAAAAATACAAAGTTGGAGAGTAAACTAGGAATTGCAAACTTACAAGGAATGAAGCTTAAAACCTTGCACACTCTTAGTATACTCTGTTAGTAGGAGCCCTAGAGTCAATTGTGTGATGATTAACTAGGGAATTATTTCTCAATAAAAGACTTAGGTGAAGCAGCCTATATCCTAGGCATCAAGATCTATAGAAATAGATCTAAAAGATTGCTTAGCTTAAGTCAAAGTACATATATTGACAAGGTGCTTAATCGTTTTACTATGCAGAATTTCAAGAAGGGATTTCTGCTGAACACTCTTAGTATACTCTGTTAGTAGGAGCCCTAGAGTCAATTGTGTGATGATTAACTAGGGAATTATTTCTCAATAAAAGACTTAGGTGAAGCAGCCTATATCCTAGGCATCAAGATCTATAGAAATAGATCTAAAAGATTGCTTAGCTTAAGTCAAAGTACATATATTGACAAGGTGCTTAATCGTTTTACTATGCAGAATTTCAAGAAGGGATTTCTGCTAATGTCACATGGTGTAAGTCTTTCGAATACTCAATATCTCTCTTCTAATGAGGAGAGTGACCACATGGATCAGATCCCTTATGCATCCACTATAGGATCTATCATGTACGTCATGCTTTGTACTCGTCCAGATGTCTCGTATGCTTTGAGCATGATAAGCAGATTCCAGTTAGATCCAAGTCAAAGTCACTGGATAGTTGTCAAGAATATTCTTAAGTACTTACGAAGGACTAAAGAATATTTCTTGATATTTGGAGGCAATGAGGAGCTAGCTGTAAAGGGTTACAATGACGCAAGCTTCCAAACCAACAGGGATGATTTTGTTGGATCGAGAAAACCGATAGAGGGGGGGGGGTGAATATCGGAAATCATTTTTCGGAAACACTTAGAGCAAGTACGCAGTGAAAATTGATAAAAACAAAATCACACAGAGACACGGTCGATTTTACTTGGTTCGGAGCCTGGGTTGACTCCTACTCCAAGGCTCACGGTCGTTGACCGTTTACTTTGGGCAATTCTATATAAGGCGCAAATAGTTTACAAAAGATAATTACAGAATTAATTACAGTAAACTTAAATCGCTCTTTTACCGACGTCCGGGGTAGATCGACTTTTTCGGAGCAGCGGGACGTCGTCGGCTCGAGTTGGAAGGATTCCGGGGCGAAGCGCGAGAGCAGAAGAGCGTAGAAGCGTTGATTGGAAGTTCTTGTTGAAGCTTGGGGTCGAGGGGCCTTTAAATAGCCTTGGGGGTGCCCGGGACGTCGGGGGCGCCCCCCCCCCCCACGTGGCAAATGATCCGCACAATGCTCGGTCAACATCTGATCCCTTTACCTTCGGGATCAGTTTTGACCGGGGTGCCCGCATTGACCAGGTCAAAACTCCATCTTCTTGGCTTCGCGAGGGTGTGCTTCGGTAGCTGGCACTGGGAGCGCCCGGGTCGCTGGGGGCGCCCGGGAGCAACGGGGGCGCCCGGGAGAACGGGGGCGCCCACAGGTTGTACTGTCGAAGCGCGCTTCTTGTTTGTGTGTTTTGTGTTCACCTTGGGGGCGCCCGGGACACTCCGGGCGCCCTGGTCAGCTGTTGCCTCACTCCTTTGAGGCTCTCTGAGCTGCAGACACTCGTTCCTTCGGTCCTGCATCCAGGGTTAGTCCAAAACACAACAAAACATTAAGTGGTTAGTTTATACAACCTTAGCTGTCTTGGTTCTGACTTTGGGTCTCCAAAATGGAGCTCTAGGTCGAACCGACGCCTACTGTTCCCTCAACGGGGAACGCGTCCTCACCTACTCCTCTCGGGAGAATTTACCTGATGCCAACCGTTCCTCTGGTTGGACTTTTGCCTGGTGGTCCTTTGCCAGGGCTTGGATGCCGAGCTGTCCTTCGCCCGGTGCCTAGCAGTCCTTCGCTAGGGCTTTACGACCTGTCATTCCCTCGCCAGTGCCTAGCAGTCCTTCGCTAGGGATTTTACTCTGGCATTCCTTCGCCAGTGCCTAGCAGTCCTTCGCTAGGGCTTTTCCTGCACACTAGAGTGACTTGTTAGAAAACAAGTAAGACTTAACTTTTGAACCCTGTTGCCATTATCAAAACACAGGTTTGACTTGGGTGCTTTCAGCACCAACAATCTCCCCCTTTTTGATTTATGGCAACCCTAGTTCAAAAAGTTAAGTTTAATCAAACCATGAAAAAGTTAAATTTTGTTCCCTCCCCCTGGAGAGAATCTCCCCCTAGATTTTTCAAAAATTCGTGGGGTTAAGAAAAACATTACTTAGAATGATTTTGTACTTTGAAAACTTAAGTTCAGGTACTTTGGAAATCTTTTGAGTTTAAATGAGTTTAGAGTACCAAAAAAAAAATTTGAAGCCTTAAGTTTAAAGTACTCAAAAAGTTTTGCAAACATTAATTTAAGTACTTAGTAAGAAAAGCTTAAGTACTTAGTAAAGTTTTGAACATCTTTAAGTACTTAGAAAAATACTTCTTAAGTTTAAAGTACTCAAAAGTTTTGAAAACATTAAGTAAAAACTTTTAGTAAATTCTTTAGAAGCTTAAGTACTTTTAGAAATTATTTTCGAAAAGCTTAAGTAAGAAAATTTTGAAAAAGCTTTTGAAAACTTTTAAAAAACTTTAGTGAATTCTTGAGAAGCTTAATTATTTTCGAAAAGCTTAGAAAATTTTGAAAAAGAAAACTTAAGTACTTAGAAATTTTTTGAAAAGCTTAGAAAATTTTTAGAAATTGGTACTTTTTGAATAAAGGAGAGTTTTTGAAAAAAATTTTGGGATAGAAAATTTTAAGAAAATTTTAACTAAACTCTCTCTTTTTCTATCTCTCCCCCTTTGTCATATATCAAAAAACCAGATAAATTCAGCAGAAATTAAACTTCATCACTGAAATAAATTTCATAAAAATATTTACATGATTTTGCTGTACTGAACCAATTCATGATAAGACTTGAACCAAAGCAGTTGATTTTCTCTTGTAGGGACCTGTCTAACCCAATTAGTTACTCACTAACTGTTATAAACAGTAGCTTTGGCTAGGGTTAGTCAAGTTAAGTGTTTCTGTTCAAGTTAGATTTTCTAAACTTGACACTTAACTTGATTGCTGTAAAAGTTGTATTTAGTGCCCCAATTACTGCAGATGTACTGACTTAAAGCATCTTGAATTAAAGCAAAGACCTAAGCATCTCAGCCCTTTCTAGGTTATCAATCAAAAGTATCCTAAGGTGCTTGTGAGATGCTGGCTTCTAAATCTATAGGTGCATGCAGTTCTAGGGTTAGGGCCTAGGCTAAGTCCATTTACGAAAAAGACCCTAGTTTTGAAAGGGGGAAGTTTTGAAATAAAACTAAGTAAAAAAACTGATTTTGAAATTAAGTGAAACAGTTTTTCAAATTCTTTTAGAAACTGATTTGTAAATCAAAAAGGAATCAAGAGTAGAGTTAATCTATTCTACAGAACACAATCCTAACTTCTTAGATAGTTAAATGAAATAAGTACTTAATTCCACAGGTCAACATAGAAAAACATAACAGTCATATTGGTCAAAACATAAGTCAACCCTACTAGGTAGGGGCAGACAGATAGCTAATAGTACAATGCAATCAGATCTAAGACGAGGGACCGGGGTGCCATGAATCGAATCGTGCCATCATCTCGATGTATCGAGCATCAGCCACTTCTCGATCGGCCCTTCGAGCGTCCCTCTGCTCGATGTATCGAGCATCAGCCACTTCTCGGTCGGCCCTACGAGCGTCCATCTGCTCGATGTGATAGACCTCGACCTCCTCTCAGAGACTCTGAACCTGTGTCTCTAAATGTGTCACTCTCTGGTAGAGTGTCGGTGGAGCGGGCTCGTCGATGTGCGCTCGGGCTGCTGCTGCCAGATCCCCAACGTCGATCTCAACCTCCTCGTCTAAACCGATCGGAGCCCCGGCCTGCTGTCGTCTCCAACTCAGAACCCCGGTGGTCGATACCTCTAGACCCGCTAACGAAAAATTCTTAAATCCTATTTCGTCAAAGTCGGTCATAGCAGTTATTTCACCTACAGTTATGTCACGACCGTGGTGATGAAGGAGAGAGGTGATGATGTGGCAAAATGGAGTGCGCACTCGTCCCTGGGTCGTGACATTGGACGCATGTAGGATAGTATGAAACATGTGTAGGCCAATGTCTATGTCAAGGTGATGGACTAGGGCATACAAAAGGAAAGCATGAAAAGGTCGCATGGTACCGAGATCTCTAGTGGAGAGGGGTAAAATACAGCGGACCAGGACTCTGTACAGGGCATAGTCCTGTGCCTGAAGTTCAACGGCTTGGAATCGTCTGTTCGCGGGGAGTCCTTCTCTATAGAAATAGGAGTGGATGGTGTCTAAGGTAATGTGAGAATAGGGAGGATCAAATGGAGGATTCCTAGGTGGACAGCAACAAAATGTGGACTGAGAGGGTCGCAGTCCAAGGAATCGGTTCAACAAAGTAGGGGTGATAGACAGAGGTATTCCTTGGACAGTAGTGTGAAACATTAGATTATCTTGTCGAATTATATTATTGTAGAACTCTGCACATAAAGATTCATTAATGGTATGGGTGCAAAAGACAAGATTATCTAATTGATAGAAGTTGATAACATTCATGGCTACGGGGCATGATTGGGTAAAGAAGTGCCTATTAAGATAGCTTGTTTTAATAGGCTTGTAAATGGTTTGTGCAAACTTGTTACATAACTCTAGGGTAGGGAACCTAGGGTCAGGACTTGGTTCGGCACCGGGGTTGGCCGGGTTTGGTCGGCGTCTTCTAAGTTAAGGAAATTAAAAGAAGCATGATGATATTGCAAAAAAAAAATAAATTAAAATGCAATAAAAGTAAAAATTATACCGGGCGGCTCGGGGAGGCATGGTTGAGGATGAAGACTTGCAAGATCTCCTTAGAGGGAAAGAAGTGAAGAAGGGAGTTGATTTTGGTGTGGGAAGAGAAGGGGAATTCGGGTGCCTTATATAGGCACATCAACGGGGGCGCCCGGGAGCTTCCGGGAGCCCCGGTCAGTGTTTTCTGCCAAAGGCAGTATTTTGACTGGTTGGGGGCGCCCGGGACACTCCGGGCGCCCTCAACAGGGTGCGTTTGCAGCTTTTGCTGCATTGAGAGAGATGGGGGCGCCCGCGTGGTTCCGGGCGCCCTGGTCAAAAGCAAAGTCAGCTTTTTGCCTAGGGAGTAAGAAAAGGTGGGGTAGGGGCGCCCGAGGAGTCACGGGCGCCCGGGACTGTAGCAATGAAACAAGTTTTGTGTCTTGTCATCGTTTAACCATGGTTTAATTGGTTTGACCATGGTTTAATTGGTTTGACCATGGTTTAACCATGGTTTGACTGCTTTGACATGGTTTGACTATGTTGACCATGGTTTGACTATGTTGACTATGGTTTGACCAGGTTTACCTTTAGTTTGACCATGTTGACCATGGTTTGACTTGTGATCTTAACTACATGATTGACTCATAATATAGGCATCAAAGAATTTCCAATTGAGTCTTAATCCTACTATCTCACCCACATCTAGAGTTTTCAATCACGTTAGCCTTATAGGTTTTGTGAGACAGGTTTTGATAATAAAATTATTTTGAAAATGTTAGTTTATTTTGAAAGCTTTGCATTTATTTTGAAAAACAGTTAAGTTTATTTTGAAAGAGAAGGTTCGAATCTATACTTAACTGAAAGTTTGTGTTAGATTTGAATTTAACAAAAAGTAATTTGAATTTGAAATTCAAAAATTGGCTTCCAGGTCTTGGCGAGGCACTAGGTCTTCTTTGGTCGCAGCCTTATTGGATCATCAACCCTTTCCTTGACAAAGCGTTTAATGAAATTTCATTTTCAAAATTAATTTTTGAAAAAGTTCTGGTCTAACTAGTTTGGATTTTGGATCGGTAGCTTCGGCTAGTTTCACCAGTCTAAAGAGACCAAGTGAACTTGATCTTATTAGAATTAGTTTCCCTAACGTACTATCATTTCACCTCCACCCAATACTATGTTGTCAAGTTTCGGTTAAGTTTCTTTAGTCCTTAAACTAACCTAAGTCTAAGCATGGTAAGTTGCATAAATTTAAATAAACAAACAATCAAGCAAATTGCAGGAATTTAATTCTATTTAACAATAAAAATAGTTTTCAATTTGGCTCCCCCTGGACTATAGCCACGATAATGATTAGGCAAGATGTGAATCTTGTCCTTGGGGATCCAATATTGATTTGATCCAGTTGGTTGGTTCAGGCACAGTTTAGGTACCCATGCCTGAACTTTACCTCTGGACTGATTCAGTACAGCAAAATACGATCTTTGTCGGGATTTGGTTCTGTAGCCAAGTCCGGATCGATTTAGAACGGACTTCTGTTTTCCAAGAATCATGTCAAGATTTTTGGAACCAGAAGTAAATCGTTCTAAGGCCGCTCTAAGATCCTTAACCTGAGTTTTCAGGGAGGAGTTTTCTTTCTCTAGTTTTTCAACTTGAGTAGGAGTTCCTTCTTGAACGTTTTCGGTTAATGATTTAGAGTCAGCTCCCTCTTTCAGGAGTTTTACTTCCTGTCGAAGGGACTCAATTCGGAGTTTGGCTTTCGCCAAATCTCGAGAAAGATATGAAATTAAATCGTTTAGCTGAATTCTATTAAAACCACTCACCTTGATTTCTCCATCCTCTGAGAAGGTCAGTTTGCCGTCGTCCTGTTCTGATTGTGATTCGGTCTCGACTTCTTCTGAGGCGGTCAGGGCTGGTAGGTTTGACTGGGGTGCCTCTTCTTCTTCTTCTGAGGAAGATTCGTCCCAGGTTGCTTGCAGTGCTTTCTTTCTTCTTGTCTTTTTAGTCTCCTTTAGGTTAGGACACTCTG
The DNA here is from genome assembly GCA_024364735.1 of Boesenbergia rotunda. Classification (NCBI taxonomy): domain Eukaryota; kingdom Viridiplantae; phylum Streptophyta; class Magnoliopsida; order Zingiberales; family Zingiberaceae; genus Boesenbergia; species Boesenbergia rotunda. Next base: position 568,008 of record JAGFNQ010003700.1, on the reverse strand, counting down.
ACTTGTAGTGGCCCTTTTTCTTGCACTCGTAGCAGGTTACGTTGGGCTTGGTTGCGGGTTCAGCTGGTTCGTCCTTTCTTCGGCTTGTTCTCCATGTGTTGGCTTGGTTCTTTAATTTTTTATAATAACTTCGGGCTAGTCGGACCAGCTCAGATTGATCTCCTTCTTCATCTTCTGCGTCTGAGTCTGAGTTAGACTCGGGTTCAGGTTGAGTTTTCTTCTTTGTTGATCTTCCAATTTTTCCTGCAACAAAGGCAATTCCTTTCTCGACCATATTGGAGTTAGTTTGTTCGTGCAGTTCTAATTCGGAAAATAATTCGTCTAATTTAATTTTAGAAAGATTCCTTGAGACCTTGTATGCATCTACCATAGATGCCCACAAGGTATTTCTAGGGAAAGCGTTTAGGGCATACCTTATTAGGTCACGGTTTTCGACCTTGTGACCTATAGTGTGAAGACCGTTCATCAATTCTTGTATGCGTGCGTGGAGTTGGGCTGTTGTTTCAGTGTCGGCCATCTTGATGGTGTAGAGTTTGTTCAGGAGCAGATCCCTCTTACTGATCCTGGTGTCTGACGTTCCTTCATGCAGTTCGATCAGCTTTGCCCACAGCTCCTTTGTACTGTTGAAGGGGCCTACCCGATTCAGCTCTTCTTTTGTTAATCCGCAATGGAGAGTCTGGGTCGCCTTTACATCGGCTTCAATTTTGCGTTTTAGGGCGTTGTCCCATTCTGAGTAGGTCTGCAGTACTCTTTCGGCGTTTTTGGGGATCTCCAGTCCGGACTGGATGATGATCCACATGTCCACCTGAGTTTTCAGGTGGACCTCCATTCGACTTTTCCAGTAGGAAAAGTCTTCTCCACTGAAAAGTGGAGGTCTGGCGGTGCTAAATCCTTCTTGCATGACCATTTAATCTGAAACAGAAAACTAACAAAAAAAAAATTTCCAAGACTAGGTCTTGGATTAATAGTGCGGGATGAATAAAATGAAATAGCGAGGGGTGTTGCACCAACCTCGATTAATGGGAAAAAGAAAATTCGAACGAAATATTTAAAAAAAATTCGAATGAGAGAAAGAAAATAAAAATCCGAAAAAAATTTCAAACTGGTGGTTGCACCAAGTTTGAACTTCCCCGCTCTGATACCACTTGTTGGATCGAGAAAACCGATAGAGGAGGGGTGAATATCGGAAATCATTTTTCGGAAACACTTAGAGCAAGTACGCAGTGGAAATTGATAAAAACAAAATCACACAGAGACACGGTCGATTTTACTTGGTTCGGAGCCTGGGTCGACTCCTACTCCAAGGCCCACGGTCGTTGACCGTTTACTTTGGGCAATTCTATATAAGGCGCAAATAGTTTACAAAAGATAATTACAGAATTAATTATAGTAAACTTAAATCGCTCTTTTACCGACGTCCGGGGTAGATCAACTTTTTCGGAGCAGCGGGACGTCGTTGGCTCGAGTTGGAAGGATTCCGGGGCGAAGCGCGAGAGCAGAAGAGCGTAGAAGCGTTGATTGGAAGTTCTTGTTGAAGCTTGGGGTCGAGGGGCCTTTAAATATCCCTGGGGGCACCCGGGACGTCGGGGGCGCCCCCCCCCCCACGTGGCAAATGATCCGCACAATGCTCAGTCAACATCTGATCCCTTTACCTTCGGGATCAGTTTTGACCGGGGCGCCCGGAGCGCTCGGGGCGCCCGCATTGACCGGGTCAAAACTCCATCTTCTTGGCTTCGCGAGGGTGTGCTTCGGTAGTTGGCACTGGGGGCGCCCGGGAGCAGCGGGGGCGCCCGGGAGCACGGGGGCGCCCGCAGGTTGTACTGTCGAGGCGCGCTTCTTGACTGTGTGTTTTGTGTTCACCTTGGGGGCGCCCGGGACACTCCGGGCGCCCTGGTCAGCTGTTGCCTCACTCCTTTGAGGCTCTCTGAGCTGCAGACACTCGTTCCTTCGGTCCTGCATCCAGGGTTAGTCCAAAACATAACAAAACATTAAGTGGTTAGTTTATACAGCCTTAGCTGTCTTGGTTCTGACTTTGGGTCTCCAAAATGGAGCCCTAGGTCGAACCGACGCCTACTGTTCCCACGACGGGGAATGCGTCCTCACCTACTCCTCTCGGGAGAATTTACCTGATGCCAACCGTTCCTCTGGTTGGGCATTTGCCTGGTGGTCCTTTGCCAGGGCTTGGATGCCAAGCTGTCCTTCGCCCGGTACCTAGCAGTCCATCGCTAGGGCTTTGCGACCTGACATTCCCTCGCCAGTGCCTAGCAGTCCTTCGCTAGGGCTTTTACTCTGGCATTCCTTCGCCAGTGCCTAGCAATCCTTCGCTAGGGCTTTTACTCTGGCATTCCTTCGCCAGTGCCTAGCAGTCCTTCGCTAGGGCTTTTCCTGCACACTAGAGTGACTTGTTAGAAAACAAGTAAGACTTAACTTTTGAACCCTGTTGACATTATCAAAACACAGGTTTGACTTGGGTGCTTTCAGCACCAACAGATTTCAGATCGCAGTCAGGGTATGTATTTTGCTTGAATGGTGGCGTTGTGAGCTGGAAGAGTTTAAAGCAGGACACAGTCGTAGATTCTACAATAGAGGCCGAGTATATTGCTGTGTCTGATGCAGCAAAAGATGTTGTTTGGATCCGGAAGTTCATTACAGAGATTGGTGTGGTTCCTAGTATAGCAGACCCAATAGACCTCTATTGTAACAACAATCGGGCTATTGCACAAGCTAAGGAATCTCGCTCTCATCAGCAGACTAAACACATATTACGACGCTTCCATCTCATTCAAGAGATCATCGATAGAGGATATGTGAGGATATGTAGAGTACCCACTAATGCTATCATCGCGGATCCTTAGACCAAGGCTTTGGCACAGAAAAAGCATGATGGTCACACTAGGACACTGGGTATTAGATATTACAGTGACACTAGTGCTAGTGGGAGATTGTTAGTAGGAACCCTAAAGTCAATTATGTAATGATTAACTAGGGACTTTTTGTATCATATTCTATCATTAATAAAGGCATGTTTGGTTACTATACTTACTTTATATTTGTGTCAAATAACTAAGTATAATAATGTCCTTGGGTAGTAGGTGCTTATATACATCATATCGATTGATTAAATCGATAATGAGATGATGTAGAGAACACTACACTAAACCATTCCTAGTCAAGCATTATTATTCAAGGACAATATTCATATAGGGAGACTATCATGTAGGTCAATTGATGACTTGAGTTCACAAGTCATGGATATATGATATCAAGTTGACATATGGGTATACATTAGAGAATGTGTACTGAATTGACTCGCCATAAGAATGTTTCATAGATTATCATATGAGTGTCATAAACTTTCTCATGTGACTATTAGTATGAATAGTTTTTAGACCTGAAGTCACTACGGTTCCCTACATAAGGAGTGATATACTTTGGTATCGGCAAACGTCACCCGTAACAGACTGGACTATAAAGGAGATCACGGGGTATGTAACGAATTATGCGGAGGGATGTGAGTGATGTAGATGAGATCTATCCCTCTCATATGATGAGAGTGATATCTATGGGCCCCTTGATCGAGTAGGACTACTAAAACATATGATCATGCTCAAATGAGTCAATAAGAGATATTGAGCTCATTTTTTTGAGTGAGTCTACTCAGGGATCAAGAAACACAAAGATTGATCGAGGATGACACGGTCTATGCTTCATTGGTCAATCTAGATATCGAGGATAGAAGGACAAGGTCATACATTGTCATAGTCACGGAGGTTAAGTTGGATCTCGACTTTCTCATCACTTGGGTAGAAATGATGCATTGCTAGATGCCGCTCATTGCTTATGTGTCTAAAGTGGTTTAGACACATTGTCAACGTTACGAGAACCTATTGGGTCACATACTAAGGACACAATGCTTTGGAGATTAATTGATCTTTGTTTGACTAAGATTGATCCGAATTAGATTAATTGAGTTAGACTCAAGTGAATTCAATTGGATTATGGGATTGAGATCTAATTTGAGTTTGACACATTTAGATTATACTCAACCACATTTGAAAGAGATATTAATTTATTAAAATATTTAATAAATTAATAATAGAGCAGGATGAAATGTTTCTCTTTATTAGATGAAGAGAAGTTGAAGAGCCACATAAGAAAATGTGCTCTAAGTGAGTTTTTATTAGCATTAATGGAGGGAAGCTAAAGGGACAAAAACTCTTCATATTCATGGGATGAGTATAAAAGAGTTTTTCTTGTCATTTGGATGAACAACTTGTCATTTTTCCTTTCCTTCCTTCTCTTGGCCAAAATCCCTCTTCTCCTCTCCTTTTTGCTTTGTGAATCTCCTCTTGTGGTTAGCACCACAAAGGCAATTCTTCTCCGAAGCTTGAGAGATCGTGTTAGTGTGGATACGCATAGACGCACGGACACTTGAACGTGCAAGAGATCCGGCATACCTCGGACAAGCGGGATAAGCGAAGGGCGCGCGCCAAAGGTATACCTATACGATAGGAATTTGTAAATTAACTTTGTATGAGTTTCTTTCGCATGAATCGCTCGTGAGATCTATTATTTCTGCTCTGATTTTTGAATATTTTTGCCTATAGATCCCTACACACTCACACTCTTTGATTCTATATTTACAGGAGAAGAGAAATGATCTTAAATAGACGTAAGGGCTACTACGAATTTTCTGATCATACTTATCCTTGATGAATCAAAATGTAAAGCACAATAAAGTTATCTAGATTTGCAAAATTAGAGAGCACTTGGGAAAAGTAGAGCCCTATAGATAAAGTAGCCTTTAGGCCAACTGTGGATAAAAGTATCTTAGGTTTCCATTATGTTTTCTAGGTTATGTTTAGTAAGGGAGTCTACGAAAAGTGCTCTTGGGCTTGCCAATCTTGTGCTAGATTGTGCTCTTAGGCTGGATTGTACTTTTGATCTAGAACTTGTAGATAAATAGGCCGAATTACCCACTTTGTTCTATACCCAAGCTTCATTCTTTTTTTGATAATGTTGGTATAACCCTTTATGTTGGGTTGTAAAGTGAAATGGAAAAAATACTGAACCCATAGCTTTATGCCAATAAATCATCCCTGTGTAAGTTTTTATTGCAAGAAGTAAGTGTCATGCCCCGAGGGAAATGCTTGCCTGACAAACTGACAACATCTCCCCCTTTTCCTAATACCACAAACCTAGATACATTGCCATCAAGGTTGTACAAGTGTAATAACTACAACCCACATGGCTAGAATCCACAATCACGTAGTTGATACTGTTGGTGCAATCAACCCAAGTTTGATCAGGTAGATCATGGGTTTTGATGTGTGTGTGTTAATATGATTAAGTTAGGTTTTCATGTTGATTTGATGTGTGTGATTGAGTCTTGCAAGACTTGGTGAATCACACATGAGAATTAACGGAGTAAAGCATCCGAGGGACGAGAGCCGAGGAAGAGGACTTCAAAGGGCGAGTCGAGGAAGTAGACTTCAAAGGCATATGCAAAGCATGACATGGAGATGAGATGCGGGCTTGTGTGCGTATCCGACGGACGAGAGCCGAAGGAAGAGAATTTCAAGGGGCAAGCCAAGGAAGTGGACTTCAAGGCATACGCGAAGGATGGACTCCGGAGAGGCTGAGAGTGAGTTTGTAAGCTGGGCAATCGATTGGCAAAGGAAGCAGTCGATTGGCAGCATCGAGAGGAAACTCACAGAAAGATCAGTCGACTAGTCCTGGCACCAGTCGACTAGTCTGCTAAAAAATAGAGTCGTTGGCTAAACATCAGTCGACTGCCCCCAGGGGCAATCGATTGGTGTCGGGGCTGAGCTGTTTGGTTAACAACTCTCTCCTCTATTTAAATGGGAGCTTGAGACTTGAGATAGATTAGCAATTCACTATGATATCCTTACTCAAGTGCTCAAGCTCCAAGTGTTGATCTTCCTCTTAAACCCTAGCTCAATCTTGTAAGGAGGAAGAAGGTTTGTGAGAAGTTGTTCTCCACCGAGAAGGAGAAAGCTTTAGCCGGAGATTGCCGGGGCGTGATCCACCGAAGGATCAAGGGTTCGTCCACCTCAAGGACATGCCGTGGAGTAGGAGCAAGCAATCTCCGAACTACGTAACCGGTAAAGTGTTAGCATTGTATTAATTGATAAATTAAGTTTCCGCTTGTGCTAACCATTATAGAAAGAAGTTGAATTTAGGTGACAAAGCTATTCACCCCCGCCCTCTAGCCGTACCATCAATCCCAATAGATACAACACACATGACTGAAAATAAAAACAAATAGCAGAAGATATAGAATTACATAAAATTGAAAACAATTGATGGGTCAGTCCGAGTAGACACAACAACAATGAAAACCCAATGCAAGCATCCATGAGGTTGAAATCCAAATCTAAGTAAATTATTACAACACCAAGTCCATATAATCCAAAATGCAAATAACGCAAAAAGGAAATATAGAAGAAATTGTCCACAGATATAACATGGGACTGGCAGATAAGGTACTTTAAGTGACTCTATGTCATCTATCTACTACCTGATGAAAGAAAAACTAGTACAAGGGGTGGTGAGTTTTGTTTTTACTTGGTTCAGTGTCTGTGACAGCTAATACTAATCAGTATTAGTTTGAAAATGTGTTTACAAATATGATTGTGAAAATGCAATTCAAGAACAATATATACTGGCGATTAAAGAGTTGAAGGTTGAGCGTTATCGTCGAAGCAACATTACAGTGTCATTGAGCAGTTTTTAACATAGGACACAAGAGCAAAATTTGTAGGAAATTGATGTTTGAGTGCTCTGGTCAAGGATGCTTTTATAGCTTGCTCCAGACCCCCCAGCCTGATGACATGGCAATGGCTTGTCAAAACTTGATCCCTCAAGTTTATCCACTCTTGGGCACCTGGACTTTTCCCCAGTGCCTGAACCGTGGCGTGGGTCAACCACTCCACGTGTGGTAGCTCAGCCGCACCTGACTGAGTCAAGCTGGGTCCGTGCCTGAACTACTCCGAGCGCTCGGACCTCCGAGCAACTGAATCAGCTATAGGCGCCTGAACCTCCAGGCGCCTGGGCTCTCTTTCCAGGCTTCATCACTTCTTTTTTTGTAATATAGAGTTAGAGAAAACATAAAAAAGATATGTATGTAAAGCATAAAGTGTTTTGATAGCTCAGGCTATCAAATCATGACTTTTAGGGTTCGACCGAAACCCTAGGTCGGACCGACACTTACTATTCCGTTGACGAGGAACACGTCCTCACCTACTCCTCTCAGGAAAGTTTATCTTTTGCCAACCCCCGGTTAGACTTTTGCTCAACCTCCGACCTTTACTCTAAAACTCTTAACGTCCGATCCTTGACCTATCTCGACTCTTGTCCATCATGCTTGATCAACCAAGTCTGCTCCCCGATCCTCAAATTAGACTTTGTTGCTCAGTCCTCTAGACCAGCACTTTATGCCCAACCCTCGGCCAGGTCTTCTTACCCAATACTCCAGACCAGGTCTTCATTGCCCAACTAATATGGTTAGGATTTAATGCTCAATTCTCCAGATTAGGACTTAGTGCCTAGGTCAACTAAGATTTTCCTGCACACTTAAAGCAACGCATTAGATTACAAATAACTCTTAACTTTGAACTCATTGCCAATATCCAAACAAGGTTTGATTAGTACTTCTAACAGCAATATAACCAACATAATAAATGCACATACCCGATATTGGTCAACAAGTAAGGTATAATGATCAGTAACCACTAAACATCTACAACAGATCTGCTCGTGCCATTTGAGCAACACATGATAGCATAAATATGTATAATATATGAACATGTATGTGTAATATCAAATATATGCAACAATTATATCTCAAGCATATGCAACATATTATATCTCAAACATATGCAACATACTATAGGCATATGTGATATCTACAACATATGCCCATGCATCGTATGCATATGTATGTATGTGTCACTCCTATATACCACTCCAACTACCATGACATCTATTTGGCTAAGTGGGCAAGACTATGACAACTACTCATGACTCTAGCTACTACTACATTTGAGTGGCAATGTTGAGTATCTATCTAGCTATAACAAGGAGGTCACTCTCTGTTAGACTTTGCTACCATTACCCCTGAGTGGCTGAGTGAGAAGTACAAGATAAGCTGCACCCAACTCTAGCTAACACTATCTTTGAGTGGCTGAGTGAGCAGTACAGGACAAGCTGTCCAACTCTAGCTACCACTACCCCTATGATAACTCCTATAGTATACAACATACACATGTATATATTATAGAGTATGAATAGCAAAGCATAGACTATATAAAACATAAATAGATTGTTGGAACTTGGATGGCTAGAATATAGCCAGATACCAAAAATCGCTTTCTCTTTGGAGATTTCTGCACTTCACGAATTGTAGCACAGTGGAAGAAATGCAAAACAGAGAAGAACTGCAGAAATGGAAAGCAAATCGAAAACGCTAACAAGGAGTGTTTACAAGGTTCGGGGATAACTTGCCCCTACTCCTTGGCGTGCCCTTAAGGTGGGCGATCCCATAATCGTCGGCAGATCAAGCCCCTGAAAATCCGGATAGAAAGCAACCTCCTTCTCGGTGGAGTAACCTCTCCACAACGTTTCAAGATGAATGAAGTATTAAGTACAGGAAACACAAGAAGAAATCTTACTGAGCACTTAGAACCTCAAGAACACAAGCAAACTCCTCACCGAGCTCCACTCAGCACAGATCTCACGCAAGAACTCCCTTCTTCGTGTCTTCTTGCTGATGGACTCGCCAAGCTTCTTGTTTCTTCTTCCCAAGTGCTCAAGTAATAGCAGGTTGCTTCAATATTCAGAGTGATGCTCAACAATCAGAGTTGTCGCAAGAGCAGAACAAGAGATGTCGCAAGAATTCTCCAGCTCCTTCTCCACTCCTTAGCTTATCCTGCTTCCATCGCCAAGTCACACGCTCCTCTCCAGCAGCTCCCAGCTGCTCACCTGTAGCAGCCAGCTACCCATGACCTCCTCTAGACTTATTGAAACCCCTCCAATTAAGCCCCAGGTCATCAACTCCTCAGTCGCTGCAGCTCACGCCAGAGGACGTTACAACCTACGGAAACAAACGGACAAACCTGCTGTAGCGAAAACCTTCGTTTGACTTCCCTTGGATGATCTCTAAGTCACCTGCACACTTAGCAGCTCATTAGCTCAGCAAATCAATGGAGTATCAACAATCAGAAGATAGGAGCAGAGATCAGTAGCGAATCAGCAGAGAAACAGACGTAATCAGAGCTCTGACAGCGTTTTTGAATTAAAGCTGCCAGCTACTGATCGGTCACCGGACCGATCAGAGTGACTCCTGATCGGTCACCAGACCGATCAGGCTGTGTTCAGACTGATCAGGCTCCATCCTGATCGGTCACCAACGCGTAATCAGAAATCGCGACTTCTCCGGGACCGATCATCAGACCGATCCCAAGTCGTGGATCGGTCACCAGACCGATCCAACCCTTTGCAGGGTGATTTCTCAGCTTTGAAGTCCAAACCTCCTGATCGGTCACCAGACCGATCAGGACATGCTCAGACCGATCAGGCTCCATCCTGATCGGTCATAGTGAGGAACTCGAGACATTTGATCATTCACCAGAACGATCTGAATAGTAATCCTGATCGGTCACCAGACTGATCATGAGCCGCACAGAAAGTTTTTCAAACTCACTGTATGCTCCCTGATCGGTCACCAGACCGATCAGGAGCCGATTAGTAGGTTTGCCAAAGTCACCGTATGTTCCCTGATCGGTCACCAGACCGATCCACGAGGGAACTCCGTGCCAACTTCCCTGATCGGTCACCAGTCTGATCCATGCTAGGCCAAACCCACTCTATGTCAAGAGAACTGGCTCCCAGCCTCCCCTGACTCGTGCTCAGTCCCTCGGACCAAGACTCCGTGCCCAGCTTCACTCACCAGGACTTCAGTCAACTTGGCTTCACTCACCAGGACCCGGCTTCACTCACCGGGATTTCCAATCACTTAACCCTCCGAGTTAGGAATTTTCACACCTAGCCCTCCAAGTTAGAACTTTTCCACACCTAACCCTCCAAGTTAGGCTTTCATCCACCTAGCCCTTCAAGCTAGGACTTTTCCACACCTAACCCTCCAAATTAGGATTTCATCCACCTAGCCCTCCTAGGTATTCCTAGTCCACGACCAGGACTTAATCATAATCATCTCATCAACCTAAACTAAATTTAGTGTCAACACCAAAATAACAATCAGGGTCAGACTGCATCAACAATCTCCCCCTTTTTGTTGTTTAACAACCCAATTTTAAGTTTAGGGATTTGAAATCCATAGTTGCAAATTTCACACTCATAGGGGAATCAGGATCCTCCCCTTACAATAATTAAGCTTGTAATGGTCCTAAACTTGACCAACCACACTCTCCCCCTTTGTCAAACACTGAAAAGGGTCTAGAGGGGTTGTTAAGTTTAACCATAAAACCTCCCCCTCAATCCTAGGGGTTATCCCAAAACAACAAAGGTATGATTGAATTTTGAAAGCATATGAAGTCATATGACAAATATAAAATATGGCAAAACAATCATATGTATCATATAAACATGGAGTACGAATAAACATAGCAATGCATAATATAGCAAGGCATACCTGAAGATATCTATCATATGAACAAACATGTGAACTAGCAATAAGCATAATATGGCAAGGCATACATGAAGATATCTAGCAATAAGCATAATATGCCAAGGCATACAAGAAGATAGTCATAAAGTCAGATGGATAACACAGCATCAAAGTCAAGTCGAATACAGCACAAAGCCAAAATAGTCAGAGCATAGGCATACAACCATAAAGTCAAAACAATCAAATAGTCAAATGCAAGTCACAGGTAGAGACAGAGTACATCTATAATCAATCGTCGGCCGAGGGGTCAGCTTGCATAGGGTCATCAATCATGTCATCATCAGGTACGAAGGACCCCGGGGTAGTACTGCCGGAGGGCGCAGCTCCAGTAGATGAAGGCTGGTATGGATGACCAGCTGCCCAACTGCGCCACTCCTCATGCCATGTCTCCTGCCTAGAGCAGACCCCAGAGACGTCAGACTCAACCGTCAGCAGTCTGCGGTCGAAAGTCTGAAATCCAGACCGGACCTCCTCTCGCCAGAGCTCTCTCAAATGAAGATCATGCTGGATGGTCCGATCAAGCTCTGAAATCTGCCAGCGCAGGTCTGGATCTGGCTCATAGTCGTAGTCAGCAGCAGCGGCGGGCGCCTCCTGATGTGCAGTCGGAGCTGCGGGTACCTGTACGTGTGCGCCTCGAGGAAGCTCGCCAAGACCTCGCCCGTCCTTCCAGATAAGACTCTGATCGTCCGGCCCAACAACAATACCAGATTTGGCAAATGTGTGTTTGCCCAATCGGCAATCCTGTCTAACGATGGGCACTGTCCTGCCTTTGGTCACGTCAACACCTATTGACATAAGCCAGTCAGTGATGACATGACCGAACGACATATACACAATGCGACGACTGGGCTCTCGATAGGAAATAATTGACTGAAAGATGCTCTTCATAATGTCAAAGTCAAGGTGGCGATGCATGCCATAAAGCATCAGACAGTGATAAGGTCGGATCTCAGTTAAGGGTTTTGAGGTGATCGGCAAGATGCAGTTTGTGATTATCTTGAACAGAACATAATCAGTAGGGGAAAGACGAAGAGCCGCAAAGGTCGGAAAGTTAGGCCCTAACTCATCAAGACCAGCTGGTCGAGGGAGTCTGAAAAAGTTCTCATATATGGAGTCGGGGGTGACATCCGCAAATGGAGCCAATAAAGGGTCTGGAAGCTCTGGGTAGATAGAATAAAAATTAGGCGATCGACGACCGCCCAGATACTCCGCCAAGATGTCGTAAGAGAAGTCAAGATTTCTCTTGGCTACTCAGGTCGTGAAATCAAATCCCCCTTGAGGTCCTCGTTGCATGTTATTGTAGAATTCGGACACAAGATCATAGTTGATTTTCCACTCAAGGGAAAGGAGATAGCCGAGGTTGCAGAAGGTAATCACCTCTATAATGGAGGGACAATGCTCAGACAGGAAGGGTCCATCAATGGACCGGCAAGAAAGCAACTTGAAAGTGCGGGACTGGAATGCTTGCTCACAAGTAGCGTTAGGGACCCGGGAATTTGACGAAGGCTGAGGCCATCGAGAAGGGGCAGATGATGAAGGGCCTTTGCCCTTGGAGGACCAGTCAGCGGGTTCCTTGCCCTTAGTGGATTTTCTAAAGGGTGGAATCATTTGGTCAATTCAATCATGATGATGATCACAAGATGATATGGTCAAGATTAGGTTTAATCAGTAGGGTTAAAGTCATGGTAAGATCACGACACCAAATTGAATGGATCAAGGCACGACACAAAAACAAATTTGAAGTTTAAGATATTGAACAAATGAATCATAATAGGAAATGATCAAATGAAGTTAGGTCCCATCAATAGGATCCATGTTATGGTAATGAAAGGTCACGGCAAGAGTAGGGTCACAAAAAGAAACCATAAGGAAAAAACAAGGTTAGCGTAAATATATGATTGATAACGGTAAGAATGATAAACACTAAAAGAAAAACACACAAAATGCTTACTTTGGTGCCATCAAGTTGATTGAGAAGATCCTGAGGGCTTGAAGGAGAACTTGCGCAGGGGATGAGCTCAAGAACTTGAGTGAGAAAGAGACTTCAAGAAACTCGCAGAAGAAAGGGGAGAGCTCGCACCGCTGAGCTCACACAGATCTCGCCTACCTTGGTGCAGGAAGGAGAAGAGCTCGCAGGGAAACTTAGCAGGATCGCACGCGCACGGGAAGGAGAAGAGAGGTTTCGGCGCTAAGGGGTTTCGGCAGTGAGGGGTTTCGGCGATAGGGCTCAGGCAGGTAAGCTTTAGAGGGAGTTAATAGGTTGGTGGATCGGTCCACCAACCGCAATTTAATGTGATCGAACGGATCACCGTTTGATCTGGGAGCGCCCAGACCGATCAGGCCCCGGCCTGAGCGGTCTGACCTGGTCCTGATCGGTCGGGTGACCGATCAGGCAGGCTCCTGATCGATCGGCTGATCGATCAGGCTGTGGACAGTAAGTTTGGGAGGTTTTTTGTGAGCCTCCTGATCGGTCTATGGATCGATCACCACAGGGGGCCAGATCGGTCTGGGGACCGATCAGACATGTGTTGGAAACGGGATGGCTAGAGAGGGGGGGTGAATATAGCCAATTGATAACCATCATTTTGTTGATTATTTTCAGCTCTAAAATCCATGTTTGATCCACATTTTATATGCTTAAGTTTCCAATTTTATTAGGTTTCATGTATTCCCTTCATTTTGGCATTTAATTCTAATCTTTGTATATTTGGGATATTTTTGGCACTAAATTTGAATATCATTTTGTAGGCTTCAATTGATCATGGACCTAGATCAAATTGGGTCAGGCTTGAGTCAGGATTGGATCCAGATTAAAGGGATCAAGCATCGGATTAATAGGAGCCGTCCATTCCAGAGAACGGCTAGATCTGAGCCATCGGTCAACTTCTGGTTGATCCGAGTCCAAGATAGAATCAATCATGACTGGAGATCAAGATCTGAAAATTTCAGCCAAATCAGAAGTGATCTGACCGTTGGATCGAGCTCAAGATGTTCTAGACCATCCATTCAAGAAAAGGGAAGATCTGGACCATCCGCCACTGATCTGGTTAATCCGAGCTTGGAACAGGTAGATCAAGACCATTGATTGAGATCTGTGGAGTTTGGTTCAGATCTGAAGAAATTCGACCGTTGGATGAAGCCAAATTGATCTCAACCGTCCGTTGCTAATTTCTTCTGATGCTGTGAAATCTGGCTGGGTTGGCTGAACCAACTGCTAGCTTGGCTGACTGGGTCGAACCAAAGAACTGGGCTGAACTCAAGCTGAGCTGTGGAAGCTGGCTGGACTGAACCAAGCTGGACCGAACCCATTGACTGGACTAAACCCAATTTCTGGCTGGGCTGAATGAACCATTGACTGGACTGAACCCAGGCTGGACTGAACCAACAGCTGGGCTAAGGCTGAGCTGAACTCAACTGACTGAGCTGAACCAGAGGGCTGAACTCGAGTGCTGGCTTGGATGAGCTGGACCAGAGCTGAAGTTGGCTGAGCCAAATCCAAACGCTGAAGCAGAGACGAACAAAAAGGGCAGATCGCGCGAAGGCTAGGGCATCGACTCCATACGCAGGCTCACGGTGATTCTTCGTCTCCTCCATCTTCATCGTCGCCGCAACTAGGGTTAGGGGTTCCAACCCTAGTCGGTCGGAGCTTCGATCAACCGAGTTTGAGGGGTTCCCGACTCGTTCATCCACCTTCACCGCCGGAGATTGAATCGACGAGTTTGAGGGGTTCCCGACTCGATCCGATCAACTCCATCCGCTTTCCACTTCATCGCCGCCGACCGACAGCTTTCTCTCGAGTTTGAGGGGTTCCCGACTCGATCAAGCTTCATCCACATCATCACCGCAGAGCTAGGGCCCAGGGGTTCCGAGCCCTAGTCGACCTCATCGCCGGCGATCCAATTTCTTACAGCTTTTCTTTACCGCAGTTTCTTCATTGTTTACATTTACAGCAAATTTTTATTTCTCGCAGTAGTTTCTTCACAGTTGTTCCTTATGCAGTTTCTTCCTTGTTTTTCTTCATCAGAGTAGATCCGGCCGCAGCTCTTCTTCTTCTTCATCAGCAACTTTACTTTCCAGATAGCAGTTCTTCAATTCAGTTCTTCACAGATTTTCGGCACTTCAAATTCCGGCAGCTACGTCTTTCAATTTCCAGCAGCAGTTCTCCTTCATTTGCATATCAATTCCTTCATCCAATCCAACAGTAGCCTTAAGTTCTTCACAGCAGATTTTCCTTCTCAGCAATTACTTACAGCATTTTCATTGTCCGAATGGTAGTAGCTTCTTTCACAGCAAATTCAGTTGTAGCAGCTCTTCTCATCACATCCGATTGCTCTCAAGTGTTCTTGTGTTAGGATGTTTCTTCTTATGATAAATTTTTGTATTGATGCTTGATCTTCTATATTAGTTTGCATGTACTTTTGTTGTTTTGAATCACGCTTGCAAGTTGTTTGACAAAATGCTTATTCCAATCATTAGGTTTAATTTCTTGAATTTTATTTTGATTAATCCTTTCTTGTCTGATCCCTTCCAATTACTTTAAGTTTTTGTCTTTAATTGAATGCAACTAGATTAGTGTGGGTCTTGCTAATGCATTACCTTATGATTCTTTTAATCTTCTGACAAGTGTAGTTTAGTGAAATTAGATTCGTTACCTGCATTGTTTTTCGTTATTTAGTCTTAGCAACTCAAATCAAGACCCAGTTATCATCCAAATCCAAAAGCAATAAGATACGATCCTGAGAATTATCATGCACCGACTACATTCGTTGGGAGACGACTCGAGTTACTCTATGCTACATTAGTTTAGAGGAATTCGATACTTAAATTGTATTTGAAACCGTTACACGACTTAAGCGGTTATCACCAATCACTTGAACTTTAAACACTTATGAATTTCTGCAACTCAAAGATCAGTAGCACAGCGGAAAGAGTAGAAAACAAGGTATGCAGAAAACTAAAACGAAAATAAATCACCACAACTAGCAAGATCGCTAACAAGGAGGGTTTACAAAGTTCGTGGATAACTTGCCCCTACTCCTTGGCGTGCCCGTAAGGTGGGTGATCCCTTGATCGTCGGCAGATCAAGCCCCGGTGAACACCGGATAGAAAGCAACCTCCTTCTCGGTGGAGAAACCTCTCCACAGCATTTCAATCAAAGATATAGGTTTAAGCACAATGAAACACAAGGAAAATCTTACTTAGCACTTAGCAAGGACAAAAACACAGCAAGCTTCCTCCTGAGCTCCACCCAGCGACAATCTCACGCATGAACCCTTTCTCCGTGTCTTCTCGTTGTTGGACTCGAAGCCTCTTGTTCCTTCCTCCAAGTGCTTAAGTAGAGAACGGTTGCTTCTCAGATTTCAGTTGCTTGCAGAAGATGGAACTTCAGAACACGCAAGCAAGTTGTGGAGAACTCAAAGGCGCAGCAAGAACTCAAGCCCCAAAGTTGTTCGCAAAAACCTCTGCTTCAACGAAGTCTTCTTCCGCCCTTTTGTTTCTCCACCAAGCGTCAGGTGACACCATCCCTGCAGCCACCAGCTGCTCACCTGCCAACGCCAGCTACCACTGAGCTCTCCCTGGACTCCCTGAGCTTCCCTCAGTCAAGCTCCAGTCTCAGCTCTAATCTGTAGCTCGGCTGTTGCAACCTGAGATGGAAAAACGGACAAACCTTCTCCAAGGAAAGGTCTCCATTGACTCTCCTTGAGTGTTTGAATCCTTCCCTGTCACCTGCAGCTTAATCAGAGTGTTAGCACAGCATATCAATCAGAAAATCAAGGATCAGTGAGTGAGCGTAGAGAATCAGATATGTTCAGAGCGTCTGACAACGCAATTTGAATTAAAGTGATCGGTCACCGGACCGATCCAGGGCTTGTGGATCGGTCACCAGACCGATCCACTGCTTCGCTGGGATTCCCAGCTCTTGTGGCAATACACGCCTGATCGGTCTGGTGACCGATCAGAGTGAAGCCTGATCGGACCGATCAGAGTGAAGCCTGATCGGTCCCTAGACCGATCAGAGTGAAGCCTGATCGGTCACCCAGACCGATCAGGTCTAATGAACAGTGATCTCGGAAATCAAATCCTAAGTCCCTGATCGGTCACCGGACCGTTCAGGAGCTGATCCGTGGGGGAACTCACTCACTACTCGCTCCCTGATCGGTCACCAGACTGATCAGGAGCCAAGCAACACGGCAACAACCTGCTCCCTGATCGGTCACCGGACCGATCAGGAGCAACACAGTAGGTTCCCAACCTCACTGTGCACTCCCTGATGGGTCACCAGACCGGTCAGACATCGCTGGATCAGTCACCAGACCGATCCACGAAGGAGCAGCATGCCAATATCCCTGATCGGTCACCAGACCGATCCAGGGACTCAAACCTAGCCCTCCAAGCTAGGATTTCATCCACCTTAGCCCTCCAAGCTAAGGATTTTTCATCTAACTCTCCAAGTTGAGAATTTGCACCTAACCCTCCAAGTTAGGACTTTTCACCTAGCCCTCCAAGCTAGGACTTTTCACCTAGCCCTCCAAGCTAGGACTTTTCACCCAACCCTTCCGAGTTAGAACTTCATCCAACCTAGCCCTCCAAGATAGGCACCTGACCCTCCAAGCCAGGACTTTTCACCTAATTCTCCAAGTTGGGACTTTGCACCTAACCTTCCAAGTTAGGACTTTTCACCTAGCCCTCCAAGCTAGGACTTTTCACCCAACCCTTCCGAATTAGGACTTTTCCAACACCTAGCTCTCCAAGCTAGGATTTTCCACACCTATCCCTCCAGGTTAGGATTTTCCAACACCTAGCCCTCCAGGCTAGGATTTTCTATACCATGCCTAATCCTCGATCAGGACTTAATCATAATCATAATCATCAACCTAAACTAAAATCGGTGTCAATACCAAAACAACAATCAGGGCCAGACTGCATCAATAACATGCTCCTGATCGGTCCGGTGACCGATCAGGTATCAGGATTATTTCTGATACGATCTGAAATTTCAGTTTCACATTCCCTATCGATTTCTGATAAGATATGATGAAAATTATCGATCTTAGAAGTGATCCCTTGACTATAATTGATCCTTTAAGAAGGATCAAAGGTCCTTATGGGTCTAACAAATCAATTTTCTCCACCAAAGTGAAGACAAACTCAAACACAAACATTCAATCAATTTTCACCCAAGTTTGTATCAAGAAAAAGTCTCCAATCAAGTTTCTTTGATTGGAATGTCCAAGTATGATCATGGAGCCAAGTACACATATGTTATGCATTGGTTTTCTCCATACTTGGTCAACTTAGTGATTATTATCTCGTCAACCTAATTTCTCAAGGGATGCATTGACATTTTGAGAAATTAAGTTGATCCTAGCATCTCACCCCATTTCTAGCAAACAAAAACGTTTTGGTAAACCTTATAGTTTGTGTGAGATGTCCCCAAGTTACCCAATTGTTCCCTTAACAATTTGAATTGATCATGAAGGGTTTTAAATGCTTGTTTATCCTATGAAGCGCAACACATTCCCAATTCCCTTCTTAAGAAACTAAATTCATTCTTGGGGAGTGGTTTAGTGAAAATGTCCGCTAGGTTTGATTTGGACTCTACATGTGAGAGTACAATATCTCCTCTAGCAACATGATCTCTAATGAAATGGTGACACACTTCAATATGTTTGGTTCTAGAATGATGGACTGGATTCTTTGTTAAGTTGATGGTGCTTATGTTATCACACAACACTTGCACACCCTTGTAACTTAATCCATAGTCCTCTAGAGTATGAATCATCCACAACAATTGCGATACACTCTCTCCCATGGCGATATATTCTGCCTCGGTCGTGGAGAGAGCAACACAATGTTGCTTCTGACTTGACCAACTAACTAATGATGATCCTAAAAATTGGCAACCCCCACTTGTGCTTTTCCGATCCAACTTGCATCCAGCATAGTCGGAATCGGTATAGCCAATTAGGTCAAATGATTCGGTACGGGGGTACCAAAGACCGACTCCGATTGTGCCCTTCAGGTATCTCAAAATTCTTTTAACAGTAATTAAATGAGATTCCTTGGCACAAACTTGATACCTAGCGCACATACCCATAGCAAAAAGTATATTAGGTCGACTAACTGTGAGGTATAGCAAACTACCAATCATACTCCGATATTGAGTTAGGTCAACAGGTTTACCACTCTCATCCTTGTCTAAACGTGTGTTTGTAGCCATGGGGGTGGTTACCTCTTTCGAATCACTCATGTTAAATTTTCGGAGCATCACTTGAGTGTACTTCGATTGGTGCACATGGATTCCATCTCGAGTTTGCTTGATTTCGAGTCCAAGGAAGAAAGTCAACTCTCCCACTAGACTCATTTCAAATTCACTCTCCATGTGTCTAATAAATTCATTTAAATAGCCCTTATTGTTCGAGCCACAAATTATGTCATCGACATATACTTGGGCTACAAATATATTATCACCATCTCTCCGTAGAAATAGTGTAGGGTCTATTTGTCCTCTCACAAAACCTTTTTCAATAAGAAATGTCGACAACCGCTCATACCAGGCTCGGGGTGCTTGTTTAAAGCCGTAGAGCCCCTTCTTGAGCTTGAACACGTGGTTTGGGAATTCGGTACTCTCAAACCCCGGAGGTTGTTCGACATAGACCTCTTCTCTTATTAAACCATTTAGAAAGGCCGATTTGACATCCATTTGATAAAGTTTGAAACCACGATGCGCTGCAAATGCAAGCATCAATCGGATGGACTCTAATCGTGCCACGGGAGCATAGGTCTCATCGTAATCAAGGACTTCTACTTGACTGTAGCCCTTGGCTACTAAGCGTGCCTTGTTTCTTATGATTTCTCCCTTATGGTTCAATTTATTTTTGAAGACCCATTTGGTTCCAATAATGGTGGTCTTCTTAGGTCTAGGGACTAAGTCCCAAACTTGACTTCTTTCGAATTGACCTAGTTCATCTTGCATGGCAATGATCCAATCGGGATCATTTAATGCTTCGTCAATTTTTCTAGGTTCAATTTCGGAAATTAGGGCAATTTCATTAGCCTCATTCCTAAAGAATGATCTAGTCCTAACCCCATGATGGATGTCTCCAACAATTTGGTCTTGGGGATGGCTAGAGGCTAACCTAGTTTGCCTTGGTGTTGGTGGTGCTTCTTGAATGGTGTCACTAGACACAAGCTCAGCCTCAGGATCCGGCTGATCTATGGGTTGTCTAGGCTCACCGTCATCAGACTCATCACCTCCATCTACACCATTTGGACTTTCATCCAAACCCAGTTGCCTGAGTTCGAATTGAGCTCCTTCAACATCTTCTGATTGATCATTTACTTTGGGAATTTCCTCAAAAACAACATCAGAAGACTCTTCAACCAATCTAGATTTCTTGTTGTAGACTCTGTAAGCTTTGCTGACTAGAGAGTATCCGATCAGTATCCCTTTATCAGCTTTTGCTATGAACTTTCCAAGATGATCCTTGGTGTTTAAAATGAACATCTTACAACCAAACACTCTAAGATGTTTAACTGTAGGTGGTTCATGAGGAGTCTTTACTAGAAATCTGTGAATGAGGACTCGGTTTTGCACGTAGCAAGCTGTGTTCACAACTTCAGCCCATAAGTAACTCGGTAATAAGTACTCATTGAGCATGCTTCGTGCAACCTCTTGTAAGACCTGGTTCTTTCTCTCTACAACACCATTTTGTTGTGGTGTTCTAGGAGTAGAGAACTCATGTCTATACCCTCTATCTTGACAAAACTCTAAAAATCTTTGATTTTGAAATTCACCTCCATGATCACTCCTAATTATTTTAATTGTTGATGATTTTTCATTTTCAACCCTTCTATAAAAGGAAATAAAAACATCTAAGGTTTGGTCCTTATATTTTAGAAAATAGGTCCATGTATATCTAGTAAAATCATCAATGATAACAAAACAATATCTACTACCATTCAATGATATAATGGTGCTACAATCAAACAAGTCCATGTGAAGTAAATCCAATGCGGTAGAAGTACTTACAGTGCTTTTACCTTTATGTGCAGATTTTGTTTGCTTACCCATTTGACATGCATCACCAAGTTTGTCCTTTTCATACTTGATGCTTGGTAAGCCACGTACTAATCCCTTGTTGGCCAACTTCCGGATATTCTTCATGTTCACATGTGCTAGTCTCCGGTGCCAAAGGGTGGACTCATCTTCTCTTGACATGAGACACTTAACAAAAGCATTAGTAGCACTTTTAAATGAAACTTGATAAATATTATCTACTCTTGTGCCTACTAGTACCGTGTCAAAGTTGTCATGTTGTCTAACTAGACATTGACTTGATTGGAAATCAATTGTGTAAGTCGCATCACACAATTGACTGACACTTAGGAGATTAAATGTCATCCCCTTGACTAGAAGGACATTCTTAATCCTAAGACATTCGGATATTTGAATGTCTCCTATTCCTATGACCTTAAGACTACCATTGTTACCAAATGAAACATTACCTCTACTTTTTATTTGAAATGTAGTAAATAGGGATCTATCACCGGTCATGTGTTTGGAGCACCCACTATCAATGAACCAAGTTGATAGATGCTCCCCCTCAATCACAACCTACACAATTCGAAAAATAGAAGATTTAGGTACCCAAATCTTGGGACCTAAAGCACCTACTAAGCAAGATTTAGGCACCCATGCCTTGACCACCTTCTTTTGAGTCCTAGGAGTCTTAAGTGGTCTAACATCAGTCCTAGACATCAAGGAAACAAATGAAGGTTCTTTAGGTCGGTAACCAATACCGGCCCTATTGTAAACCGCCCTTTGTGAATTTAGAATCATGTCTAGAGCCTTTGAGCTAGTTGAGAATTTCTCAAGAACACTCTTGAGTCTCTCAACTTCACTCTTCAAAAATTTGTTTTCATCCTCTAACATTTCTAAATGTAAATCATCAATATCCTCATCCTTAGAGGATTTCAATTGTTCAACTTCAATTTTAATGATTTAACCTTATTTTTTGACTTTTTCAATAAATCGGTCAAACATGCAATGGTTCTATAACATTTATCTAGTTCGGGAGTGATTACCTCTTCATCATCCGAAGATGATGAAGCCGCGTTTGATGAGTCACTCGATTCATCACTGCTCTCTTGATCTTCAAGTGTCATGAGTGCCACATGACATGTACTCTTCTCATCCTTCTCCTCTTCGGATGAACTTGAGGAGGATTCATCCCATGTGGCCTTCAAGGCATTCTTCTTCTTCTTTGATTTCTCCTCCATCTTCTTGGATTTCTCCTCCTTCTTCTTTAGCTTTGGGCATTCACTCTTGAAGTGCCCTTTCTTGCTACACTCATAACAAGTAATGTTAGATTTATCAATCTTAACTTCACTAGGGTTACCTTTACCCTTGAAGCGCCGGCTCTTCCTCATCATCCTTCTTACAAAATTTGTCATCTCGGATGAAGAAGACCTGCTGCCATCCTCCTTGGATTCGGACTCGAACTCGGATGAAGATGAAGATGAAGAGACTTCCTTCTCCTTCTTCTTCTTAGTCTTTTCACCTGCTACAAGGGCAATCCTCTTCTCCTTGGGGCCTTTGTTAGCCATCTCATGTAGCTCCATTTCACAAAATAAGTCATCAAGTTTTACAATTGATAAATCCTTAGATACCTTGTAGGCATCCACTGCAACGACCCGGCCCATTTGGCGGCCCATTTGGCGGTCTCGACCGTCGACCGTCGACCGTGCCGTTACCAATATTAGGTCTTCCCACTCCTGGGCGTGGATTTTTGCCTTCCCAGGATTCGAACTCTAGACCCAGGCTTAAATCTAGTTCTTTGTGAATCCTGAATACCAATTGAGCTATACTCAATTGGTATTCAGGATTCACAAAGAACTAGATTTAAGCCTGGGTCTAGAGTTCGAATCTTGGGAAGGCAAAAATCCACGCCCAGGAGTGGGAAGACCTAGTATTGGTAACGACACGGTGAAGGTCGACGGTTGAGACCGCCAAATGGGCCGCCAAATGGGCCGGGTCGTTACAATAAAAAGGCGCCTTTTTATTGTAACGACCCGGCCCATTTGGCGGTCTCGACCGTCGACCGTCGACCGTGTCGTTACCAATACTAGGTCTTCCCACTCCTGGGCGTGGATTTTTGCCTTCCCAAGATTCGAACTCTAGACCCAGGCTTAAATCTAGTTCTTTGTGAATCCTGAATACCAATTGAGCTATATCCCCTAGGGATTCGGCGGCGCTACTTTAATTTTCGTACATTGCAACTACCCGCATGCATTCATATTTTTCTATCTAATCTATGCATGGGCATATGTATCATTTTAGCATGCAAGGTTCATGTAGCGGAAGCATGATTATTTTTATTCATCTTCAAACATAGCAAACATAACATGGGTTTAACATGACAAGTTCCAAAACTTGAAGCAACTAAGAGCAAGATCCTTTTTATCCACCAGCACTATCACACACACACTTGCCCTTCTCCCGCAGCCTCCATAGTTTAGCGTCCTTTATCTGTAGCATAAGGGGAAACACTAAACGATAAGCAATAGCTTAGTAATACCCTGTCCTACTCACAAAACCGGATATCATAAAAAGGTAAGAGAATATATCACATTCAAGCATGGTAAGCGTTTAAGCATGCTAAACATCTAAGCATGTTAAACATCTAAGCATGTTAACTTCATAGGAAGGTTCTTTTGAAAACATATAAACATAATACTTGAACATAGCATAATCATTAGGGCCCGGCTTGTACTTCATGTTTTGCGCGCGCCCCTAAATAGGAACGAGGTAGCTAATCCCGAACCACTAGGGTTTACTAGGCCTTCTCAAAAGTCCTTCAGCCTAGTATCATAATCATTTGACTCGCTTTAAGAGTCTATAGTACAAGCCATTACAAAATAAAATAGTTATCATGTTCTTCATTTTCATAAAGTATGCTCTTAGTCCCAACCTTCTAGGGAAGCATTCTTTAGGCCCTAAGCCTTCTTCGTTCATGCCTTAAAGGGCTCATTCTTATGCATATGTATGCATTCATAATTATGATAATTAGCCTAGTATAAAGCATGTATTTCATGGGAGTAACCAAGGCTAGGGTCCAAGAGCTCTCTCTCTTGGCCGAAAGTTGAAATGGGGCTAGCATGCATTCCGGTCACCTAGATCATACTCATATCATAGGAAGTAGTAGCATGCTAAACATTAATTTTTCCAATCAAACATTCCATTTAACATCACATGCATTTACATATCATCATCCCAAACATAAGCATATCTCCTAGGGTACATCCCATACAAGCATCACATATATGTATCATGTATCGTACTAAGCATAGCATACATCATGGGATACTCAACCTTCACACCCCTAATGGTTTATGCCTTGGCCGAAAGTCATGCTAGGGGGGGGGAGTTAAAGTTTTCCAATCAACATTCCATTTAAACATCACATGCATATACATATCATCATCCCCAAACATAAGCATATCTCATAGGGTAGTTTAACCTACACAAACCCTAATCTTAGGGTGTTGGCCGAAAGTCCTAGGGTAGGGGAAATTAGGGTTTTTGCAATGAAACATTCACACAGACATTTATACAAACACCTTGTATACACTATCATACAATACACTAAGCATGGATATATTATAGGATAATTCAACCCTCACTAACCCTAGTTTCCATGCCTTGGCCGAAACCCATCCAAACCCTAAACCCTAGTTTTTGTCATCACAAAATGAAGGAAAACAACATATAAGTATACCCTAAGTTCCAAGGGGTTTCCTTATGCATCAAGGAGTAACCAAGGCCTCCTCTTTGGGTGTTGGCTGAATGGTTAGAAGGGTTTTCCCTTCCCTCCTAGCCTTCTTTACATACACACAATATAATACAAACATCATTATTAAGCATAGGAAAGCATGTGGTCTACCCTAACCCTTGGTTAGGGTGATGGTCGAAACATGTAGAGACATGTAGAGGCATCATGTGAGTCATGTAATCGATTCAAGAGCAATTATGCTACAGGTGAGGGGCACTTACTTCTTTCGCTAAATATCCTTAAGGTATACCCTTAGTTCGGAGGGGATGTGCTTGTCCTTGCTCTTGAGGTCCTTGACTTCTTCTTGCCTTGCAAGAGTTTCAAACCTTCAATGGGGTCTTGGGATTTTTGAAAATTGAAGAGGGAGAGGGGAGTTAGGATTTTGAAAATTGAAGAGGGAGAAGGGAGTTCAATTTTCGAAAATTGAAAAGGAGGTCTCTTGGATTTTCGAAAATTGAAGAGGGAGAGTGAGTGAGGGGTTTGCAACAATGATGGTTAGCCCCTTAGCATTCCCTCTTATTTATACTAAGGGAAGAGGCAAGGTGCCTCTTCTCCAAGTGTCCCTTCACTAAGGGGTTTCTCATCAAGAGTCTCTTCCTCTACCCTTTCACATTCCCTAACCCTTAACAAGAATTTCCCTTCCTTTCTCTCAGCAATCCCCTGCTGGGTGAACTGGTTACTTCGTTGCTTTTCAAGGCTTTGCTTACCAAGAGTTCCAAGGTTCGATCCTCGGCAAGAGCATATTTTTGCTCCTCTTTGGTTTTCACTTTTGCAAAGCCCATTAGCCCAATTCACTCTCATATTCTCAAATCACATTTATGCAATCACATATTCCAATTCATGAAATCACATATTCTAATTTATGCAATTTACATATTCCTAATCTTTTCTAATGAAATCACATAACATTAAATCATGAAATCACAAAAAGGTAATTTTATTCATTTATGAAATAAATGTCATACAATCTGATAATATATATCGACATTTTTGTGCCCTTTTTACAATCGGAAGCAAGCCCAAAATTTGGGGCGTTACATCCACCATGGATGACCACAAGGCATTCCTTGGAAAAACTTTTAGCACCTACCTTACAAGGTCGCGGTTCTCGACCTTTTCATCAATGGAATGAAGATCGTTAAGAACTTCTTTGAACCGGCTATGAAGTTCACTCACCGTTTCACTCTTCTTCATGGAGAGGTTTTGTAATTAGTTGAGGAACAAGTCCCTCTTCACAATTCTCGAATCTCGGGTTCCCTCATGGAGTTCAATGAGTTTATTCGACAAATCTTTCGCACTCGTAAAGGGACCAACCTTGATGAGTTGATCTTTGTTCATCCCACATTGCAAAGTCACCACCGCCTTCGCATCGGCTTCACTTTTTCGGGTTTGCTCAGCCGTCCAACGCCAAGATTCCAATTCTTTTCCTTCATCATCCTTTGGAGGGGAAAAACCCTCCTTCACAGTGAACCATGTGTTGATGTCCATCTTTAGATAATACTCCATCTTCGATCTCCAATATTGAAAATCTGCTCCATCGAAGAAGGGAGGTCGACTGGTACTAAATCCTTCACTCAAAGCCATTGTCGTTGACTCTCGGATGTTAAGCCGCTTGAACAGAGCCCCAAGCTCTGATACCACTTGTTGGAACTTGGATGGCTAGAGAGGAGGAGTGAATATAGCCAGACACCACAAATCGCTTTCTCTTTGGAGATTTCTGCACTTCACGGATTAGTAGCACAGCGGAAGAAATGCAAAACAGAGAAGAACTGCAGAAATGGAAAGCAAATCGAAAACGCTAACAAGGAACGTTTACAAGGTTCGGGGATAACTTGCTCCTACTCCTTGGCGTGCCCTTAAGGTGGGCGATCCCTTGATCATCGGCAGATCAAGCCCCGGAAAATCCGGATAGAAAGCAACCTCCTTCTCAGTCGAGTAACCTCTCCACAGCGTTTCAAGATGAATGAAGTATTAAGTACAGGAAACACAAGAAGAAATCTTACTGAGAACTTAGAACCTCAAGAACACAAGCAAACTCCTCACCGAGCTCCACTCAGCACAGATCTCACGCAAGAACTCCCTTCTTCGTGTCTTCTTGCTGATGGACTCGCCAAGCTTCTTGTTTCTTCTTCCCAAGTGCTCAAGTAACAGCAGGTTGCTTCAAGATTTAGAGTGATGCTCAACAGATTGTCGCAAGAGCAGAACAAGAGATATCGCAAGAATTCTCCAGCTCCTTCTCCACTCCTTGGCTTATCCTGCTTCCATCGCCAAGTCACACGCTCCTCTGCAGCAGCTCCCAGCTGCTCACCTGCAGCAGCTCCCAGCTTCTCACCTGCAGCAGCCAGCTACCCCTGAACTCCTTTGGACTCACTAAAACCCCTCCAGTTAAGCCCCAGGTCATCAGCTCCTCAGTCGCTGCAGCTCGCGCCAGAGGACGTTACAACCTACGGAAACAAACGGACAAACCTGCTGTAGCGAAAACCTTCATTTGACTTCCCTTGGATGATCTCTAAGTCACCTACACACTTAGCAACTCATTAGCTCAGCAAATCAATGGAGTATCAACAATCAGAAGATAGGAGCAGAGATCAGTAGCGAATCAGCAGAGAAACAGACGTAATCAGAGCTCTGACAGCATTTTTGAATTAAAGCTACCAGCTACTGATCGGTCACCAGACCGATCAGGCTGGGTTCAGACCGATCAGGCTCCATCCTGATCGGTCACCAACACGTAATCAGAAATCGCGACTTCTCCGAGACCGATCACCAGACCGATCCCATATCGTGGATCGGTCACCAGACCGATCCACCCCTTTGCAGGGTGATTTCTCAGCTTCGCAGTCCAAACCTCCTGATCGGTCACCAGACCGATCAGGACATGCTCAGACCGATCAGGTTCCATCCTGATCGGTCATAGTGAGGAACTCGCGACATTGATCGTTCACCAGAATGATCTGAATAGTAACCCTGATCGGTCACCAGACCGATCATGAGCCGCACAGAAAGTTTTCTAAACTCACTGTATGCTCCCTGATCTGTCACCAGACCGATCAGGAGCCGATTAGTAGGTTTGCCAAAGTCACTGTATGTTCCCTGATCGGTCACCAGACCGATCCACGAGGGAACTCCGTGCCAACTTCCCTGATTGGTCACTAGACCGATCCAGGCTAGGCCAAACCCACTCTAAGTCAAGAGAACTGGCTCCCAGCCTCCCCTAATTCATGCTCAGTCCCTCGGACCAAGACTCCATGCCCAGCTTCACTCACCAGGACTTCAGTCAACCTGGCTTCACTCACCAGGACCCGGCTTCACTCACCGGGATTTCCAATCACCTAACCCTCCGAGTTAGGACTTTCCACACCTAGCCCTCCAATCTAGGACTTTTCCACACTTAACCCTCCAAGTTAGGCTTTCATCCACCTAGCCCTTCAAGCTAGGACTTTTCCATACCTAACTCTCCAAGTTAGGATTTCATCCACCTAGCCCTCCTAGGTATTCCTAGTCCACGACCAGGACTTAATCATAATCATCTCATCAACCTAAACTAAAATCGATGTCAACACCAAAACAACAATTAGGGTCAGACTGCATCAATATAGATCATCTCCAAGTGTAAGCAGATAAGTATGAAGCTTAGTTAAAATATGAGTATAGTTAAAATAAAGCAACCTAATCTGTCAACTAAATCCAACACTAAGATCACTAATCTATAGAGGCCAAGGAAGAAATACCTGCCTAATATATAGATGTTGGTGCTGGAAGGACCAAATAATCGAACCTGATTTTGATGTTGGCAAAGGTTCAAAATTAAGATTGTTTGTGATCTAATATGTTACTCTAAGTGTTCAGGAAAGTCTTAGTTAACTTAGGCACTAAGTCCTGATCTACAGGATTGGACATTAATTAGTCCTGACCATGGTGGCTGGCAACGAAGACTTGGTTTAGAGAACTGGGCACTAAGATCTGCCCGAGGGTTGGACAATGAAGACCTGACTGAGAGTTGGGCATGAAGTCCTGGTCTAGAGGACTGGGCAACGAGGTCTTGATTTGGAGAATCAGGCAGAAGACTTGGTTGATCGAGGATGACAGACAGGATTTGAGACAGGTTGAGGATAGGATGTTGTGAGTTTCAGAGTAGAGATTGGAGGCTGAGCAAATGTACAACTAGGGGTTGACAATAGGCAAACTCTCCTGAGAGAAGTAGGTAAGGATGTGCTCCCCGAAGAGGTAACAATAGGCGTTAGTCCGACCTAGGATTTCAGTCAAAACCTAAAAGTTAAGATCGGACAACCCGAGCTATCTAATGCATTTCATTTTGTTATACATATATTTTGCTTGTATTTTTTAAACTCTATTTTGTAGAAAAATAAAGCAAAGGGAGGCTGGAAACCTAGGTTCAGGTGCTTGATAGAGACGTAGGTGCCCGAGATGAACCCAAGCGCCCAAGACTAGCTGGACTCAACTAGGGCCAGCTGAGTTGGTGCATGTGGATTGGCCAATCCACATCATATCCCGAGCGCCTAGGAGGCATATAGGTGCCCTGGAATGGATAAAATTTCAAGATGAAGTTTTAACTATCAGCTGCTATGTCACAGCATTGGGGGCGCCCGAGATGGGCTTTCAGGCGCCCAGGACATGCTATAAAAGGGCCTTCGACTAGTGCACTCTGTATCATTCATTCAACAATCTTTGCTCTTGTGTGTTGTGCCAGAAGCTGCTCAACGATGCTGAAACGCTGCACCGACGACAACGTGCTTATTCTTTATTCCTATAAGTTGTTAGTATATTTTTCAATTCTTTTGTACTAAACTTGCATTTGTCATCATTCTTTCAAGTTGATAGTGGATTGTCTAAAGTAAATGATCAAGGATCATGTGTCTTGGAGTAGGTGTCATCACAGACTCCGAACCAAGTAAAAAGAAACTTGTGTTAGCGTTGTTTCTTTTCTTTCTCTCTTTCTTATTTTCGCTATGTACTTGATTTCTAACTCAAATTTTGAAAACATGAACGAGCGCTATTCACCCCTCTCTATCACTCTCTTAGATCCTTCAATTGGTTTCAGAGCTAGGTCGCTCTTCACCAGACTAACCACCAGAAAAAGCATGAGCTAGGGTCATGATCCAGAGTGGGTAGAATCTTGAACAAAGTATGGGAGCCCCTTAGTAGGTCAAGAGTGACTTGATATTTGAGGGGAGGCCCAGACCATTAGAATAATGGTGGTCCTTCATTTGAGGTGGGATTATTAGGTTACAAATAAATTCCCGCATTGAAAACACATGAAAAGGATAATAGACTTATAAAAGAAAGATGTCTTCATTGGTATGAAGCCTTTTAGGTAGAGCTCAAGAGCAAAACCATGAGAGTCTAGTGATGAGCATAGATTAGATGCATTTCTATCCTTATTTTAATGCTCATTCACTTGTTTCTATCGATTCTAATTTGTGTAGTTATGCTCTACTTAGCTTTTTATCAATATATTTTCTTTCCCTAGTTTGAAGAATTGCTTGTTGAGGCAATCTGTGGTCCAGAGTGACCATGTATTTTGATGTTTGGGCAAAGGGTTAAAGTTAGACTTTTCCTTGTGTACTAATATGTGTAATTGAGTGTGCAGGATTGTAGGTTTACACATATGGGCTTAGCTGGACGGCCTCAGTATGGTGAAGGGTGGCATGGAGACAAGCTGGAGGCTTGTGTGCGCACCTGAGGGACCTTGATATAGCAGGGACGATGAGCTAAGGGGCACGGACTTCGAGGCATGCATGAAGGATGGCATGGAGGCAAGCTGGAGGCTTGCGTGCATCCGAGGGACTGGAGTCGAAGATGAAGAGGGCGAGAAGGCAATAGTCGAGGCTGCTGATGAGGAGTCAGTTGAGTCGTGAGGGTACGAGTGGTGTGTGATTGTACTCGGGAAATCCTAGGGTTCGAGTGCTGAGAGAAGTGTACTCGGGAAGGGAAACCCTAGGTGTATGAGTAGGGCAGTCGACTGCAATTGGGACAGTCGACTGATAAAACTCACAGAAAGGCAATCAACTCTAGACCAGTTGATTGCCCTGGGAGCAGTCGACTGGTAGCGGCTAATGAGTTGACTGAAAATTCGAACGTTGGGAGTGTATCGGTCGATTTTCAGTGGCACCAGTCGACTGCCCTGGGATCAGTCGACTAGTGGCGAGGGTTTTCAGCCTTAGTCCTATTTAAGAGGACTTCGTGTTGGCTTAAAGGTTTGACGAATTTGGTCTTGGTTAAAGGCCAAATAGTAGTCTTGGTGCTCAAGGATTGTCGAGATGATTGTGGCGAGGTTTCTCCACCCACAAGGAGCGACAAGGGCTAGCCGGAGGTTATCCGGGGAGTGATCCACCGACGGATTCTTGGATTAGTCACCCTTAGGGGTGGATACCAAGTAAATCTCTTTTGTTAGCATTGTTTACATTGTTAGTTTTTGTTTTATTGTATATTCCACTTGCACAACTAACCGAATAGGAAGAAAGAGTTCGAAAATTGCTATTCACCCCCCCTCTAGCAACCGTACAAGATCCAACAAGTGGTATCAGAGCGAAGGACCGCTCTTGATTGGAATAACCGCCAACGAAGCAAAGAAAGCTAGAGGGAAGAACAATGGAAGACAAATTTGGGGATGACATCTACACTCCACCATCCTACGATCATGAAGATTTCGTATATTGGAAAGCAAGAATGGAGACATGGTTCGGAATGGAGTGGAACCTTAGGATTGCGGTTGAAGAGCCCTTCGAGATTCCAAAGGATAAGCACAAGAAGAAGCTTAGACCTAGATACTGGAATCAAGAACAACAAAATCAATCCAAGGCGAACGAAAAGGTAATTGCAACTTTAGTTAAAATTTTGCCTACTAATGTGTTGAGGTGTGTAGGAAAATATTCAAATGCACATGATCTATGGAGAAAGATAGAAGAAATCCATAAAAACCCTACACGAAGTCAATTAGTGGAAGAGCCCGAGGAAGTGAGCTCAATAGCTCAAGAAGAGGAAGAAGAGAGTGAGAGATCATCAACTTCCTCAAGGGAAAAAGAAGAAAAAGGAAAAGAAATGGAATTGTTACCATCCGAGGAGGAAGAAGTGTTCACATCCTCAGGTGAGGAAGTATCAAATTCAAGAGTTGAGGGGGAGGAAAGACCCTCATCCATACAAGAACAAGAGGAAGCATACACTTCATCCGAGGTTGAAGAAGAAGACAACCTAGCCTCCACCTCCACCAAAGAAAAGAAGAAGGACCATATCACATGCTTTGGATGTAACGAAAAGGGACACTACAAGGATAAGTGTCCAAAGGGTAAGAAAAAGGAGGTATTCATTTTAAATCTAATATGGGGTGCAAGAATGAAGAAGCCCAAGCTAAAAGGAAGAAAATTAGATGTTTCACATGTGGAGAGCTAGGGCACTACCATACCAAGTGCCCAAAGAAAGGTGAAATCAAGAAAATGGAGCATCTAAGAAAATGGGAGAAGGAGGAAAGAAAGAAGAGAAGAAGCTCACAACAAGGAGGGACTACAAGGGTAAGGGAGGCAATTCCTAACCCTAAGTTAAAGTGTAATTCTAATTTGAGTTCCTCCAGGCACATTAAAAATAGTGGTAATTATCCCTCCATGCATGCTAGATTTAATGAAAAATGCTTGATGGTGCATAATTTTGGTTTTAAGTATAATGATAGGAATAGGGCTAACAAAGTAGATAGAAACTCTAGGACAAGCATGCATCATGATAAACCTAGGACCTTTGTACCTAAGGATCAAGGCATAAAACCCAAGAAGGGGAGGAATGTACCTAGAAAGGAGGGTAGGTCTAGGGATGTCCAAAGTGGACATATGGACTCAAAGGTTAGAAACTTGAAAAGGGAAAATCAAGCCTTGAGGGCAAGGCTTGATAAATTAGAAAAGACCCTAGAAAGATTCACGATTGGATCAAAGGGTCTAGACATGGTGTTGGGTAGCATAAAACCCAACTATGATAGATCGGGTTTGGGATACCGGTCTAGAGTCTCCAATGCCAACAAGAAGAAGTATGTTGGCAAAGCATATGATTATGGCAAAAAGAAGAAGTCTAAGGATGGCAAGGGGGTGCCATTCAAAGGGAAAGGAAATGACTTAACCAAAGACAAAGTGTCTAAGGTTAAGAGGGTTCGTTTTGTAGGCCAAGAATCACCAGGGGCACACCGGTGTTGCCTAGTGTGGATTGAGTCACCTAGGGAGGTGGCTAGGGCTAAGAGCTCAAGGAGGAGCTCTAGGAGCCTTTGGGATCTATGGTAAATGGATCTCAAGAGGTTTTCTCCTAGGAAATTAGATGAAATGTGCCAAAAAGGGTTGAAAGACTTAGGTAAGTCTTAAGCCTAGGGAATTGGCACATTAAAAGGGATTTTAGGGAGAAAAGGATGAAAATAGGATTATATTCGAGAAAATTGGTTTTTAATGTGAAAATGCCATATAACTTGGTGCTAGGAATGTAATGTGATTGAGTATGTGAAGAGGCATCAAGGTGAGGTCGAAATTAGAACCTTTGGACAAGGTTCAAATGATACAATTTAGGAGAAATGAAATTTCGTGTCAATCTTGGGATACGGAGTACATTTGTTTGGAAACATATTTTTCCCAAGTAGATATAGGCTTCACAAATCTCCCTACAAAATTTCAGATTTTTCAGAGATTTGTAGAATTATCTAGGCATTTCTGAAATTGGGTTGAAAACCTGAAATTCAGGTATCAGTCGACTGCCATGGGGCAGTCAACTAATCCAAGTAAATTCAGCCCAGAAACTCTCTGTTCGTTTTGGCATTCGACTGCCATGGAGGCAGTCGACTGATCTGTAAGAGTAAGCGAAAAAGGGGATATTGAAGAATAAGAATGTGCAAAATTGGAAGCATAGGAAAGGATCATGTCACCTTATGAGAGTTTATGTCATAAATGATATTATATGGTTTGAAGATCTTAAGATTCATTGGATGATATTGAATAATAAGTTTTTAATGAATGAAAAGATGAAAGTTTCTCATATGTATCTAGGATTAAGAGACAAAAAGGAGGAGACTTTCATCATATTAAGGATATGGAAAAGAAAGAATTGAGGACAATTCCTTATGTAAATTGATAATGGTTAGAATTGACAAACACAAGGAATCATGAATAAAGTTCAAAGTTGATACAAAGTGCCAAACTTTTAGGAAATTAGGTTTGTACCAAAAGTCAAGCACGTTTGTTATTTTTCATGGAAACATATTTTTCTAGGATAGGGTATATCCTAGCAAATGTGCTTGTAAATTTTTTAGAGTTTTCCAGGTTTTCTAGGATTTTCTAGAAGGTTCTAGGATAGAAAACTTGAGTTGTTAAGTTAGGATTAACTTAACAAAAGGAAAGGTTGTGATGTTAAGTTGGGGTATAACTTAACTTGGTGTTAGGGTGTTAAGTTGGGTAGAACATCACCTAGGTAAAATAAAAATTGGGATAATGCATAGGTTAAGGGGGAGGTTGCCTCCTAGTTGCCTTAATTTTCATAGAAAATTTTTGGGTTTTGGCACGGTGTTTTTGAGTTTCATGCATGGAAATATGACATTGGGGTCATATTGCATGAAAATTAGTTTTTGATGTGTAATTTCCATGTAAATCAATGCTAGGGACGCATTGTGGGTTGGCATGGGCAAAGACATCAAGTGGAGACCAAAACTAGGACTTTAGGTCAAGGGTTGATTGAAGTTTTTAGCTAGTTTTGAGTTTTGTATCAAACATGGGAATGGTGATAGATACATTATGGAATGTATTTTTCCCAAGTAGGTATGGGTAGCACAAATCTCTCCATAAAATTTAGAAATTTTTGGAGATTTGTGGAATTTCTGGCGCATTTCTGAATGTGGCCAGAAAACTGATTTTCAGAGTATCAGCCGACTGCCCTGGGGGGCAGTCGACTGGTCAAGGCTGGTGTGGGTATCCAGCAGCTGATGTGTGTCCAAATGATCGAAAACGAGTGTATGAGGGGTTAGTACACGTTGTTTATGATCATTAGGAATTTAAAGAACCAATAATTAGGATATTATTGGGTTCTTTTTGATGTTAGGCAAAGGGGGAGAAGTGTTGGATTTAATTTGGAAAACCAAACACACCTTTGCTAGAAACCGTAGGTTTAGGGGGAGCTAAGATAAAGGGGGAGCATGGTTGCTCCATTCTTGGCGTAAGGGGAACCTTGGAGAGGTTCTTAAAAAGCCTTTGTAAGTCCAATGTAGGGGGAGCTTGGAAGAAGCTTTAAAAAGCCCGTTTTGGTGGAAAATTCCTAACTTGGAGGGTTAGGTGTGGAGAATTCTTAACTTGGAGGGTTAGGTGTGGAGATTCCTAACTTGGAGGGTTAGGTGTGGAAAAAGTCCTAACTTGGAGGGTTAGGTGTGTGGGATGCCTTGGGATAGGATCCATATTTGCATTGCATATGCATTAGCGGTGTAAGTCCAAGGTGCAGCCTTGGCAACGTAAGTCCAGTTGTTTGTTTAGCATTTTATTGCTATTGACTACTATTTGGTTTCCCTAACTTAAACGTATTGCCAACCATCAAAAAGGGGGAGATTGTTGAGGCAATCTGTGATCCGGAGTGACCATGTGTTTTGATGTTTGGGCAAAGGGTTTAAGTTAGGCTTTCCCTTGTGTACTAATATGTGTAATTGAGTGTGCAGGATTGCAGGTTTACACATATGGACTTAGTTGGACGGCCTCAGTATGGTGAAGGGTGGCATGGAGACAAGCTGGAAGCTTGTGTACGCACCCGAAGGACCTTGATATAGCAGGGATGATGAGCTGAGGGGCACGGACTTCGAGGCATGCATGAAGGATGACATGGAGACAAGCTGGAAGCTTGCGTGCATCCGAGGGACGGGAGCCGAAGATGAAGAGGGCGCGAAGGCAATAGTTGAGGCTACTGATGAGGAGTGAGTTGAGCCGTGAGGGTACGAGTGCTGTGTGATTGTACTCGGGAAATCCTAGGGTTCGAGTGCTGAGAGAAGTGTATTCGGGAAGGGAAACCCTAGGTGTGTGAGTAGGGCAGTCGATGCTATTGGGGAAGTTGACTGATAAAACTCACAGAAAGGTAGTCAGGTCTGGACCAGTCGACTGCCCTGGGAGCAGTTGACTGGTAGCGGCTAATGAGTTGGCTGAAAATTCGAACGCTGGGGGTGTAATGGTCGAGTTTCAGTGGCACCAGTTGACTGCCCTGGGATCAGTCGACTGGTGGCGAGGGTTTTC
This sequence comes from Boesenbergia rotunda, assembly GCA_024364735.1. Classification (NCBI taxonomy): domain Eukaryota; kingdom Viridiplantae; phylum Streptophyta; class Magnoliopsida; order Zingiberales; family Zingiberaceae; genus Boesenbergia; species Boesenbergia rotunda. The sequence goes on along the minus strand of JAGFNQ010003700.1, from coordinate 532,222 downwards.
AGCCTTAGTCCTATTTAAGAGGACTTCGTGTTGGCTTAAAGGTTTGACGAATTTGGTCTTGGTTAAAGGTCAAATAGTAGTCTTAGTGCTCAAGGATTGTCGAGGTGATTGTGGCGAGGTTTCTCCACCCACAAGGAGCGACAAGGGCTAGCCGGAGGTTATCTGGGGAGTGATCCACCGACGGATTCTTGGATTAGTCACCCTTAGGGGTGGATACCAAGTAAATATCTTTTGTTAGCATTGTTTACATTGTTAGTTTTTATTTTATTGTATATTCCGCTTGCGCAACTAACCGTGTAGGAAGAAAGAGTTCGAAAATTGCTATTCACCCCCCTCTAGCAACCATACAAGATCCAACATTGCTTTTCTCTTATTTTTATTGACAGAGAGCGATTTGGAGCAAAATGGAAAGAAACGGAGCAAGAAGATCGCCGGAACTAGAGATGGATGGAGTTGGAATTGATCGGAGATGAAGTCGTAGGGGTCGTGTAGGTTCACACGGCCCCGTGCCTCACACATGGTGGGGTCGTGCCATCTGGCATAGCCCCATGCCATCTAGCATGGCATTGTACCATTTCATCAAAGATGACACGGCGGGATTGTGCCATCCGGCATGCCCCCGTGACACTCAGCCGAGGAAGGCACTGCGGGGTCATGCCATCTTGTGTCGTAGGGGACACGATGGGATCATGCCCCCAGCACGCCCTCATATTCTAGCCAGTAGGTCATGTGGATCCAGTATAAAAGGGGATACCCTCCCCTTTTCTTGGGGAGGAGGGTTTTCCCTTTGCGGAGGCTTACCCTAAGTCATCCCATCTTCTTTTCGGTGACTTCCGACGTCCCGAGGATGATCTGCAGCACTCTCTGTTGGGGTTGCAAGGTTACAAGCATAGTCCCACATCGAAAACACATGGGAATGATCATAGGCTTGTAAGGAAAAAAAATATTTTCATTGGCATGAGGTCTTTTGGGAGAGCCCAAGAGCAAAACCATGAGGGCTTAGGCCTAAAGTGGACAATATCATACAATTGTAGAGATATCTAAATTCCTTTCGGTCCTAACAATTGGTATCAGAGCCAGGTCGCTCTTCCCCGGACTAACTGTTGAAAGAACTATGAGTTAAAGCCATGATCTAGATCTAACCATGTGGGTTAAACCTTGAATAAAGAATGTGTGGGCTCCCGTGTCTTGATCAAGAGGATCAGACATCAGGCAGAGAAGTCCTCATTGCGGCTAGGCAGTGAAATCCTAGTAGGTCGGGTGGACCGAGGGGCAGAAAGTCCTGGTGGGCTGAGGATCTGACATCAAATGGAAAGGGTTTCCGCTTGAGGGGGCTTGTGGTCCTTTGTTTGAGGGGGGATTGTTGGGGTTGCAAGGTTACAAACATAGTCCTACATCGAAAATACATGGGAATGATCATAGACTTATAAGGAAAAAAGATCTCCATTGGCATGAGGCTTTTTGGGAGAGCCCAAGAACAAAACCATGAGGGGTTAGGCGCAAGTGGACAATGTCATATCATTGTGGAGATATCTAAATTTCTTTCAGTCCTAATAAATTGTTGCTAGCGATCGCCTGATTTATCGGCGCTCGCCTATTGTTGCCGAGTTTCTCCACTCGCTAGGTGCTTCGACACTCGTCAAGTTTCTCCGAATGAATTCACCGCTTGGTTAGGGTATACATGTTATTAGATTTTAAGTTAAATATTGGATTTGTAATGTAATTGGATTACATGGTTTGATCTTATAATCTCAATTACAAATCTTTATTATGTTTTGTAATCTTAATTATATTATATTACAATGTAATTTTAAAATTAAATCGAACGTAGTTGATGGGGTTGAATATCCCGAGGTCGACACGTGGGCTGAAGAAGCTGGGTGACAGGATATAACGAGTCTGAACGACTCACCTTCCAGAGCTCCCGAGACCCTTCCGGGAAGAGAGACCTGGAAATCGACTCGAGTAGTCATCACTCTGGAACTAGGTTCGGAAAGACACACCCCCGAGCTCACCTCGGGGGTAAGACCCCGAGAGCATCTCGGAGAGATGGATGCTCGGGACCCCCAAACCTAAAGAACCTCGGGATCACCTCGGGGTGATGAGGCCCAAGGAACACTCAAGCAGAGATCCGTTTCTCGTGGATCGGCGAAGTCATCCTCATCCGTTATGATGGAATAATTACTACATTAACAGAAATAAAGGCCTTAATTATCGCAACGGCCCGGATTGAAGAACCGCAGTGTCTGTTATCAGGAGAAACCATCAACCGATAATCACGGGGATGTGGTGAGGATCATGGAGGCTCGTGGATGAACGCCGCAGGTATTAAAGGTAGTCCAACCTCTCCGGTAAAAAGGTCATGCTCTCATCGCTACTCGTGCATTTTTCCTGCTTACTACCCCCTTCTCCATCGAGGCACTGACTTGAGCGTCGGAGTGGGCTCCGCCGAACAACCTCCGGCGTGTTCCCCTAACGCTCGTGTTGATCTTGTAGGGCACAGAGTTCCTCCCCTCATGTCGGCATCCACGTGGGTTGAACCTCGGTTACTGGCCATCGACGTCGATTCCTTCTGGAATAAATTTGGCGTCGTTTGTGGAAATCCAGTAAAGCACCTGAAGGAGCACCGATGGCAGAGCCGACAGACAAACCCAGGCCCCTGACGAAGGAGGACTTTGATCTCCATGACGTCTTGCGAGTAGATCTTGATGACCCGCGAGAAGAGAAGGACCCAAGGAAGAATGAAGGGAGGTCGAGAGCGAGGAAGTGCAGATTCACCCTCAACATGGAGGGGGAGTTACGCGGATCGCCCTCGACCTTGCACCGGAACTAAGAAGTCGTCTCATAGATTGCCTGCGGAGCCATAAAGACGTCTTCGCTAGGGCCGCCGAAGAAATCAATGGGGTTCCCCCAGCGTTAGCCATGCACCACCTGCATGTTACGCCGAGAGCCCAGCCTGTGAAGCAGAAATGGAGGCACTTCTCGTTAGAGCAAGATAAGGCTATCCGAGACGAGATTCAAAAGTTGCTAAAAGCCGGACATATCAGAGAAGTTCAATTCCGGCTTGGTTGCCTAATGTGGTCCTTGTCCCTAAGCCAGGTAGTAAATGGCGGGTCTGTATCGACTTTCGCGACTTGAATAAAGCCTATCCCAAAGATTGTTATCCCCTGCCTCGGATAGACCGGTTGGTGGACTCCACAGCCAGATGTAAGTTCATCTCAATGTTAGATGTTTACCAAGGCTACCACCAAGTCCCGCTCGCTCCCAAGGACCAGGAGAAAGTCAGTTTTGTGATAGCTGATGACACGTATTGTTACAACGTCATGCCTTTCAGCTTGCGCAACGCCGGTGCCATGCACCAACGGATGATAGATAGAGTCTTCAGACACCAGATCGGGAGAAACATCGAGGTGTACGTGGATGACATCCTAGTCAAGACCGACAAGGGAGGAGACATGATAGCCAACTTGGATGAGACATTCGCCGCCCTACGGTCCAATCGGTTGAAGCTAAACCCCGCTAAGTGTTTATTTGGGGTAAAGAACGGCCGGTTCTTGGGCTACATGGTGACAGAGAGGGGGATCGAGGCCAACGCGGAAAAAGTAAAAGCTATTTTGGATATGTTGCCCCCTCGCAACTTCAAGGAGGTACAACGGCTGAATGGAAGAATCGCGGCGTTGTCCAGGCTCATCTCCAAATCCGCTGATAAGACCCTTCCATTCTTCAAGATTTTGAGAAAGGCAGCAAAGTTCGAGTGGGACGAACATTGTGAGAAAGCCTTTGCAGAGTTGAAGACTTATCTCGCCGTTCTCCCCATCCTCTACAAACTGATGGAAGGGGAGACCCTGTTTGTCTACCTGTCGGCGGCAAAGCAAGCATAGGCTCGACACTCGTTCGAGAACAAGACCGGGTGCAATATCCCATCTATTTCTTTGGGCATCTGCTAAAAGACGTCGAAACGCGATATATTACGATGGAGAAATTGGCCTATGCCCTGGTCTTAATGGCTCGGAGGTTAAGGTTGTACATCTTAGCACATCCCATTGTGGTCCCCACCAATAGCCCGCTCACACGAGTCCTCACTAATCCCGAGGCCTCAGGCAGGTTAATCAAATGGACGATGGAGTTAAGTGAGTATGACATCGAATATCAGCCTCGCGCCGCTATCAAGGCACAAGCCCTCTCAGACTTCATGCTGGAGACCGTCCCGGAGGCCGAGACCGAAGGAATGTGGAAGATCTATGTGGATGGATCCTCCAACAGCCAGCATAGCGGAGTTAGAGTGCTAATTATTTCCCCTCGGGGAGACACATTACACTTGTCCATCCGGCTCCACTTCAAAGCTACCAACAATGAAGCCGAGTACGAGGCTATCCTAGCAGGCCTGCAAGCAACTAAGCACATGGGGGCCAGTTGGGTCACTGTCGATTCGGACTCCCAGTTGGTGGCGCAGTTGATAAAAGGCGATTTTGAAGTCAGGTGTGAGCGCTTGCAGAAATATGTAGCCCTTTACGAACAGCTAAAGGCCTCCTTTGTGGAGGTTATCTTGTAGAAGATCTCCAGGACCGACAATGTTAGGACTGATGAGCTAGCCAAACTGGCTAGCTCCATATCCACCTGGCAGCTAGAAGAACCTAGTTCCATGGAGGGAACGATACCGCAAATTGGAGAGGAAGGCGGGGGTGACAGCCGGACCGATTGGAGAGATCTCTACGTAGTGTTCCTGCATGATGGGACCCTTCCAGGCAGGGACCAAGAAAGTCGGCTATTCCGCCACCGGGCGGTCAGATTCACGCTGGTCGGCAATTGATAGACCCAAATATGACTGTCATGAATGTGGGCCTCAAATTTAAATGTGAATGAATGAAAGCTGGAAACCCTTTTTGCAATCAAGAATATGAAAACGTAGTAAAGGGGCCACAGGTCGTATTTTTCTCGGGGACTAGTTGATGTTGTTCGATTCGAGCTCGTGTTTAGGTGTCGTTTGCGAATTTTGGGTTTCGAATGAAATATGGTTTGGGTTTCAATTTAGAATGAAAACACAATGAGAATGAAGGAAAATTCAACCATGGGACTTAACAAGTGATAGCAAGTTATCATTCAACCAAAAGACACTTAATCCACTAAAGCACTTAATCAATTTTTTCCAAAAACGAATCTGATTTCAAATTCAGAAACAAATGCTAAGCAATGAAACAACACAGCAGTGCAGGCAATTTTCAAAAGCAAGCCAACTTGAATCAAATGCTATCTATAAAATTCAGCAATCAAATTTTAAACAAACACTACACAACTAGCTACAAAATCTGGAGACACATAAATGCAGAATAATTCAGGACATCCGAATTCAATCCCAACTGATTTCAAGCATCAAGAAAACATTGGATACTGCTGTTGACTTGATACCAAGATAGGAGATGAACAAGCTTGATACGAAAGCAAGCCACTTGTGTGCCAAAAAACTGATTCTAAATGCGAAACTCTAAACTAACCATTCCAAAATGAAGACTGATTGATTCAACTTGGGAAACAAGGCTGATAGTAAAATTGTTATTCATGAACAGAATGAGAACTTTAGAGCTGAAATCAGGAATTCCCAAACAGCTCAATGCAGAAATTGAAGGTGCAGGGACTAAAACTTGCAGAGTTCGTATGTAAAAATTCAGATCATAAAGCTGAGATGGGGCTACGATTCAGAAACAAACCAACTGCAAATTAAACTAGATTCAAGCTCAACAATTCATTAATGCAATTTTCAGAAACTTGAATCTGATACGCAGGACAGAACTCAATTCAGAAATGATGATGTGCAGAAATCTGATACGCAAGGATTCAAGTGAAGAACAATCTGAAATTCGGATGTACCAAGCTAAACAAAATTCAGAAATGAAACTAAAGTCTAAACAAACTTAGATCAACTAAATTAACTCACTAAATGTGGAACAAACTGAGAAATTCTGAACTAGAAATGCAATTGCAGAAATGGCCTGATACGCAGCTGAAAATCAGGGAAGCAAAACTGATACGCTACAATTAAGCATGAATTAAACTAGAATTAAGAGTAATGGTCCACTAAACAAGTTTCCTAACTATTATACTTGCAGAAAATAAACCTAACTTAAGCAAAACAACCAAGAAACGAAATTACAGCTAATGAAACAGAATCAGAAACTGCAGAAACGAAACTCAACTACAGAAACGAAATTACAGCTAATAAAACAGAAATTAACTACGAAAATCTAAACCCCAATCCTCCATTAGCTCAAGATCTTCTTGGTTGTCAATCAAGAGCTGGCTTCGAACCCCTAGGCTCAGCAAATCAGTGGAAAAAACAGCCTCAATCTACCAATCTGCTTAAACTGCCTCAGCTGGAAAGATTCCAGTCCAATCTCTCTTGTCTCGATGTATGGCTTGCGATTGTGATTTGAAGAACATCTGAGCTCACCTGAGAACCCCTACAAGCAGCTCAAATGGTCGGAAATGGCTTGTGGACGAGACACAATCGATTGGGTAGCAGAGATGCCGAAACCCTCAAACACCCCTGTTCTGGCACAAATTGAGCTGAAATCTCGATCCTAGCTATCTTCCAAGGACTCAGATGATGATCAAATGGAGAAATTGAGGGGTCGCGCCCCTTGGATGAAGAAATTAGCTAAAGAACTGAAGAAGAAACGAAGAAGACGAAGCTGCGGTGAGGAAACGCGACGAGGAAGGAAGGCTGGGAATTTTTGATTAAATACATTAGCAATGGACGACTGTGATTGATTTGAGGAAATCCAACGGCTGATCTTGCTCTGATTGGAGCCAAACTTTGATGATGATGATCTGGGGTCAGGATCTGCCTTGTGGTAGCTCGGATCCTCCAGATTTGCAACAGATGGTCCAGATCAACTTAGTCTTTGAATGGACGATCTAGATCCCTCCGAGCTTGATCCAATGGTTGATTGAGCTCTGATTTGGATGAAACCTTCAGATCTTGATCATAGTGCTTGATCAACCCTAACCCTAGCTCGGATTGCTTCAGATGGTCCCGGATGGCTCAGATCTAGCCGCTCTTGAATCGGACGGCCCGGATTAATCGTAAGCTTGATAATTTGATCCGGTTCACTTCCGACTCAAGTTTGACCCAATATGCCCTAAGTCCTTGAACCTTTGGTGCCTACAAAAATATATCAGAAAATTAGTGGCCAAATAATCCAATTTAATGCAAATTTACAATTAAGTCCAAAATGTTGGCGCAGATTGCACCCAAGTCAAACCTGTGTTTTGATATTGGCAAAAGGGTTCAAAAGTTAAGGGTTACTTGTTGTTTAACAAGTTTCTTGAGTGTACAGGAAAAGCCCTAGCGAAGGAATGCTAGGCACTGGCGAAGGACTGCCAGACAGGAAAAGCCCTAGCGAAGGAATGCTAGGCACTGGCGAAGGACTGCCAGACAGGAAAAGCCCTAGCAAAGGACTGCTAGGCTCTGGCGAAGGACTGCCAGAATGGACAAACCCTAGCGAAGGAATGCTAGGCCCTGGCAAAGGGCTGCCAGAAGAAAAGACCTAGCAAAGGGCTGTTAGGCACCAAGCGAAGGGCTGCTTGGTACTCAAGACCTGACAAAGGACCGTCAGGCAAAAGTCCAACTGGAGGATCCGGTTGGCACCAGGTAAATTCTCCCGAGAGGAGTAGGTGAGGACGCGTTCCCCTTGAGGGAACATTAGGTGTCGGTTCGACCTAGGGCTCCATTTTGGAGACCAAAGTCAGAACCAAGACAGCTAAGGCTGTATAAAATAATAATATAATTGTTATTTGGACTAACCCTGGATACAGGATCGAAGGACTGAGTATCTGCAGCTCAGAGAGCCTCAAAGGAGTGAGGCAGAAGCTGAGCAGGGCGCCCGGACGATCCGGGCGCCCCCAAGGTCAACCCAAGTCTGTAAGAACCTCAACGCGCTTCGCCCCGCTTGTCGCGGGCGCCCCGCGTGTTGCGGGCGCCCCCACTGCCATCTGCCGAAGCGCATCCCTGCGAACGCGCTTCGCCCCGCTTGTCGCGGGCGCCCCGCGTGTCGCGGGCGCCCCCACTGCCAGCTGCCGAAGCGCATCCCTGCGAAGCCGAGGAGATGAGGCTTTGACCGGTCAATGCGGGCGCCCCGAGCCATCCGAGCGCCCCGGTCAAACCGGATCCCGAGGATAAGGGGATCAGACGGCGACCGAGCAACAACCGGATCTGCTGCCACATGGGGGGGGCGCCCCCGTCGACCAGGGCGCCCCCAGGCCCTATATAAAGGGCCCTCGACCTCCTTCTTCAGAGCATCAATTACTGCGACGCTTCCACGCTCTTCTGCTTCCACGACACGCTCCAGAACTCTTTCAACTCGAGCTGACGACGTCCTGCTGCTCCAACACTTCGATCTACACCGGACGTCGGTAACGAAGAGCTTAATTAAGTTTACTAGGCTGATTCTGTAATACTTTTTATTGTAAACTTTCTCGAACGTATAGAATTGCCCGCAGAAAACGGTCAACGACCGTGGGCCTTGGAGTAGGAGTCGACACAGGCTCCGAACCAAGTAAAACGACCGTGTTAGCATTGTTTTTGTGTCTTATTTCCGCTGCGCACTTACTCTTTTTAAATCCGAACGATTTGTGACATTCACCCCCCCCTCTCTCGCATTTCTCGATCCAACAAGTGGTATCAGAGCGGAGAACTCAAACTTGGTGCAACCACCAGTTTGAAAATTTTTTGGATTTCTTTTGTGTTCTCTCTCATTTTTTTTTAAAAAAAATTTTTATATATTTTCGTTCGAGTTTTTATTTCAAGGTTGGTGCAACACCCCTTGAAATTTGTTTTTATTTATTGTTCCCGCACTACTAATCCAAGACCAAGTCTTGGAATATTTTTGTTGTTCTTTTGCTATTTCAGAAGTTAACAAATGGCCATCCAAGAAGGTTTTAGCACCGCCAGACCTCCACTTTTCAGTGGAGAAGACTTTCCTTACTGGAAAAGTCGAATGGAGGTCCACCTGAAAACTCAGGTGGACATGTGGATAATCATCCAGTCTGGACTGATGATTCCCACAAATGCTGAAGGCGTACCACAAAACTACTCAGAGTGGGACACTGCCCTTAAACGCAAGATTGAAGCTGACGCCAAAGCAACTCAGACCCTTCAATGCGGACTGACAAAAGAGGAGCTGAACCGCGTAGGCCCATTCAACAGTGCCAAGGAGCTATGGGCTAAACTGATCGAGCTCCACGAAGGAACTTCAGATACGAGGATCAGCAAACGGGACCTGCTACTGAACAAGCTCTTCAATATCAAAATGGCAGATAACGAGACAGCAGCCCAGCTCCACGCCAGAATCCAGGAACTGATGAACGGGCTTCACGCAATAGGTCATCAGGTTCAAAACCGTGATCTTATAAGGTATGCCCTAAACGCGTTCCCTAGGACCACCTTGTGGGCATCTATGGTAGATGCATACAAGGTCTCTAGGGATCTTTCAAAAATTAAGTTAGATGAGTTATTTTCTGAACTTGAGCTGCATGAACAGACTAACTGCAATCTGGTCGAGAAAAGTATAGCTTGCTTTGCAGGGAAAACAGGAAAGACGACCAAGAAGAAAACTCAAGTTGAACCTGAATCTACCTCGGATTCAGAAACAGAAGATCAAGAAGAAGATCAATCTGAACTGGTCCGGCTAGCTCGAAGCTACTACAAAAAGTTGAAGAACCAAACCAACACACGGAGAACAAGCCGAAGAAAGGACGGACAAGCTGAACCGGCAACTGACAAACAAAAGCCCAACGTAACCTGCTACGAATGCAAGAAGAAGGGCCACTACAAGACTGAATGTCCAAGTCTAAAGGAGTCCAAAAAGACCAGAAAGAAGAAGGTACTCCAGGCAACCTGGGACGAGTCTTCCTCAGAAGAAGAAGAAGAAGCACCCCAGTCCAATCTTCTAGCCCTGACCGCTTCGGATCAAATCGATACTGACTCAGACTCGGACCGAGACGACGGCAAGCTGACATTCTCCGACGACGGCGAAATAAGGGTAACGGGTTTTTCAAAATTGCAATTGAATTCGCTTATTTCCTATCTATCCCGAGATATGGTGAAAGCCAAACTCCGAATCGAGTCCCTCCGACAGGAAGTAAAACTCCTGAAAGAGAGAGCTGATTCTAAATCCTTAACTGAGAAACTTCAGGAAGGAACCCCTGATCAAGTTGAAAAACTTGAATCAGAGAATTCCTCCCTAAAAACTCAAGTTAAGGACTTAAGAACAGCTTTAGAACGATTCACTTCTGGTTCCAAGAATCTTGATATGATTCTGGGAAAACAGAAGTCTGTTCTAAACCGATCCGGACTTGGCTATAGAACCAAATCTCGGCAAAGATCTTACTTTGCTGTACTGAACCAGTCAAGACCTAAGGTTCAGGCATGGGTGCCAAAACTGTGCCTGACTAAACCAACTGGTTCAAATCAATTTTGGATCCCCAAGGACAAGATTCACATCTTGCCTAACCCATACAGAGGCTTTAGTCTAGGGGGAGCCAAAATCAAAACAATTTTTATAATTAGATAATTTTTTTTAATTGATTGATTGTTTGTTTATTAAATTTTTTTTTCAAATTGTCATGCTTAGATTTAAGGAATACTTAGATTTAAGGATTAAATTACTTGAAACTTGAAAACATAGTATTGGGAGGAGGTGAGATGATAGTACGTTGGGGAAACCAACTCTAATAAGATCAAGTCTACTTGGTCTCTTTAGACTGGTGAAACTAGCCGAAGCTACCGATCCAAGACCCAAGCTAGTTAGACCAGAAAATGACTTAATTTAATTTGAAAATGAAATTTCATTAAAAGGCTTTGTCAAGGAAAGGGTGGATGATCCCATAAGGCTACGGCCAAAGAAGGCCTAGTGCCTCGCCAAGACCTGGAAGCCAATTTCTGAAATTCAAATTCAAATTACCTTTTGTCAAATTCGAATCTAACTCAAAGTTCAAATAATTATAGATTCTAATCTGTTTTCAAACCTATCTCTTTTTCGAAAAACTCTTAATCTGTTTTCAAAATTTCTACTTCTTAAACTCATTTCTTTTTCAAAAATCACTTAATCTATTTTTCAAAATTTCTAAACTTATTTGTTTAAAAATCTGTTTTCAAAAATAAAGAACTTTTTCGAAAATAAATTGAAATTCCTTTTCAAAACTAATTTCTACTCTCAAACCTGTCTCACAAAAACCTTAAGGTTAACGTGATTGAAAACCCTAGACTGGGGTGAGACAGACTAGGAAGTGAAACTCAATTTAAGCTATCCCTAACTTAAATTGGATCCAAATCATCAAAAATTCTTTATGTGTAGGAACATAAAGATTTGGACCAATGGATGTTAGATAGCGGGTGCTCCAGACATATGACTGGGGACAAATTGAAGTTCACCAAACTCAAGTTCAAAAACCTAGGCTCAGTGGCATTTGGTAACAATGCTACACTCAAGGTAATTGGGTCAGGTAATATTGAACTTAAATCCAATTTCATTATTAAGAAAGTTCTATTGGTGGAAAACTTCAATTTTAACTTACTTAGCATAAGTCAGTTATGTGACTCTGGTTATTTAGTTACTTTCAACAATTCTAATTGCCTGATTAGAAATGCACAAGACTCAGAAATCATGCTTAAGGGCACTAGGAAAAACAATGTATACACTATAAATCTTCCCCTTATACCCAAATGCATGTTAACACAGTTAGAACAATCAAAACTCTGGCATAGGAGATTAGGTCATACCAATCTAAGAACTATCTCAAAAATTACCCAACTTGGCTTAGTCAAAGGTGTCCCCAAAATTAAGAATAATGAAAACCTAATATGTGAATCCTGTAATCAAGGCAAACAAACCAAGTCTAGTCACAAATTGATCCAATCTGATCAAACCAAACCACACTTGAGCTCCTATACCTTGACCTATTTGATTCACATGGAGCCAAGTCACTAAGTAGAAACCGATACTGCTTAGTGATAATTGACGACTACTCTAGGTTCACCTGGGTCAGGTTTCTAAAGACCAAAGATGAAACCCTGAACCTATTTAACAATTTTTGTAAATTGATTGAAAATCAAAATGATACCAAAATCAAAAGACTTAGGTCTGACCACGGGGGAGAATTCGAGAATCAAAGATTCGAAGAATTCTGCAAAGTAAATGGATATAAGCACGAATTTTCGTGTCCTAGAACCCCCCAACAAAATGGCATAGTAGAAAGGAAGAATAGAACCCTACAGGAAGCTGCTAGGGCTATGCTCAATGAATTTGACCTACCTAACCACTATTGGGCAGAAGCAATTAGCACAGCTTGCTATATCCAAAATAGGATTCTGCTTAATAAAAGGATTAATAAAACACCGTATGAACTTTACTACCATAGACTTCCAAACCTACACTATCTTAGAGTCTTTGGATGCAAAGTCCATATTCTTAATACCAAAGACTATCTTGAAAAATTCCAATCCAAGTCAAACCCAGGTATCTTTTTAGNACCTGGAAGCCAATTTCTGAAATTCAAATTCAAATTACCTTTTGTCAAATTCGAATCTAACTCAAAGTTCAAATAATTATAGATTCTAATCTGTTTTCAAACCTATCTCTTTTTCGAAAAACTCTTAATCTGTTTTCAAAATTTCTACTTCTTAAACTATTTCTTTTTCAAAAATCACTTAATCTATTTTTCAAAATTTCTAAACTTATTTGTTTAAAAATCTGTTTTCAAAAATAAAGAACTTTTTCGAAAATAAATTGAAATTCCTTTTCAAAACTAATTTCTACTCTCAAACCTGTCTCACAAAAACCTTAAGGTTAACGTGATTGAAAACCCTAGACTGGGGGTGAGACAGACTAGGAAGTGAAACTCAATTTAAGCTATCCCTAACTTAAATTGGATCCAAATCATCAAAAATTCTTTATGTGTAGGAACATAAAGATTTGGACCAATGGATGTTAGATAGCGGGTGCTCCAGAACATATGACTGGGGACAAATTGAAGTTCACCAAACTCAAGTTCAAAAACCTTAGGCTCAGTGGCATTTGGTAACAATGCTACACTCAAGGTAATGGGTCAGGTAATATTGAACTTAAATCCAATTTCATTATTAAGAAAGTTCTATTGGTGGAAAACTTCAATTTTAACTTACTTAGCATAAGTCAGTTATGTGACTCTGGTTATTTAGTTACTTTCAACAATTCTAATTGCCTGATTAGAAATGCACAAGACTCAGAAATCATGCTTAAGGGCACTAGGAAAAACAATGTATACACTATAAATCTTCCCCTTATACCCAAATGCATGTTAACACAGTTAGAACAATCAAAACTCTGGCATAGGAGATTAGGTCATACCAATCTAAGAACTATCTCAAAAATTACCCAACTTGGCTTAGTCAAAGGTGTCCCCAAAATTAAGAATAATGAAAACCTAATATGTGAATCCTGTAATCAAGGCAAACAAACCAAGTCTAGTCACAAATTGATCCAATCTGATCAAACCAAACCACACTTGAGCTCCTATACCTTGACCTATTTGATTCACATGGAGCCAAGTCACTAAGTAGAAACCGATACTGCTTAGTGATAATTGACGACTACTCTAGGTTCACCTGGGTCAGGTTTCTAAAGACCAAAGATGAAACCCTGAACCTATTTAACAATTTTTGTAAATTGATTGAAAATCAAAATGATACCAAAATCAAAAGACTTAGGTCTGACCACGGGGGAGAATTCGAGAATCAAAGATTCGAAGAATTCTGCAAAGTAAATGGATATAAGCACGAATTTTCGTGTCCTAGAACCCCCCAACAAAATGGCATAGTAGAAAGGAAGAATAGAACCCTACAGGAAGCTGCTAGGGCTATGCTCAATGAATTTGACCTACCTAACCACTATTGGGCAGAAGCAATTAGCACAGCTTGCTATATCCAAAATAGGATTCTGCTTAATAAAAGGATTAATAAAACACCGTATGAACTTTACTACCATAGACTTCCAAACCTACACTATCTTAGAGTCTTTGGATGCAAAGTCCATATTCTTAATACCAAAGACTATCTTGAAAAATTCCAATCCAAGTCAAACCCAGGTATCTTTTTAGGATACTCTACAACAAGTAGAGCTTATAGAGTCTACAACAAAATAACTAAGAAAATTGAAGAAACAACCAACTTAATATTTGATGAAGAAACTTACCCAAAATCTGATAATTCTGACTTAGCTTCACCAAATACTGATCAAGAAGATAACTCTGAAATCCTAACTGAGCCCTTTAATGACTTAACAATTAAACCAACTTCTGAATCAGTTGAACCAACCAATGAACCCAGAATTGAACTTATTGGACCAGCTGGACCTGAAGCTGAGCCAAGTACTAGAAAAACCAAGAAACCCAGACTCAGTCACCCAACTGACCAAATTGTAGGTGATCCAACCTTAGGAGTCAGAACTAGAGCTTCCTATAGAAATCTTAGTCAAATAGCCATGATTTCAAAGATTGAACCTAAGACTATTGAGGAAGCCCTACCTGATCCTGACTGGATCTTAGCCATGCAAGAAGAGTTAGCCCAATTTGAGAGAAACCAAGTCTGGGAGTTAGTACCTAAACCTAAGGGCAAATCCGTAATTGACACTAAGTGGGTATTTAGGAATAAGTTAAACGATCAAAGTGAAATAGTCCGAAATAAAGCCCGCTTAGTAGCTAAGGGATTCAGCCAAGTAGAAGGGTTGGATTATGATGAAACCTACGCCCCTGTAGCTAGACTTGAGTCTATTAGGATGTTACTAGCCTTTGCATCCCATAAAGGATTTAAATTATACCAAATGGATGTAAAGTCAGCCTTCTTAAATGGGCTCATTAAGGAAGAAGTTTATGTAGGACAACCCCCAGGATTTGAGGATATAGAAAAACCCGATCATGTCTACAAACTTAGTAAAGCCCTTTATGGACTAAAACAAGCACCCAGAGCCTGGTATGAAAGATTATCCAATTACCTGATCTCTAAAGAATTCAAACAAGGTCAAATTGACCCAACCTTGTTTGTTAAAATTTTAGAAAAGGATATATTTGTTGCCTAAATTTACGTAGATGATATAATATTTGGATCAACTAACTCTAAATTTCTAAAAGAATTTGTAACAATAATGGAAAATGAGTTTGAAATGAGTTTAGTTGGGGAACTCAACTTTTTCCTAGGGTTACAAATCAAACAAACTAAGGATGGAAATTATGTACATCAATCTAAATATGCTAAAGAACTAATTAAGAAATTTAAAATGGATAACTCTAAAAGTATAAGTACCCCAATGGCCACAAATGTGAAAATAGATAATGACCCTGATGGTAAACCAGTAGACCTAAAACTTTATAGAAGTATGATAGGAAGTCTACTATACCTTACAGCCAGCAGACCTGATATACTTTTTTCAGTAGGAATGTGTGCTAGGTACCAAACCTGTGCTAAGGAAACTCACTTAGCAGCCCTAAAAAGAGTTTTAAGATACATTAAGGGCACCCTAAATGTAGGGATTTGGTACCCTAGGACTTCATCCTTTAAGTTATCAGGATACTCTGATTCTGACTATGCTGGTTGTAAATTAGATAGAAAAAGTACAAGTGGAAGCTGTCAACTTTTAGGAAACAACTTAGTAAGTTGGTGCAGTAGAAAGCAACACTGTGTTGCTCTATCCACAACTGAAGCTGAATATGTAGCCTTAGGAGAGTGTGTAGCTCAACTCCTATGGATGATGCACACCCTTAAGGACTTTCAGCTAGACTACAAACAGACCCAAGTCAATATTGACAATATTAGCTCAATTAACTTAACTAAAAACCCAATACAATATTCTAGAACCAAACACATAGAAGTAAAACATCACTTTGTAAGAGATCACGTAGCTAGGGGTGAAATAGTCCTTAAGCATGTAGACTCCAAGTCCAACCTAGCTGACATATTCACTAAACCCCTACCTGAATCTGAGTTTAGCTCACTAAGAAGGCAACTAGGATTATGCTTAGTAGAATAGAATCATTTGGTTTTTACTTTAATTTTAAAATGTTTTAAATTGATTTTAAAATGGTGTTTATTTTAAACGTTTTCTTACTTAATCTTAAAAAGTGTTACTTTGGTTTTAAAATTTTTTTTCTTGACTTAGTTTTATTTCAAAAACTACCCCCTTCAAAACTAGGGTTTTCTTCGAAATGGACTTAGCCTAGGCTCTAACCCTAGAATTGCATGCACCTATAGATCTAGAAGCCATCATCTCACAAGCACCTTAGGGTACTTTGAGTGATAACCTAGAAAGGGTTGAGATGCTTAAGTCTTTGCCTCAATTCAAGATGCTTTAAGTCAGTACATCTGCAGTAATTGGGGCACTAAATACAACTTATACAGCAATCAAGTTAAGTGTCAAGATTAGAAAATCTAACTTGAACAAAAACACTTAACTTGACTAACCCTAGCAAAAGCTACTGTTTATAACAGTTAGTAAGTAGCTAATAGGGTTAGACACGTCATTAAAGATTTAACCAGACTTAGGTCCTAGCTCGATTCAGTACAGCAAATGCTTTATTTAATTATTGCAAAAATTTTCTGCATTTTTTTTGATATATGACAAAGGGGGAGAGTTGGAAAGGAAAGAGGGAAACCAAAAAAAAAGTTTTTTTCAAATTTTTTCCTTTATTCAAAAAGTTTAACCTCAAAGTTAGAAGCTTAAATTTATCCTGTAAAAATTTCTAAACTCTGAATTATTTCTAAGCTTAGTTTTTTTTGCTTAAAATTTCTAACTCTGAAGTGTTATTAATTTTTGCTCAAATTATTTTTTGAAATTTTTTTTCTAAATCTGAAAATCTTTCTAAAGTCTGAAAATTTTCTAAGTCTGAAATTTTTCCAAAACTGAAAATTTTCTAAGTCTGAAGTTTTTCCAAATCTGAAAATTTTCTAAGTGTGAAATTTTTCCAAAACTAAAAATTTTCTAAGTCTGAAGTTTTTCCAAAACTGAAAATTTTCCAATGTCTGAAATATTTCTAAAACTGAAAATTTGTCTAAAGTTTTCTAAGCCTTCCAAACTTAGAACATCTTTTCGAAAAACTTAGCAGATTTCCCAACTTATTATCAAAACATGAAATCTTCTAAGTACTTAACTCACATCACCTATTTTTGAAAAACCTAGGGGGAGATTTCTTCCAGGGGGAGGGAATCTAACTTAGGATTTTAATTTCAACATTTTTGTTTTCCCTTAACTTTTTGAACTAGGTTGTCATATATCAAAAAGGGGGAGATTGTTGGTGCAGATTGCACCCAAGTCAAACCTGTGTTTTGATATTGGCAAAAGGGTTCAAAAGTTAAGGGTTACTTGTTGTTTAACAAGTTTCTTGAGTGTACAGGAAAAGCCCTAGCGAAGAAATGTTAGGCACTGGCGAAGGACTACCAGACAGGAAAAGCCCTAGCGAAGGAATGCTAGGCACTGGCGAAGGACTGCCAGACAGGAAAAGCCCTAGCAAAGGACTGCTAGGCTCTGGCAAAGGACTGCCAGAATGGACAAACCCTAGCGAAGGAATGCTAGGCCCTGGCAAAGGGCTGCCAGAAGAAAAGACCTAGCAAAGGGCTGTTAGGCACCAAGCGAAGGGCTGCTTGGTACTCAAGACCTGGCAAAGGACCGTCAGGCAAAAGTCCAACTGGAGGATCCGGTTGGCACCAGGTAAATTCTCCCGAGAGGAGTAGGTGAGGACGCGTTCCCCTTGAGGGAACATTAGGCGTCGGTTCGACCTAGGGCTCCATTTTGGAGACCAAAGTCAGAACCAAGACAGCTAAGGCTGTATAAAATAATAATATAATTGTTATTTGGACTAACCCTGGATGCAGGATCGAAGGACTGAGTATCTGCAGCTCAGAGAGCCTCAAAGGAGTGAGGCAGAAGCTGAGCAGGGCGCCCCGGACGATCCGGGCACCCCCAAGGTCAACCCAAGTCTGTAAGAACCTCAACGCGCTTCGCCCCGCTTGTCGCGGGCGCCCCGCGTGTCGCGGGCGCCCCCACTGCCTGCTGCCGAAGCGCATCCCTGCGAAGCTGAGGAGATGAGGCTTTGACCGGTCAATGCGGGCGCCCCGAGCCATCCGGGCGCCCTGGTCAAATCGGATCCCGAGGATAAGGGGATCAGACGGCGACCGAGCAACAACCGGATCTGCTGCCACGTGGGGGGGCGCCCCCGTCGACCAGGGCGCCCCCAGGCCCTATATAAAGGGCCCTCGACCTCCTTCTTCAGAGCATCAATTACTGCGACGCTTCCACGCTCTTCTGCTTCCACGACACGCTCCAGAACTCTTTCAACTCGAGCTGACGACGTCCTGCTGCTCCAACACTTCGATCTACACCGGACGTCGGTAACGAAGAGCTTAATTAAGTTTACTAGGCTGATTCTGTAATACTTTTTATTGTAAACTTTCTCGAACGTATAGAATTGCCCGTAGAAAACGGTCAACGACCGTGGGCCTTGGAGTAGGAGTCGACACAGGCTCCGAACCAAGTAAAACGACCGTGTTAGCATTGTTTTTGTGTCTTATTTCCGCTGCGCACTTACTCTTTTTAAATCCGAACGATTTGCGACATTCACCCCCCCCCCTCTCTCGCATTTCTCGATCCAACACAAAATAAGAGTAAGTTCTAAAACCTATGGCAATTTCACAATTAAACAATAAAAACATAGGTCAAACATAGATTTTAGCAATTAAAATAATCAATAAAATGGTACTTATCAGCGATCAACTGTATAGGAGGGCCTTTGCGCGACCTCTCCTTAAGTGCATCGGGCCGGAGGAGGCCGACTACGTGATGAAGGAGGTGCATGAAGGTATATGCGGGAGTCACATTGGGGGGAAATCCCTGTCCAGGAAGATTATTTTGGCAGGGTACTTTTGGCCTATCCTCCAAGCCGATGCTCTCAAGTTCGTGGATGGGTGTGAAGCCTACCAAAAACATCAACATGTGACTCACCGCCCGACGGAGCCCCTGTAAGTCTCTATAGTGTCCTGCCCTTTCGATCAATGGGGGATGGACATTATGGGCCCCTTTCCCATTGGGCCACAGCAGAAGAAATTCCTGCTGGTCCTCGTTGATTACTTTTCCAAATAGATAGAAGTCGAACCTCTGGCGAACATCACGGAGGCGGCAGTGATGAAAGTCCTATGGAGGGACATTGTCTGCCGGTACGGCATCCCTCACAGGCTGGTGTCGGACAATGGAAGACAATTCTCAGGATGCAAGTTGAAAGAATGGTGCGAAGGGTTGGGCATTCAACAAGCCTTTACCTCAATCGCCTACCCGCAGGGCAATGGATAAGCCGAGGTTGTCAATCGAGAAATCCTGCGGGGACTCAAGATAAAGCTGGACCACGTCGGAGGCAGCTGGGTCGAAGAGCTTCCTAGCGTCTTGTGGTCCTACCGTATTATCCCGCGAGAGGGAACAGGCGAGAGCCCTTTCCTACTGGTATACGGGGTTGAGGTCGTCATCCCAGTAGAGGTAGGAGAGGAGTCTGCCCGACGGCAAAACTATCGCAAGGAGGTCAACGATCAGGAGCGGCTGATTGACTTAGAGCTCATCTCGGAGGTGTGAGACAAAGTCGTGGCTCGGTTGGAAGCATATCGACGAAGGATGCAGCAAGCCTATAATCGTCGGGTGATCGCCCATAGCTTTGAAGTTGGTGACAGAGTCTGGAAAAGGATCAAACCGGTCGGTGACCTTGGGAAGCTGGAGCCGCAGTGGGACGAACCATATGTTATCGTTAAAAAGCTCACCAGGGGTAGCTATTATCTAGAAGACAATAAAGGCAAGAGGCTGGAAAGGTCATGGCATGCCAACCATCTCCGCCCTTATCATACCCGGTGAGGTATTGCGTTGTTTGTTTGCTTACTGTATTCTTCATTTTCACTGCCTTGAAGTTCCATAAATAAAATGCGTAAATGGAATATTATGCAGAGAGCTCTGAATCTCAATTGTGTAAAACCCTACTGCCTCTTGGTGAGTAGGCTTGGCCTCGGAGCTGCACATGCCCGGCCAAGAGCTGCAAAATCCTACTGCCTCTCGGTGAGTAGGCTTGGCCTCGGAGCTGCACATGCCCGACCAAGAGCTGCAAAATCCTACTGCCTCTCGGTGAGTAGGCTTGACCTCGGAGCTGCACATGCCCGGCCAAGAGCTGGAAAATCCTACTGCAGAACCCTACTGCCTCTCAGTGAGTAGACTTGGCCTCGGTGCTGCACATGTCTGGCCAAGAGCTGAAAAACCCTACTATCTCTAGGTGAGTAGGCTTGGCCTCGGTGCTGCCCATGCCAAGCCAAGAGCTACAAAACCCTACTACCTCTCGGTGAGTAGGCTTAGCCTCGGAGCTACACCTGCTCAGCCAAGAGCTGCAAAATTCTACCGTCTCTCGATGAGTAGGATTGGCCTCAGTGCTGCATGATAAGTACTATTTTGTTGACTATTTCAGACTTTAAAATCCATGTTTAACCCCTATTTTGCATGTTTAACTTTAAATTTACCCTCGGTTATATAGATTAGCTTTATTTTGGGCTTTATTACAAATCTTTATACATTTAAATTATTTTGCCACTAAATTATTGATCTATTCTTATAGGCATGAAAGGATCATGGACCGAGATCAAGAATGGTCAAGATCAGGCTCAGATCAAGGCGATCAAGCTCTAGAGAACTGTGAGCCATCCATTCAGAAGTTAAGCAGATCTCGATCATCCAGGGCAAATCAGATAGATCCCAGCTGAGGAAAGGTAGATCTGACCTTCATAATGAGATCTGAAAGTTTAGGGGTAAATCGGAGAAAATCCAGCCGTTGGATCAAGCCAAGAGGATCTAGATCGTCTATTCAAAGATAAGGCTGATCTGGACCATCCGCTAATAATCTGGTGAATCCAACCTGGGGTTAAGGTTAAATAAGCACTCTGATCAAGATCTGAAGGTTTCATCCAAATCAGAGATCATTCAGCCGTTGGATCAAGATCAGAGGGCTCTAGACTGTTCATTCAAAGATCAGGTTGATCTGGGACATCCATTGCAAATCTGAAAGATCCAAGCTACCCCGAGGCAGATCCTGACCCCTGATCAACATCATCAAATTTTGGTTCAGATCGGATGAGATCCAACCGTTGGATTGAGTTAGGCAAATCTAGGTCGTCCATTGCTAAGTATTTAATCAAAACTTCTCCACAGAGCACAGTGTCAGGTCTTCGCCGCAAGCCTTCGTCTTCTTCGATAGTTCTTCATTTCTTCTTCAGTTTTCTTCAATCCAAGGGCGCGACCACCTCAATTCCTTCATTAGATCGAGTGCTAGATCCTTGGGAAGCTGCTGCTATGAAGATTCCAGCTCCGAATTGGCCAAAAATAGAGCCGAGTGAGGGTTTCCTCGGTTCTGCCATTGATTGCTTCGATCTTGGTTTTGTTCCATCCTTCATCCATCCGAGCTATCTGGAGGGGTTCTCTGGAGTGCTTGGTTCATCCCCACACCATCAGCGCAAATGGACAAGGCCAGATTAAGGAAATCGAATGGGTTTCAGCTTGGATCAGAGCGGAAGCTGGATTGATTCACAGAGACTATTTTTCCATTAATTTGCTGAGCTTAGGGGTTCGAGGCTCACCCTTGTGTGACGGCAAGGAGTACTCGAGCTAAGGGAGTGATTGAGGCTTAGTTTACTTAGCGAATTTTCAATTTGTTAGCTGTAATTTCGATTTCTGAATTCTGTTTCATTTTTGCACTTGTATCAGCTGTTTCAATTTCGTTTCTTGAATTGTTCTGCAGTTAGTAGCCTTTCAATTCCGCATTAGGATCAGATAGAAGCCTGTTAGTGATCTATTACATTTAATTTCAGTTTGTTACATAGTTAAATTCCTGCGTATCAGTTTGGTTTCAGTTTTGCACTGTTTCATTTTCCTGTTCTAGCGTATCAACTTCAATTTCTACCACTTAGTTTTAGTTTTGCAATGTTTCAATCTTCAGTTCCTAAATTTGCATCAAGTGAATTTTAGTTCTTAGGAATCTTATGTGGACATTAGCTTGGAGCAATCGATTTCAGTTGTTGTTTGGTTGTAGCATCCCAATCGGTTTTTGAAATTTGTTAGCTGTAATTCCTACAATTTCTTCATTTATAGCTTTGATTTCCAAGTTGAGTTGCATCAATGTTATTTCCGAAGTGTTAGCCACAGCTTTGGTACTTAGTTTCCATCTTCGGCACATAGACCTTTACCTTCTTCCTTTGGTATCAAGTTGGTGTCAACTTTCATCTTTGTATCAAGAGAAGCTTGGGCATTGATTGGTACCAAGTTAATTGCAACTTTTAGTGTGTTTTGGAGTTTGAAATCAGTTAGTATTGCATTTGGTTGTTTCGGAACCTTCTCATCATGTATGCATTAATTTTCTTCTGAATCCTGTAGCTAGCTTTCATTTGCTTGTTTGAGTTTGATTCCGGAGGCAAGATCTTGCATTAGTTCAATTGGAAATTTAGCCACTATTTTTATTACTTTGTGTAGTATCTAGTTGCATTTGAATTCAAATTTGCTCGTCCAAATTTGGTTAAGTTGCTTTGGTTAATTAGGTTTTCAATTGATTGAGTTGTTAATTTCCATCACTTCGTGTAGTTCATTAGCTAATCCCTTTCTTTTCATTGCATTTTCATTTCTATTTGCAATCCAAACCCACGTTTTATTTGAAACCCAAAAAATATCAACGACACATAAATTCGAGCTAGAATCAAACAACCTCAACTAGCCCTAGGAAAAATACTACCTGTGGCCCCTTTACTACATTTTCATTCTTTGATAGCAAAAAGGGTTTCCAGCTTTACACATATCTAAATTTTGAGATCCACATTTGTGACACCTAGTTCGGGACCATCAAAATTTTTGGCGCCATTGCCGGGGAGGCTACTAGTTGAGTTGTTTGATTTTTGCTTGTATGCTTATTTCATATCTTTCTTGATTCATTTTTGTGCTTACTGCTATATCTTGTGATTTATTTTACTTGTTTCAGTTTTCTATATACTTTTACTGCGATTTGTTTTTGATTTTATGACCAGGTCTACAGGTGGTGATCTTGAAGAATTTGACCCTGAGATTGAGAGAACTTTCAGAGTAAGAAGGAACCAAGGCACACTTTCAGAGACCATTGATATTCCTTCTCTTCAGACTTTTCCCACTCACTCAGGCATTATCATGGCAGACCACCAGAAGACTATGAAAGAACTCACAGCACCAGATGACACTTTTCAGTATTCCAGCATTGCTTATCCAGAATTGGCTGGAGATTTTGAGCTCAGATCTGGACTCATTCACTTGCTACCTAAGTTTCAAGGATTATCTGGAGAAGATCCAAATAGACACCTGTATGAGTTTCACGTTGTATGCTCCACCATGAAGCCTCAGGGCATTTCAGAAGAAGATATCAAGCTGAGAGCTTTTCCCTTTTCCCTGACCGGAGCAGCAAAAGACTGGTTTTACTACTTACCTACTGGGCATGTGTCTAGCTGGATTTCGATGAAGAAGGCGTTTCTAGAGAAATATTTCCTACCCTCCAGAACTGCAATTATCAGAAAAAACATTTGTGGCATTCAGCAAGTGGTGGGGGAGACACTTTATGACTACTGGGAGAGATTCAACAAGCTTTGCTCCAGTTGCCCACAGCACCAGATCAGTGAGCAGTTACTTATCCAGTACTTTTATGAGGGCTTATTGCAGATGGACAGAATTATGATAGATGCTGCAGCTGGAGGAGCCCTAGTGAACAAAACGCCAGAATAAGCTAGGGAGCTCATTTCAAACATGGCTGAGAATTCACAACAGTTTGGGAGCAGAGCATTGACCACTAGAGGAGTTAATGAAGTCCAGGTGGCTTCTAATGAGCAGAAAGAATTTAGGAATGCATTGGTAGAGCTCACATCAGTGATGAAGCAAATGGGTCTTAATAATTCAAGCCAAAATTCCAACTCCTCAGAAACTCCACAAGCTAATCAAGTGATGAGGGTATGTGGAATTTGCTCTAGTCAAGAGCATAACTCAGATTCATGTCCCACCCTCCAACAAGACGAGTCAGTAGCGGCATTGGTTAGGGGACAATTTCAACCTCAGAATAACCCCTACTCTTCTACTTATAATCCTGGTTGGAGGGATCATCCAAATCTGAAATATGGGAATTCTTTTTACCAACAAAACCCCTCACAACAGCAATTCCAGCAATCACCACAGCAGCTCCAGCAAACACAGCAAAACCAGCAAGTTTTTCAGCCTTCGAACCAGAATTTCCAGCTTACATTTCAGCCAAATTTCCAGCAAACTCAGCAGCAGTTTCAGCCCCAATTTCAGCAATTCCAACCTCAATTCCAGCCAATGCAGCAAGGGCAGCAAGGTTTCCAAGCATTTCAAACTTTCCAACCTCAAAACCAGCAAGTTTTCCAGCCCTCACAGCCTTACAATCAGAATTTCCAGCCCTCGAATCAAAATTTCCAGCCTATTCAATTTCAGTCCTCACCACAGAATTTTCCACTTCAGAACCAGACTTTTCAGGGCTATAACTCTCAGCAAGGTTTCCAAGCAATTCAACCCTCTTATCAGCCCTATCAACAGCCAATTCAGCCCTCTTATCAGCCCCAACAGCCCTATTTTCAGGGATCCCAGCAAGTTCAACAATTTCAGCCTACTAATTCATCCTTTCAAGGTCAGTCAAGGCACTATGCTAACCAAGGAGGCTATGGAGGCTCTAGTGGAGGAAATGTGCCACAACAGAGGGTAGAAGAAATGTTTCCCGCCATACAAAACCTCGAGAGGCAAATGGGACAATTGGCTAGTAGGATAAATCAAAGTCAAGCTCAAGGATCAAGTCAATTACCTTCTCAAGTTATTCCCAATCCAAAGGGAAATGTTAGCGCTATTACTTTGAGGAGCGGGAAGGTTACTACATCTCAAAATGGTCCAAGAGCTGAAATTTCTGAAAATAGGGCAGCACCTCCATTTTCAGCACCAATCAGCCCTGAAACGCCTTCAAAATCAGTTGGTTCCACCTCTAGTCCATGCCTAACTCCTTCATCAAGCAATCCTGTGATTTTGGTGGAAAATGAAGGAGAAATCAGTGCCGAAACTAATTTTACAGCAGCTACTTCGCATGGGACAGCAGCTCAGAAATCAGCCCAAAAACTTCCAGCTCAAGAAGATGATTTGAGAGTCCCTTTGTCATTCCCTCAGCATAAAACACAAGCCAAAAGACAAGTGGAGGAGGAGAAGGCTAAGGAATACAATGAGCTAGTGAAACTTTTCAGTAAAGTAGAGATTAATGTACCTTTGTTGACCATGATTAAACAGATCCCTAAGTATGCCAAGTTTTTGAAAGATCTCTGTGTTCATAAGAAGAAACTTAAGGAAAATGAGTTGGTCAGCTTGGGGAAAAATATTTCAGCACTTATTCATGTCATACCTCAGAAGTGTGAAGACCCTAGAGTATTTACTGTATCTTGTGAGATAGGGAGCACCACATTCCATGATGCCATGCTAGATTTAGGAGCTTCCATAAATGTGATGCCCAGGTCAGTCTTCCAGATGCTTGGCATAGGCCCTTTACAGCCTACTGGTGTGGTGATACAGTTAGCAGACCGGAGCCAGACCCACCCAGCCGGTATAATTGAAGATGTTTTGGTGAAGGTAAAGGAGCTGATATTTCCTGCAGATTTTATATATTGGATATGGAGGGAGATTATCTCGCACACCGTTCTCCACTTATTTTAGGAAGACCCTTTCTGAAGACTGCTAGAACCAAGATAGATGTGTATGCTGGTACGCTTTCCATGGAGATTGGAGATACGGTAGTTCAGTTCAGCATTTTTGACGCTATGAAGCACCCGAGAGAGGACCACTCCATTATGAGCATGGATATTCTTGAGGAGTTAGAGGATACAGAGTTAGAGGCTGAGGGATTTCTACATGATTTTTCTGGAGGAGTTATTTGTTCAGAGGAGGCTGAGGGAGTATTTACTGCAGAGACTGAGGATATTTCAGAAGATATTTCAGATGCATTTCCAGCTGGAGAGGTTTTTCTAGGTGTAGGAGATTGCACAGAGCCCCAAGGATCACCTATTTCTATTGAGATTGATAGTGTAGGGGATTGCACAGATCCGCAAGGATCACTCATACCCACTGAGGAAGGCTAGATTGAACTGAAGCCACTACCAGGCCACTTGAAGTATGCATACCTAGGAGAGGAGCAGACTTTTCCCGTGATTATTGCACAGCATTTGGAGTCAGAGCAGGAAGAGAAATTATTGCAAGTCCTGAGGCATTACAAGAAGGCAATTGGGTGGACTTTATCAGATTACCAGGTATTAGCCCAGCTATCTGTATGCACAGGATATTTTTGAAAGACAATGTCAAACCCGTGAGACAACCACAAAGGAGACTCAATCTACTTATTTTGGACGTTGTAAAGAAAGAGGTGACTCGACTTCTACAGGCAGGTATCATTTACCCTATTTCTGACAGTCAGTGGGTTAGTCTCATTCACGTGGTGCCTAAGAAATCTGGAGTGACAGTGGTGGCAGATGAAAGCAACGAGCTAGTGCCCACCAGAGTTAAGAATTCCTGGAGAGTCTGCATTGATTACAGGAAGCTCAACAAGGTCACAAGGAGAGATCACTTCCCTTTACCCTTTATTGATCAGATGCTTGAAAGACTGGCAGGGAAGTCGCATTATTGTTTTTTGGACGGTTACTCAGGCTACTTTCAAATTTGTATAGATCCAGAGGACCAGGAGAAGACTACATTCACTTGCCCCTTTGGTACTTTTGCCTACAGACGGATGCCTTTTGGACTCTGCAACGCACCCGGTACATTTCAGAGATGCATGGTAAGTATATTTGGTGAGTTGCTAGAGCACTGTATAGAGGTATTTATGGATGATTTTTCAGTTTATGGCACGTCTTTTGATTCATGCTTAGAATATTTGTCTAGGGTTTTACACCGTTGCATTGAAACTAACCTTGTGCTGAATTTTGAAAAATGTCATTTTTTGGTGGAGTAGGGTATTGTACTTGGACATATAGTCTCTCGGAGAGGTATAGAGGTAGATCCTGCGAAAATCAGTGTTATTTCTTCTTTATCTTACCCCGTATGCGTACGGGATGTTCATGCTTTCCTTGGACATGCAGGTTTCTACCGCAGATTTATTAGAGACTTCAGCTTGATTGCTCGGCCCTTGACAAGACTTTTGCAGAAAGATGTTGATTTTCATTTTGATGATAAATGCAAGGAAGCTTTTCACAGACTCTGGGAGGCTCTTACCTCAGCTCCTATCTTTAAATCACCTGATTGGAATTTGCCATTTGAATTAATGTGTGATGCCTCTAATTTTGTAGTGGGAGCTGTTCTAGCACAGAGGGTTGATGGAGCACCTCATGTTATCTGCTACGCCTCCAAAACCCTAGATGCCGCCCAAGCAAACTACACCACCACTGAGAAGGAGCTTCTAGCCATTGTTTTTGCTTTAGATCGTTTCAGATCCTATTTATTGTGCTCACATGTTATTATTTTTTCTGATCATGCAGCTCTAAAATACTTGTTGAAAAAGCCTGATGCAAAACCTAGACTGATCAGATGGATGCTCCTACTCTAAGAATTTGACCTGGAGATCAGAGATAGAAGTGGAAAAGAGAACCTAGTTGCAGATCATTTGAGCAGACTTGAAGGAGATGGATCTCCTATCACTATTGACGATGATTTCAGAGATGAGCACTTGATTGCAGTGCATGGTGAGACACCGTGGTATGCAGACCTAGTTAATTTTCTAGTTGCACATGTTTTTCCCACTCACTTTTCTAAGGCTCAAAAAGATAAACTTAAAAGTGATGCAAAGTTTTATGTGTGGGATGACCCTTATTTATGGAAGTTTTGTAATGATCAAATAATTAGGAGATGCATACCAGATCATGAGTTTTCTTCTGTCCTTACATTTGTCATTCATCAGCTTGTGGAGGGCATTTTGGACCCCAAAGAACTGCTAGAAAAGTGTTAGAGTGTAGATTGTACTGGCCCACCCTATTTCATGATTCATATGACTTTTATAAAAATTGTGATAGATGTCAGCGAACTGGGAACATAGGAGCGAGACATGAGATGCCCCAAAATACTATGCTTTACTGTGAGATTTTTGATGTTTGGGGCCATCGCTGCACATGCCCGGCCAAGAGCTGCAAAACCCTACTGTCTCTCGGTGTGTATGCTTGGCCTCGGTGTTGCACATGCCCGGCCAAGAGCTGCAAAACCCTAATGTCTCTCGGTGAGTAGGTTTGGCCTCGGAGCTGCACATGCCCGGCCAAGAGCTACAAAATCCTACTGCCTCTCGGTGAGTAGGCTTGGCCTCGGTGCTGCACATGCCCAGCCAAGAGCTGCAAAAACCTACTGTCTCTCGGTGAGTATGCTTGGCCTCGGTGCAGCACATGCCCGACCAAGAGCTGCAAAATCCTACTGCCTCTCAGTAAGTAGGCTTGGCCTCGGAGCTGCACATGCCCGACCAAGAGCTGCAAAATTCTAGTGTCTCATGGTGAGTAGGCTTTGTTGGTGCAGGCAGCACCTAAGTCAAACCTGGGTTTTGATAATGGCAACGGGTTCAAGAGTTAAGAGGTTATTTTTATCTAATGTGCTTATTAAGTGTGCAGGAAACAAAGTCCTAGCGAAGGGCTACTAGGCACCTGGCGAAGGACTGCCAGGAAACAAAGTCCTAGCGAAAGGCTGCTAGGCACCTGGCAAAGGACTGCCAGGAAACAAAGCCCTAGCGAAGGGCTGCTAGGCACCTGGCGAAGGACTGCCAGGAATTGA
Organism: Boesenbergia rotunda; assembly: GCA_024364735.1. Classification (NCBI taxonomy): domain Eukaryota; kingdom Viridiplantae; phylum Streptophyta; class Magnoliopsida; order Zingiberales; family Zingiberaceae; genus Boesenbergia; species Boesenbergia rotunda. Next base: position 503,342 of record JAGFNQ010003700.1, on the reverse strand, counting down.
AAACCCAGCGAAGGGCTGCTGGGTAAAAGTCCAACCGGAGGAGCCGGTTGGCAAAAGGTAAACTCTCCTGAGAGGAGTAGGTGAGGACGTGTTCCCCGTCGAGGGAACAGTAGGCGTCGGTTTGACCTAGGGTTCTATATTGGAAAACCAAAGTCATAACCAAGACAGCTACGGCTGTAAAAAAAAATTATCTAACACTCTTACCTTGTTGTTTTGGAACTAACCCTGGATGCAGGACCGAAGGAACGAGTTTCTGCAGCTCAGAACGCCCTAAAGGAGAGGGGCAGCAGCTGGGCAGGGGCGCCCTGGAGGTCCCGGGCGCCCCCAAGGTCAAAGCAAACAACCAAGCAAAGAGTCGCTTCGAAACTACACTAGGCAGGGCGCCCTGGAGGTCCCGAGCGCCCTGAGTCCAAGCAAAGAAATGAACCGAAGCAAAAATCAATCATGAAGCCTGTTGACCAAGTCAAGCAGGGCGCCCCCAGTGTCCCGGGCGCCCCCGTCAGCTCCGAGCCCGATCCTGGAGGGATAAGGGCTGACCGAGTTTTGGATAGGGGTTTGCGGATCCAGAGGCACGTGGAGGCCACCCCCAACGTCCAGGGCGCCCCCAGGAGCACTATAAAAGGGGCTCGACCCCCAAGGCTTCAACACACAACTCTCGAACGCTTCAACGCTCTTCGCTCAAGCGCTCCACTCCGGAAATTCCCAATCTCGAGATTCTAGCGCCGACGACGACCCTCCACTCCGAAGCACGATCCACACCGGGCGTCGGTAACGAAGAGTAAACTTATTCTTTTTACTGCACTATTATTGTACAAATCTTTGTAAAACTTTGCGCATTATAGAATTGCCTACAGTAAACGGTCAAGGACCGTGGACCTTGGAGTAGGAGCCGACCGCGACTCCGAACCAAGTAAAAATCCTTGCGTTCTGTGTGTTTGTTTTAATTTCCGCTGCGTATTCTCTTAACTTCTAATCCAAAACATTTTCACGATATTCACCCCCCTCTATCGTGTTTTCTCGATCCAACAAGTGGTATCAGAGCGGGGAAACTCAAATTTGGTGCAACCACCAATTTGAGAGTTTTTCATATTTTTACGAAATAATTTTTTTTGTTTCCGATCGAATTTTTATCGTTAATCGAGGTTGGTGCAACACCACTCGATAAATTTTTTTTATATCTTCTTCCCACAGTGCTAATCCAAGACCAAGTCTTGGGACATTTTTTTTCGTTATCTTTATTTCAGAATAATTCCTAAATGGCCATGCAAGAGGGCTTCAGTACCACCAGACCACCACTCTTCAGTGGGGAGGATTTCTCCTACTGGAAGAGTAGGATGGAAGTCCACCTGAAAACTCAGGTGGACATGTGGATAATTATCCAATCCGGTCTGGAAATCCCAAGAAATGTTAAAGGAGTGCCACAACCTTACACCGAATGGGACGCCTCACTCAAAAGGAAGATCGAGGCTGATGCTAAAGCAACTCAAACACTCCAATACGGCCTAACCAAGGAAGAGCTGAACCGGGCGGGACCATTCACCAGTGCAAAGGAACTCTGGGGTAAGTTAATTGAGTTGCACGAAGGAACTTCCGATACTCGAATCAGCAAGAGGGACCTTCTGCTGAACAAGCTGTACACAATCAAGATGAACAACAACAAATCTGCAGCCCAGCTCCACGCCAGAATTCAGGAGCTGATGAACGGTCTACACTCAATCAATCACAAGGTAGAAAACCATGACCTGATCAGGTACACCCTTAACGCTTTCCCGAGAAACACGTTGTGGGCATCTATGGTAGATGCATACAAAGTTTCAAGGGACCTCTCTAAAATCAAATTAGATGAGTTGTTTTCTGAACTTGAATTACATGAACAGACTAACTGCACCTTGACCGAGAAAGGCATTGCTTTTGTTGCAGGTAAAACGGGAAAGATGGTCAAGAAGAAGCCTCAACCTAAACCCGAGTCTGACTCAGACTCAGATTCAGATATCAGCGAAGGAGATCGACCCAAGCTGGTTCGGCTAGCCCGGGACTACTACAAGGAGCTGAAAAATCAGACCAACAAAAGGAAAGTCAGCCGAAGAAAGGAAGAGTCAACTGAACCCTCAAATGAAAAGACCAAACCGAATGTGATCTGCTACGAATGCAAGAAGAAGGGTCATTACAAGACGGAATGTCCCAATCTGAAGGAGACGAAGAAGACAAGAAGAAAGAAGGCTCTTCAAGCTATGTGGGACGAGTCTTCCTCCGAAGAAGAAGAAGAGGCCCCACAGTCGAACCTGCTCGCTTTGACGGCTTCGGAAGAAATCAAGACCGAATCAGAATCGGAGCCGGACGACGGAAAGCTCACATTTTCAGAGGATGGTGAAATCACTGTAAGTGGGTTTTCTAGAATTCAATTAACCGAATTAATTGCCTATTTTTCTCGAGACTTGGCGAAAGCCAAAATCCGAGTCGAGTCCCTCCGACAGGAAGTAAAACTCCTAAAAGAGGGAGCTGACTCTAGATCCTTAACTAAGAAGGTTCAAGAAGGAACCTCTACTCAAGTTGAAAAACTTGAGAAAGAGAACTCCTCCTTGAAAACTCAAGTCAAGGACCTTAGAGCAGCTTTAGAATGATTCACCTCTTGTTCCAAGGGTCTTGACATGATCCTTGGAAAATAGAAGTCGGTTCTAAATCGATCCGGGTTAGGTTATCGAACCAAGGCTAGACAAAGAGCATATTATGCTGTACTGAATCGTTCTAGACCTAAAATTCAGGCATGGGTATCGAAACTATGTCTGAACAACCAAGCTGGACCAAATCAGTGTTGGATCCTCAAGGACAAGATTCATATCTTGCCAAACCATTATCGTGGCTTTAGTCCAGGGGAGCCAAATTAAAAACAATTTTCATAGTTAAATGAATTTCTTTTCTTGTTTAAATTGCATGATTGCTTGTCTATTTATTTTCTGCAATTTACCATGTTTAGACTTAGGAATGGTTAGATTAAGGACTAAACCAGTTAACTAAAATTTGAACAACATAGTATTGGCTGGCGGTGAGATAATAGTACGTTAGGGAAGTCTTTTCTAATAAGGTCAAGTATACACTACTTGGTCTCTTTAGACTGGTGGAAATAGCCGAAGCTACCGATCGAAGACCCAAACTAGTTAGACCAGAATTTTTCAAAAAGTAATTTTGAAAATGAAATTTCATTAAAAGGCTTTGGCAAGGAAAGGGTTGATGATCCAATAAGGCTACGGCCAAAGAAGGCCTAGTGCCTCGCTAAGACCTGGAAGCCAATTTTTGAAATTCAAATTCAATTTACTCTTGTCAAATTCGAATCTAACACAAATTTTCAGTTAATCGTAGATTCAAACACTCTTTTTCAAAATAAATTCAAAACCAACTATTTTCAAAATTAACTTAACTTTTTCAAAATTAATCATGATTTTTCAAAATAAATTCTTACTTCTATTCAAAACTTGTCTCACAAAAACCCATAAGGCTAACGTGGTTGACAACTCTAGAACGGGTGAGATGGTTAGATTTAACTTAACTAAAATTTATCTGATCCCTGTACTTTTGTTTAGTACGAACATTAAAGCCTGTAATTTAGAACTACGTTGACCTGATTATTGCTTGATTAATCTAGTTAATACTGGTCAAAACCATGGTCAAATTAGTCAAAACCATGGTCAAAATAGTCAAACTATGGTCAAAATAGTCAAACCATGGTTAAAATAGTCAAACTATGGTCAAAATAGTCAAACCATAGTCAAATGGTCAAACCGGTCAACAATACCTCAAAAACTGTCAACTTCTATACATCCCGGGCGCCCATGACCCCTCGGGCGCCCCCCCCCCATTCTCTTTCTCTTCGATCAAGACTGAAAAGTGTTAGTAATATGAGAGAAGTGTCCTAAGGCAATCGCCTTATGATTGTAATCATTTACTTTAATAAATGAATATTCACTATTTGAGTATACATGTTCATGTATTTGATTGAGATCTTGAACTCATTTACTGAATGTCCGTAATACAATTCACAGCATGAGAGAATTTGTGATGAATTCACAACTAGTGATTATCTCTACATGTGCAATTGTGAAGTATTGAAATTGTCCCTAGTCGATGAATTGATAAATACGGACACTATCAATTCTGTTGAGACTAGCATGGGTTATTCACTAATCAGCTGATTATCACTGGCTGGTGACATTGGGATGTCCGGAGATAAACATGGATGCTAGTTAAGGGAACTAGTTCATTGGAGTGACTGGCTGTAAAACTTCATATGGGAATCTACATGTAGATATGTCAATAAAGTTCTTACTGCAACTTAAGTGCGATGTTTCTTTGACTTGCGGTGTTCAAGTCATCTTGGTCACGGAGACTTATACTTTGACATCTTAAGCAAGCATCTCTAAGGAGTTGTGGACCCAGGATGATTGGGTATAAGCCGAAGTGCCCGAAGATGTTTGAACAACCTACAAAGGATTCACCACTCCTTGCGAGGAGATGTATACCCAAGGCCTATCGTCGGATTGTTACTCGAAGCCTCTGGCCAGAGCATAACATGTTCCGAGTATGAATCTCTAGAAAACATGAGAGTAATTAGAATCCGTTGGACGAGAAAGACATTACTTGGGCTAGGTGTGACGTAGTCAGCCTAGTGGGGACTGACACATAAAGACCGTGTCCTGAACCAAGTGGGTATAAGATGGTGAAGGGAATGAGGCATGACTCATTATAGCTGCTGAAGGGTTTCAGAATTATTTCTGAGGTCAACCGTTGATCTTTCGATTAATTGGGGGTCATGATGTACTACTAGGTGTCACTCATGATCGTTCTATAATTGGTTGATTATAGACGACCAACATAAATCGAAAGCCTATTTAGTCACACGCACTACGAGTAATCCGAGGGATTTAAAACGAGTTGAAAATTGGATTTTTCGATCAAGAGAAATAAGTCGAATCTGAATTTATCATAGGCGCACCGGAAGCTTAAAATGGCTAAGTCTTTTGAAGGCTTATTGGACGAATTAAATGAGTTTAATTCGCGAGGAGGCTGCTTGGTTTGGCCGGCCAAAGAGGGTCCCCACCCTCTTTGGTTTGGCCGGCCACAACAAGGAGGGAAACCAATTTATTTGGTTTAAATTATAAAATAAATCAAGCGCGATTTGTTTTATAAAATTATGGATAAATAAATTTATATAAAGAAATTTATATAAAGAAATTTATATAAAAGGATTTATTTTCATGGAAATTAAAATAAACCTTGGATTGGTTTATTTTATTTTATAAAATCAATTATGAATTGATTTTTCCATGATAAGAAAAATTTATATAATAAATTTCTTGTAAAAATTTATTCCATAATAAAAGGGGAGATATGTTTGTTTTTATTATAAATTTAGTTATAATAAAACTTGGCATAACTGAATAATTCATAGAAAAATTTATAAGATAAATTTCTTATGAAATTTTATTCCGTTAAAAGGGAGACTTAGCGATGGAGAGGCTACTATATAAAGGAACCAAGGCAAGGCTTTGAATCCCAATTAAGAGATCAAGTAGCAAGCCTCTCTTCCTCTCCTTCTCTCCCTCTCCCTCCTCTAGTGGGCGCCGGCCATAGAGGGACCTCCTAGGGTTGCCGTGAGCCATCTCCACCAAGAAGGTGCCGAAGAAGAAGAAGAAGTGGGTCGCGACTCCTTCCTTCCCCCGGAATCTTGATTCCGATACATGGTGGTTAGTTTTCCATCTCCCTCTCTTGATATTCTTGTTGTGCCTTTGGAGAATCTAGTAGTTCTTGTCGGCACGAAACTCGTGGCTTTGCGAAGTCATCCCGAAGAGAACTCGGCGTGGACGTGAATAGAGGCGGAGCTTCCAAGGGACGCTACGGTTGGATCTCGTCCCTTTCTACGAGTTACGCGAGGTATTAAGTAAATTAGTTTACTTTCTGCAAAATTTTAAATGTATGATCATGTCTCCACAACTTAAGGTTGCATGCTAGATACGTGGTTAAAATAATTTAAGAAATTATTTATGCTAAACCTTCCGCTGCACGTAATTAAATTTTAAAATTACGAACTCGTATCCATCTCAACATGCACCCGGTCCCAACAAAAAGTGCCTAGGCCGGGCACCCGGGTCCTCACGGGCGCCCCCAAGGACACGGTCAAAACATCAAAAGCTGCAGGTGGCAGTTTTGATCTGTCCCCGGATGCCCAGGCCATCACGGGCGCCCCCATCCAGCACCAGGTCACGGCAAACAGCTGCTAAAAGCAGATACCCTCTGACCCGAGCGCCCGGGACCTCCCGGGCGCCCGACCTAACACCACTATATAAACAACCCGAAACCCCCTCCTTTTGCCACACCTAAAACATTTCTTCTCTCTAACTCTTCTCCTTCCAAGGCGACCGAACGACCCTCTCGTGCCCACGACCACTCCACCTCGACCATGCCTCCTCGGACAACCACTCGGTATCATTTCTTTTGCATTAATTTCTTTATTATTTCTATCCTTAAACGCATGCTTCGTATTACTTTAGGAAACGTCGTGCAAGTCAATCAAACCCCGGGACCGAACCTAGCCCCGACCCTAGGTTCCCAACCTTGGAACTTTGCAATAAATTTTCTAGGACAACGTATAAACCTATAAAAATGAGTTACCTAAATAGACAATTTTTCACTCAATCCTATCCATTGGCCATGAATGTTATCAATTTTTACCAACTAGACAACCTTGTATTCTGCACTCATCCCATTAACACAATCTTATGTGCAAAATTCTACAACAACATAGTCAGACAAAATGACCTTATGTTTGTCACCACAGTTCAAGGGATGCCCTTGACAATAACACCCTCGTTGCTCAACAGATTTCTTGGACTACGACATTCTCAGTCCACCTTTTGCTGTTATCCTCCTAGAGATCCTCCCTTTGATGCTCCCTACTCTCACATTGACCTAGACACTCTATACTCCTACTTTTATAGGGATGCTAGAAACCCTTTGGCTAGACGATTTCAGTCTGTTGATCTTCAGGTCTAGGACTACGCTCTTTATAGAGTTCTAGTCCACTGTATTCTACCTTTATCCACTAGGGACGTCGCGACCATGCGACCATTCCACACCTTCCTACTGTACACATTGATCCATCACCTAGATATCGACATTGGACTCCACATGTTCCACACGATTCTATATGCATCCAGTGTTACCACTCAGGGGCGGGTATGCACCCCTTATTGCCACATCATCACCTCCATTCTTCATCATCACGGTCGTAATATCACCGATGGAGAGATGACTGAATTTGATGAGATAGGTTTTAGGAACTTTTCCCTAGCGGGCATAGAGGTCTCGGGTATCGGGGTTTTATCATGGAGACGTCAAAGAGCCGGGCCCCAGATCGACTCTGATGAGGAGATAGAGGTCGATGTCACAGATCTGGCGGCCGAGATTCGAGAGCAGATAGACGAGCCTCCACCTCCGACGACTGCCGAGATGCTAGCTCTACTTCGGACAGAGGTACACAGTCTTAGGGAGGAAGTAGAAGCTAATCACGCAAAGTATATGGATGCCCGCAGAGCCGATCGTGAGACTAGCGACGCACGGTATAATGAAATGATGTCGCTATTTCGATCCTGGCAGCCCAGCTCATCCGATCATCCCGGTCCTTCCTCCTAGTTCAGATTGACATTGTACTATTGACTGGTTGACTACCCCTACACAGTAGGGTTGACTTGTATTTGACTGTGGTGTGACTATGTTGGTCCTCGCTTTGACCAGTTGACTGATCTAGTTGACTAGTTGCTTTTCTTGATTATTTGAGCTTTATCAGTGACTATGTTTGGTAGAATAGGTTTACTCTACTTTTATTTTGATAAAACTGTTTTATTACTTATCAGTTTCTACTTAATTTGAAGAATTTTTTAAACCAATTTTTCGACTTAGTTTTTTCTAAAAAAAATTACCCCCTTCAAAACTAGGGCTTTTTCGTAAATGGACTTAGCCTAGGCCCTAACCCTAGAACTGCATGCACATATAGATCTAGAAGCCAGCATCTCACAAGCACCTTAAGGTACTTTTGATTGATAACCTAAAATGGGTTGAAATGCTTAGGTCTTTGCCTTAATTCAAGATGCTTTAAGTCAGTGCATCTGCAGTAATTGGGGCACTAAATACCAAATAAACAGTAATCAGGTTAAGTGTCAAGCTTAGAAAATTTAACTTGAACAGATCACTTAACTTGACTAACCCTAGCAAAAGTTACTATTTATAACAGTTAGTAAGTAGCTAATTGGGTTAGATAGGACCCGAAAGAGGAAATTCAAATTGATGTAGTTCAGTTCAAAATTTAGAATTGGTTCAGTACAGCATGTAACCCTGTTTATATCAATGAAATTTTTTATGCTATACGTTTTGTTGATATATGGCAAAGGGGGAGAGATTGAAAAGGAGAGAAAAGATTCTAAAACTTTTTAAGACTCTAAAAGTTTTTTTTCTAAAAAATTAAGTCTTTTATCTCCTATCTTTCAAAAAGTAAAATATTAAGTCTTTTATCTCCTATCCTTCAGTAAAGTTCTTTACTTTTCAAAGTTTATTTTTTGAAAATCAACACTACATAATTTCCAATCTTCATTTTTGAAAATTTTACGTTTCTAAGTTCAGTTTAAAAATTAACTTTACCTGATTTCTAAAGTTCTTTAACTACTTAAGTTCATTAACCCTACTTACTTTCAAAAATTTACTCCAAAATGTTAATTCAAAGTCTTTGGTGGGTTGAAAATTTTCTAAGTATAAAATTCAAATTCTTCTGAAAATTGTCCAACTCAAAATATTTTGAAAAATGGTTTCTAAACTTAAAACATTTTCTTAAAATTTTTTAAGTGTTAACAAAACTGAAAAGTTTTTTTTGAACTTAAAATTTTTCAAACCCCACGAACTTTTGAAAAACTCATAGGGAGATTTCTTCCAGGGGGAGGGAATCAAGTTTAGGTATTTTATCTATTTATCTGTTGATTAACTTAACTTTTTGAACCGGGTGGCCATAAATCAAAAAGGGGGAGATTGTTAGTGCAGGCAGCACCTAAGTCAAACCTGGGTTTTGATAATGGCAAAGGGTTTAAGAGTTAAGAGGTTATTTTTATCTAATGTGCTCATTAAGTGCACAGGAAACAAAGTCCTAGCGAAGGGCTGCTAGGAGGTTATTTTTATCTAATGTGCTCATTAAGTGCACAGGAAACAAAGTCCTAGCGAAGGGCTGCTAGGCACCTGGCGAAGGACTGCCAGGAAACAAAGTCCTAGCGAAGGGCTGCTAGGCACCTGGCGAAGGACTGCAGGAAACAAAACCCTGGCGAAGGACTGCAGGAAACAAAATCCTAGCGAAGGGCTGCTAGGCACCTGGCGAAGAACTGCCAGGAAACAAAGCCCTAGCAAAGGGCTGCTAGGCACCTGGCAAAGGACTGCCAGGAATTGAAAACCCAGCGAAGGGCTGCTGGGTAAAAGTCCAACCGGAGGAGCCGGTTGGCAAAAGGTAAACTCTCCTGAGAGGAGTAGGTGAGGACGCGTTCCCCGTCAAGGGAACAGTAGGCGTCGGTTCGACCTAGGGTTCCATATTGGAGACCCGAAGTCAGAACCAAGACAGCTACGACTGTAAAAAAAAATTATCTAACACTCTTACCTTGTTGTTTTGGAACTAACCCTGGATGCAGGACCGAAGGAACGAGTTTCTGTAGCTCAGAACGCCCCAAAGGAGAGGGGCAGTAGCTGGGTAGGGCGCCCTGGAGGTCTCGGTCACCCCCAAGGTCAAAGCAAACAACCAAACAAAGAGTCGCTTTGAAACTGCACTAGGCAGGGCACCCTGGAGGTCCCGGGCGCCCTGAGTCCAAGCAAAGAAATGTACCGAAGCAAAAATCAATCATGAAGCCTGTTGACCAAGTCAAGCAGGGTGCCCCCAATGTCCCGGGCGCCCCCGTCAGCTACGAGCCCGATCCTGGAGGGATAAGGGCTGACCGAGTTTCGGATAGGGGTTTGCGCATCCAGAGGCACGTGGAGGGCACCCCCAACGTCCAGGGCGCCCCCAGGTGCACTATAAAAGGGGCTCGACCCCCAAGGCTTCAACACACAACTCTCGAACGCCTCAACGCTCTTCGCTCAAGCGCTCCACTCCGGAAACTCCCAATCTCGAGATTCTAGCGCCGCCGACGACCCTCCGCTCCGAAGCATGATCCACACCGGGCATCGGTAACGAAGAGTAAACTTATTCTTTTTACTGCACTATTATTGTACAAATCTTTGTAAAACTTTGCACATTATAGAATTGCTTACAGTAAATGGTCAAGGACCGTGGGCCTTAGAGTAGGAGCCGACCGCGACTCCGAACCAAGTAAAAATCCTTGCGTTCTGTGTGTTTGTTTTAATTTCCGCTGTGTATTTGATGGACCCAAAATAGACTGTCACGAATGTGGGTCTCAAATTTAAATATGAATCATGCTGGAAACCCTTTTTGCAATCAAAATATGAAAACGTAGTAAAGGGGTCACAGGTCGTATTTTTCCTAGGGACTAGTTGAGAGTTTGTTTGATTCGAGCTCGTGTTTATGTGTCGTTTGTGAATTTGGGTTTCGAATGTGATTTGGGTCTGGAATGCGATTAGGAATGAAAAGGAAATCACTTCGCTGAATGAACGAAACAAGTGTGTTGCAATTAATAACTCAACCAATGAAAAGCTAACTTAACCAAGGCAACTTAACTAAATTTGGGAAACAAATCTGAATTTAAGGGCAGCCCAAATACTAAGCAAGTGAATTAGAACAAGGCTGAAATTTTCGATTAAAGCTAATGCCAAACACTTAAAGCCTAATTGTAGAGTTGAAACTTGATATTAGTGCCGAAATGGAAGTTGGAATTCAAACTCAAGCCATGCATGAAACGAACTATCTCCCAGCTCACTACTCACTCAGAATTGGACTTAAATTGGCACCTATCACTACCAAAACTCTTCTTGATACAAAATGGAAAAAATCGAGACAGACTTGATACAAAGGAAAGAACTCATGTGCCAAAAGCTTAAATGAACTACAGGGATTTTAAACTGATGTGAAAATGCTAATGTGAAGCAACTGAAGTGAGTAACAAATTGAATGCGAGCTAAACTAAAGTCACTAACCGAAATTAAAGAAAGCTTAAGAAAAGCTAATGGTCACTTGGCACAGTTTCAGATTTAATGACTGCGCATACTGAAATAAAATGGTTTGTAAGCTGAAATCAAATGCGACGATGGATACAAAGTGCTATGAGAATGGAGCAAGTTACAATGGAAATTCAGAAATGACTGAGACTTGCTGAAAACGAAATTCAGAAATCCAAACAAGGACTGATACGCAACAGTTTGAGCAGAGAACAGAAATTTCAGATTGGAAACTAAGTTCAGAATTGAATCAATGCGGGATAAACTGATCTAATTGCAATCATTTCTTACAGAAACAACTCAGCAATCTAGAACACAGAAGCGAGAATCTACCAACTGCAAGAAACGATGCAATTATACTGATGCAGAATTCAGAAATTTGATACGCACAGGCTGAAAAACTAAAGCAGAAATGAAATTAAAACCTTTTGGAAAGCAACCAGCTACAAAGGAAATTCAAACAAGAAAACTAAAACAATCTTGATACAAAATGCAGAAGTGCTTACAGGAAATGAAACTGATATGCAAGGTAAAAGGACTGATACGCAGCTAAAGGATGAAACGCAGTTGAGAAGTTATCCAATTGTAGAACTGACTTGCAACTTAGCAAAAGTGCAGAAATTAATCTAGATTCGAAACACCCTTAGATCCTATGCATTATCGCACTAATTGTTGTCTTTAATTCAAGGCATCAAAGCTAAACATAAACTGAATTCGCAAGAAACTGCAAAATCAGAAACAAACATGGCACGCAGAAACAACTGATACGCAAAACAGGGAATTGATACGCACTACAGAAATGAACACAAGCAATTAAACATTAAATGAACTGAAATTAAAAGCTATTGTTCATGAAACAAGTTCATTAACTAACTACTTGCCAAATGAAATCTAATTAAGCAAAACAATTCAGAAACATAAGTTACAGCAACTAAAACGAAAATTCAGAAATAGAACTGCGACAGAAAATAAAATTACAACTAAAACAAGAAATTAACTACAAAACTACTCCTCAATTCCTTCCCTAGCTCAAATCCTCCTTGTTCGTCACGCAAGGGCAAGCCTCGAACCCGTAAGCTCCACAAACCATCAAGAAATTGTCTCTGCGATTCAATCCCAACTCAAACTCTTCTCAATCTGAATTTCCATTCGAATTCTTCAATCTCGCTGCGTCCAAGTGCGATGGTGATTCGGGGATGGTCAGAGCACTCTAGAGAACCCCTCCAGATAGCTCCGGGTGATGGAAATGGAGCGCAACTGAGATCGACGACTTCAAACAGCAGAGCCACAGAATCCTCACAATAGCTCTGTTCTTGGGCAATTCTCAAGCTGGAATTTCACCGAGAGACTTCCCCAATGACCTAGGATTCAATCTAAGCAAGAAATTGAGGGGTCGCGCCCCTTGGATTGAAGAAAAATAGAAGAACAATGAAGAACAGCTGAAGGAAGAGTTTGCGGCGAAGAAGACGCGATGAAGAAGAAACTGGGGCACGTTTTGATTAAGTAGCTAGCAATGGACGGCTCAGATTGAATTGAGAAAATCCAACGGCTAATCTTGCTCTGATTTAATCCAAACTTTGATGATGATAATCAGGGGTCAGGATCTACCTCGTGGTAGCTCGGATCCTCCAGATGTGCAACGGATGGTCCAGATCAACCTAATCTTTGAATGGACGATCTAGAACCCTCTGAGCTTGATCCAACAGTTGAATGAGCTCTGATTGGGATGAAACCTTCAAATCTTGATCAGAGTGCTTGATCAACCCTAACCCTAGCTCGGATTGCTTCAGATGGTCCCGGATGGCTCAGATCTAGCCGCTTTTGAATCGGACGGCCCGGATTAATCCGAAGCTTGATAACTTGATTCAGGTCCACTTCCGACTCAAATTTGACCCAGTATGCCCTAGGTCCAGGATCCTTTCATGCCTACAAAAATAGATCAAAAAATTAGTGGCCAAATAATCCAAATATGTATAAATTTGCAATTAAGTCCAAAATAAGAGGAAATCCTAAAACTTGGGTAAATTCACCATTAAGCAAGTAAAACATGGGTCAAACATGGATTTTAGCAATTAAAATAATCAACAAAATGGTACTTATCAACTCCCCCACACTTAAGCCTGAGCGTCTCGCGAAACCACTAAGTATATATCCCCTAGTGTTTCTTAAGCATAATTAGAAACAAATGAAAAGAAATTACCTAAGGTTGTCAATTCTCATAAATCTAAACTCTATGGATTAGTATCTTGTCATCAACAACTTAGCCTTTTCATCCTTCATGAGTCATTGAGATGAATTTAACTCACTAGCCTTTCAAGAAAAATTTTGGTGGCTCTCTCCTTAAATTCTAAGTTGATGATGGAAGTAGAGCTCACTCAAACACACATGCTTCTTGCACCACCATAGGCTTGCTTATTATCTAATCTCCTCCATTATTCATGATTATGATCAACATCTACAAAAACAAGTGAAAACATAGAAAATGGTAAGGAGTGGAATAAAAATCAAGGAAATAGAAAATTGATGGAGTAGAAGACTTGAGTGCTCAAGGATGTTTCCAATGAACTCTGCCCTCTTGTCAGTCCTCTAGTGAATTCAAAAGTATGGTGGAGTAAAACTTTTGCCTTGCCCTTCAAAAATTCGATGAAAAGACCTCTTTAGTTCCTTTGTGCCAATTTCTTTTGCGTGCCAACTTTGCTTGCTTCTTTTTTTTTTCATGGTCAGATGCTGAAATTGATAGTGATGCAAGGCTTTAATTTGGATGAGAAAAACTTCACTTGATTTCATGGTGCCCAAAATTTCAATTTCTGTGCCAACTTGTTTCCTCCTTCTCTTTTCTCAATTTTTCAAACCATTTCCTCTTGTTTTTCTCTGCTTTCTCTTCCTTTAGGTTCGGCTACAAACTTTCTCTTTTGTTCTCATTCGGTTCAGTCTTGTTGTGCCCAACTCCATATCAGAATCAACTCCAACCCCTTCTAATGCCGTGAGCTTCCAAGGAATACTACTTGCTGTTTTTAGTTCCCAATTTTTTTCTTCTTATCTTTAGCTGCATTTTTTTCTGTTTCATGTTTCAATTTCCACTCCATGCAGCTACTTTCAGAACTTGCCATTCTTCTATTGCTCAGCAACAGTTAGCATCAAATAACAGTGGAGAGTTTCAGCCACTGCACTGCAAATTCTGCTTTGATCAGAATTCCTAGCATCCACCTTTCTTCCTGGTTTGGTCACATTTTGCTCAATCTTGTTGTGCTCATGCTCCCCAAATCCTGGTTCAGAAATTGGCTCCAATCGCTGACTTGAAAAAGATTCACATTTTTATAAGTTTGCCAAAGAAAATGCATCCACTAATCCCTTACTTTCCAATTCAGCTCAATGCAATTAATTTTCAGACCTTGTAATTCTCTAATTTCTCAAAGCAGTTACATCACATAATAGAATTCATCTTCTCCTTTTGCACAAACAGCTGCAAGATCAGTGCTAGCAGAGTGGCCAAATTCTCCATAGCATTTTTTTCTCTTTTTGGCACTGATTTTTTTCTTTGTTTTCAGCTTTTGTTCCACTTCTGCCCAGCTTCATTTTTTCTCTTTTTCACATTCGATAAGTGGCAGGAGACCTCCATTGCAAACTAGTGCTAATGAATTAATATGCTCTTCTTGAAATTCCATTTCTTGATACTCTACTTGGCCTCTTCCTTCCTTTTTTGGCACCTATTTCTGCACTTGTTCTCAAAAATTTATTTTCTGCATTTTCCTGCTTCAGATTCTAGCTCCCCAGCTTCTTTTTCAGACTCTAGAATAGTTAGGTTCTTCATCCTTGCAATTCTTTGCTCCTTCACAGCCCTTACATTACATAATAGTGGAGAATTGAGTGCTCCACTTGAGAATTTTTGATTTGTCTGCCCCTACACTGCTTCCTTTTCTTTTTCCTGATCTGAAAATACAGCAGCCATATTTCTTCCCTGTTTTGATCGGCATTAATGTATTCAACACTTTTTTGATACATTCATATACTTGATTCCCTGATTCCAAGCCTCGGAAACCCAATTTCAATTCCAAGTTGATACAAACTTTTTGAATGGAAACATTCCATTCTGAATTTTTCACTTTTCGGCTGCATCTTCAGCTCCCCTTTCCAATCTGGTTCTGTTCTCAATACTTGTAAGTAGCCCTTGCAATCTTAGTTCATTTTCGGTATTCAAATCAGTTCCTTCACTTCAATTTCTAATCCAAACAAAATTTTCAAATCCAATCAGTTTTGCACAGATTTCTTCATTGATCTCAGCTTGTTTAACTTCAATTCTGACATTCTGATGTTGGATAGCTGCATTTCAGACTTCCTTGTAGCTGGTGAAGATCTACTTCTCAATTTCTAGCAGCCATCCTTGCAATTCAGTTCAGAATTTTTCAGCTTCAAATCTCACAGCTTAATGGAGATTCAGCCGGATTTAACTTAGCACAGATTTTTCCAGCTCCAATTCAACATTTATCAAGATGTTTCGGATTTCTCAAGCAAAGACAAACTGCAAGCAAAGAAAAACTGCAAGTCCCAAACATTTCTGCCCTAAAATAGTTTCATTGCAAAAATTATCCTTCACTTTGGCACAAACAATTTTTCTCACTGCTTCTTTTTTTTTTCTTTGCATAGCTTCTTGGATCTTCAATTGATGATGAAAACTCTAGATTCTTCAATTGATTCCATCTTTCTTGCTCATTCTTGACATCAACTCACTCAAAATGTAATTGTTTCCATCCTTCCATTGCAAAAAATAAAAAATTCTTTTTGGATCGAAATGCCTTCTTGATACAAAACTTTTCCAAAACACTAATCACTCCCCCACACTTAAATCTTTGTCCGTCTCGGGCAAAGTAACATCAAGAAAACATCCCAAGCAAACCAAATCCATAGAAAAATGGGGTTAAGAGTAGGAAAATAGAAAGGAAAATTGAAAAGAGTATGTATCAAGTATGATCATTGCTAAAATTAATATGGAAAAGGGAAACAAATTGATTAGCCTCCATAGATGTGATCCAATCATTGAAATATGGTTTTGAAAGAACCTAAGCAAGTTCTAGAGTTCAATAACATATGTGTGTCACAAATATAAGGCTAATTCTCACTAGGTAAAAATAATTCATCTCAAGTCCTCAATCAAGAATCTAAAGAAAAGTAGTACTCAAGCATCCAAGATTTCATCCATGAACTCAAACCCTAAGTTTGACAACCAAATTTAATTTATTTTCAAAAGACTCTAAAATGCTATGGAGATAACCTAGAGGGATACATTTATTCCTAATTATGGAAGAAACAAATTTCTAAGAAAACTGAAATGGTATCTACAATGACTCCTAGTCATTCTACTCTACTCATGCATTTATTAGCAAGGACTCAATTTAAAAGTGAAAAATGTAATAAAGGAAAATACAAGAAAGAAAAATCTCCCCTTTATTTCTGGTGGACGGAGTCTATCAAGCAGTAGCCTCCATCGTGGTAGTGGAGGAACATGGGTGGCTGAGAGAATTCGGACTCCCCCACACTTAGACTTCACAAAATATTTCTCAGGTGGCCGCAGGCGATTTAGGTACAAGACCCATGTAAGAGGTGGAGTGCTTCGAATTAGAGTAAAATCAACTCCTCCTTCTTGATGCCTTTTGAAATTTCTTCCAGGAGGCTGGAGTCTGTTCAGATGGAGCACCTACTCCAATAGTCTTCTGGACCCTGCAAAATAATGTAATACCTCTCTCAAGCATGCAGGGTCAGAATGAAATAAAATAATATCAGTCTCTGCATGAAATGTATCCAAAACTGCATTACATCCAATTAAATCAATTCTTGGTGCCTCAATAAATTTTTCACAATTATTTTCTACAAAAAATGCATCCAGAAATTCATCACAAATAATGAAATCAATTTTTGACACTTCAATAGAAATATCACAATTATTTTTCATCAAGGATGTATCAAGCAATGTGTCACAGCCAATAAAATCAACTTTAGGTGCCTCAATGAATTTTTCACAATTATTTTCAGCATAAGATATATCAAAAGACTCATCACAACAATCAACATCAAGTCTATGCACTTCTAAAAAATTTTCACACTCAGCATTTGCATCTGATGTAACACAACATGCTTCATTTTCAGCAAATTCTACACTAGGTACCTCTAGGGATTTTTCACAATCAAATTCTACAAGAGATGCATCCCTAAGTATATCACAAACAATAAAATCAGTTTGAGGTACCTCTATGCAATTTTCAGAAAAATTAGGAGTATTTACCTGATCATGCTGAAAAATACCTGGAGGTTCTACAAAAGTAGATCTAACTGTGGCCTGCTCCGGGTAATGTGCAATCTCCTCTTCAGGTTCGTGTTCTGGTGTACACTCAACTAAAACAGGTGATCCTTGGGTTCTTGCTTCCACCATGCAAGTCCCTACACTTTCTGGTTCATCTTCTGAATCTTCTAATGTATCCATCACTGTTGGTGGTCCCTGGGGCTTAGTGCAATCCCCTACACCTATGGAATCATCTCCTATGCATGCTTCTCTTGTAATATCTGCAACAACAACATTAGAAAAATTAGGACCATCAATAATACTATCATCACAAAATAAAAAATGAGAATGGTCCTGTGGAGCTTCAGAATCTTCTTCTTGAGCTGAAAAATTTGGAAATGGATTTTGAGTAGGAATCTCCGGAGGAATGCATGCTGTAGGTGCCCTATTTTTGATGTTTTCTTCTTCTTCTTCCACCAAATTTACAAGATCACTTGAAGAAGGACTTGGCCATGCACTAGGGTCATCTTGAACTGATATAAACTCAACTCCGGGGCTGTTTTGAATGGGAAAATAGGATGCTGAAAATTTTTCAGGAAATTCGGCCTCTGGAGTGTTTAAACTTGATACAATCTCTTCATTTCCCAAGGTTAGATCACCATCATACCCCTCAGAATTAAGAGTAGCTTGAGAAGATAATTGTTCTGATCTTTGGGCTTTTATCTGATTGAATTGATCAACCAATTTTGCAAGGCGTTGTTGTTGAAGTTGAAAATTTTGCTGTTGTTGTTGTTGTTGTTGTTGTTGAAAATTTTGCTGTTGTTGTAGGACTTGTTGCAACATCTCTATCATCCTTTGTTGTTGAGCCTCATTCTCATTAGGATTCTCAAAGCCTCCTTGGTTAGTGTGGAACTCCTGTTGGTCTTGAAATATAACATAAGGCTGCTGAAGACCAAGAGGAGGCTGTGCATTCTGAAATGGGAACGGTTGGGGCTGCTCACATGATTGAATGGGCTGATTAAACTGCTGAAAACTTGGCTCACAACTTGGTGGAGATGGCTGAAAATTTTGATTCTGGAAACTCTGATCATAGGGCTGAAATTGTTGGTTGGAAGTTTGGATTGGTTGCTGAAAATTCTGATCCTGGAATTGAAAACTCTGAAATGGTTGGGACTGAAAATTCTGGTTTTGAAATTGAAAATTTTGATCATATGGCTGTGAATGTTGAAAAGGTTGTTGAAAATTCTGTATGGGTTGAAATTCTTGCTGCCATGGCTGAGGTTGAGGCAGAAATTGGTTATTTCCCTGCTGAAAACTTACAAAAGGCTACTAGAAATTTTGGTTAACATGCTGAAAATTTGGGTTTGGTTGAACTTGATGGAAGGGTGGTTGCTGAAAATTTAAATTACCTTGACACCCTTGCTGAATTCCTTGAAAAGGCAATTGATCTTGTTGATAAGGTTGCTGAAAGTTGGCCTGAAATTGCTGAATTGGTTGCTCAAAAACTGAAAATTGGGGCTGCCCATTCTGAATTTGTTGGAAATTTGAGTAGGGCTGTTGGAAATCTTGTTGTGGTGGCTACTGAAATTGCTGGAAAGACTGAAAGTCTGAATAGGGCTGCTGAAATTGGTTGAGAGGCTGACATTGTGGCTGCCCTTGTTGGAATTGATAGTTTGGTTGCTGAAAATTTGAATAGGATTGCTGAAACATTTTGATCTTGCAGCCCTGTCACAAAACAAACAAGAAAAAATGGCAGCAACCGTATACAAAAGATAAAGCACAAGAAAATAGAATCAAATGATATGCTCATAAGCACACAAGCAAAAATCAAACAAATCAACTAGTTGCTTCCCCGGCAACGGCGCCAAAAATTTGATGGACCCAAAATAGACTGTCACGAATGTGGGTCTCAAATTTAAATATGAATAATGCTGGAAACCCTTTTTGCAATCAAAATATGAAAACGTAGTAAAGGGGCCACAGGTCGTATTTTTCCTAGGAACTAGTTGAGAGTTTGTTTGATTCGAGCTCGTGTTTATGTGTCGTTTGTGAATTTGGGTTTCGAATGTGATTTGGGTCTGGAATGCGATTAGGAATGAAAAGGAAATCACTTCACTGAATGAACGAAACAAGTGTGTTGCAATTAATAACTCAACCAATGAAAAGCTAACTTAACCAAGGCAACTTAACTAAATTTGGGAAACAAATCTGAATTTAAGTGCAGCCTAAATACTAAGCAAGTGAATTAGAACAAGGCTGAAATTTTCGATTAAAGCTAATGCCAAACACTTAAAGCCTAATTGTAGAGTTGAAACTTGCTATTAGTGCCGAAATGGAAGTTGGAATTCAAACTCAAGCCATGCATGAAACGAACTATCTCCCAGCTCACTACTCACTCAGAATTGCACTTAAATTGGCACCTATCACTGCCAAAACTCTTCTTGATACAAAATGGAAAAAATCGAGACAGACTTGATACAAAGGAAAGAACTCATGTGCCAAAAGCTTAAATGAACTGCAGGGATTTTAAACTGATGTGAAAATGCTAATGTGAAGCAATTGAAGTGAAGTAACAAATTGAATGCGAGCTAAACTAAAGTCACTAACCAAATTAAAGAAAGCTTAAGAAAAGCTAATGGTCACTTGGCACAATTTCAGATTTGATGACTGCGCATACTGAAATAAAATGGTTTGTAAGCTGAAATCAAATGCGACGAAGTGCTATGAGAATGGAGCAAGTTACAATGGAAATTCAGAAATGACTGAGACTTGCTGAAAATGAAATTCAGAAATCCAAACAAGGACTGATACGCAACAGTTTGAGCAGAGAACAGAAATTTCAGATTGGAAACTAAGTTCAGAATTGAATCAATGCGGGATAAACTGATCTAATTGCAATCATTTCTTACACAAACAACTCAGTAATCTAGAACACAGAAGCGGGAATCTACCAACTGCAAGAAACGATGCAATTAAACTGATGCAGAATTCAAAAATTTGATACGCACAGGCTGAAAAACTAAAGCAGAAATGAAATTAAAACCTTTTGGAAAGCAACCAGCTACAAAGGAAATTCAAACAAGAAAACTAAAACAATCTTGATACAAAATGCAGAAGTGCTTACAGGAAATGAAACTGATATGCAAGGTAAAAGGACTGATACAGAGCTAAAGGATGAAACGCAGTTGAGGAGTTATCCAATTGCAGAACTGACTTGCAACTGAGCAAAAGTGCAGAAATTAATCTAGATTCGAAACACCCTTAGATCCTATGCATTATCGCACTAATTGTTGTCTCTAATTCAAGGCATCAAAGCTAAACATAAACTGAATTCGCAAGAAACTTCAAAATCAGAAACAAACATGGCACGCAGAAACAACTGATACGCAAAACACGGAATTGATACGCACTACAGAAATGAACGCAAGCAATTAAACATTAAATGAACTGAAATTAAAAGCTATTGTTCATGAAACAAGTTCATTAACTAACTACTTGCCAAATGAAATCTAATTAAGCAAAACAATTCAGAAACTTAAGTTACAGCAACTAAAATGGAAATTTAGAAATAGAACTGCGACAGAAAATAAAATTACAACTAAAACAAGAAATTAACTACAAAACTACTCCTCAATTCCTTCCCTAGCTCAAATCCTCCTTGTTCATCACGCAAGGGCAAGCCTCGAACCCGTAAGCTCCACAAACCATCAAGAAATTGTCTCTGCGATTCAATCCCAACTCAAACTCTGCTCAATCTGAATTTCCATTCGAATTCTTCATTCTCGCTGCGTCCAAGTGCGATGGTGATTCGGGGATGGTCAGAGCACTCTAGGGAACCCCTCCAGATAGCTCCGGGTGATGGAAATGGAGCGCAACTGAGATCGACGACTTCAAACAGCAGAGCCATAGAATCCTCACAATAGCTCTGTTCTTGGGCAATTCTCAAGCTGGAATTTCACCGAAAGACTTCCCCAATGACCTAGGATTCAATCTAAGCAAGAAATTGAGGGGTCGCGCCCCTTGGATTGAAGAAAAATGGAAGAACAATGAAGAACAGCTGAAGGAAGAGTTTGCGGCGAAGAAGACGCGACGAAGAAGAAACTGGGGCACGTTTTGATTAAGTAGCTAGCAATGGACGGCTCAGATTGAATTGAGAAAATCCAACGGCTGATCTTGCTCTGATTTAATCCAAACTTTCATGATGATGATCAGGGGTCAGGATCTACCTCGTGGTAGCTCGGATCCTCTAGATGTGCAACGGATGGTCCAGATCAACCTAATCTTTGAATGGACGATCTAGAACCCTCTGAGCTTGATCCAACGGTTGAATGAGCTCTGATTGGGATGAAACCTTCAGATCTTGATCAGAGTGCTTGATCAACCCTAACCCTAGCTCGGATTGCTTCAGATGGTCCCGGATGGATCAGATCTAGCCGCTTTTGAATCGGACGGCCCGGATTAATTCGAAGCTTGATAACTCAATCCGGGTCCACTTCCGACTCAAATTTGACCCAGTATGCCCTAGGTCCAGGATCCTTTCATGCCTACAAAAATAGATCAAAAAATTAGTGGCCAAATAATCCAAATATGTGCAAATTTGCAATTAAGTCTAAAATAAGAGAAAATCCTAAAACCTAGGGTAAATTCACCATTAAGCAAGTAAAACATGGGTCAAACATGGATTTTAGCAATTAAAATAATCAACAAAATGGTACTTATCAGTATTCTCTTATCTTCTAATCCGAAACGTTTTCACGATATTCCCCCTCCCCCCTCTATCGTGTTTTCTCGATCCAACAGGCTTGGTCTCGATGCTGTACATGCCCGGCCAAGAGCTGCAAAACCCTACTGTCTCTCGATGAGTAGGCTTGGCCTCGGAGCTGCACATACCCGACCAAGAGCTGCAAAACCCTACTGCTTCTCGGTGAGTAGGCTTGGTCTCGGTGCTGCACATGTCCTTCCAAGAGTTGCAAAACCCTACTACCTCTTGGTGAGTAGGCTTGGCCTCGGTGCTGCACATGCCCATCCAAGAGCTGCAAAACCCTACTACCTCTCGGTGAGTAGGCTTGGCCTCGGTGCTGCACATGCCCGTCCAAGAGTTGCAAAACCCTACTACCTCTCGGTGAGTAGGCTTGGCCTCGGTGCTGCACATGCCCAGTCAAGACATGCAAAACCCTACTGTCTCTCTGTGAGTAGGCTTGGCCTCGGAGCTGCACATGCCCAGTCAAGAGCTGCAAAACCCTACTTTCTCTCGGTGAATAGGCTTGGTCTCGGAGCTGCACATGCCCGGTCAAGAGATGCAAAACCCTACTGCCTCTCGGTGAGTAGGCTTGGCCTCGGTGCTGCACATACCCTGCCAAGAGCTGCAAAACCCTACGGCCTCTCGGCGAGTAGGTTTGATCTCGGGGATGCATTCACTCGGTCAAGAGCCACAAAGCCCTATTACCCTCGTGGGACCCTTGTTCCTACAAATATGGTTGTTTGTGCCTTAGATGCTTAAGGCAAAGAGTAATCTCGGGGTAGGGGACGGAGATAAAACATTTTAAGCGAGGCAGGAAACCACACAAAATATAGGAAGTCCAGGGATGTTTGCTTTCAAAGTTGAAACAACTACATATTTATCCTATAAGGGAAAGTTTAAAAAAGAAGAAGAGGTAGAGGGCAAGGAGTGACCAGGGAGCCTATGCCCAGGTCGAGAATGATTCTATAGATCTTGCTCTTCAAGAGTAAGTTCGTTCTAGACCCGCTGGACAGTTATGGCGCTCAAATCTGCTCCTGGTTTCAGCAGTTGATCCTTCTCCAACTAGCTGATAACTCCCTAGAAGCCCTGCTTGAGGCGCTTCAATGCTTGTCCAGCTACAATCTCGGCATACTCCTCCAATTCCAGGAACTTAGCCTTGGACTCCTCTCCTGCCTGGGATAGTTGGGTTGCATGGTCACTCTGCTGTTGCTGCAATTGGGCCTCGACCTCCTCCTTGGCCGCCTTCAGCATCGTCACCTCTTGGAGTAGGCGATCCTAAGCCCCTAACATCTCTTGGAGCTTCTAGGTAGCAGCAGCAGCTTAGGCCTCGGCCTGGGTAACTTTCTCCTGAAGATCAGTGGCATAAGAGGCTGATAGCTCTAAATCGTATTCTCTCAGAGCCATTTGGTGCTCTCGTTTCGTATACCAGTCCTCCAGGGCTTTCTTTGTAGATTCTAGGAGGCTGACTTGATCAGACCACTCCCTCGCCCGTATTTGGAGCTGCTCCCGCTCCTGAGATAGTTTTTGCAAGTCCTCAGTGAGGGCTTGTTTCTTCTCGATCTCGAGGCGTTCCTGGAGTCAGTAACCGTGCAAAGTATCCTCAGCATCTATCAGGGTGCTGAGATAATGCTCTATCTTCGTGTGGAGGCCTTGACTGACCTCCAACTACAAGAGGCTGACCTCACAGGCCCGACCGGCCTCCACCTCCACTTTTGCCACTCACTGGAGAAGGTCTTCAGTGACTCCCCTAGAGCATAACAAGCGGCTCGTAGCCACACAGTTAGAGGCAACCTATTATGCGGGACAAAGACAGTCAAGACAAAGCACCGAAATAACGAGGAAGAGTTCAGGAATAGTCACCGTTAGCAGTGACTTATGTAGCATGCCCATATATTAGGCTGATCCAGCTTCCCCCTATGGTAGAACGGGAGAAGGTTCCTCAACAGGGGGCCCTGACTGGTTGGGAATGTCTCTCGGATCAGGGACGTCCTCCTCTGAGCTAGAAGCGATCGGCAAAACTTCATAGGCGATCCCCTTTATCTGGATGGATTGGGAATTGTTCGTCGCCTTCTTCTTCTTAGCCACTGAGGCCATCCGGTGGGAGCTGGGCAGGTCTTTGGACGTTTCCTTGCCGTGGGGAGCAGTAGGGAGGTCGGACGGGGGAACCATGATGTCACCGATGGGAGCAGTGGCTGCGGCGGCAACCGAGGAAGATTCTTCCCGAACTCTTGGGGATGGGGGAACTGCACCCTCGGGGGTAGCAGAATGTAGGACCTCTGAGGGTGGGCCCTATTGAGGCTGTTAGTATTGTGAGAGAAGTGTCTTAAGGCAATCGCCTTATGAATGTAATCATTTATTTTAATAAATGAATATTCACTATTTGAGTATATATGTTTGTGTATTTGATTGAGATCTTAAACTCATTTACTGAATGTCCGCAATACAATTTACAGCATGAGAGAATTTGTGATGAATTCACAATTAGTGATTATCTCTACATGTGCAATTGTGAAGTATTAAAATTGTCTCTAGTCGATGAATTGATAAATACGGACACTATCAATTCTGTTGAGACTAGCATGGGTTATTCTCTAATCAGCTGATGCTCACTGGCTGGTGACATTGGGATGTCCGGAGATAAACATGAATGCTAGTTAAGGGAACTAGTTCATTGGAGTGACTGGCTGCAAAACTTCATATGGTAATCTACATATAGATATGTCAATGAAGTTCTTACTGCAGCTTAAGTGCGATGTTCCTTTGACTTGCGGTGTTCAAGTCATCTTGGTCATGGAGACTTATACTTTGACATCTTAAGCAAGCATCTCTAAGGAGGTGTGGACCCAGGATGGTTGGGTATAAGCCGAAGTGCCCGAAGATGTTTGAACAACCTATAAAGGATTTACCACTCCTTGCGAGGAGATGTATACCCAAGGCCTAACGTCAGATTGTTACTCGAAGCCTCTGGCCAGAGCATCACATGTTCAGAGTATGAATCTCTCAGAAACATGAGAGTAATTAGAATCCGTTGGACGAGAAAGACACTACTTGGGCTAGGTGTGACGTAGTCAGCCTAGTGGGGACTGACACACATAGACCGTGTCCTGAACCAAGTGGGTATAAGATGGTGAAGGGAATGGGGCACGATTCATTATAGCTGCTGAAGGGTTTCAGAATTATTTTTGAGATCAACTGTTGATCTTTCGATTAATTGGGGATCATGATGTACTATTAGGTGCCACTGATGATCGTTCTATAATTGGTTAATTATAGACGGCCAACATAAATCGAAAGCCTATTTAGTCACACGCACTACGAGTAATCCGAGGGATTTAAAACGAGTTGAAAATTAGATTTTCCGATCAAGAGAGATAAGTCGAATCTGAATTTTTCAGAGACGCATCGGAAGCATAAAATGGCTAAGTCTTTTGAAGACTTATTGGACGAATTAAATAAGTTTAATTCGTATGGTATAGGCTTGGGTTTGGTCGGCCAAAGAGGGTCCCCACCCTCTTTGTTTGGCCGGCCACATTAAAAGGGGAGAACCAAATTATTTGGTTCAAATTATAAAATAAACCGAGCGTGGTTTGTTTTATAAAATTATGGATAATATATATAAATTTTTATAAACCGAAGTTTGGTTTATTATTTTCATGGAAATTAAAATAAACTTTGAATAGTTTATTTTATTTTATAAAATCAATTATGAATTGATTTTTCCATGATAAGAAAAATTTATATAATAAATTTCTTGTGAAAATTTATTGCATAATAAAAAGGGAGACATGGTTGTTTTTATTATAAATTAAATTATGATAAAAATTTGGCATGATGGAATAATTCATAGAAAAATTTATATGATAAATTTCTTATGAAAATTTATTCCATAAAAAGGAGACTTGGCGATTGAGAGGCTACTATATAAAGGAACCAAGGCAAGGCTTGGAAATTAATTTAAGAGATCTAGAAATAAACCCTCTCTCTCTCTCCTTCTCTCCCTCTCCCTCCTCTAGTGCCACCGGCCCTAAAAGGAGGACCCCTTTGTTGCCGTGAGCTTCATCCACCAAGCAGCTGCCGAAGAAGAAGAAGAAGCGGGCGCAACTCCTTCCTTCCTCCAGGAATCTTGATTCCGTTCTTCGTTTGGTGGTTAGTCTTCCCATCTCTCTCTTGGTATTCTTGTCGTGCCTTTGGAGAATCTAGTAGTTCTTGTCGGCACGAAACTCGTGGCTTTGCGAAGTCATCCCGAAGAAAACTCGGCGTGGACGCGAATAGAGGCGGAGCTTCCAAGGGACGCTTACGGTTGGATCTCGTCCCTTCCTTCGAGTTACGCGAGGTATTAATAAAATTAGTTTACTATCTGCAAAATTTTAATATATGATCATATCTACACAAAATAAGGTTGCATGCTTAGATGTGTGGTTAAATAATTTGGAAAATTATTTATGCTAAATCTTCCGTTGCACGTAATAAAATTTAAAATTACGAACTCGCATCCATGTCAACATGCACCCGGTCCCAACAGTGGTATCAGAGTCGGTTAGTGTTCGACATAATTATATAATTGTTTTGCGGAAAACTTTGTCATGATCTCAATTTTGGAAAATTTCCAATTATGGAAACTTTTCAATTATGATAAATTTTAGATTTAGGAATTTCGAAGTTTGGAAATCCTCATGAAATTTTGCAAACTTTTGAAATATCCTAGTTTCTGAAATTTTATGATAATTATGAAAACTTCCCATTTTTGGAAACTTTCCAATTTTGGAAATTTCCTATTTTGAAAATTTTTCCAATTTTGGAAATATGTAAGTTTTCTTTGTACCAGAAACTTACAATTATTCTGAAAACCTATTATGGAAAGCTCGCAATTTTGGGCACTTTCTTTCAAGAAAGTCTAGACAAATTTATGGATCATTAATTGACAATTAAATTCGAATTGGTTTTAAATTATTAACGAAATTCTTTACTTTGGGGAGTGCCTCGGGGAGCCACCCAAATTAAAGTTAGTTGTTGTAATTTAATTTCCTATTTTGAATAAGAATTGTCAAGTTTAATTTGGCTACGCCTCGGGGAGCGGGCCAAATTAGATTTACGATAAATTTCTTTTCTTTGGGTATCTGAGCCTCGGGGAGCCACCCAAAGAAAATAATTTGTTGTAATTAATTAGTCCATAAATAAAATATGTGATCAAATCTTGGAAATTTTTTGAGGTGATTCTCAAACGATAATTTCCTTAATTGATTTCTTACATATTATTGCCTCCAAAATTAATTAGGAAATTTCCTATAGAGTTTATTTCCTTAAATAAGATTTTCATGAAAATAATATGTGGTTGAATTAAGGAAATCTGTCTCTAAATTTAATAAGATTTGATTTAGAGAAATCAAAGTCTTAAACATATTATTTTCGAAATTGATTATGACAATTTAGGAAATTGTTTTCCAAAATAATTCCTTAAATAAAGTATGAAATTAGAATTAGGAAATCCGGTTCCTAATTCAATTAATGAGACTCGATAAATTAAGTCACATACATACTTTATTAAGGAAATCGTTAGTACATGACATAATTATATGTCATGAATGTGCTTAGAAAGAAAAGGATGAGACCCAAAACCCCTTACAAAATATTAAGGCCAACACCTTCCATTAATATGGTCAGAACCGGAGTTTTGTTTCTCGTTTGGGTTGATGGACACATCCATGCCCGGCTTGAACCTCAACATGTTCAAACCATAGAATTAGTTTATGATTAATATAGTTGGAGTCAGAGGTCAATCCTTAGTTTTGGTTGTTGGACACATCCAAGCCTGACTAAACGGTTGAATGAGCTCCAACCATATTAAAACTATTTCTTGATTAATGGGTCAGCCTTAAGCTTGGAGCATCGATTTGTTGTGCCACAGCCAAGGTCGATGTAAAGAGAGGTGCAGTTGGGTGCTATGTATATTGTTGCATACTTGTTAATAAGTTAACAATCCAATGATTTATGCAAACATTCAATTAGTTGATAGCATAAAGTGATAGTTACATATATGTGATATGTAATCGGTATAATTACCTACCTTCATAGCTAAGAATAACTTGATAGCCACAGCCATGGTTGTTCTTATCTATGGTTGGATATCAACCTATTTGGAGATGTTCCTGCGATCTCCCGAATTGATAAAAAGGGTCATTCAATTCAAAAAATTAAATAGGATTTAATTAATGTATGTTGATGCATTCTTTATCATTCTTCTCACATAAGCTCAATTTGTATTTCTAGGATAATCACTCGATCATGTCTTCTCGAAATTTGCGTTCCATTTTGGACACCAATAAGCTGACTGGGCCAAACTTCATGGACTGGCTTCGAAACCTAAGGATAGTCCTCAAGGCAGAAAAGCTTGCTTATGTCCTTGAAGAACTACTTCCCAACCGTCCTCTAGAAAATGCAACTCCAGACCAGTTAGGGCCTATCAGAAACATGTAAACGATTCTGAACTTGCGAGTTGCATCATGCTAGCCGCTATGGTACCTGAGCTGCAAAAGCAGCATGAGCATATGGATGCTTATACCATCATCTTCCATCTTCATGAGCTATTTGACGAGCAGGCAAGATCCGAAAGGTTCGAGGTCTCCAGACTCCTCTTCACCTCTAAGATGCAGGAAGGCACTTCTGTCTCACAATTTGTGTTGAAGATGTTGGGGTACATTGAGCGACTGAGCACACTCGGTTTTGCAATGGATCATGAACTAAGTATTGACTTAATTCTGCATTGTTTGCCCAAACGTTATTCACAATTTGTGATGAACTATCGGATGAACAAACTGGAGACTACCATTCCTGAGTTGCTCAACCTGCTGAAGACTATAGAGCCTTCTGTGAAGCAGGATCAGAAGACGGTACTATTAGTTGGTTCCTCGAAGAAAGGTTCTAAGAGGAAGGCCAAAGAACAGAATAAAGGAAAGAAGAAAAAGGACAAAAAGACTGAAAAGACACCAAAAGGCACTTGCCATCACTGTGGCAAGGAGGGTCACTGGCGAAGAAACTGCAAGGTTTATCTTGAGTCCTTGAAGAAAAAGGCATTCGATGCCCCATCCTCTTCAGGTATCTTCGTTATTGAATGTCACTCTATTTCCTCAACCACCTGGGTAGTTGATACTGGGTGTAGCTCACATATATGTAATGACATACAGGGGCTAAGGAATAGAAGAAGACTCATCAAGGGAGAAGCGAATCTGCGAGTTGGAAATGGAGCAAAGATTGCTGCTGTTGCCATCGGAACATATTTGCTAAAGCTCCCTACTGGACGTGTCTTAGAATTGGATAATTGTAATTTTGTTCCTTCATTAATAAAGAACATTGTATCTATTTCATGCTTGAATGAAAAGGGTTATCATTTAACTTTTAGTAACAATTGTTGTTACATAACTTTAAATGGTGTTCTTTATGGGACCGGAACTTTGTGCAATGGTATCTACACGTTAGATTTATCCAGTGACGTTTTCAATATCGAAGTTAGAAACAAACGTGCTCGAATAGATAATCGAATAGACTCTTATACGTGGCACTGTCGTCTTAGCCATGTAAGTAAGAAACGCATGACCAAATTACACCGATGTGGAATTTTGGAATCATTTGAACCCGGTTCATTTGATACATGCGAATCATGCTTGAAAGGCAAGATGACCAAATTACCCTTTTCCGGAAAAGGTAATCCAGTGAGAGAATTGCTTGGTCTAATACATACTGATGTATGTGGACCAATGTCAACTCTTGCACAAGGAGGCTATAGCTACTTCATTACCTTTATCGATGATCACTCACGATTCGGGTATGTGTTCTTGATGAAACACAAATCTGAAGCTTTTGAGAAATTTAAAGAGTTCAGAAATGAAGTAGAGAAACAGCTTGGCAAAAGTATTAAGATACTTCGATCCGATCAGGGTGGTGAACACTTAAGTCAAGAGTTTCAAGATTATCTTAAGGACAATGGGATATTGTCTCAATGGACTCCGCCGTATACACCACAGCAGAATGGTGTATCTGAGAGGCGTAACCGAACCTTGATGGACATGGTTAGATCTATGATAAATCATGCAACTCTTTCAAAATCCTTTTGGGGCTATGCACTTAAGACAGCTGTTTACTTGCTAAACAGAGTCCCGACCAAGGTAGTCTCTACTACTCCATATGAGATGTGGAATAGTAAGAAACCTCACTTAACTCACCTTAAGATATGGGGTTGTCCTGCTTATGTGAAGCGGACTGTATCAGACAAATTGGATGCTAAGTCTGATAAATGTCTATTTATTGGATACCCTAAGGAAACGAAGGGTTACCAATTCTATCATCCCTTGGAACAAAAGGTGTTTGTTTCAAGGCATGCTATGTTTCTGGAAAAAGAATTTCTTTTACAAGAAAACAGTGGGAGTGGCATTGAACTTGATGAAGTTCAAGAAACTCCAATAGACATTACAAAGACACCTAGTCTAGACCCACAACCGATAACTCATAATGATGAGCTATCAGTTGAACCTAAAACAACACCACCTCTTTGTAGGTCTGATAGGACACGCAATATTCCAGAGAGATACGGATTTCTCATAAGTGAATCGAACAACGTGTTACTCATAAGCGATGACGAACCTATCAGTTATGAAGATGTTCTGAAAAGTTCAGAAAGGGACAAATGGCTTGAAGCCATGAAGTCGGAAATGGATTCCATGTACGAAAATCAAGTATGGGACTTAGTTAACCCACCTGAAGGGATTAAGCCCATAGGGTGCAAGTGGGTTTTCAAGAAGAAAACCGACATGGAAGGTAATGTTGTTACCTTTAAGGCTAGATTAGTGGCAAAATGATATCGTCAGAAACAAGGAATTGATTATGACGAAACCTATTCGCCAGTAGCTATGCTTAAATCCATTCGGATGCTCCTGGCCATAGCAGCTCATTATGATTATGAGATATGGCAAATAGATGTGAAAACAGCATTCCTTAATGGAAACCTGCTTGAGGATGTATACATGATACAACCTGAAAGATTCACATCGGTTGATAAAACCAAAATATGCAAGCTTCGACGATCCATATATGGACTGAAGCAAGCATCCAGGAGCTGGAACATCCGTTTTGATGAGACAATCAAAGAGTTTGATTTCTCATAAAATCCTGACGAACCTTGTGTGTACAAGAAGGTTAGTGGGAGTGCAGTCGTATTCCTAGTGCTATATGTCGATGACATATTGCTTATAGGAAACGATATATCAGTCTTACAATCGGTTAAAATTTGATTGTCCAAAACTTTCTCCATGAAAGACCTAGGAGAAGCAACCTATATCCTTGGGATTAGAATCTATAGAGATAGATCAAAACGGTTGCTTGGTCTTTCGCAGTCTACATATATAGACCGAGTGCTAAAAAGGTTTAGCATGTCGGAATCCAAGAAAGGTTACCTTCCCATCGGGCATGGGATCAACCTTTCAAAGTCTATGTGTCCGCGCACAGAAGACGAGAGGATTTACATGAATAAGATTCCTTATGCATCCGCGATAGGATCTATCATGTATGCTATGTTATGTACTAGGCCCGATGTATCGTATGCTCTGAGCGTCACGAGCAGATACCAGTCTGATCCAAGAATGGATCATTGGGCGGCTGTCAAGACAATCCTTAAGTACTTAAGAAGAACTAAGGATGTGTTCCTAATATATGGAGAAGGAGATATGGTAATACGTGGGTATACAGATGCCAATTTCCAGACAGATAAGGATGACTCCAAATCTCTTTCGATTAATTGGGGATCATGATATACTACTAGGTGCCACTCATGATCGTTCTATAATTGGTTAATTATAGACGGCCAACATAAATCGAAAGCCTATTTAGTCACACGCACTACGAGTAATCCGAGGGATTTAAAACGAGTTGAAAATTAGATTTTCCGATCAAGAGAGATAAGTCGAATCTGAATTTTTTAGAGACGCATCGGAAGCATAAAATGGCTAAGTCTTTTGAAGACTTATTGGACGAATTAAATGAGTTTAATTCGTATGGTATAGGCTTGGGTTTGGCCGGCCAAAGTGGGTCCCCACCCTCTTTGTTTGGCTGCCACATTAAAAGGGGAGAACCAAATTGTTTGGTTCAAATTATAAAATAAACCGAGCGTGGTTTGTTTTATAAAATTATGGATAATATATATAAAATTTTATAAACCGAAGTTTGGTTTATTATTTTCATGGAAATTAAAATAAACTTTGAATAGTTTATTTTATTTTATAAAATCAATTATGAATTAATTTTTCCATGATAAGAAAATTTTATATAATAAATTTCTTGTGAAAATTTATTCCATAATAAAAAGGGAGACATGGTTGTTTTTATTATAAATTAAATTATGATAAAAACTTGGTATGATGGAATAATTCATAGAAAAATTTATATGATAAATTTCTTATGAAAATTTATTCCATAAAAAGGAGACTTGGCGATTGAGAGGCTACTATATAAAGGAACCAAGGCAAGGCTTGGAAATTAATTTAAGAGATCTAGAAATAAGCCCTCTCTCTCTCTCCTTCTCTCCCTCTCCCTACTCTAGTGCCGCCGGCCCTAAAAGGAGGACCCCTTTGTTGCCGTGAGCTTCATCCACCATGCAACTGCCGAAGAAGAAGAAGAAGCGGGCGCAACTCCTTCCTTCCTCCCGGAATCTTGATTCTGTTCTTCGTTTGGTGGTTAGTCTTCCCATCTCTCTCTTGGTATTCTTGTCGTGCCTTTGGAGAATCTAGTAGTTCTTGTCGGCATGAAACTCGTGGCTTTGCGAAGTCATCCCGAAGAAAACTCGGCGTGGACACGAATAGAGGCGGAGCTTCCAAGGGACGCTTACAGTTGGATCTCGTCCCTTCCTTCGAGTTACGCGAGGTATTAAGTAAATTAGTTTACTTTCTGTAAAATTTTAATATATGATCATGTCTACACAATATAAGGTTGCATGCTTAGATGTGTGGTTAAATAATTTGGGAAATTATTTATGCTAAATCTTTCGCTGCACGTAATAAAATTTAAAATTACGAACTCGCATCCATGTCAACATGCACCCGGTCCCAACAGAGGCAATCTGTGATCCGGAGTGATCATAAGTTTTGATGTTTGGGCAAAGGGTTTAAGTTAGGTTTCCCTTGTGTTCTCATATGTGTTTGTTGAGTGTGCAGGATGTACAGGTACATGGACTTGGTTGATGTCTTCGGGTGAAGGATGGCATGGAGGCAAGCTGGAGGAATGCGTGCGCATCCGAGGGACCATTGGATAGCAGGGACGATGAGCCGAGGGACACGGACTTCGAGGCGTACGTGAAGGTTGGTATGGAGGCAAACTGGAGGTTTGCGTGCACATCCGAGGGACGAGGGCCGAAGATGAAGAAGGCGTGAAGGCAACAATCGAGGCTGCTGGTGAAGAGTCAACCGGGTTGTGAGGGTCTGAGTGTGAGTGTTTGTACTCAGGGGCTATGCCGGGAGGGGTTGAGTGCGGAGAGACTTGTACTCGGGAGTGAAACCCTAGGCTTAGGGTGGACCAGTCGACTGCCCAAGGGGCAGTCGACTGGTGTAGGCTGGAACAGGCTGGCAGATTCAAACGTTGTACTGTAACGGTCGAATATGAGTGGGACCAGTCGACTGCCCTAGGGGCAGTCGACTGGTAGCGGCTGTTTCAGACTCGAGCCCTTTTTAAAGGGGCTCATTTTCTTCTATCTGACTTGACGAAACTCGCTTGGGTAAAGTAAGCTAGTAGTCGTTTGTGCCCAGATCTTGTTAAAAGTGATTGTGGTGAGGTTTCTCCACCCACAAGGAGCGACAGATCTAGCCGGAGGTTATCCGGGGGTTGATCCACCGACGGGTTCTTGGATTAGTCACCCGTCCGGGGTGGATACCAAGTAAATCAAGTTGTTAGCATTGTTTTCTATTGTTAGTTTATTTTATTTGTATTTCCGCTACACAACTAACAACGTAGGTGAAGAGACGTCAACGAAAAAGTGCTATTCACCCCCCCTCTAGCGGACATATTCGATCTATCAATTGGTATCAGAGCGAAAGACCGCTCTTGATCGGACTAACCGCCGAGGGAGCACATGCTAGAGGAAGAAAGAACATAGAAGACAAATTCGGGGACGACATCTACACTCCGCTGGCCTACGACCATGAAGATTTCGGGTATTGGAAGTCACGAATGGAGACGTGGTTCAGAATGGAGTGGGACCTTCGGATTACGCTTGAAGATCCCTTCGAGATTCCAAAGGATAAGCACGGGAAGAGGCTTAGACATAGATATTGGAATCAAGAACAAGAAAATCAATCCAAGGTGAATAAAAAGGTAATTGACATATTGCTTAATACTTTGCCTACTAATGTTTTGAATGGTGTAGGAGCATACAAAAATGCACACGAATTGTGGATCAATGTAGAAGAATTTCATAAAAACCCTACACGAGGTCAAGTATTAGAAGATACATCAAGGAAAAACCACAATTAGAACTTTTGTGTTGAGTTTAAATGATACATTTTAGAGAAAGTTGAGTTTCGTGCCAATCTTGGGATCCGAAGTACATTTGTTTGGAAACAAACTTTTCCCAAGTAGACATTGGCTCCACAAATCTCCCCACGAAATTTCATAATTTTTGGAAATTTGTAGAATTATTTAGGGATTTCTGAAATTGGGCTGAAAAACTCCGTAGGCTGAAATGGAAATAGGCATATTGGACAATCAGAAATTGCAAATTTGGATTATAGGATATGACTGTGGATTAAAAGTCTTGATTATAATATCATATTCCTTAAATAAAGTGTTATATCATGAGTTAATAAGGCTTTATTGACATTAATAATGTTAAGGTTCATTGGATGATATTGGATGATAAGTTGTTTTTAATTAAAGAATATGGAAGTTTCCCATAAATATCTAGGATTAAGAGACATAAAGGGGGAGGCCTTCATCACATTAAGGACATAAGAAAATGGATTTGAAAATTGATACAAAATGTCAATCTTTTGAGGAAATTGGAAGTCATACCAAAAGTCAAGCACACTTGATATTTTCATAGAATCATATGTTTCTAGGAAAGGTATATCCTAGCAAGTGTGTTTGCAAACCTTTAGGTTGTTCAAGGGTTTTGTTGAGTTCTTTTTGGCACTAGAGATAAAGTTGCTTGGGAGCAATCTTTCATGGTGGCCAAGGGAGAAGAACTTGAAGGTTAGGTTGGGTAGTACCTAATTTGTATTATGGTGTTAAGTTGGGTAGAACTTGACCTTGGTAAAATGAAAATTGGGAGAAGACATAGGTTAAGGGGGAGGTTGCTTCTTTGTGTGCCTTAATTTTCATAGAAATTTTTTGAGTTTTGTGTCAAACTTGGGAACGGTGATAGATACATCGTGAGATGTATTTTTCCCAAGTAGGTATGGGTACCACAAAGTTCTCCACAAAATTTGAGAATTTTTGGAGATTTGTGGAATTTCTGGCGTAATTCTGAAATTGGCTAGAAAATTGATAAATCAGAGTATCAGTCGACTGCCCTCAGGGCAGTCGACTGGCCAGGGCTAGTGTGTGTATCAGCAGTTGGTTTCATGTCCAAATGATAAGAAACAAGTGTATGGGGGGTTAATACACTGTGTTTATGATCATTAGGGATTCAAAGAACCAATGATTGGGATATTATTGGGTTCTTTTTGATGTTCGGCAAAGGGGGAGAAGTTTGGGTTTAAGTTGGGAAACCAAACTTACCTTTGCTAGAAACCCTAGGTTTAGGGTGTTAGTGATATGAGAGAAGTGTCCTAAGGCAATCGCCTTATGATTGTAATCATTTATTCTAATAAATGAATATTCACTATTTGAGTATACATGTTTGTGTATTTGATTGAGATCTTAAACTCATTTACTGAATGTCCGCAATACAATTCACAGCATAAGAGAATTTGTGATGAATTCACAACTAGTGATTATCTCTACATGTGCAATTGTGAAGTATTAAAATTGTCCCTAGTCGATAAATTGATAAATACGGACACTATCAATTCTGTTGAGACTAGCATGGGTTATTCTCTAATCAGCTGATTCTCACTGGCTGGAGACATTGAGATGTTCGGAGATAAACATGAATGCTAGTTAAGGGAACTAGTTCATTGGAGTGACTGGCTGTAAAACTTCATATGGTAGTCTATATATAGATATGTCAGTGAAGTTCTTACTGCAGCTTAAGTGCGATGTTCCTTTGACTTGCGGTGTTCAAGTCATCTTGGTCATGGAGACTTATACTTTGACATCTTAAGCAAGCATCTCCAAGAAGGTGTGGACCCAGGATGATTGGGTATAAGCCGAAGTGCCCGAAGATGTTTGAACAGCCTACAAAGGATTCACCACTCCTTGCGAGGAGATGTATACCCGAGGCCTATCGTCGGATTGTTACTCGAAGCCTCTGGCCAGAGCATGACATGTTCAGAATATGAATCTCTTAAATACATGAGAGTAATTAGAATCCGTAGGACGAGAAAACGTTACTTGGGCTAGGTGTGACGTAGTTAGACTAGTGGGGACTGACACACATAGACCATGTCCTGAACCAAGTGAGTATAAGATGGTGAAGGGAATGGGGCACGATTCATTATAGCTGCTGAAGGGTTTTAGAATTGTTTCTGAGGTCAACCGTTGATCTTTTGATTAATTAGGGATCATGATGTACTACTAGGTGTCACTCATGATCGTTCTATAATTGATTAATTATAGACGACCAACATAAATCGAAAGCCTATTTAGTCACACGCACTACGAGTAATCCGAGGGATTTAAAACTAGTTGAAAATTGGATTTTCCAAACAAGAGAGATTAAGTTTGGTTGAGCCAAATGATAAGTCGAATCTGAATTTTTCAGAGACGCATCGGAAGCGTAAAATGGCTAAGTCTTTTGAAGACTTAATAGATGAATTAAATAAGTTTAATTCATTGGTGCTTGGCTTGGATGGGCCGGCCAAAGAGGGCCTCCATCCTCTTTGCTTGGTCGGCCACAACAAAGGGAGAGAACCAAGTTTTTGGTTTAATTTATAAAATAAACTAAGTGTGGTTTGTTTTATAAAATTATGGATGATATAAATTTTTATATAATAAACCAAGGTTTGGTTTATTTTTCATGGAAATTAAAATGAACCATGGATTGGTTTATTTTATAAAATCAATCATGGATTGATTTACCATGATAAAAAAATTTATTCCATAGGAGAAAAGAGACTTGATTGATTTTTTATCATGAATTAAAATATGATTTTAACCATGATATAAAATCAAACTTGGCATGATGAAATAAGTTATTCCATATTTGAGAGGCTTGATGGTTGAGAGGCCACTATATAAATGACCCAAGGCAAGGCTTGGGTGATAATCAAAGAGATGAAGGCATAGGCTCTCTCCCTCTCTTTCTCTCCTTCTCTTCTCCCCTTCTTGCCGTGCGCCAACCAGCCCCAAGAAGGTGCACCAGCTGGCCACCCCTGCCCTTTCCCTGCCGACCACCACCTGCTGCCGGAGAAGGAAGCTCCGGCCATCTCTTGGCCGGAAGAAGGTGCTGCCGGAATTAGAGTTTGCTGCAAGGATCTTTTTGCCGCAAGCCTCTTCTTTTGCTTCGTCGGAATTTTGATTCCGACCATCCTTTTGTGGTTAGTCTTCCGACTTCTCTCTTGGTTTTTCTCGTCGCGTTCTCGAAGAATCTAGTAGTTCTCAAGAACACGAAACTTGTGGCTTTGCGAAGTCATCCCGAAGATACTCGGAGTGGACGCGAATACAGGCGGAGCTTCCAAGGGATGATTACGGTTGGATCTCGTCCCTTCCTTCGAGTTACGCGAGATAATACGTAAATTAGTTTACGTTTCTGCAAAATTTTAAATATATGATCATGTCTACACAAGATAAAATTGTATGCTTAGATGTGTGGTTAAATAATTTGAGAAATTGTTTATGCTAAACCTTCCGCTGCACGTAATTAATTTTAAAATTACGAACCCGCATCCATGTCAACATGCACCTGGTCCTAACATAGGGGGAGCATGGTTGCTCCATTCTTGGCGAAAGGGGAACCTTGGAGAGGTTCTTAAAAAGCCTTTGTAAGTCCAATGTAGGGGGAGCTTGGGAGAAGCTTTAAAATCCCGTTTTGGTGAAAAGTCCTAGCTTGGAGGGCTAAGTGTGAAAATTCCTAACTTGGAGGGTTAGGTGTGGGATGTCTTGGGATAGGATCCAGGTTTGCATTGCATATGCATTCATTTAGCATTGTTGTTGCTATTGACTACTATCTTCCTTTCCCTAACTTAAACGTATTGCCAAACATCAAAAAGGGGGAGATTGTTGAGGTAATCAGTGATCCGGAGTGATCATGAGTTTTGATGTTTGGGCAAAGGGTTTAAGTTAGGTTTCCCTTGTGTTCTCATATGTGTATGTTGAGTGTGCAGGATGTACAGGTACACATGGACTTGGTTGATGTCTTCGAGTGAAGGATGATATGGAGGCAAGCTGGAGGCTTACGTGCGCATCCGAGGGACCATTGGATAGCAGGGACGATGAGCCGAGGGACGCGGACTTCGAGGCGTATGTGAATGGTGGCATGGAGGTAAACTGGAAGTTTGCGTGCGCATCCGAGGGACGTGGACCGAAGATGAAGATGGCGTGAAGGCAACAGTCGAGGTTGCTGGTGAAGAGTCAACCGGGTTGTGAGGGTCTGAGTGTGAGTGTTTGTACTCAGGGGCTAAGCTGGGAGGGGTTGTGTGCGGAGAGACTTGTACTCGGGAGTGAAACCCTAGGCTTAGGGTGGACCAGTCGACTGCCCAAGGGGCAGTCGACTGGTGTAGGCTGGAACAGGCTGGCAGATTCGAACGTTGTACTGTAACGGTCGAATATGAGTGGGACCAGTCGACTACCCCAGGGGCAGTCGACTGGTAGCGGCTGTTTCAGACTCAAGCCCTATTTAAAGGGGCTCGTTTCCTACTATCTGACTTGACGAAACTCGCTTGGGTAAAGTGAGTTAGTAGTCGTTTGTGCCCAGATCTTGTTAAAAGTTATTGTGGTGAGGTTTCTCCACCCACATGGAGCGACAGATCTAGCCGGAGGTTATTCGGGGGTTGATCCACCGACGGATTCTTGGATTAGTCACCCGTCCGGGGTGGATACCAAGTAAATCAGGTTGTTAGCATTGTTTTCTATTGTTAGTTTATTTTATTTGTATTTCCGCTACGCAACTAACAACGTAGGTGAAGAGACGTCAACGAAAAAGTGCTATTCACCCTCCTCTAGCGGACATATTCAATCTATCAGGCCCTTCTTCAGCCTCTTCAGGGGGCGATCCCTCTAAGACAACCGCTTCCGCCGTCTTTTCTCGAGAGCGTGTATCTTGGGGGACGTGATAGGTGGAGGGGGTGCAACGTCCCCCGCTGGTGCCTCGGCGGGAGGGGCAGTTGAACCCCCTTCGGGATCTTGGCCCACTAATGGATCTAAAACCAATTCATTAATGAAAATTCATTCCACTAAAGGATCTCCATTGAACTTCCTCACCAACCCCCATATTTTTATATGGGCTCCACCTATTATGAGTCATCCATCCCCCCGAGTTTAAGATATTGAATGCCCGTCGATTAATATAAATTACTGACAATTTTAATTAATCGACTTCTGGCTCCTTGACTAGTACCACTCAACCTTATCATCATGTCGGATCAAATCCACCTGTAGGGTTTAACATGATGAACCTTATGAGCACATCAAGAGGGCATCATCATCCCGACTCACCAGGACACGGATTCCGTCAATAATCAACGGCACACCATATAATTAATATTATTTCTCAACTTATCGGGCCTATCAATTTAACAGAATAAATCTCGCCCATTGGTAAATCAAAAAAATAATTATTAACTATACGTGCCCGTTATTACATCGAGATTTAGGGATTGTACTCCATAATAAATCCAAAGTTTAATTCAATTATCAAGTCAGTACAAATCGAATGACCTCTGGTTTTGGTCCTGCTCAATGCACACAAAGTACACTAGTGTAATTCTATGGTCAAGATAAACCACACCTAATTACACTACAACCATTCCGATGGTTTGTCCAATTCCATCTCGGCTGTGAGCCTCTGCTTATACTAGGCAAGGGACTGATAACATGATCTTCCGTGTGTCACCACACACCATGTTATCTATAGTACACAGTATTGATTGTTAGTCAATACTGTGCACTATAGATTAACAATATTGGACTTTTATGCATATACTAATGTAAACACGCATCTAGTGTTGTTGTGATTCTCTGTTCAAAATATAGATGATCTTATATATAAAAAAGAATAAGTCTTTTAGTATACACATCTATCAGTACCACTCAACCTTATCATCATGTCGGACCAAGTTCACCTGCAGCATTTACATGACGAACTTTATGAGCTCTTCAAGGAGACATCATCATCCTGACGCATCATGACACGGTTTCCTTCTGTTGTAAAAAAAGCTTTCAATAATAATAAACCAAGACCCTGTACAGGACTTATATAACCTACCAAACCCTAATGACACAATATAGGAAATGACCTAACTACCCTCACAACCTCCCCCTCAAGTTTAACATATATATCAAACATGTTTAACTTGCTAAGGGTAGAATTAAACACAGCTTGAGGTATAGCTTTTGTAAACATATCAGCAAGTTGGTCCTCGGATTTGACATAAGGCAAATATAGCTCTCCAGAATCAAGTCTCTCCCGAATAAAGTGTCGATCAATCTCAATATGTTTGGTTCGATCATGTTGAACTAGATTATTTGCAATATTAATTACAGCTTTGTTGTCGCAATATAGCCTGAGAGGTAATTCAGCCTTTAATCCAATGTCTTCCAACAAGAAGGTCAACCACAACATTTCTGCAAGACCATGTGCCATGGCCCGATATTCTGCTTCTGCACTGGATCTTGCACAAACACTCTGTTTCTTACTTCTCCAAGTTACCAAGTTTCCTCCTAAAAAGGTGCAATAGCCAGAAGTGGATCTTCTATCATCTCTAGAACCAGCCCAATCAGCATCAAAATAACATTCCACTTTCAGATTACCACCTCCTTTAAACAACAAGCCTTTTCCGGGACATGACTTTAAATACCTTAAAATCCTGTCAACAACCTTCATGTGAATAGTTTTAGGAGCATGCATGTACTAACTCACTACACTAATAGCGTAGGTAATATCAGGTCTAGTCATAGACAAATAGAGTAACTTTCCAACTAACCTTTGATACATTCCCTTTTCCAGATTTGTAAGATCTTCCCCATTAGAACTAGTAAGATCATGACTTACTTCTATAGGTATCGATGCTAGCCGACAACCCAACTTCCCTGTCTCCTTGAGCAAATCTAACACATATTTTCTCTGACATATATAAATTCCCTCATGAGATCGAGCAACTTCAATACCAAGAAAGTACCTCAATAGTCCAAGGTCTTTAATCTCAAATTCTGATATTAACTTGGATTTAAGATTCTGGATTTCAATCTCATCATCTCCTGTAATTATCATATTATCAACGTAGACCAAAAGAATGGTAATTCTGTCCTCTTTCCTTTTCACAAAGAGTGTATGATCAGCATTCCCTTGTTTAAAGCCAAACAATATCATAACTTTGCAGAATCTATCAAACCATGCTCTGGGTGATTGTTTAAGTCCATACAAAGCTTTTATCAGCCTGCAAACCTTCCCTTTTGTTTCGATTCCAGGAGGTGGTAACATGTAGACTTCTTCATGAAGGTTGTCATTCAAAAAGGCATTTTTCACATCTAGCTGAAATAGTGGTCAATTATATTGAGAAGCAAGAGAAAGAATCACTCTGACTGATTTGAGATTTGCAACCGGAGCGAAGGTCTCCAAGTAATTCACCCCATATGTTTGAGTGAATCCCTTGGCAACGAGTCTGGCTTTATATCTGACCACTTCACCCTCTGAGTTATACTTGATAGCATAGACCCATTTAGAGCCAACCAAGTTCTTCCCCTTTGGGGGATCTACTAATTCCCAAGTATCATTCTTATTAAGAGCATCCACTTCTTCATTCATTGCCTCCAGCCACCTTGAGTCCCTTACAGCTTCATAATAAGAAGAAGGTATGACATG
This sequence comes from Boesenbergia rotunda, assembly GCA_024364735.1. Classification (NCBI taxonomy): domain Eukaryota; kingdom Viridiplantae; phylum Streptophyta; class Magnoliopsida; order Zingiberales; family Zingiberaceae; genus Boesenbergia; species Boesenbergia rotunda. Next base: position 460,988 of record JAGFNQ010003700.1, on the reverse strand, counting down.
ATTTGATAGTTGTGAAACAAAAGCATGATATGAAGAAGACAAACAAGAATAAGACACATGGTTAGAAATGGGATGTTGAGTACATGACCTGACCCCCTTTCTAACAGCAATTGGAAGATTCAGCTCATTCATATTTAGGGGTGCAGTTGGTTCAACCAATGAGGATACAGGATCAGGAGCCAGAGTATTCGATTCAGCTAGCCGATTAGTAGTAGGTCCTTGCTTCTGTCTTCGTCGCTTGTAAGTAATAATTTCTTATGAAGCCTGCGAGCCCAGTAATGGAGCATCATCTTGTCTATTTTCCATGACATCCAGTGAAATAGGAATAGGGGAAGGAACCACTTGAGGTACAAGGGAAAAGGTAAGATTCTCCCCCTGAGGACGAGTCTGGGGAGCATAATAGGAATCGGACTCAAAAAAGGTAACATCCTTCAAGACATATCTTGTCCTAGTAATAGGATCAAAGCACTTATAGCCTTTCTGGCAAGTGGAATACCCTAGAAAGACTCCCCGTATAGAGCGAGGATCAAGCTTAGAGGACTTGGGACCAAGAACATGAATAAAACAGAGGGAGCCAAATACCCGAGGTGTAAGAGAAAACAACATTGTGTCAGGACGAAGAATAGTGAGTGGACACCGATATCCTAGACCTTTTGATGGTAGACGATTAATGATATAGGCGGCTGCAAGGATAGCATCAGCCCAGAAATATTTGGGTAATTGGCGCTGAAATAATAGTGCACGAGCTGTTTCAAGGATATGACGATTTTTCCTTTCTGCCACTCCATTCTGCTGTGGTGTGTAAGGACAAGATGACTCATGAAGAATTCCTAAATCCTCAAGAAAGGAATTTAGAGATTGTGTAAAGTATTCCCGCGCATTATCAGATCGAAGAGTTTTCACTTTTGTGTGGAATTGAGTTTCAACCATTCTGCAATAATGTTGAATGCGTCGAGGAACTTCATCTCTGCCTTTCATCAAATAAAGCCATGTACAGTGAGTGTAATCATCAATAAAAGATATAAAGTATCTGTAGCCATCCAAAGAAGGCACGGGAGAGGGACCCCACACATCTGAATGAACAAGGTCAAACGGAGACGAACTTTTATTCATGGACTCAGAAAAATGAGTTCTACAATGTTTGGATAACTGACAAACTTCACATTGAAGAGACTCAAGAGAAATAGAAGAGAAGAGATTAGGAAATAAGACTTTTAAGGACCGAAAAGATAAATATCCCAAACGAGAATGCCATAACAAGATTTCTTGACGCTTACTTTCTGAACACTGGGTTGTAGACTTCAGAGCAGATGTTGTTCCAAGATGATAGTAATAAAGACCTCTTACTTCACGGCCAGTCCCAATCGTTTTCTTGGTCTCGAGATCCTAAAAGACACAATTATCAGGGAAAAAGGTTACTGAGCAGTGTAGTTGTTTAGTAATACTACTAACAGAAAGTAAATTTAGAGAAATGGAAGGGACATGAAGTGCAGAGGATAGGATAAAGTGATCTGCCAGTTGTATGGAACTTTTACCAGCGACAGTGGCTTTGGTGCCATCATCAATAGTCACTTTATCCTGCCCAGAAGACAAAGAGTAGGAAATAAAGGAATTAGCAAGATTTGTCATATGATCCGTAGCTCCGGAGTCAATAACCCAGGGGCTATAAGATCTTGACCCAGCAATACTTAACTCTGGGCCACAAATACCTGTGTGCGCTTGAGACAAATTGGTAGAGACAGAGGATGAAGTCTGAAGCCGTGATAAGATGTGCTGAAGATTGGCAATATCAGTAGATGACAACTGGATATTAGAAGGTACCGAGGAATCAATAGTCTCCCCATCCACTAATTTCTGGGCAGCAATATTTCCACGACTAGGAGCCTTCTTGTCACTGTATTTGAATTTTTCAGGTTTTTTTCTGGATATTTCTCCCAACAGAAATCGGAATCATGATTAGTCCTCTTGCAGTGCCGACAAAATTTTTCACCTTTTCCTTTTGTTCCCCCAGACTTGATCTTGTTAGCAGAACTGACAAAAGCAGAAGTCTCCCCAATTGGAGTGCTTGCTGCAGAAATATTATCTTTGTTGTTCATGGTCCTTCTCCTGCCTTCCTCACTCAGAATTTTGTAGTAAACTTGTTCTAGAGAGGGAGTAGGATCAAGACTAAGAATTTGACCTTTTAAATTTTCAAACTCTGCATGAAGCCCATCAAGGAACTTAATGATTCTGTCCTTCTCCAGAATCTTCAGATATCTCTGATGATCATCAGTGGAACTCCAATTGTCCATCCTGTAGTAATCAAACTCATCCCACAGCCCTTTTAGAGTAGCAAAATAATTTGTAACTGACATAGAACCTTGCTCAAGTTTGAAAATTTGACTACTTATCTGATAAGTACGCAGCATATCATACTTGCGCCCATACATCTGCTCCAGTGTCCTCCACATATCACCGGCTATTTTGTTATGAAGAATGACCTGTTTGATGCCAGAACTAACAGAATTGAGTATCCAAGTCATTACCAAAATGTTGTCACGCCTCCAAGTACGAAAACTAGGGTCCTTTTCATCTGGTTTCAATTTTGTACCGCGAAGAATATCCAGTTTATCATGGCCTTCAACATAAAGTTCAACAGCAACTGCCCATGATGTATAATTTGTCTCGGTCAATTTTTCCGAGGTTATTTGAAGACCAGGTGCTCCGGTCATTGTGAAAACTAGTTGTACCTGTCCAGAAGAAGTCAAAGGATCTATAGACATCCCAGAACTTTTCCCAGAGGTGTCCGTCATAACACACCACAAGAAGAGGGAAAAATCTTGTGGCGAGAACAGAAAAAAATCCGGTAGAAAAGTAGGAAACTCCGGCGAGAATAGAAACTCCGGCTAGCGAGCAGAGGGAAAATAAATCTTGTGGCGAGAACAGAAAACCCAATAGAGGGAAATAAAACTTCCAGGAGGCAATGATCAGCCAGAGCAGAAAAATAAAACCTGTGCCAGAAAATCCGGCTAGAACAAAAATTGCGAGCAGAGGGAAAAAAAATCCCAGGAGGCGATGATCAGCTCCGGAACAGCCAACGGACAAGGTCCTCGAGAAGCCTGCTGTGCGTCTCTCGCTGTGAGAGAAGAGCTCGCCGCCCTTGGTGGTAGTGGCGGAGACGCCAGAGGGCGGTTACTCACGGAGTTTGGAAGAACTTGACGGCGGGCGTCGCGCAGCAGAAGACGGCGTCGAGCGGAGAAGAAGATCAGCGCTCGTCGCGTCGAGCGTGCGCAGCAGCAGCGGCTTGGTCGCGTTGAGCGTGCGCAGCAGCAGCGGCTTGGTCGCGTCGAGCGTGCACAGCAGAAGATGGAGGTCAGGCGTGGGAAAGTATCCACCATGAGAGAAAAAAAAATCCACGACTCTTGCTCGTAGTTGGCGATTGGATCGAGGAAGGAGGGAGAGGCGCTCAGCTTCGGCTTTGGCTTCGGCTTGCTCGCACGAGGAGAGGAAGTCTGCGTCGGGCGAACACAAGAGGGGATGAAGGACCGCAAGGCTCTCGTGCGGCGTCGGGGAGAAAAGAGAGGAAGCGGCTGCACGACAATTCGCGAGGAGGGCGTCGAGTAGTTTGGGAAAGACGGCGTCGAGTGGTTTGGGGAAGAGAAAAAAAGGAACGGCGCCGCGCGAGGGAAAAAAATTAGGGCTTTGGCTCTGATACCATGTTGAAAAAAAAGCTTTCAATAATAATAAACCAATACCCTGTACAGGACTTATATAACCTACCAAACCCTAATGACACAAAATAGGAAATGACCTAACTACCCTCACAACACCTTCTATAATCAACGACACACTATGTAAATAATATTATTTCCCAATTTCCTGGGCCTATTGATTTAACAAATAAATCTCGCCCACTGGTAAATCAAAAAAATAGATATTAAGTACATGTGCCCGTTATTATATCGAGATCAAGAGTATGTACACTATAATATCTGAGGCTGATTCAATTATATAGTCAGTATAAATTGAATCACTTCTATATCGATCCTGCTCAATACACACAAAGTGTACTAGTGTAATTCTATGGTCAAGATAAACCAATACCAAATTACACTACAACCATGTCAATGGTTTGTCCAAAACCATCTAGGTTGTGAGCCTCTACTTATACTCTACAAGGGACTGATAACATGATCTTCTGTGTGACACCACACACCATGTTATCTACAATGTAAAGTATTAGACAATATGCACACATATAATAAATTTAAAATGCAAATAATGATCATGTGATTCTCATTCCAAAATGTAAATGTTCATACAAAAGCTAGACTTTTAGTATACATCCTAACAGGAAGATCGAATTATGAGGATGATATCTAGCTACAATGATAACTCGTGCATTAACACACCACAGTAACATTAACGACCTTAGAAATGATTCTCACGTTATTAAAAATGTTCATAAAAACTCGACTATAATTTTTTGTGCATAATTTCAAATGAATGCAATATTCAGTTGTATTTTCTAACCTGCTAATGTGCACATAGATTAATTACTCAAGAAAATTTGAAGATTGACGATACTTTTTTTTTTAGACAACTTTCTCTCACAATTTGTATAAATTAATTTTCTTTTCTATCACATTCTATCTTGAAGTTTTTGAATGCTAGATATTACTTTGTCTTGTGATCTTTTCCCTTGAATAATATTTGTTTGTTCTGGTTGTATGTGTTTCTTTCTTGCGTATTTGCATCTGAACTCTGTTAGAAACTTGCATATCTTCAAGTGCATTGTTGCATGAATTTTACTTGACCTTCTGTCATCCCGTATGTAAAAGTTAAAGTTATTGGTCAATGGTTACATGTCTTTGGACTCAACTTTCTCTTGATACCCAGCACTCTTGTTTTTTCTTCATTTACTTTTTAATTCATAATATCTTGATTGCTCGTTGAATCACTGACAAACTTGGTAGTTCTACAGAATGGGACTAAAGATTCTATCAGGAAACTTATTGCAGGTTTGAATGATTCCAAGTTGGAGAATGACGTAGGTAAAATGAATAATTCATTCCAGTTGTTTCAAATGCCACTCAAATACAGTGGGTATACTATATCCTCATTTAGTATCGACAACACTCAGCACACAATTTTGCTATGCCGGAATTCACAATTCAATCTGTTCCATAACTAGATGAAGAGTACATCCAATTGATGTTGTTAATATATTTATTCTGTTTTTCCAAAAAATAAAATCAACTTTCTGAAATGTCCGATTTTTTTGACATGAAACATTGCAGATGTTGTTGTATCACCACCATACGTTTATATTGATCAGGTCAAACAATCATTGACTGAACGTATTGAAATATCTGCTCAGAATTCTTGGATTGGTAATGGTGGAGCTTTCACCGGAGAAATCAGGTTACTGCTGCTAAAACTTTTGGTCATTGAATTCTGCATCTACTTCTGATCTTTTACTATTTTTAAATAGCACTCACTAACGTTCAATTTATTTAATGTACAATATCTTCTTTAATTTTCCAGAATCAGCATGCGAGCTAGCATAAATAGTATTGTGATTTAACAATATAGTACAGAAGAGTGCATCATAGCTTAATCAGGCAATATGTACAGTAAAGGATGTAGGATAGGTTGGATATATTCATCCTTTCTTTTTACATGAGCAGAGTTTGTAGCAAGTTTCAACACTAATATCAGTTGATGCATACATAATTCATGATCTCTGTTAATTACTTTCATGAAATTTATCATACCAAAGAAAGAAGATTGGACGATTTATAATTAGACGTCTATAAACTAACGTTCATTTTTTACTTTTTTTTTTTTTGAGGCGATGAAGTATTTATTTGAACACATGGCCGCTTAAATGGTTGGGCTGGTCCAGTAATTATAATAAAGTGTTTATTATATTGGATATTTATTTTCTAGTATCTCTCATATCTTTTGGTTATACAATTGAACCTATATGTCTAAATGAATACTTGTTTGTAAACCAATTGTAACACTTCTTTGCCATGCAACTGGATCTACTTGTGCTTGTGACAGCTTCATTTTTTAGGGGATAGAATCTAATGACATAAAAAGATTCATATAGCCGACCTCATTTAGTGGGTTAAAGCTTGGTTATTGTTGTGGTAATTGAAAAATGATTTCAATGTCACTAGTCTCCAGCGTTGTGCTATTGTAAGAGAACAAATCTGGAAACATTATGTTATAGCCTTGTGTACATACATGTCACTACCCCTTTGAAGCCATGATATATTTTCTTAAGAGATTCATTGTACATTTATGGACCACTATGTTAATTTCTAATGTTTTAATTCAATTCTAACAGATCAAAGCGTTATTTCCAAAATGAACCTCTTATTCCATTGTTACTCCTAGATGATCAACACTTAGTCTACTAGGCCAATGATAAATATAAGATTTTATTTCCTTATTTTTTCAGCAACCTGGAAATAGTGGATTTATAATGAAAACTATTAAATGAGTAATCATTTACGTACCTGTTTCACTGTGATGGAAACAATTCAATTTCTTTTTTCTTCCCATGAGTCCTGAGACAGTTATTAGAGTTGAAATTGAATTGAATCATGATGGTTACGTTCTGTGCTATATGATTTGAAAGAGAACTTTTACAACAGACATCATTATTGAAACTGTCTACAGAAATGCCATGTAATGACTAAACTCTAACTTGTGACATGCAGCGTGGAGCAATTGAAAGATATTGGTTGCCAGTGGGTTATTCTTGGCCATTCTGAGCGTAGACACATCATTGGTGAGGATGACCAGGTAAACATTCAAGACTTAGTTCTTATAATGTCTGGAGCAGAAAGTAGACTTGTGGTTTCCAGTTTCTACTGCCAATTATTTTGTTGTAACAAAAAATTTTCATTTCCAGTTTATTGGAAAGAAAGCAGCATATGCCCTGAGCCAGAATCTTAAGGTAATTGCTTGTATAGGCGAGAAGTTGGAAGAGAGGGATTCAGGAAAAAACCTTCGATGTGTGCTTTGAGCAGATGAAAACTTTTGCAGGTATGATTTCAGATTTACGGTTAAACTTACAGCATATCCATTGTACTCATGATGAAACAAGCAGGAGCATTCAGCATTTCTTCCAGTGTTCATGATCCATTTTTGCAGATAGTTATCAAACTGGAAGGATGTTGTTATCGCATGTGAACCCATATGGGCTATCAGCACTGGAAAAGTGGCTACTCCTGAGCAAACTCAGGAAGTGCATGTTACTGTACGTGATTGGCTTAAGACAAATGTGTCACCCGAAGTTGCTTCCTCGACCCGTATCATCTACGGAGGTACTTCGTAGCTTTATGTTTGTTCTTTTATATCCTAGGCAGCTGTTGATTCTTTCTAATGGAAATTGGGTCTTATCTGTTTCCAGGTTCTGTAAATGGAGGCAATTGTTCTGACCTTGCCAAACAAGAAGATATTGATGGGTTTCTTGTTGGAGGTGCCTCGCTAAAGGTATCATCAAATATGCTTGAGTTATTCTTCTTTGACACAAAAATGTAAAATGCCGAAACATGTATAAAGTTATCCCAGATAGTTCTTATGTCTATTTCAAACAAGAGATAAACTTATTATTAACATCGACTTGTTTTACCTCTGCAGGGGCCAGAATTTGCCACCATTGTCAACTCAGTCACTACTGCGAAGAAAGTCACTTCATGACGTCCTCAATTCAACCATCTTTCGGGTTGCTGCTTGGATGCCAACTCAAATAATAAGTATGATTCTTCTGTACCCGAGTCAACTATACCTTTGTGATCTTTAACATGGGATTTTGATATATGTTCTCTACAATTTTTTTAGAATAAGTTACAACCAAAGTTGTATGAATGAATCCATGTGCTACCTCTGCTTGGCATTCTGAGATTTACAATTATCAAGAAAATATTAAATTTAGAATTATCTCGATGCTATTGGTTTCTTCAATTCATTAGCAATAATTTAACAAATAATTTCTAGATACATAACATGAACAATAAATACTACATCATCGAAGTCAAGAAAGGTGGGAACAATCATTAGAGTTCATATGGTGGAAGTTTACGATACATAAATTTTAGCTTGAATGTTCGAGCATTCTCTCACAAGAATAGAGAACTTAAAGATTGCCTTCAATATCAAACATTCAAAAAAGAAAAGGAGCATGCTAAAGGGCTTCTCATGCCACCAGCGACCACAATGGCAAAAGTAAGCTCATCAAAACAGGCACACCGAACTCAGATGGAGTGATCACAGATGCAGAGTTGGGACTTTGGCTTGTAGGGGTAGAAGAGCCTGACAAAAACAATCAAAAACACCAAAGGATAAGAATAATAGGTATCATGACTAATACATACAATTCAGTTTCAATCGATCACATTCCATGTATTAAACCATACGGTCTAAAGACTAAACTAACTAGGTTAGCTTCCAAATCGATCACAAAAAGCTAATAAGCAAGGGAAATAGAAGATTCGAATAATCGGGTACTCTACTTTGTTGAGGAAATGGAGCATTTAGCAAATTCAGTAAATCACCTGCTAAATGTGTCAACTTTTTTAGTATATCTACATTGTTTATCCCAACATCAAAGATCAACACAAATTGCACTAGGTATCCTTCAGTCCTTGCTTGGATCAATTAGCAGTTAAATTATACTGCCTGAAACTAGTTATTATTTTTGTGTTAGCCAGTCTAAATCAACTAAAACCACTTACTCCACTTGAATTTATATTAAAAGTATCTCTAGTTGACTTCTCTTTCCTTCAGCCTTCCACTCCCCCCTTTTCACCTGTCCATCTTTTCCATATACCCATCCCTTCAAAGAAATGTGTTTATTTGAAGGGGAGTCTTGTGCAACGGTAAAATTGTTGCCGTGTGACCTAGGGTTCAAGTTTTGGAAATGGCCTCTTGCAAAAGCAAGATAAGACTGCATGCAATAAACCCTTCTCCAAGATCCTGCATGTTGGATATCTTGGATATCTATTGTGAATGGAAAGGGAGGTGGTGGGACTTTAGTCCCACATTAGAACTTTCCATTGAATGGAAAGTGAGGAGGAGAATAAAGGGACTCCTTTGTGAGTGGGGCTTTAGTCCCACATTGGGAGTTTTAAGGCAAAATGTTTGGTTTATATTGTATCACAAGCATGATAGTTGTGAACAAATGCTAGGGGAGAGGCTCTCTCTCACGCGTGGGTGCCCGAGGGGGTGCAAATCCAGGGTCCAGATTTGTACTGAACCAAGTGAACTCGTGTGCGTGCACGACCCGCGCACGTCGAATGTCCGACCGGTCGGGGCAAAATTTGTCCAAGCAGATGAACCAACATTTTGCCAAATTGATTTTTGCTCAAATGTAACTGATGCATTAAATTTGATTAATGCGAGGTCAGTAACCCCCAGACGTTTTGATCTGGTCGGTAAATGGCAGTAAATAACGATTAATTCGTCATTTACGACTGCAGGGGGTCTGATCCTATATAAAGGGGCTGTGACCGAGAGCAAAAGATGCAGACACAGAGAAATTCTCCTCCGCTCCAACTCCACCTCGTTCCCGACCTCCGCTCCACTGATAGAAGTCGGGTACATCCTCAGTTCGCCACGAGTAACGAATGCTCCGTTGCGCCCGTGGTTTGGCTGTTGTATCCTGAGAGACAGAAGTCCATCTGAGCCTCGAAGCACCGCGGAGGAGGACGAATCTGTTTCAAGGAAACTGCGCTGCGCAGGCCTCAGCAACATCCTGGTCGGGAGACGTCCGACCACTACTCAGGAGTTCCCAGTCGGGAAACTCCACTCGGGAATTCCAGTTCGGGAATTCCACTCGGCGGCTCGTGAGCTCACTCGGCTATTCCGCTCGGGATCTCACTGGGCTACTCGGGAGTTCCACTCGGCTACTCGGGAACTCCACTCGGCCACTCGGAGCTCACTCGGTCACTTGGGAAATCTGCTCGGGAGCTCACTCGGCGGCTCGGGAGCTCGAAAACTTTACTTGAAAGACTGCAGCTTGGAGAAAAAGCAGTCGGGGCCACTCAACAGAAATAAGTTGAAATTAATTTCTGTAATTTCAATTTACTGTAAAATCTCCGAATATCCTCCAACAGTTTTGAAACAGACTCGTTCTATTGAGATGGCCACGGAACGTGTTGAGGTGAAACAGACTCATCACCAGGCCCCCTCCGCCCCGATCGGGAATGTCCCGATCAACCATGGGGAAAAGCCAGAAAAGTTCACTGGGCCGAACTTCAAGAGGTGGCAGCAGAAGATGCTCTTCTACCTGACCACGCTTAATCTGGCTCGGTTCTTGACCGAGGACCCTCCCAAGCAGGCTGAGGCTGCTGAGGTGGAGGCATGGACTCATTCTGAGTACCTATGCCGAAACTACATCCTTAACTGCTTGGCCGACTCGCTGTATGCTGTGTACAACACGAAGAGAACGACCAAAGAACTATGAGAGTCCTTGGACAAGAAGTACAAGTCGGAGGATGCTCGGGCCAAGAAGTTCATCGTGGGCCGATTCTTGGACTATAAGATGGTTGACTCTAAGACAGTGATCAGCCAAGTCCAGGAGCTTCAGATGATCTTACATGAGATCCACTCAGAAGGTATGGTTCTGAGTGAAACCTTCCAAGTAGCAGCCATCATTGAGAAGCTGCCCCCCGGCTGGAAGGATTTCAAGAATTACTTGAAGCACAAGCGGAAGGAAATGAACGTGGAGGAACTTGTTGTGCGACTTCGCATCGAAGAAGACAACAAGGGATCAGAGAGAAAGATGTTCTCTCAGGCTACTGTGAAAGCCAACGTGGTCGAGCACGGACAAAGCTCGAAACGGAAGAATTCTAAATCTTCCAAGCTAGGACCCAAAGGAGGCATCGCCAAGAAGTTCTCTGGGAAGTGCTACAACTGTAGCAAAGTGGGTCACAAGTCTTCGGAATGCAAGAAACCGAAGAAGAAGACGGAGGCCAACCTGAACGAGGGAACAGAAATGGAAGACATCTGTGCCGTGGTCTCTGAATTGAACCTGGTGGGTTCAAACCCGCGGCAATGGTGGATCGATACTGGAGCCACCAGACATGTATGCTGCAATAAGGAGCTGCTCCACAACTTCGAAGAAATTAGTGGAGAGTGTTGAGACCGGGTGCATGTTGACAAGGATACGGGTTCGTAAATTTTAAAATATTTACGTGCAGCGGAAGAATTAGCATAAATAATTTCTCAAATTATTTTAACCACGTATCTAGCATGCGACCTTATGATGTGTGGACATGATCATAAATTAAAATTTTGCAGAAAGTAAACTAATTTACTCAATACCTCGCGTAACTCGAAGTAAGGGACGAGATCCAACCGTAGCGTCCCTTGGAAGCTCCGCCTCTATTCGCGTCCACGCCGAGTTCTCTTCGGGATGACTTCGCAAAGCCACGAGTTTTGTGCCGACGAGAACTACTAGATTCTCTAAAGGCACAACTAAAATATCAAGAGAGAGAGATAGAAACTAACCACCAAGTAACGGAATCAAGATTCCGTGAAGGGAGGAAGGAGTCGCGACCCGCTTCGTCTTGGTGGTGGCTCACGGCAAGGGAGGTGGCGCCGGCCCTAGAGAGAGAAGGGGCGCCGGCCCTAGAGAGAGAGAGGGAGAGAATGAGAGAGAGAGAGAGCTTCTTAATCTCTTGATTAATTCGAATTCAAGGCTTGCCTTGGTTCCTTTATATAGTAGCCTCTCCATTGCCAAGTCTCCCTTTTAACGGAATAAATTTACATAAGAAATTTATCTTATAAATTTTCTTATGAATTATTCCGTTATGCCAAGTTTTATTATAACTAAACTTATAATAAAACAAACACATCTCCCAATTTATTATGGAATAAATTTTTACAAGAAATTTACTATATAAATTTTTCTTTATCATGGAAAAATCAATTCACAATTGATTTTATAAAATAAAATAAACCATTTAAAGTTTATTTTAATCTCCATGAAAATAAATTTATTTACATAAATTTCTTTACATAAATTTATTTATCCATAATTTTATAAAATAAATCGCGTTTGATTTATTTTATATTTTAAACCAAATAAATTGGTTCCCTCTTTTATTGTGGCCGGCCAAACCAAAGGGGTTGGGGACCCTCTTTGGCCGGCCAAACCAAACCGCCTCCTCGCGAATTAAACTCATTTAATTCGACCAATAAGCCTTCAAAAGACTTAGCCATTTTAAGCTTCCGATTCGCCTCTGATAAATTCAGATTCGTCTTATCTCTCTTGATCGGAAAATCCAATTTTCAACTCGTTTTAAATCCCTCGGATTACTCGTAGTGCGTGTGACTAAATAGGCTTTCGATTTATGTTGGCCCTCTATAATTAACCAATTAATTATAGAACGATCATGAGTGGCACCTAGTAGTACATCGTGATCCCCAATTAATCGAAAGATCAACGATTGACCTCAGAAAGAATTCTGAAACCCTTCAGCAGCTATAATGAGTCGTGCCTCATTCCCTTCACCATCTTATACCCACTTGGTTCAGGACACGGTCTATGTGTGTCAGTCCCCACTAGGCTGACCACGTCACACCTAGCCCAAGTAATGTCTTTCTCGTCCAACGGATTCTAATTACTCTCATGTTTCCTAGAGATTCAAACTCGGAACATGTGATGCTCTGGCCAGAGGCTTCGAGTAACAATCCGACGATAGGCCTGGGTATACATCTCCTCGCAAGGAGTGGTGAATCCTTTGTAGGTTGTTCAAACATCTTCGGGCACTTCGGCTTATACTCAATCATCCTGGGTCCACACCTCCTTGGAGATGTCTGCTTAAGATGTTAAAGTATAAGTCTCCATGACCAAGATGACTTGAACACCGCAAGTCAAAGGAACATCGCACTTAAGCTGCGGTAAGAACTTCACTGACATGTCTATATATAGACTACCATGTGAAGTTTTACAGCCAGTCACTCCAATGAACTAGTTCCCTTAACTAGCATTCATGTTTATCTCCGGACATCCCAATGTCACCAGCCAGTGAGAATCAGCTGATTAGAGAATAACTCATGCTAGTCTCAACAGAATTGATAGTGTCCGTGTTTATCAATTCATCGAATAGGGACAATTTCAATACTTCACAATTGCACATGTAGAGATAATCACTAGTTGTGAATTCATCACAAATTCTCTCATACTGTGAATTGTATTGCGGACATTCAGTAAATGAGTTTAAGATCCCAATCAAATACACAAACATGTATACTCAAATAGTGAATTTTCATTTATTAAAATAAATGTTTACAATCATAAGGCGATTGCCTTAGCACACTTCTCTCATATTACTAACAAACTCCCACTTGGCCTAATGTCAATCGCTACGGTATCCAATACCACAGGCTCTAACATGACCCTCAAACTTGCTTTGAGGCAAGGCCTTAGTTAAAGGATCCGCTAAATTCCTTTGAGTCGGATTTTCTCAATTTGTATATCATTCCTACTTATAATCTCTCTGATCAGATGATAGCGGCGAAGCACATGTTTGGATCGCTGATGAGACCTTGGTTCCTTTGCTTGTGCAATAGCTCCATTGTTGTCGCAGTAAACCGGCACTGCTTCATCAATGGTTGGAACCACACCAAGTTCGGAGACAAACTTCTTGATCCAGACTGCTTCCTTTGCTGCTTCCGAAGCTGCGATATATTTCGCTTCCATGGTAGAATCCGCTACGGTGTCTTGTTTGGAACTCTTCCAACTTATTGCGCCTCCATTCAAAGTAAATACGTATCCAGACTGAGATTTGGAGTCATCCTTATCTGTCTGGAAACTGGCATCTGTATACCCACGTATTACCATATCTCCTTCTCCATATATTAGGAACACATCCTTAGTTCTTCTTAAGTACTTAAGGATTGTCTTGTCAGCCGCCCAATGATCCATTCCTGGATCCAACTGGTATCTGCTTGTGACGCTCAGAGCATACGATACATCGGGCCTTGTACATAACATAGCATACATGATAGATCCTATCGCGGATGCATAAGGAATCTTATTCATGCAAATCCTCTCGTCTTCTGTGCGCGGACACATAGACTTTGAAAGGTTGATCCCATGCCTGATGGGAAGGTAACCTTTCTTGGATTCCGACATGCTAAACCTTTTTAGCACTCGGTCTATATATGTAGACTGTGAAAGACCAAGCAACCGTTTTGATATATCTCTATAGATTCTAATCCCAAGGATATAGGTTGCTTCTCCCAGGTCTTTCATGGAGAAAGTTTTAGACAACCAAATTTTAACTGTCTGTAAGACTGATATATCGTTTCCTATAAGTAAGATGTCATCGACATATAATACTAGGAATACGACTACACTCCCACTAACCTTCTTGTACACACAAGGTTCGTCAAGATTTTGTGAGAAATCAAACTCTTTGATTATCTCATCAAAACGGATGTTCCAGCTCCTGAATGCTTGCTTCAGTCCATATATGGATCGTCGAAGCTTGCATACTTTGGTTTTATCAACCGATGTGAAACCTTTAGGTTGTATCATGTATACATCCTCAAGCAGGTTTCCATTAAGGAAAGCTGTTTTCACATCCATTTGTCATATCTCATAATCATAATGAGCTGCTATGGCTAGGAGCATCCGAATGGATTTAAGCATAGCTACTGGCGAATAGGTTTCGTCATAATCAATTCCTTGTTTCTGACGATATCCTTTTGCCACTAATCTAGCCTTAAAGGTAACAACATTACCTTCCATGTCGGTTTTATTCTTGAAAACCCACTTGCACCATATGGGTTTAATCCCTTCAGGTGGGTTAACCAAGTCCCATACTTGATTTTCGTACATGGAATCCATTTTCGACTTCATGGCTTCAAGCCATTTGTCTATTTCTGAACTTTTCAGAACATCTTCATAACTGATAGGTTCGTCATCGCTTATGAGTAACACGTCGTTCGATTCACTTATGAGAAATCCGTATCTCTCTGGAATATTGCGTGTCCTATCAGATCTACGATGAGGTGGTGTTGCTTTAGGTTCAACTGATAGCTCATCATTATGAATTATTGGTTGTGGATCTGGACTAGGTGTCTCTGTAATGTCTATTGAAGTTTCTTGAACTTCATCAAGTTCAATGTCACTCCCACTGTTTTCTTTAAAAAAATTCTCTTTCCAGAAATACAGCATGCCTTGAAACAAACACCTTTTGTTCCAAGGGATGATAGAATTGGTAACCCTTTGTTTCCTTAGGATATCCAATAAATAGAAATTTATCAGACTTAGCATCCAATTTGTCTGATACAGTCCGCTTCACATAAGCAGGACAACCCCATATCTTAAGGTGAGTTAAGTGAGGTTTCTTACTATTCCATGTCTCATATGGAGTAGTAGAGACTACCTTGGTCGGGACTCTGTTTAGCAAGTAAACAGCTGTCTTAAGTGCATAGCCCCAAAAGGATTTTGGAAGAGTTGCATGATTCATCATCGACCTAACCATGTCCATCAAGGTTCAGTTGCGCCTCTCAGATACACCATTATGCTGTGGTGTATACGGCGGAGTCCATTGGGACAATATCCCATTGTCCCTAAGATAATCTTGAAACTCTTGACTTAAGTATTCACCACCCCGATCGGATCGAAGTATCTTAATACTTTTGCCAAGTTGTTTCTCTACTTCATTTCTGAACTCCTTGAATTTCTTAAAAACTTCAGATTTGTGTTTCATCAAGAACACGTATCCGAATCGTGAGTGATCATCGATAAAGGTGATGAAGTAGCTATAGCCTCCTTGTGCTAGAGTTGACATTGGTCCACATACATCAGTATGTATTAGACCAAGCAATTCTCCCACTGGATTACCTTTTCCGGAAAAAGGTAATTTGGTCATCTTGCCTTTTAAGCATGATTCGCATGTATCAAATGAACCGGGTTCAAATGATTCCAGAATTCCATATCGGTGTAATTCGGTCATGCGTTTCTTACTTACATGGCCAAGACGACAATGCCACGTGTAAGAGTCTATTCGATTATCTATTTGAGCACGTTTGTTGCTAACTTCGATATTGAAAACGTCACCGGATAAATCTAACGTGTAGATACCATTGCACAAAGTTCCATTACCATAAAGAACGTCATTTAAAGTTATGTAACAACAATTGTTACTAAAAGTTAAATGATAACCCTTTTCATTCAAACATGAAATAAATACAATGTTCTTTATTAACGAAGGAACAAAATAACAATTATCCAATTCTAAGACACGTCCAGTAGGGAGCTTTTAGCAAATATATTCCGATGGCAACAGCAGCAATCTTTGCTCTATTTCCAACTCACAAATTCGCTTCTCCTTTGACGAGTCTTCTTCTATTCCTTAGCCCCTGTATGTCATTACATATATGTGAGCTACACCCAGTATCAAGTACCCAGGTATTTGAGGAAATAGAGTGACATTCAATAACGAAGATACCTGAAGAGGATGGGGCATCGGATGCCTTCTTCTTCAAGGACTCAAGATAAACCTTGCAGTTTCTTCGCCAGTGACCCTCCTTGCCACAGTGATGGCAAGTGCCTTTTGGTGTCTTTTCAGTCTTTTTGGCCTTTTTCTTCTTTCCTTTATTCTGTTCTTTGACCTTCCTCTTAGAACCTTTCTTCGAGGAACCAACTAACAGTGCCGTCTTTTGATCCTGCTTCACAAAGGCTCTACAGTCTTCAGCAGGTTGAGCAACTCAGGAATGGTAGTCTCCAGCTTGTTCATCCGATAGTTCATCACAAATTGTGAATAACTTTTGGGCAAACAATGCAAAATTAAGTCAATACTTAGTTCATGATTCATTGCAAAACCGAGTGTGCTCAGTCGCTCAATGTACCCCAACATCTTCAACACAAACTTTGAGACAGAAGTGTCTTCCTGCATCCTAGAGGTAAAGAGGTGTCTGGAGACTTCGAACCTTTCGGATCTCGCCTGCTCTTCAAATAACTCATGAAGATGGAAGATGATGGTATAAGCATCCATATGCTCATGCTGCTTTTGCAGCTCAGGTACCATAGAGGCTAGCATGATGCAACTCGCAAGTTCAGAATCGGTCATATGTTTCTGATAGGCCACTAACTGGTCTGGAGTTGCACCCTCAGGAGGACGGTTGGGAAGTTGATCTTCAATGGCATAAGCAAGCTTCTCTGCCTTGAGGACTATCCTCAGGTTTCGAAGCCAGTCCATGAAGTTCGGCCCGGTCAGTTTATTGGTGTCCAAAATGGAACGCAAATTCAGAGAAGACATGATCGAGTAATTAACCTAGAAATACAAATTGAGCTTATGTGAGAAGAATGATAAAGAATGTATCAACATACATTAATTAAATCCTATTTATTTTTCAAATTGAATAACCCTTTTTATCAATTCGGGAGATCGTAGGAACATCTCCAAATGGGTTGATATCCAACCATAGATAAGAACCATCATGGCTGTGGCCATCAAGTTATTCTTAGCTATGAAGGTAGGTAATTATACCGATTACATATCACATATATGTAACTATCACTTTATGCTATCAACTAATTGAATGTTTGCATAAATCATTGGGTTGTTAACTCATTAACAAGTATGCAACATTATACATAGCACCCAACTGCACCTCTCTTTACATCGACCTTGGCTGTGGCACAACAAATCGATGCTCCAAGCTTAAGGCTGACCCATTAATCAAGAAATAGTTTTAATATGGTTGGAACTCATTCAACCGTTTAGTGGCTTGGATGTGTCCAACAACCAAAACTAAGGATTGACCTCTGACTCCAACTATATTATTCATAAACTAATTCCATGGTTTGAACATGTTGAGGTTCAAGCCGGGCATGGATGTGTCCATCAACCCAAACGAGAAACAAAACTCCGGTTCTAACCATATTAATGGAAGGTGTTAGCCTTAATATTTTGTAAGGGGTTTTGGGTCTCATCCTTTCTTTTCTAAGCACATTCATGACATATAATTATGTCATGACTAACGATTTCCTTAATAAAGTATGTATGTGACTTAATTTATCAAGTCTCATTAATTGAATTAGGAACCGGATTTCCTAATTCTAATTTCATACTTTATTCAAGGAATTGTTTTGGGAAACAATTTCCTAAATTGTCATAATCAATTTCGGAAATAATATGTTTAAGACTTTGATTGCTCTAAATCAAATCTTATTAAATTAAGAGGCAATTCCCTTAATTCAACCACATATTATTTTCATGAAAATCTCATTTAAGAAAACTCTATAGGAAACCATTTTCCTAATTAATTTTGGAGACAACAATATGTAAGAGCATCACCTCTTAAATCAAATTTCCAAGATTTGATCACATATTTTATTCATGGATTAATTAATTACAACAAATTGTTTTCTAAGGGTGGCTCCCCGAGGCTTAGATACCCAAAGAAAAGAAATTTGTCGTAAATTCAATTTGGTCCGCTCCCCGAGGCGTAACCAAATTAAACATGACAATTTTATTCAAAATGGGAAATTAAATTACAACAACTAACTTTAAATTGGACGGCTCCCCGAGGCTTAATCCAAAATAAAGAATTTTGTTAATAATTTAAAACCAATTCGAATTTAAATTGCAAATTAATGATCCATAAATTTGTCTAGACTTTCTTGAAAGAAAGTACCCAAAATTACGAGATTTCATAACAGGTTTTCAGAATAATTGTAAGTTTCTGGTACAAAGAAAACTTACATATTTCCAAAGTTGGAAATTTTCCAAAATAGGAAATTTCCAAAATTGGAAAGTTTCCAAAGATGGGAAGTTTTCTCAATTATCATTAAATTTCAGAAACTAGGATATTTCAAACGTTTGTGAAATTTCATGAGGATTTCCAAACTTTGAAATTCCTAAATCTAAAATTTATAATAATTGGAAAATTTCCATAATTGAAAATTTTTCCAAAATTGAGATTATGACAAAGTTTTCCGCAAAACAATTATATGATTATGTCGAACATAACCGGCTCTGATACCACTGTTGAGACCGGGTGCATGTTGACAAGGATACGGGTTCGTAAATTTTAAAATATTTACGTGCAGCGGAAGAATTAGCATAAATAATTTCTAAAATTATTTTAACCACGTATCTAGCATGCGACCTTATGATGTGTGGACATGATCATAAATTAAAATTTTGCAGAAAGTAAACTAATTTACTCAATACCTCGCGTAACTCGAAGTAAGGGACGAGATCCAACCGTAGCGTCCCTTGGAAGCTCCGCCTCTATTCGCGTCCACGCAGAGTTCTCTTCGGGATGAATTCGTAAAGCCACGAGTTTTGTGCCGACGAGAACTACTAAATTCTCTAAAGGCACAACTAAAATATCAAGAGAGAGAGATAGAAACTAACCACCAAGTAACGGAATCAAGATTCCGTGAAGGGAGGAAGGAGTCGCGACTCGCTTCGTCTTGGTGGTGGCTCACGGCAAGGGAGGTGGCGCCGGTCCTAGAGGGAGAAAGGGGCGCCGGCCCTAGAGAGAGAAGGGGCGCCGGCCCTAGAGAGAGAGGGAGAGAATGAGAGAGAGAGAGAGCTTCTTAATCTCTTGATTAATTCGAATTCAAGGCTTGCCTTGGTTCCTTTATATAGTAGCCTCTCCATTGCCAAGTCTCCCTTTTAACGGAACAAATTTACATAAGAAATTTATCTTATAAATTTTCTTATGAATTATTCCGTTATGCCAAGTTTTATTATAACTAAATTTATAATAAAACAAACACATCTCCTAATTTATTATGGAATAAATTTTTACAAGAAATTTACTATATAAATTTTTCTTATCATGGAAAAATCAATTCACAATTGATTTTATAAAATAAAATAAACCATTTAAAGTTTATTTTAATCTCCATGAAAATAAATTTATTTACATAAATTTCTTTACATAAATTTATTTATCCATAATTTTATAAAATAAATCGCGTTTGATTTATTTTATATTTTAAACCAAATAAATTGGTTCCCTCTTTTATTGTGGTCGTCCAAACCAAAGGGGTTGGGGACCCTCTTTGGCCGGCCAAACCAAACCGTCTCCTCGCGAATTAAACTCATTTAATTCGACCAATAAGCCTTCAAAAGACTTAGCCATTTTAAGCTTCCGATGCACCTCTGATAAATTCAGATTCGTCTTATCTCTCTTGATCGGAAAATCCAATTTTCAACTCGTTTTAAATCCCTCGGATTACTCGTAGTGCGTGTGACTAAATAGGCTTTCGATTTATGTTGGCCCTCTATAATTAACCAATTAATTATAGAACGATCATGAGTGGCACCTAGTAGTACATCGTGATCCCCAATTAATCGAAAGATCAACGGTTGACCTCAGAAAGAATTCTGAAACCCTTCAGCAGCTATAATGAGTCGTGCATCATTCCCTTCACCATCTTATACCCACTTGGTTCAGGACACGGTCTATGTGTGTCAGTCCCCACTAGGCTGACCACGTCACACCTAGCCCAAGTAATGTCTTTCTCGTCCAACGGATTCTAATTACTCTCATGTTTCCTAGAGATTCAAACTCGGAACATGTGATGCTCTGGCCAGAGGCTTCGAGTAACAATCCGACGATAGGCCTGGGTATACATCTCCTCGCAAGGAGTGGTGAATCCTTTGTAGGCTGTTCAAACATTTTCGGGCACTTCGGCTTATACCCAATCATCCTGGGTCCACACCTCCTTGGAGATGTCTGCTTAAGATGTTAAAGTATAAGTCTCCATGACCAAGATGACTTGAACACCGCAAGTCAAAGGAACATCGCACTTAAGCTGCGGTAAGAACTTCACTGACATGTCTATATATAGACTACCATGTGAAGTTTTACAGCCAGTCACTCCAATGAACTAGTTCCCTTAACTAGCATTCATGTTTATCTCTAGACATCCCAATGTCACCAGCCAGTGAGAATCAACTGATTAGAGAATAACCCATGCTAGTCTCAACAGAATTGATAGTGTCCGTGTTTATCAATTCATCGACTAGGGATAATTTCAATACTTCACAATTGCACATGTAGAGATAATCACTAGTTGTGAATTCATCACAAATTCTCTCATGCTGTGAATTGTATTGCGGACATTCAGTAAATGAGTTTAAGATTCCAATCAAATACACAAACATGTATACTCAAATAGTGAATTTTCATTTATTAAAATAAATGTTTACAATCATAAGGCGATTGCCTTAGCACACTTCTCTCATATTACTAACAGAGAGAAGCTGTTCATGGGGAACTCGGCAACCTCGGACATTATGGGCCAAGGGAAGGTGGTGCTGAAGATGACCTCGGGCAAGGACCTGACTCTCACCAATGTGCTGTATGTTCCGGAGATTCGAAAGAATCTAGTATCCAGATCACTATTAAGCAAGCATGACTTTCGCATTGTATTTGAGTCCGACATAGTTGTACTGTCGAAAAAGGGAATGTTTGTAGGAAAGGGCTATGTATCAGATGGGCTTTTCAAGCTCAGTGTAATGGTCATTAGGCCTAAGATAAATAATAATGAAAGTTCTTCCACTTATATGCTTGAGTCTTCTTGTTTATGGCATAGTAGACTAGGACATGTGAACTACGATGTGATTCGTAGATTAATAAACATGCAAAGCATACCGACATTCCACCTTGACCCGAAATACAAGTGTGAGACTTGTGTTGAAGCGAAGTTGACTAGGTCATCCTTTCAACACGTTGAAAGAAGCACCGAACCACTCGGCCTAATTCACACCGACATATGTGACCTTAAAAGCACACCGACACGTGGTGGGAATAAGTACTTCATCACTTTTGTAGATGATAACACAAAATATTGTTATGTGTATCTTCTCAAAAGCAAGGATGAAGCTATAGAGAAATTCGTTCTCTATAAGAATGAGGTTGAAAACCAACTTAATAAGAAGATTAAGGTGGTTCGAAGTGACCGAGGTGGTGAATATGTATCACCATTCGCTGAGTTGTGTGCTGAACATGGGATCAGACACGAAACAACAGCTCCTTATACCCCTCAGCAGAATGGGATTGCTGAGCGAAAGAATCGAACTCTTAAGGAGATGATGAATGCTCTTTTATTGAGCTCTGGACTGCCAGACTCCATGTGGGGGGAAGCTGTGTTAACAGCTAACTACTTTTTGAATAAGGTCCCCCGGAAGAAAATAGATAAGAGCCCTTATGAGTTATGGAATGGAAGACAACCATCCTACAAATACTTGCGAGTGTGGGGGTGTCTTGCCAAAGTTTTGGTGCCTGATCCGAAAAGGGTCAAGATAGGACCAAAAATTGTTGATTGCATATTTATTGGATATGCACACAACAGCAGTGCATATCGGTTTTGTGTGTATGAGTCACAATTACCGGATATACACAAGAATTCGATAATAGAATCGAGAAATGCCTCATTCTTCGAGCATGTGTTTCCATATAAGACCCGAGAGGATGCTAGCTCCTCAAAACGGGTGGAGGAAATACCAGAGGAAGAAGAAGAGGATGATGAACCAGTGGAGGCTGCGCCTCGGTGGAGTAAGAGAGCTCGGGTGGGAAAATCTTATGGATCAGATTTTATCACTTTCATACTGGAAGGTGATCCCAGAGCTACTCAGAAGCTGTAAACTCTTCTAAGGGACCTCACTGGAAAGAGGCAATTGCTTCTGAGATAGAATCTATCTTACAAAATCACACTTGGGAACTTGTGGACCTTCGTTCGAGGAGTAAACCATTAGGATGCAAGTGGATTTTCAAGAAGAAGATAAGATCAGATGGCACAATTGACAAGTATAAGGCGAGGTTGGTAATTAAAGGTTACTGACAGAGAGAAGACCTTGATTACTTTGATACATATTCTCCTGTGTCGAGAATAACGTCCATTAGAGTGTTGTTGGCTATTGCTGCTCTATGGAACCTGGAAATACATCAGATGGATGTAAAGACGGCATTTCTAAACGGAGATTTAGAAGAGGAAATCTATATGGAGCAACCTGAGGGGTTTTCTGTGCCAGGACAGAATAACAAGGTTTGCAAATTGGTGAAGTCTTTATACGGCTTGAAGCAAACTCCAAAGCAGTGGCATGAAAAATTTGATAATGCTATGCGAGAAGGTGGATTCAAAATCAATGAATGTGATAAATGTGTCTACTCGAAAGCTACTGAAGATGACTTTGTCATCTTGTGCTTATATGTAGATGACATACTTATCATTGGGAGTAATGATAAGATAATCAAATCCACGAAAGACATGTTGAACTCAAGATTTGACATGAAAGACATGGGCCTAGCTGATGTGATTCTAGGAATTAAAATTCTTAGAACAACTGAAGGACTTGTTCTTAGTTAGTCCCACTACGTGGATAAGATTCTTGAGAAATTCACCAATGGTGATACTGCGTTGGCACGAACGCCAATAGATACGAGCCAACATCTATCGAAAAACCGAGGCGAAAGTATCTCTCAGGTAGAGTACGCTCGGGTGATTGGAAGTCTGATGTACTTGATGAATTGTACACGACCAGACTTAGCCTACGCAGTAAGCAAACTGAGTAGATACACGAGTAATCCCGGTGTTGAGCTCTGGAAAGGGATAACAAGAGTACTGAGGTACTTGAGATATACTCGTGGAAATGGACTGCACTATATGAGATATCCTGCTGTTATCGAAGGATACAGCGATGCGAGTTGGATATCTGACATAAAAGACTCGAAGTCTACGAGTGGTTATGTGTTCACTCTGGGTAGTGCAGCCATTTCATGGAAATCTTCTGAGCAAACCGTAATAATCAGATCCACGATGGAATCTGAGTTTGTAGCTCTTGACAAATGTGGTGAAGAGGCTGAATGGCTACGACAATTCTTAGAAGATGTACCGAGATGGCCTAAACCCGTGCCGACAATCTGCATACATTGTGATAGTCAATCTGCAATTGGTCGGGCACAAAGCCATCTGTATAATGGTAAGTCTAGACATATACGTCGAAGGCACAATACCATTAGACAACTACTCTCAACTGGAGTTATCACTGTTGACTATGTGAAGTCAAAGGATAACTTAGCGGATCCGCTAACCAAAGGGTTAAATCGAGAGTTAGTTGCAAGCTCATCAAGGAGGATGGGTTTGATGCCGATAGAAAAAGTTGGTGCAAAGGAAACCCAACCTATGCAGACTGGAGATCCCAAGAACTAGGTTCAAAGGGACAACCTAACTGCACTGACAAAAGTGTTCACTGTGAGGGAACGACTCTTTGAAACAGTGAAAGATGAAGGTTGAGCATACGACTTTTAATGATTCAATAGAGTTATATGGAAAACTCTTAAGAGATCACCTATGTGAGAAAGAAGTGGGGTCGCTTCGAAGAGAATTGGAGGCACAATTCTTAGAACTCGCAGAATCAGGCGTGTTCATGGCCAAGAAAGAACACACTCATGAGAACTGAGGTGTATCAAGGAGAGTCCTGGGTGAGATGTGTCAATGCTTACATAAACGGCAGCACAGTTCAAGGACATCGTGTCTACTGTCAGCCAGGAAGCAAACAGATCTTCACAAGGAAAGGTTCAAAGGGTGAAACCTACCTATCCTATACACGACTCAACTGCTGAATGCTATCACCATGTTTCCATTCATGTGGGGGATTGTTGGATATCTTGGATATCTATTGTGAATGGAAAGGGAGGTGGTGGGACTTTAGTCCCACATTGGAACTTTCCATTGAATGAAAGTGAGGAGGAGAATAAAAGGACTCCCTTGTGAGTGGGGCTTTAGTCCCACATTGGGAGTTTTAAGGCAAAATGTTTGGTTTATATTATATCACAAGCATGATAGTTGTGAACAAATGCTAGGGGAGAGGCTCTCTCTCACGCGTGGGTGCGCAGGGGGGGTGCAAATCCAGGGCCCGGATTTGTACTGAACCAAGTGAACTCGTGTGCGTGCACGACCCGCGCACGTCGAATGTCCGACCGGTCGGGGCAAAATTTGTCCAAGCAGATGAACCAACATTTTGCCAAATTGATTTTTGCTCAAATGTAACTGATGCATTAAATTTGATTAATGCGAGGTCAGTAACCCCCAGACGTTTTGATCTGGTCGGGTAAATGGCAGTAAATGACGATTAATTCGTCATTTACGACTGCAGGGGGTCTGATCCTATATAAAGGGGCTGTGATCGAGAGCAAAAGATACAGACACAGAGAAATTCTCCTCCGCTCCAACTCCACCTCGTTCCCGACCTCCGCTCCGCTGATAGAAGTCGGGTACATCCTCAGTTCGCCACGAGCAACGAGTGCTCCGTTGCGCCCGTGGTTCGGCTGTTGTATCCTGAGAGACAGAAGTTCATCTGAGCCTCGAAGCACCGTGGAGGAGGACGAATCTGTTTCAAGGAAACTGCGCTGCGCAGGCCTCAGCAACATCCCGGTCGGGAGACGTCCGACCACTACTCAGGAGTTCCCAGTCAGGAAACTCCACTCGGGAATTTCAGTTCGGGAATTCCACTCGGCGGCTCGGGAGCTCACTCGGCTATTCCGCTCGGGATCTCACTCGGCTACTCGGGAGTTCCACTCGGCTACTCGGGAACTCCACTCGGCCACTCGGAGCTCACTCGGTCACTCGGGAAATCTGCTCGGGAGCTCACTCGGCGGCTCGGGAGCTCGAAAACTTTACTTGAAAGACTGCAGCTTGGAGAAAAAGCAGTCGAGGCCACTCAACAGAGATAAGTTGAAATTAATTTCTGTAATTTCAATTTACTGTAAAATCTCCGAATATCCTCCAACACTGCATTGGTAGGAGTTTCGTGCACCAAACTATCCTTTTTTTTTTAATGAATGGACAAGCAAACCAATGGATCATCCGAATAGTCATCCACTTTATTTATAAGGTTGAAAGGGTGGTTTAATCAAGAAGGATATACTTCGGATAGAGATTTTGATTTATCCCTCATATTTGATCTGTTCACAATGGGATTGTAAATGAGAGTATTTTATTTATTAGCTTTTCATCCA
This sequence comes from Boesenbergia rotunda, assembly GCA_024364735.1. Classification (NCBI taxonomy): domain Eukaryota; kingdom Viridiplantae; phylum Streptophyta; class Magnoliopsida; order Zingiberales; family Zingiberaceae; genus Boesenbergia; species Boesenbergia rotunda. Next base: position 434,987 of record JAGFNQ010003700.1, on the reverse strand, counting down.
TGTGATGTTTTTAATATTCCTATTTCTAGAAACTGCCTCCAAGATTTGCTTATGGCCCTCTACCGATTGCTCTTGTGTCTTTCCCAATCGTACTCAAATGTTCTTCCTGGTGGCGCTTGTGTTTCTTCCTAGACTCCCACATTCCCAACCTCGTTTCTACTCACATGTGTATTCTCTTTGCACCATGAATCTACTAGCTTGATGTTACTTGTGGCTGTGTGATTCTGTCACCAAGTTTTGCTCACATAATTCTACATGTGATCAAATGATTTTCTCAGTGATTCTATCTGTGGTTCTTTGTGCTCTAATGATTTCTGTGCTTCAGCATCGTTGTTATTCCCCAGTGATTCTGACTTTAGTTGTTATTCCTGGTCATCCGACACTAGAGGGGAGATTTTTCCATATGTTTCTCAATTGATGTTGATAAAGAAAACTAGGGAGAGCTAAGAGGCCTCTTGTATAATGTGTAAATAGTGATTTATTCAATTTGTATTATACTTATGCCTCTATATTTTAGACTCAGGTTCTCTCAAATGAGGAGAAACATATTAAATTTCACCTTTTTTTTAATTACGTGTTTGTACTATTTTACCATGAAAGGCAAGGGGGTCCCACCACTAAGCCATAAGGTTAGAGGTTATTCAGCATTCTAAAAATATCAAATTTTAGTCTTGAAGTGTATAGTTTGAGATAGTAGATTCTAGCAAGCAATGTTAGACCAATCTCCAACCCTGTCCAGGTGTATTAAAGGAACTTGTGATTTCGACATTGTGTAACTTCAAAAAATCTAATGATTAATTCTTTGGTTCATGGGATGTCTCTCCATACACCAAACACACACAAATCCCCTAATAGAGATGCCAAAATTCTCACAAACCAACCATTTAACACCCATATTTTTTACTTGTCCTTGGGAGTAATAAAAAAAACCATCTTATATGACAATAAACTCGCCAATTCAAACTCATCACATGTTTGCAATGAGTATACAACAAATATCGAGCCTAATCATTTGATCAATTAATTTATGCAATTAAGCTACCATGTTTATGGACTAGCATCTTGTTGTCCGGTAATAGCAATTGGTATGAGAATGGATGTAATCCTAGGCTTAAAGAAATTCATCAGAGAGAATTAATGGTGTGGTACTTCATGAAGGCATCAAGGCAAAGGTAGGTGACCCTGCTACTCACAATCAACTCATGCATATCCTTCATTATTACTATACTTTTCATAATTTAGTAGCCCTGTAGTAGCTTGTTTAACATTTTTGTCATTTCAATAGCTTGAAGCGCTAACATCCACATTAAAAAGAGTACAGTAAACACCAAGGTTGTAGCTTTAGTGGCTTGTTCAGTGTTGAAGTCAAGCTCGAGAGAAAATCCAATCCAACTAAAAATCCACTTGTGTCAAATACCTCTCTTGATATTTAAGCATGATTAAAGTTTCTATCTGTCTAGTTATCCTCTTTACCTTCATGAACATTGCCCGCAGGCACAACATCAATCCGATAGCACTTAAAGCCCAGTAAAGAGCACAATCTAACCTAAAACACCAAGCATGATTCAAGTTTCTATCTAACCTCTTTTCTTGGTTGCCCTCGTTACCAAATTAAGAAATTCCTTAAAATTACAAAAACTTAATTCCCATTCAATTTTTAGTACCAAACAATATCAGAGCACAGATAGTAAAGCCAATCCAAAGTCCAAACAAACTATTTTTCTACAACTCAAGCAAGTTTGAAGGTAAATACTTGTCACTTTTTATCCAGTAAACGTAAAACAAATCAGATGACATAGACAAATGAGTGAATCTTCCATACCAGTGGTATTCGAGGTCGAGGAAGAGGAGGATGGACCTTTCGCTGCAAATCACACAAGAAAATGTGGAAAGTAGTGGATTAGGTTTTCGAAAAAAAACATACATATATTGCGTAGTAAATTTGCAATATATGTGCTCTGATATTGCAGCAAATTTGCCCATTTAGATCCCCACTAATTATTAGGAAAGAACAAGGGAAATGGAGCCATTACATCCGGGGCTGGGCGAGGGCGTTACTGCGGCGGTGGCGCACGCGCTCTGGTCGGTGGAAACACCGCAGCGCTTGGCCATTTGTAGCGCCTGCGGGAGGTCGACGCCGAAAGCCTTGAGGAAGGCGGTGTTATTAAAGAGGCCGCAGAGGCAAGGCAGGTCATTGGTGGCCGTCTGCTTCAGTGGCCCGCAGCACGTTTGCGGCGGCGTCGTCGTCGAGTTGAGGTACGATGCGCATCCCACCAGATTAGAAGCGCACGACGGCGGATTCTGCGCCGCCGACCCCGTCACCGCCGCAGCTACCGCCGCCGCCGCCATCAAGACTGCCGCGAAGTTGATTGCCATCTGGCCTCCCTTCCGCTTACCCTTTCCTTTTCCTTGTCCCTCAGGCTTTCCTCTGGAAACGAGCAGATTACAAAGCGAAGCGACGCCACGAGCTTGCTACAGATGGGTCACGCAGCACGATCAACAACTACCGTTTTTTCCCTGAAACAGCGCATAGAATATCAGGTAACGTGGCATGTCTTTATAGGTTAAATCCTGCTAAATTCATATTGTGCCAAGTATTTTCGTGAATGCTGTTTGTGGACGTGTACCGTTTTCTGTGTTCTTTAATATTTTAATGGAGATGTAGACAAAGGTGAGCTGGACTGTGCATGAAGGGTGATCAGCTTACTGTGTGCGTTCGGTCACTTAATATCCTTATTATTGGACCTTAGTACCTTACAAAGTTTCAATTTAAATGTTTTGTCCCCGGGCAGAGGTTAAATACTGGAGTGTTCGGGGGTATTATTGTTAAGTTAGAGTTTGGCTTAGACATTTTCTATTTTTTATTTTTTAAAAAATATTATTTGTTTTGTATTTTTTTAATTTTATTTTCTGAAAAAGAAGATATTATTTTTTAAGAAAATAGAAAATGTCATTTTCTGAGAAAAAAGAAAATACGGGATCAAAATTAGAAAATGGGAAAATGCGACGCATTTTCTATATTGCTGCGTTAGAATTTCTCATTTTTATTCCTCCTCTCCCTCGTTTGCCTTATCTCCTCTTTGTGTGCTCGCCCCTTCTTCGCCGCATCTCTTAAAAATGTTGATGTAGCTTATATTAGTATTGATAACAACTATTCATGTTTGGCACCAAAAAATCTATAGCAATTATAAGTCCCCACAAGAGTGATGCCTTATTTTGGATGAATCTTTTCTCTATTGTTGTTAGGAGATCAGATTAAAAGACAGGCAAATCCAATTTTGGGTGATGCTACAAGCCAAGCCAATTTCCAAATGTTGTGTATCGCTTTGATTCAAAACCCAAAGAATCAAACACTAGCTGAGATGTTAATCTATTGACTAGCCTAAAATCTATAGATTTATCTGTACAGTTTTGCCATGGATTTCTATTGTTTAGGGATGTTCCATTTGACACGAATATACTCAGTGTAATTTGATACTGTGTTTAGTTGCAGTAATTTTATTTCTTATGTTTGGTCTTATTTAGTTGTTTCTTTTAGAGATCTACGCCCAGCTTATTGATTTTTCATATGCCTCTGTGATGTTAAAATAGTTGATATGTTTACCAAGACAATAGAAATAAATGACTTGAATTTATTTTATTACGATAGAAAAAATAAGAAATAAGAGAGGAAAGAAGAAAAACAAATTGGAACATATCAAGGATGATATTTAGTATTATTTATATTTTTTACTTCTTATTTCTATAAAAAAAAATTCCTATCTCGTGAATAATGCGGCAAGAAACATTATTCAGAGAAAATTAAAAGGGTATTACATTTTTTATATTTTAATATTTAAAATATTTTTTTATATTGGATCTGTTAGAGGTTGCAAGGGTATAAACTTAGTCCCACATTAAGAAACACATGGGAAGATCATTGGTTTATAAGGAATATGGTATCTCCATTGGTATGAGGCCTTTTGGGGAGAGCGCAAGAGCAAAACCATGAGGGCTTAGTCCCAAAGTGGACAATATCATGTCATTGTGGAGGTATCCTAATTTCTTTTGGTCCTAATAAATGGTATCAGAGCCAGGTTGCTCATCCAGATCTAACCATGTGCGTTAAGCCTTAATAAAGGATATGTGGGCTCCCATGTATTCATCAAATAGGACCAGTTCTAGCTGCGGCTAGGTGGTAAAGTCCTAGTAGGTCAAGTGGACCGAGGGGCAGAAAGTCCTAATAGATCAGACATCAAGAACGGAAAAGGTTTTCGTTTGTGGTGGGGGCATGTGATCCTTTGTTTGAGGGGGGATTGTTAGAGATTGTAAGGGTACAAACTTAGTCCCACATTGAGAAACACATGAGAAGATCATTGGTTTATAAGGAATATGATATCTCCATTGGCATGAGGCCTTTTGGGGAGAGCCCAAGAGCAAAATCATGAGGGTCCTTTGTTTGAGGGGGGATTGTTAGAGATTGTAAGGGTACAAACTTAGTCCCACATTGAGAAACACATGAGAAGATCATTGGTTTATAAGGAATATGATATCTCCATTGGCATGAGGCCTTTTGGGGAGAGCCCAAGAGCAAAATCATGAGGGTTTAGGTCCAAAGTGGACAATATCATGTCATTGTGGAGGTATTCTAATTCCTTTTGATCCTAACAGGATCAATATCATTCATTCTAAATGATTAATATTATTGGTTGTATGATAAAATATAAATAAATGGATCGATATAAATAGATAAATCATGATAACTAACTCATATAAATATCTATCTTTTATGTTCCGTCACATGATAATATATAAATAGATAAATCGATATAAATAGATAAATTGTAATAACTATTACATAATATTGAGGGATGTATTGGGGGCATAGTTTGCAGAATCGTGATCCTGGATCGTAGGATCGTACGATCCTACGATCCTACGCCAGAAATCGATCCAGAATCGCGCAGAATCGTTTTTCGTAGCAGGATCGCAGCAGGATCAGTAGGATCGGACAGAATCGTATAGGATCGGACAGAATCGGAGCAGAATCGGAGCAGGATCGGTGAAAACTTCAAGAGGTCATAATTTTTGACTCGGATTGAACCACATGACCTATAATATATCAAATTGAAACTCGTTCAAAGATCTACAGGTTAGTTTTAAGATTGAATCCCAAAAAATATTATTTAAAGTCTTTTCAGAAGCTCAGAAGATTATTAGTCTTTTTTATTATTATTTTTTTATCTTTTACAGAGTTAGTGTTAGGGTTTTAAGATTATTTAAACATCTATTTAATTATTTTTAGTTAGTTTTTGATTAATAATATTATGTTATATCTTTTTCCTAAGGGTTTTAAGATTATTTAAACATCTATTTAATTATTTTTAGTTAGTTTTTGATTAATAATATTATGTTATATCTTTTTCCTAAAATGATACGTTTTTAGATGTCTATTATCTAATAGGTTGACAATTAAATTGGATCATCTTGTAATCAATAGAATATTCTTGAAGTTGAACGTGATTATTATCATTATAGTGTTAATAAAAATTGTATATTATCATTATAGTGTTAATAAAAATTGTATATTCTTTCATTTTAAGGGTTTTTGTTAGGATCGTACGATTTTACGATCCGATCCTGACCGATCCGATCCTGACCCCAAATCGATCCTGTGTAGGATTGCGATTCTACGAACCTTGATTGGGGGTGCTCAAAGCAAGGTTTCCATTGGGTTTTGGAATGTTTCTAAATATTTATATTCATTTTATTGGTAATTCATTTCTCCTCTTGGAAATTTTATGGTTTATTTGTGATATTAATATGTGCCTTAGTTGCTTTGATAAAAATGCTCTTCGCTCTTGGAGCTATGATGTCAAGGAAAGATATCTCATTTCAATTTGTAAATACTTTAAATTTCAAAGAAAGATTCAATTTTTTAAAAGGAATTTATGATTAAAAAATTATTTAAAAAATTTTTGATTAGAAAAATTATTTCTAAAAGGAAGTGTAATGCTGCACCAATTTCTATTTAAAAAAATATTTTATTTATAATTTTCCATATTAACATACTAAACATATTTTCTAATTTTCTTTTCTAGAAAATAGAATTAGTATATCATACCAAATGTATTTTTTATTTTCTAAAAATTACATCAGAAAATAGAAAAATAAAAATAAAAAATAAAAAATAAAAAATAAAAAATTGAAAAAAATTTCCAAATCAAACACACCCGTCTTTTAATAATAAATCAGTAATTTAGTGAATAATAAATGAGAAATTTAAAATTTGAGATTTAATTATAATATATTATTAAGGATAGTTGATTTAAGAATATTAACTATTAAGATAGATCAAGAATATTTCTTTTTTTTATCTTAGCGGACGATGAAAAACTTTTATAAGATCATAACTACCGTCTCATCTTCGACTTCTACCTAATTAATTAATTTTTTTTAGTTAAATACGTAGTAGAGATAAAAAATAGTGCCATTTGATTTTTAGTTGGAATATATATTAACGTTGAATTTAATGTTGAATTTAATGAAAAAATTTAGATGAAATCATCATTAGCTGAAGTATTCATGATAGAAAAAGTTTATGAATTTATGTTCACCAATGAAATATTGATTCAGCGTTGAATAGACTTATAGAGACGATGAAAATTACGAGGGTCAATTATTGATTTCTTATTGTAGTACTTCCGTGATTTATTTAGGATCGATGAGAAATTTTTATAAAATTGAATCAATCGCCTTCCAAATTAATTGAATTATAAGAACGGGACATCTAGGTCATAAAAAAATAATAAAATAAATATTTTACTCTTATTTAATGATTTTTATTAATTTTAATCGAGATGATAAGCAATAAATATTTATAATATTATTGATTTTTATTAATATTTTGTAGAAGTATCCGATTGTTTTAGAAATGCTTTATTGAACCGACTTGGCAAAATAAAAAAAGTGTTTTATTTTTATTACAGTTAAAAATAATAATTTAATTTTTACACATAAAGTTAAAAATCAAAATTTCTTCAACTTGGTTATATATATATATTATTGGACAATCTATCGAAGATATTAGCACTGAATTGAAATTTTACAAAATTAATTTCAACTAATCTGTTAAGATGATTTGGATCTGAGTGGATAATCTCAGGCTACTATCAAGGTTGGTTTCTGCCAAGTGCATCAACTACCGAGTCCAAGCGACTATCCAAGTCAGGAAGAGTTCTCCCGAGTGGAAGCTGAGCGGATGTCAAATCAGTCCCGAGTGGAAGTCGAATCGGATATCAGCTCGGTCCCAAATGGAAGTTGAGTCGGTCTCGAGTGAATCCCGTGGGGAAGTAGAATGCTTTCGAGTACTCCCGAGTGGATCTACCAAGTCGGGAAGAAATATCTCCGATTGCCCCCGAATGGATCTTCATAGCGCTCCCAAACAAGCCGCCAAGTCGGGAATGGAAGATCCTGAGTGATGAGTCGGCAAAATAACTCCAGAACACTGAGTTGGGAAGAAGATGTCAAGTGCTGAGTGTTGAGTCAAAAATGAGATGTTGAGGCCTACGCTCAACACAATTTAGTTGAAAGATTCACCCACCTCCGATTGTGCTTCAAGATTTTCTTGGGCCGTCTATTTCCTAGGATACAGTGGTAGACCATGATTGCCACCAAGCACTGGTGGATCACGGTGAACTGAGATAATATCTGATTGATATTACGAGGATTCTATCGAACGAAACTGTACGATAGAGAAGGAACTTGGGGAACGAAGGAAGGTGGAGCAATCTCTAGAGCTTACTTTTTGTCTTTACCCCTTCTGCTCAAGACCATAGCTCCTTATATAGGAGCACCATTCTTTATCTACATTGAATGCTGAGTAAAGGTCATTCAATGCCCAAGATTCAATGGCCATCAATAGTCGACCACTATCCTGGTGATTACGAAATTGCCTTTACCATTAGTTAATACTTCCATTTCACTCTTGAGCAACAAAACAAAAAGAATTTGTGGCAAATTTTGATTGTTCAACTTGGGTAAATTTTGCCCTGACTGATCAAGCATTCGATGGGCGTAGATCATGCTCGCACAAAGTCAACTTTGTTTAGTGTAATCCGAGCCTTAGATTTGTACTCCCATTACGCACCCACTCATAAGAGAGAGATTCTTCCCTGCGATTGTTCACATCATACATATATGTGCAACAATATGAACCAACCATAAAGCCATGAGACACATTGTGGGATTAAAACCCATGCACAATGGAGTCTCCTTCCTTATTTCTTTTTTTATTCATATATATCCATTAATCTCCTATATGAATGGATCAAGGTATGTGATAATGTTCTGTAGTTGAGTCCAGTATAGGATAGGTAGGTTTTACCTTTTGAACATTCTTTTATGAAGGTCTATTTGCTTACTGGCTAATAGTAGATACGTTGTCCTTGAACTGTACTGCTGTTTACGTAAGCATTGATATATCTCACCCATAACTTTCCCTGATATAACTAAGTTCTCATGAGTTGGTTCATTCTTGGCCATACACATGCCTAATTCTGTGAGAAATTCTTGTTCGACCGTGTTGGGATGGCTGGGGGGGGGGTGAATATCCCTAAAATGGAAATTAGTACCTTCTCTTGCTTATAGCTTAGCAAAGACACACAAATTAATTAATAAAAATAAATGACAAAAATATAAAGTAAGAGGCATATTTTTACTTGGTTACAACCTGAGTGCTTGTTAATCCAAGACTATGAAAAGCGCACTAAAGATCTCCTTCGTGAAGGCAAAGTAGCTTCTTACAGATTTTGAAACCATAGACGTTGAAGAACAAGAATAGAAATGTAAGTACAAGTGTATACTTTATAATGGGCTTCAGAGCTTTATTTATAGCACACTGGTCAAAGTGACCATTTTGCTGACGGGCAATTCGAGACTCCTAGAGTGGTTCAGGGTGCCTCCAACTAGATGATGTTTTATCTCTATGCAACATTCATTTTTTGACCTAGCGGATTGGAGGCGCCTTAAGTTGTCCAAGGTGACTGGCTACTATTTATGCGAGGCGCCTTGGATCATCTAAGGTGCCTTGATGCAGCTGAGTTAGACTTCCTAGCTTATCGCTTCAATAGTAGCTCCAACTTATTGGAGGCGCCTCCAGTTGACCTAAGACCCTTTGGGTATTGTTCATCTGAGATGCCTCCGTTCCCATCTTAGGCGTCTTGAGCATTGTTAATCTGAATGGTCAATTTTAGCATTAACCATTTTTCGCTCCCGCTCGCTTAGGTGATGCTCCAACCATCTAGAGTTGAGTTCACCTAAACCCAACTCCGATCTTCTTCTCGAGCAAGCTTCCTCCCCAGCTTCTCGTCTCTTGGATGCACCATGCACGCCCTTCTTACTCCACTAGTGTACTATTCCGTAGCTCCTCGTCCCCTTAATGCATTGAGCTCATTGACTCTCTTCCCATGCCATCCTTCTCGTTCGCTGTATCTTCCGCTCGACTTCTTATGTTTCTAAGTTCCTGCACACTTAAACACAAGACATCAAAAACACATAAAACCTAACTTAACTCAGTTAATCACATCAAAACTAACCCAGAGTACTTACAATCTCTTCTTTTTTTATATGCATCAACCTGAGTTAAGGTTAGAGTTAAACAACAATCAAATTGATTAAAAAATAATCATAGCATAAAATATTACAATTAAGTGCAAGACATAAATATGCAACTAAAATTGCAATCTCTCCCTTAACTTAACCTTCGTAACTTCTTCTCTTTTGATCACATAAAAAAAATTGGGGGGCTCTATATATAAATAAATATAAAATTTTTTTTGGGGGTATGTATATAGTTGATCAAGATTATGTAATTTTCCAAAATTATTTTGCAAATAAAATAAGTTTTAAGAATTAAACATTAAATTTGCTAAAAATAATTCGAAAATAATTTTTAATTTTTGAAAAACACTAAAAATTTTTGTTAATACAAAGCATTATTATTCTGATCATATGAAAAATTTTTATAAGAAAAATATTTATATTTTTGTTTAAATAATTATTTTTAAATAGAAATAGTTATTTTTGAAAATATATTCTTAAAAATAGAATTCTACTGCAAAATAATTTGTTAATTTTTTTTACTATGTAAAATATAACAATTATCTACTAAAAATTAGTTTAATTAAAGGCCTATTTTTAAATGATTTAGAATTTAAAAATTTATTTTTTGTTAAAGTCCATAGAAAATTATACAACAATGAACAAATTTTGATAATATTTCTGCTAACAAATAACATATTTGATTATTGCAAAAAATTTAAAACAAATTAAAATCGGATATAATTCTTTCAAAAAAAATATTTCCAAGTAATTGCTAAATTTCTGGCAATTATTTTATAGCAAACTAAATCCAAAAGAAATAATTAAATTCTAGCATGTGAATTAAAATAATTTAGTTGACTAAACATATTTTTCAAACCCAATACAAATTTTTACCTTTATAGGAATATAATTTTTTTGACACTTTTATAATTTAGCTTCTATGATTTCAACCAATTAAGCACTCCAAAATTCCTTACATAAGTTTGGATTTCTAGGAATTTTTTCTAACTTTAATTTTTGGGTTTCCAATAATCCTTTTAATTTAGAATTTTCAATTTTAACTTTATCAAACTCTTCTAGTAGGCATGAATCTAGTTTTGCAAAAAGTTCTAGATAAAATTTTAATAACCTCATATAATTTATTAGAAGGTAAAAGACGTACCTCACTTATCATGTCGGATTCATCGGTAGATACTCCTCCTTCATCTATGTTCTCTCCCGAATTGGCTTCGTCGTCTTCTTCTTAGTGACTTGCCATTACTGTTAGTCCCTCATACTCCTCGATCTCAGACTCTTCTCATGACTCATGTTACTTTAAGGTTTCTTTGTTTGGATTTTCTTGACCTCTGTCTTTTTTCTCATTTTCTTCGGCAATTTACCAAAGGGCGTATCCAACTATTCGTAATTATCGAAAGGAGTATCATAGTTACTATTATACCAAAGGGCGCATCCCATATAGTGAAGTTACTTTTATATCCCTCCCGCCAAAGAATAGCTTTATCAAACATATTTTTGAGACAACCGAACCACTTTATCAATAAAATATTAATTTGTGGTTCGGATGGGTAGCAGTCGAATTTTTCTCCATTCTCTCTCAACGCAACAACGTAAATGGAAGGTTTAAAGGTGGAGGATATTGTGCGTGCCCTAGCTGTGATATAGTTGCGAGCTCATCCCCCGAATCCCTGCGGACAACCAAAACCTAGGCAATGCTCGAAAGCGTTTCTGTGTGATCCTGAGGTGGGTTTTAGTGTTAACGTTGAAGTCGAGACTGATCGGCATAATACACCAAGGGGTTAGGGTTTCTGCACGTTTGATATATTTGATAATGTCAGGAAAAAGGTCTGTGGGTGGTTCAGCGTTTTCTTCGTTGGCATTATCCACCAAGGTATGTTAGCGATATGCTTAGGTCAAACCAGCATAGTTTGTCAACATGTTTAAAATTATTTTGCTGAATAAATTTGTACTGTATATAAACTATAGGATTCAGATGAGTTTGGACAAAAATTACGTTGGTGCAGTGTTTTAGGCCACTTTAAACAATTTTTTGAAGCATTTGAAATTTTAAATGATCGACACATTGCGAAGATCAAAGGGTCGCCTTTCAGTTTTTTCCTGGACATACAAGAATTGCAGCATATCCGTGGAATTTTGGTTAATATATTTGAAAGTTGGGATTCAACCTCGCAAGTTTTTAAATTCTCAGGTAATAGTTTTAGTTATGAATTGTAGACAATATCTATAGTAACTATAGTAAGATAAGACAGTAATATAGATGGCCTGAAATGATTAGTTTTTGATAAAGTTTAATCATTTCATTTCAGGGCTACTGAGGGCTTGAAGTGAAATTGACTTCAGGCCCTCGGTAGGCCTGAAATAAAATCATTTCAGGCCTACCGAGGGCCTGAAGTTAATTTAGTTCAGGCCCTCGGTAGGCCTGAAATGAATACATTTCAGGCCCACCTCGAGCCTGAAATGAATTCATTTCAGGTCCACCTCGGGCCTGAAATGAATTCATTTCAGGCCCAACGTGGAATAATTTCAAGCCTATATTCTTGATGATAACTAAATATTGTAATTATTTCAGGTGTACAGGTTGCGTTCTCCAGACGAGATGTTGCTTTGATACTGGGTATAGTGGACCATGGTGTTTCGGTCCCTATTAATTCAACTAAAGCATCGGGTGACCTCTATCGTACTTACTTCTCAAAAGAAAAACAACCTACAAGAACAAGACTTGAGGAGTTACTTAAACATTTTTCTAAAAGTGTTGAATCAGAGGATGATGTGTTATTAGTGTGTAAATTTTATATTTTGTATATATTTGTTTGTGTTTTATTTTCGTCTAGTACATATAAGGTTCCTCTAGGTCTTGTACATATAGTAGATGATTATGACAATCTAGGTAGATTCAACTGGGTAGAAGCTATCCATCAATTTTTGTCTCCACAATTACCTAAGATTGGGGACTTATTTTCATCAACTCAGGGAAACCAGAGCACCACCAACCTCCCTTACCTAAAGGGATTTGCAGGGCTTTTGGCAGTGAGTAGAATTATCTTGTTAAATTTTATAATATTTTGATGTCATTAATGTATTTGGCTGGAAAACTTTGTGTAGGCATGGTTTTTTGAGCATGTACCAATTCAAAAACCATTCAATGTTGAAGGACCCCGAATAAATAAGTGGAAGAATATTCCTTCGCATATTAGTAGGGTGAGGGGTCTTGTCGACCGACTCTCGTCCGAAGAGGTAATTATTCTTAAATGTGATCTATCTGAGTTAGATATAGAGGTAGTAACATTTGTGTACTTCGTAATTGACAGGTTATTGTTGAATTAATTCCTAACATACATGAAAACACATTGTTTGAGAACCTTGATATCGGTGATGACATACCACGGCCAATGGAGACATCAGAAGGAGATGTTAGGCTATGTGGTGAATGCATTCTTAAGGACAACCGAATCAAGGAGCTAACAGAGGAGAATATATGTTTGAATGAAAGGGTTAAGGAATTACTTTCAATTATTGAAAAAAAAGGCATGGAGGGTCAAGAAAGCTATCCTGTAGTCGATCCTCTTTTTGATCCAGTATCTTGTACACCTAGGAGAGGACGTGACCGAACTCGGTATGATTACAGGGATACTCCAATTGACAGTCCAGTATGGCACCAACTTTTACCTAAGGGGAAGCGGGACAGGAAACAAATATCAAATGTCATGGACAAGGGAAAAAGGAAACTTAGTGAGGAGGATATGGATGAAGCAAGAGAAAACATTAATGTAATGGAAGTCATGTCTGAAGAAGACATAGAGGAGGAAACAAGAAGAACCTCCGAACTATACAAAATGAGGCAACAAGGCATTGATGTAAGTGTGTTAATTTCATTTAAAATACATCAATTGTATTGAATTTGGTCAATAATTAGTTTGGTCTAAATAAATTTTATCGATGTAGTTTGTGAAGAAACATTTTATGAATACAAAGAAGAAAAATCAAGATAAAGAAGTGACCTATCTGATAAATAGATTGGAGAATCTAAAGTAAGTTACAAAATATTATAGTTTAGTTTAGTTAATATATCTTCTTATGTAATATATAATCTTATCAATTTACATGGCAGGTTGGCAAATGAATTTATCTGGGAGGATGCACCCTTTGCTTTGAATTTGCATTCATTCTTACAAATCCTCAATGGAGAGGTTTTTACAAAAGGCGAGGTCATTGATGCCTTTTGTAAAATTTTATTTAGGGGAGCATCCGCATGTGGTAGGTCATACAACAAGTCAATATATTGTTCAACCTTCTTCACAGTAAGTGATGTATATTAATTAAACAAATATATTGTAGAAGACCTAATATTATGATATGGGTATTATTAATTTTGTGAATGCATATTTGTAGGCATCAATCAGATCGTCAAGAAAGATTTCCCTGCAACAAGTGATGAAGACTGATATGCTAGAACAAGGGTTTAGATTTATTTTAATCCCTTTGTGCAGTGATAATACACACTTTCACTTGTTGGCGGTGGATACAGAATCCATGACTTTCAATCATTTTAATTCTCTTGCTAGTGGCCGTAAATATAAGCATGAATTTGACATAGCGGTGAGCTACCTTCCTTTATTCTTATATATGGTCATAATTTTGTCTAAAATGTCATTGATGGTGATTAATAAATTAATGATATGTTTGACAGGTAAAAGAACTTAAACAATATACTCGCGAGGAACTTACGACTATTCATCCGTATCTACAAAGTCATCATCCCTTGGACAAATGGCCCTCCGTCAGACAAAAATGTCCCCAACAAGAACATAGGTAACTAAATGAGGAAGAGGTTAAAAAGTTTTAAAAATAAGAAAGTATTTTATAAACCGACTTAATTAGAATTCTAAAAAAGTGTTTGTTAATTTCAGCGTGGACCGTGCCTTCTTTGTCATGCAATATGTTCGATGCCTCCTATACGATGAGAAGATAGATTTCAAACAAGGAGACATGAGTAAAATCAGATTTGAGCTGACAGTTAATATTATGAGGGACATGTTTTATAAAACTTGAGATAATGTGAATGTTGTATCGGTGATGTAAAAATCCATTGCTGTCGATTGACCTCCATTTGTATGGAAAAATCTCATTATGTGGATGTTGTTATGATTATGTAGATGTTGTTATTCTATATAATATATTGTCAACAAAAACAAAACAATTGGGTGATGTTTATTCAAATCCAGATGCTGCACTGTTGTGTGCCAAGTGATACGGTCAGATATAATAACTGATAATGCACTGTTGTGTGCCAGTTGCTGTACTGTTATGTGCCAAATGACCTATTCTGTCACATCTTGTAGGTAAATATAGAATATTATTCTAAAAATGATTATATAATTTAATCATCAATATATTTTATATAAATCAAATTTAAAGATGGTAGATGGGGTCAAATGATTTCATGCCCACGTTGGACCTGAAATAAATGTATTTCAGGGCCAAGCTGGGCCTGAAATCAGTTAATTCAGGCCCACACTGGGCCTGAAATATATTAATTTCAGGCCCAACTTGGGCCTGAAATATATTTATTTCAGGCCCGAGTTGGGACTGAAATGAAGCTATTTTAGGCCCCAATATATTTATTTCAGGCCCACCGTGGGCCTCAAGTGTTATACCTAAACAACACCTACTGCAATGGTACTTATAATAATTTGAGGATTGGACACCTAAAAAACTTTCTCCAACCTCAACCCTAACTACTGATAATGGTTTTCTGGAAATCCAGATATGGGTGGTCCTGTTGGGACCGGGTGCATGTTGACAAGGATACGGGTTCGTAAATTTTAAAATATTTACGTGCAGCGGAAGAATTAGCATTAAATAATTTCTCAAATTATTTTTAACCACGTATCTAGCATGCGACCTTATGATGTGTGGACATGATCATAAATTAAAATTTTGCAGAAAGTAAACTAATTTACTCAATACCTCGCGTAACTCGAAGTAAGGGACGAGATCCAACCGTAGCGTCCCTTGGAAGCTCCGCCTCTATTCGCGTCCACGTCGAGTTCTCTTCGGGATGACTTCGCAAAGCCACGAGTTTTATGCCGACGAGAACTACTAGATTCTCTAAAGGCACAACCAGAATATCAAGAGAGAGAGATAAAAACTAACCACCAAATAACGGAATCAAGATTCCGTGAAAGGGAAGGAGTCGCGACCCGCTTCGTCTTGGTGGTGGCTCACGGCAAGGAAGGAGGCGCCGGCCCTAGAGGGAGAAAGGGGGCACCGGCCCTAGAGAGAGAAGGGGTGCCGTCCCTAGAGAGAGATAGGGTGGGCGCCGACCCTAGAGAGAGAGGGGGAGAGAATGAGAGAGAGAGAGAGAGAGCTTCTTAATCTCTTGATTAATTTGAATTCAAGGCTTGCCTTGGTTCCTTTATATAGTAGCCTCTCCATTGCCAAGTCTCCCTTTTAACGGAATAAATTTACATAAGAAATTTATCTTATAAATTTTCTTATGAATTATTCCGTTATGCCAAGTTTTATTATAACTGAATTTATAATAAAACAAGCACATCTCCCAATTTATTATGGAATAAATTTTTACAAGAAATTTACTATATAAATTTTTCTTATCATGGAAAAATCAATTCATAATTGATTTTATAAAATAAAATAAACCATTTAAAGTTTATTTTAATCTCCATGAAAATAAATTTATTTATATAAATTTCTTTATATAAATTTATTTATCCATAATTTTATAAAACAAATCGCACTTGATTTATTTTATAATTTAAACCAAATAAATTGGTTTCCCTCTTTATTGTGGTCGGCCAAACCATAGAGGGTGGACACCCTCTTTGGCCGGCCACACCAAGCCCTTCTCCTCGCGAATTAAACTCATTTAATTCGCCCAATAAGCCTTCAAAAGGCTTAGCCAATTTAAGCTTCCGATGTGCCTCTGACAAATTCAGATTCGACTTATTTCTCTTGATCGAAAAATCCAATTTTTAACTGGTTTTAAATCCCTCGGATTACTCGTAGTGCGTGTGACTAAATAGGCTTTCGATTTATGTTGGCCGTCTATAATCAACCAATTATAGAACAATCATGAGTGACACCTAGTAGTACATCATGACCCCCAATTAATCGAAAGATCAACGGTTGACCTCAGAAATAATTCTGAAACCCTTCAGCAGCTCTAATGAATCGTGTCTCATTCCCTTCACCATCTTATACCCACTTGGTTCAGGACATGGTCTGTGTGTGTCAGTCCCCACTAGGCTGACTACGTCACACCTAGCCCAAGTAACGTTCTCTCTTCCTTTGGATTTCTAATTACTCTCATGTATTTAAGAGACTCATACTTTAAACATGACATGCTCTGGCTAGAGGCTTTGAGTAACAATCCGACGATAGGCCTGGGTATACATCTCCTCGCAAGGAGTGGTGAATCCTTTGTAGGCTGTTCAAACATCTTCGGGCACTTCGGCTTATACCCAACCATCCTGGGTCCACACCTCCTTGGAGATGCTTGCTTAAGATGTTAAAGTATAAGTCTCCATGACCAAGATGACTTGAACACCGCAAGTCAAAGGAACATCGCACTTAAGCTGCAGTAAGAACTTCACTGACATGTCTATATATAGACTACCATGTGAAGTTTTACAGTCAGTCACTCCAATGAACTAGTTCCCTTAACTAGCATTCATGTTTATCTCCGGACATCCCAATGTCACCAGCCAGTGAGAATCAGCTGATTAGAGAATAACCCATGCTAGTCTAAACAGAATTGATAGTGTCCGTATTTATCAATTCATCGACTAGGGATATTTTCAATACTTCACAATTACACATGTAGAGATAATCACTAGTTGTGAATTCATCACAAATTCTCTCATGCCGTGAATTGTATTGCGGACATTCAGTAAATGAGTTTAAGATCCCAATCAAATACACAAACATGTATACTCAAATAGTGAATTTTCATTTATTAAAATAAATGTTTACAATCATAAGACGATTGCCTTAGGACACTTCTCTCATATTACTAACAGGTCCATCAGTGGGTTTTGAGCTAAACCCAATGATCGAACTAAACTAGACCAATTGCTTTGGAAAAAATTATAATTTGAGGTTTGGGACACCTAAAATACTTTCTCCAACCTAATCCTTAATTATTGATAATGGTTTTTCAGAAATCCAGATATGGGGGCTCCATCAGTGGGTTTTGAGTAAAACCCACTGATGGAACTAAACTAGACCTATAGCTATGGAAAAAATATAAATTTGAGGATATTGACACCTAAAATACTTTCTCCAACCTCATCCCTAACTATTGATAATGGTTTTTCAGAAATCCAGATATGGGAGGTCTATCAGTGGGTTTCGAGCAAAACCCACTGATGGAACATAACTAGACCTATGGCTTTGGAAAAAATTATAATTTGAGGTTTGGGACACCTAAAATACTTTCTCCAACCTAATCCTTAACTATTGATAATGGTTTTTCAGAAATCCAGATATGGGAGGTCCATCAGTGGGTTTTGAGCAAAACCTACTGATGGAACTAAACTAGACCTATAGCTTTGGAAAAAATATAAATTTTAGGTTATGGACACCTAAAATACTTTCTCCAACCTCATCCCTAACTATTGATAATGATTTTTCAGAAATCTAGATATGAGAGGTCCATCAGTGGGTTTTGAGCAAAACCCACTGATGGAACTAAACTAGACCTATAGCTTTGGAAAAAATATAAATTTTAGGTTATGGACACCTAAAATACTTTCTCCAACCTCATCCCTAACTACTGATAATGGTTTTCCAGAAATCCAGATATGGGAGGTCTATTAGTGGGTTTTGAGCAAAACCCACTGATGGAACTAAACTACACCTATAGCTTTGGAAAAAATATAAATTTGAGGTTATGGACACCTAAAATACTTTCTTCAACCTCATCCCTAACTATTGATAATGGTTTTTCAGAAATCCAGATATGAGAGGTCCATCAGTGGGTTTTGAGCAAAACCCACTGATGGAACATAACTAGACCTATGACTTTGGAAAAAATTATAATTTGAGGTTTCGGACACCTAAAATACTTTCTCCAACCTAATCCTTAACTATTGATAATGGTTTTTCAGAAATCCAGATATGGGAGGTCCATCAGTGGGTTTTGAGCAAAACCCACTGATGGAACTAAACTAGACCTATAGCTTTTGAAAAAAATATAAATTTTAGGTTATGGACACCTAAAATACTTTCTCCAACCTCATCCCTAACTATTGATAATGGTTTTTCAGAAATCCAGATATGGGAGGTCAATCAGTGGGTTTTGAGCAAAACCCATTGATGGAACTAAACTACACCTATAGCCTTGGAAAAAATATAAATTTGAGGTTATGGACACCTAAAATACTTTCTCCAACCTCATCCCTAACTTTTGATAATGGTTTTTCAGAAATCCAAATATGGGAGGTCCATCAGTGGGTTTTGAGCAAAACCCACTGATGGAACTAAACTAGACCTATGGCTTTGGAAAAAAATATAAATTTGAGGTTATGGACACCTAAAATACTAAAAATATTAATTTGAGGTTATGGACACCTAAAATACTTTCTCCAACCTCATTCCTACCTATTTATGTAGGGGGTTTCAGAAATCCAGATATAGGGGCTCCATAAGTGGGTTTTGAGCAAAACCCACTGATGGAACTAAACTAGACCTATAGCTTTGGAAAAAATATAAATTTGAGGTTATGGACACCTAAAATACTTTCTCCAACCTCATCCCTAACTATTGATAATGGTTTTTCAGAAATCCAGATATGGGAGTGTTGGATCGATAGAACCGATAGAGGGGGGGTGAATATCGGTATTCATTTTTCAGAAAATTAAGAGCAAGTGCACAGCGGAAATAAAAAAAAATAACACAGAGACGCAGTCGTTTTTACTTGGTTCGGAGCCTGGGTCGACTCCTACTCCAAGGCCCACGGTCGTTGACCGTTTACTTTGAGCAATTCTATATTTGGCGCAAAACGGTTTACAAATATTGAATACAGAGTAAGTGCAGTAAACTTTAACAATTAAAAAAGATGCTCTTCTTTTACCGACGTCCGATTGTAGGTTCACTTGTTCGGAGCAGCGGGACGTCGTCGGCTCGAGTTGGAAGGATTCCAGGGCGAAGCGCGTGAGCAGAAGAGCGTGGAAGCGTTGCTTGGAAGTTGTGTCTTGAAGCCTTGGTCGAGGGCCCTTTATATAGGGCCGGGGGCGCCCGGGACGTCGGGGGCGCCCCCCACGTGTCCTTCGATCCGTCAAGTTCTCGGTCAGCGTCTGATCCCTTTATCTTCGGGATCCGCTTTGATCGGGGCGCCCGGAGCGCTCGGGGCGCCCGGAGCGCTCGGGGCGCCCGGATTGACCGGGTCAAACTTCTATCTTTGCTTCGCTGGCTTCTGGATCGGGGCTTGCGCATGGGGGCGCCCGGGACGCAGGGGGCGCCCGGGAGCAGCGGGGGTACCCGGGAGCACGGGGGCGCACGGGAGTTGAACTGTCGAAGCCCATCTTGCTGTCTTGTGTTTTGTGTTTGCCTTGGGGGCGCCCGGGACACTCCGGGTGCCCTGGTCAGCTGTAGCCTCATTCCTTTGAGGCTTTCTGAGCTGCAGACACACGTTCCTTCGGTCCTGCATCTAGGGTTAGTCCAAAACACAATGAAACAATAAAGTATTAGATTATACAGCCTTAGCTGTCTTGGTTCTAACTTTGGTCTCCAAAATGGAGCACTAGGTCGAACCGACGCCTACTGTTCCCTCGACGGGGAACGCGTCCTCACCTACTCCTCTCGGGAGAATTTACCTGATGCCAACCGTTCCTTTGGTTGGACTTTTGCCTGACGGTCCTTTGTCAGGTCTTGGATGCTGAGCTGCCCTTCGCTCGGTGCCTAGCTGTCCTTCGCTAGGGCTTTGTTTCCTGGCAGCCCTTCGCCAGTGCCTAGCAGTCCTTCGCTAGGGCTTTGTTTCCTGGCAGCCCTTCACCAGGTGCCTAGCTGCCCTTCGCTAGGACTTGGTTTCCTGGCAGCCCTTCGCCAGGTGCCTAGCAGCCCTTCGCTAGGACTTTGTTTCCTGGCAGCCCTTCGCCAGGTGCCTAGCAGCCCCTCGCTAGGACTTGGTTTCCTGGCAGCCCTTCGCCAGGTGCCTAACAGCCCTTCGCTAGGACTTTATTTCCTGGCAGCCCTTTGCCAGGTGCCTAGCAGCCCTTCGCTAGGACTTTTCCTGCACACTTAGTGAACATTGTTAGATCACAAATAAACTTAACTTTGAATCCTTTGCCAATATCAAAACAAGGTTCGATATGGTGCTTCCTGCACCAATAATCTCCCCCTTTTTGATTTATGGCAACACAATTCAATGTTAAGTAAAAATTGTAACGGTTTAAGCATGAATGTTTAAGACCAATGAAACATAGCAATTCTTAAAAGTCTAAAACCAATGTAATTTGAACAGAAAAAATTTTCTCATACTCCCCCTGAATAATTGTGTTATAAACTACTTAGCTTAACACTTAACTTTGACCTTTCCTCCCCCTTTGACATATATCAAAAACAAACATGGGTGAACAAGGTATCTAATAGGGAGTTTTGAGTTTTACCAAAATAGATTTAAGTAAAGGAGTTTAAAAACATAGTTTTTAAGAAAAACTTTAAGTAATGGATTTCATAATTTAAAAAAATGATGTTCAACGTAATAGATGGTTTGAAAAGTATTTTGAAAGACTTCTAAGTTTTTGACAAAATGTTTTTCAAAAAAATAGAGTAAAAAGTCTTTGAAAAAAAATTATTATACTTGGAAAATTTTCCATTTTGAAAAGTTTTGCAAGCCTAAATTTTGTTAAACAACTTTTACTTACAAGGCTTTGCAACAAGAATTTTTATGCAAAATTTTGAAGCCAAATTTAAAAAAAATTCAACTTTGAGAATTAGGAAAAATTTGCTTGGAAACACTATGTGCATTTTGAAAAACAAAAATTTTTAAGAAATTTCTACACAAGTTTTACAAAAAAAACTCTACTTAGAAACATTTGCCAAAATTTTCAACTAGTTTTTGCTCAGACAAATTTTGTTTACTAAGAAGAAGAATTTTACAAAAAAGCATGTACTTAAGAAATTTTGAAATACTAAGAAAATTTTGAAGCACTTTTAAAAAAATAAGCAAAATTTCCTTTCTCTCCCTCTTAATGTGAAATTCTTCTCCTTCTATTTTAGACCATTTCTAAGTTCAGTTTTGAAAAAGATATTTTGAAAAACTTCTGAGTATCACAAAGGAAATTCTTAGTTAAGAGTAACTCGAAGTTTTCAATAAAGTTTCTTTAAAAAGGAAAAAGTTTAAGGAGAAAGTTTGTGTATCAGAGGCTATGAGTTTTGAAAACATACTTAGTATAATTCTCGAAAGCATAGCAAAAAACTTAAATTTCTAGATTAAATCCATTTTAAAGAGTATTGTGAGGTTCTGAAAGATATTTTGTAAGAAAAAAATTTCTTTAAAAAATTTAGAAAAGATTTTTCAAGTACTTTTAGAAAAGTGTTAGACTTTGAAAAATATAATATTTTACTTGACTAGGTTTCTTTTCCAGTCTGACACAATCCTAGGAAGCCTTGTTGACTACAAGGACATTTTCCTAAGTGTCATGAAAATTCTCCAACCCAAGTAAATATTATTTCAAAAATAATTTCATAAGCCACAACAATAATAGCATTTTGAAAGACATATATTTTCAGCAAGGATTTTGAAGATATAGTTCATGAAAATATGTTATTAAATAATTTCAAAATAGATAATTATTAATAAAAACTTTTCAGAAATTCTTCTTTTGATTCAGCCTCCCCCTAAATTTGACACATCCTAGGAGTCCTAGTAGATTATGTAGTGGACCTTCCTCTGTGTCTTTAGGGTTTACCAAAATCAAAAGAATAACTTTGAAGTATGATAATTTTTAAGAAGATAATTTTTGAAAACACAACTTGGAATGATAGCATAGTTTTCGAAAATCATTTTGAAATGACGATAATTTTTCAAGGAGATAGTAATATACGAGGGTTTTTGAATTAAATTTTTGAAAACCTTATTTTGAGATGATAGTGAGTTTTAGAGCATAAGGTTTTTGAAAAAAATCTGAATTTTTCGAAAAAAGAAAAAAAAACCCCTTGTATCTGACACTGTCTGACTTTATCTAAGTACCTTAAGGGACTTCAGTGTGGACCAGGTTTGACTTTGTTGACTAGTGTTTGCCTTTGTTGACTATGTTTGACCAATGAATGATTGAATCAAACAAGCCCTAGATTCTCTTTAAAGCAAGTCTATTGTGATATTTAACATGAAATTCAATATTTTGAAAAAACTGTTAGAGTTGAAAAAGTAGGGTACAGTAAACAGAGTTAATTTGAAAACTAGAGATAATTTTCAATAACTTTTGAAAGCACTTTGAGTTTTATTTAGAAGAATAGTGACATATTCTTTTACGTCCTAGATATCTCACCCAGTTCTACGTGATCAAACATGTTAACCTTATGAGTTTTGTGAGATAAATATTTTAATAGAAAGATTTATTTTGAAAAGGTTATGATTAATTTTGAAAAATTGAATTAACTTTGAAAACTATTTTAATGAATGTTAACTTTATTTTGAAAAAGTAGTTGAGTCTAAGATCAATTAAAATTTGTGTTAGATTTGAATTTGACAAGAAGTAACTTGAATTTGAATTTCAAAAATTGGCTTCCAGGTCTTGGCGAGGCACTAGGCCTTCTTTGGCCGTAGCCTTATTGGATCATCAACCCTTTCCTAGACAAAGCCTTTTAGTGAAATTTCATCTTCAAAATCACTTTTTGATAAATTCTGGTCTAACTAGTTTGGGTCTTGGATCGGTAGCTTCGGCTAGTTCCGCCAAAATGGCCTCCCTAACGTACTATCATCTCACCTCCACCCAATACTATGTTATTCAAACTTCAATTAAATCATTTTAGTCCTTAAACTAACCAATCCTAATTAAAAAAATAACTAAAATAAAATCAACATACAATTAAAACAAGCAATTGTCTAAGTAAGGTCACAATTGGAGTAATACTCCGGATTTTCGAAATCAGCAAGATTATGAATTAAATTTTCTAACTTATTGAACTTATTTTTTAGGGTTTCATTTTCTTGTTTCAATTTTCTGAAGTTTGCTTTAATTAAGTTACATGAATCAATCACATTATTCAAGGTAAATAACGGATTTTCAAATACTGTAAATTTACCTTTGTCGATCGTTTGTCCGGCATTCTTGGTAGCTCTTTTATCTGTGCATTCACGTTGGTAATGCCCGAACTCCTGGCACTTGAAGCATTGGATGCGACTTTTGTCCCTTCGTGCTTTTGGAACTGGTTCCTTTGTCGCCATCGGTGGTGTCGTTTGAATCTTACGAGTAGGACACTCACTTTGGTAGTGCCCTCTCTCCCTGCATGTGTAACAAATTACATGATTTTTAAAATCTGATTTTACACTTTTACCTTTTGGTTCCTTATTGGGAATCTCCCCCTTGATTCTTGCCGCCTCGGATCTAGGCTCATCTTCTAATTTTGTGTCTGAGTCGGACTCGGGTACTAGTTGAAGCTCCTTCTTTGGTGGTTCTTTGAGATTTTTCCCTGCAAAAGAATTTACACCTTCCTCGACCATTACAGTATCTGTTTGATTATTTAATTCAAATTTTGAAAAGAATTGAAAATCGGTTACCGTCTCAGTCAATTTGTCGTCTGATTCTGGTTCGACTTCGGGTTCAGACTCTGACTCGACTGTTTGTGCTTGGACCGAAAGGGCAAGATAACTTACCTGATCTTCTTCTTCATCTGAGATCTCTTGGTGAAGGTTAATCAGTTTTTCCCAGATTTCTCTAGCACATCTGCATGGACCTACTAGTTCAAGTTGTTCGTTGGTTAGACCGCATTGTATGATTACTGTTGCCTTAGCATCAGTCTCGATCTTCCTTAGAGTTGGTTCGTCCAATTTGTCCCAAGCGATCGATGTTCCATCTTCCGTGGGGAATCTGAACCCCGTTTGGATTATCGACCATAAATCTAGATTAGCCTTCAGGTGGGATTCCATTTGACTTCTCCAGGAGTTGAAATTTTCGCCAGAGAAGAGCGGTGGACGAATGCTATTCCATTCTTGATTGGCCATTAAAAATGATCCTTGCACACAAAAGAAATAACAGAAATGTACCAAGACTTGGTCTTGGATTAGTAGTGCGGGAGAAGGGGAAAAAAATAGCCAAAAAAAATTGCACGAATTTCGAGGCAGAATAATAATAAAATAATAAAAATAATTTATCATAAATTTTTAGAAATTGATCGTTTTATTAATTCTGACTTATAGGAAAAAAATGAGCATTTAAAATTGAAAAAGACGTAAGAATATTTTAAATAAACCTACAGATATTATTTATATGAAATAAAAAAGCGAACGAGATTGAGTGGTGTTGCACCAACCTCAATCAACGAAAAAGATAAAAAAAATTAAAATTAATTCGTAAAATCCGAAAATACTCTCAAATTGGTGGTTGCACCAAATTTGAGCTTCCCCGCTCTGATACCACTTGTTGGATCGATAGAACCGATAGAGGGGGGGGTGAATATCGGTATTCATTTTTCGAAAAATTAAGAGCAAGTGCACAGCGGAAATAAAAAGAAAAATAACACAGAGACGCAGTTGTTTTTACTTGGTTCGGAGCCTGGGTCGACTCCTACTCCAAGGCCCACGGTCGTTGACCGTTTACTTTGGGCAATTCTATATTTGGCGCAAAACAGTTTACAAATATTGAATACAGAGTAAGTGCAGTAAACTTTAACAATTAAAAAAGATGCTCTTCTTTTACCGACGTCCGATTGTAGGTTCACTTGTTCGGAGCAGCGGGACGTCGTCGGCTCGAGTTGGAAGGATTCCGGGGCGAAGCGCATGAGCAGAAGAGCGTGGAAGCGTTGCTTGGAAGTTGTGTCTTGAAGCCTTGGTCGAGGGCCCTTTATATAGGGCCTGGGGGCGCCCGGGACGTCGGGGGCGCCCGGGACGTCGGGGGCGCCCGGGATGTCGGGGGCGCCCCACCCACGTGTCCTTCGATCCGTCAAGTTCTCGGTCAGCGTCTGATCCCTTTATCTTCGGGATCCGCTTTGACCGGGGTGCCCGGAGCGCTCGGGGTGCCCGGATTGACCGGGTCAAACTTCTATCTTCACTTCGCTGACTTCTGGATCGGGGCTTGCGCATGGGGGCGCCCGGGAGCAGCGGGGGCGCCCGGGAGTTGAACTGTCGAAGCCCATCTTGCTGTCTTGTGTTTTGTGTTCGCCTTGGGGGCGCCCGGGACACTCCGGGCGCCCTGGTCAGCTGTAGCCTCATTCCTTTGAGGCTTTCTGAGCTGCAGACACACGTTCCTTCGGTCCTACATCCAGGGTTAGTCGAAAACACAATGAAACAATAAAGTATTAGATTATACAGCCTTAGCTGTCTTGGTTCTTACTTTGGTCTCCAAAATGGAGCCCTAGGTCTAACCGACGCCTACTGTTCCCTCGATGGGGAACATGTCCTCACCTACTCCTCTCGGGAGAATTTACCTGATGCCAACCGTTCCTTTGGTTGGACTTTTGCCTGACGGTCCTTTGTCAGGTCTTGGATGCTGAGCTGCCCTTCGCTCGGTGCCTAGCTGTCCTTCGCTAGGGCTTTGTTTCCTGGCAGCCCTTCGCCAGGTGCCTAGCAGCCCTTCGCTAGGACTTTGTTTCCTGGCAGCCCTTCGCCAGGTGCCTAGCAGCCCTTCGCTAGGACTTTGTTTCCTGGCAGCCCTTCGCCAGGTGCCTAGCAGCCCTTCGCTAGGACTTTGTTTCCTGGAAGCCCTTCGCCAGGTCCCTAGCAGCCCTTCGCTAGGACTTGGTTTCCTGGCAGCCCTTCGCCAGGTGCCTAGCAGCCCTTCGCTAGGACTTTGTTTCCTAGCAGCTCTTCGCCAGGTGCCTAGCAGCCCTTCGCTAGGACTTTTCCTGCACACTTAGTGAACATTGTTAGATCACAAATAAACTTAACTTTGAATCCTTTGCCAATATCAAAACAAGGTTCGATATGGTGCTTCCTGCACCAACAGGGAGCTCTATCAGTGGGTTTTGAGCAAAACCCACTGATGGAACATAACTAGACCTATGGCTTTAGAAAAAATTATAATTTGAGATTTGGGACACCTAAAATACTTTCTCTAACCTAATTCTTAACTATTGATAATGGTTTTTCAGAAATCCAGATATGGGAGGTCCATCAGTGGGTTTTGAGCAAAACCCACTGATGAAACTAAACTAGACCTATAGCTTTGGAAAAAATATAAATTTTAGGTTATGGACACCTAACATACTTTCTCCAGCCTCATCCCTAACTATTGATAATGGTTTTTCAGAAATCCAGATATGGGAGGTCCATCAGTGGGTTTTGAGCAAAACCCACTGATGGAATTAAACTAGACCTATAGCTTTGGAAAAAATATAAATTTTAGGTTATGGACACCTAAAATACTTTCTCCAACCTCATCCCTAACTACTGATAATGGTTTTCCAGAAATCCAGATATGGGAGTTCGATCAGTGGGTTTTGAGCAAAACCCACTGATGGAACTAAACTACACCTATAGCTTTGGAAAAAATATAAATTTGAGGTTATGGACACCTAAAATACTTTCTTCAACCTCATCCCTAACTATTGATAATGGTTTTTCAGAAATCCAGATATGGGAGGTCCATCAGTGGGTTTTGAGCAAAATTCACTGATGGAACATAACTAGACATATGGCTTTGGAAAAAATTATAATTTGAGGTTTCGGACACCTAAAATACTTTCTCCAACCTAATCCTTAACTATTGATAATGGTTTTTCAGAAATCCAGATATGGGAGGTCCATCAGTGGGTTTTGAGCAAAACCCACTGATGGAACTAAACTAGACCTATAACTTTGGAAAAAAATATAAATTTTAGGTTATGGACACCTAAAATACTTTCTCCAACCTCATCCCTAACTATTGATAATGGTTTTTCAGAAATCCAGATATGGGAGGTCAATCAGTGGGTTTTGAGCAAAACCCTCTGATGGAACTAAACTACACCTATAGCTTTGGAAAAAATATAAATTTGAGGTTATGGATACCTAAAATACTTTCTCCAACCTCATCCCTAACTTTTGATAATGGTTTTTCAGAAATCCAAATAAGGGAGGTCCATCAGTGGGTTTTGAGCAAAACCCACTGATGGAACTAAACTAGACCTATGACTTTGAAAAAAATATAAATTTGAGGTTATGGACACCTAAAATACTAAAAATATTAATTTGAGGTTATGGACACCTAAAATACTTTCTCCAACCTCATTCCTAGCTATTTATGTAGGGAGTTTCAGAAATCCAGATATGGGGGCTCCATAAGTGGGTTTTGAGTAAAACCCACTGATGGAACTAAACTAGACCTATAGCTTTGGAAAAAAATATAAATTTGAGGTTATGGACTCCTAAAATACTTTCTCCAACCTCATCCCTAACTATTGATAATGGTTTTTCAGAAAGCCAGATATGGGAGTGTTGGATCGATAGAACCGATAGAGGGGGGGGGGTGAATATCGGTATTCATTTTTTGGAAAATTAAGAGCAAGTGCACAGCGGAAATAAAAAGCAAAATAACACAGAGACGCAGTCGTTTTTACTTGGTTCGGAGCCTGGGTCGACTCCTACTCCAAGGCCCACGGTCGTTGACTGTTTTCTTTGGGCAATTCTATATTTGGCGCAAAACGGTTTACAAATATTGAATACAGAGTAAGTGCAGTAAACTTTAACAATTAAAAAAGATGCTCTTCTTTTACCGTCGTCCGATTGTAGGTTCACTTGTTCGGAGCAGCTGGACGTCGTCGGCTCGAGTTGGAAGGATTGCTGGGCGAAGCGCGTGAGCAGAAGAGCGTGGATGCGTTGCTTGGAAGTTGTGTCTTGAAGCCTTGGTCGAGGGCCCTTTATATAGGGCCTGGGGGCGCCCGGGATGTCGGGGGCGCCCCCCCCACGTGTCCTTCGATCCCTCAAGTTCTCGGTCAGTGTATGATCCCTTTATCTTCGGGATCCGCTTTGACCGGGGCACCCGGAGCGCTCGGGGCGCCCGGATTGACCGGGTCAAACTTCTATCTTCGCTTCGCTGGCTTCTGGATCGGGGCTTGCGCATGGGGGCGCCCGGGACGCAGGGGGCGCCCGGGAGCAGCGGGGGCGCCCGGGAGTTGAACTGTCGAAGCCCATCTTGCTGTCTTGTGTTTTGTGTTTGCCTTGGGGGCGCCCGGGACACTCGGGCGCCCTGGTCAGCTGTAGCCTCATTCCTTTGAGGCTTTCTGAGCTGCAGACACACGTTCCTTCGGTCCTGCATCCAGGGTTAGTCCAAAACACAATGAAATAATAAAGTATTAGATTATACAACCTTAGCTGTCTTGGTTCTGACTTTGGTCTCCAAAATGGAGCCCTAGGTCGAACCGACGCCTACTGTTCCCTCGACGGGGAACGCGTCCTCACCTACTCCTGTCGGGAGAATTTACCTGATGCCAACCGTTCCTTTGGCTGGACTTTTGCCTGACGGTCCTTTGTCAGGTCTTGGATGCCGAGCTGCCCTTCGCTCGGTGCCTAGCTGTCCTTCGCTAGGGCTTTGTTTCCTGGCAGCCCTTCGCCAGTGCCTAGCAGTCCTTCGCTAGGGCTTTGTTTCCTGGCAGCCCTTCGCCAGGTGCCTAGCAGCCCTTCGCTAGGACTTGGATTCCTGGCAGCCCTTCGCCAGGTGCCTAGCAGCCCTTCGATAGGACTTTGTTTCCTGGCAGCCCTTCGCCAGGTGCCTAGCAGCCCTTCGCTAGGACTTGGTTTCCTGGCAGCCCTTCGCCAGGTGTCTAGCAGCCCTTCGCTAGGACTTTGTTTCCTGGCAGCCCTTCGCCAGGTGCCTAGCAGCCCTTCGCTAGGACTTTTCCTGCACACTTAGTGAACATTGTTAGATCACAAATAAACTTAACTTTGTATCCTTTGCCAATATCAAAACAAGGTTCGATATGGTGCTTCCTGCACCAACAGGGAGCTCCATCAGTGGGTTTTGAGCAAAACCCACTGATGGAACATAACTAGACCTATGGCTTTGGAAAAAATTATAATTTGAGGTTTGGGACACCTAAAATACTTTCTCCAACCTAATCCTTAACTATTGATAATGGTTTTTCAGAAATCCAGATATGGGAGGTCCATTAGTGGGTTTTGAGCAAAACTCACTGATGGAACTAAACTAGACCTATAACTTTGGAAAAAATATAAATTTTAGGTTATGGACACCTAAAATACTTTCTCCAACCTCATCCCTAACTATTGATAATGGTTTTTCAGAAATCCAGATATGGGAGGTCCATCAGTGGGTTTTGAGCAAAACCCACTCATGAAACTAAACTAGACCTATAGCTTTGGAAAAAATATAAATTTTAGGTTATGGACACCTAAAATACTTTCTCCATCCTCATCCCTAATGGGGCTCCATCTGGGGCTCCATCAGGGGGCTCCAGATGCTGCACTATTGTGTGCCAAGTGATATGGTCAGATATAATAACTGATAATGCACTGTTGTGTGCCAGTTGCTGCATTGTTGTGTGCCAAATGACCTATTCTGTCACATCTTGTAGGTAAATATAGAATATTATTCTAAAAATGATTATATAATTTAATCATTAATATATTTTATATAAATCAAATTTAAAGATGGCAGATGGGGTCAAATGATTTCATGCTCACGTTGGGCCTGAAATAAATGTATTTCAGGCCCAAGCGGGGCCTGAAATCAGTTAATTCAGGCCTACACTGGGCCTGAAATATATTAATTTCAGGCCCACACTGGGCCTGAAATATATTAATTTCAGGCCCGAGTTGGGACTGAAATGAAGCTATTTCAGGCCCCAATATATTTATTTCAGGCCCACCGTGGGCCTCAAGTGTTATACCTAAACAACACCTACTGCAATGGTACTTATAATAATTTGAGGATTGGACACCTAAAATACTTTATCCAACCTCAACCCTAACTACTAATAATGGTTTTCCAGAAATCCAGATATGGGTGGTCCATTAGTGGGTTTTGAGCTAAACCCAATAATCGAACTAAACTAGACCAATTGCTTTGGAAAAAATTATAATTTGAGGTTTGGGACACCTAAAATACTTTCTCCAAACTAATCCTTAACTATTGATAATGGTTTTTCAGAAATCCAGATATGGGAGGTCCATCAGTGGGTTTTGAGCAAAACCCACTGATGGAACTAAACTAGACCTATAGCTTTGGAAAAAATATAAATTTTAGGATATGGACACCTAAAATACTTTCTCCAACCTCATCCCTAAGTATTTATGTAGGGGTTTCAGAAATCCAGATATGGGAGGTCCATCAGTGGGTTTTGAGCAAAACCCACTGATGGAATTAAACTACACCTATAGCTTTGGAAAAAATATAAATTTTAGGTTATGGACACCTAAAATACTTTCTCCAACCTCATCCCTAACCATTGATAATGGTTTTTCAGAAATCCAGATATGGGAGGTCAATTAGTGGGTTTTGAGTAAAACCCACTGATGGAACTAAACTACACCTATAGCTTTGGAAAAAATATAAATTTGAGGTTATGGACACCTAAAATACTTTCTCCAACCTCATCCCTAACTTTTGATAATGGTTTTTCAGAAATCCAAATATGGGAGGTCCATCAGTGGGTTTTGAGCAAAACCCACTGATGGAACTAAACTAGACCTATGGCTTTGGAAAAAATATAATCTTTAGGTTATGGACACCTAAAATACTAAAAATATTAATTTGAGGTTATGGACACCTAAAATACTTTATCCAACCTCATTCCTAACTATTTATGTAGGGGGTTTCAGAAATCCAGATATGGGGGCTCCATTAGTGGGTTTTGAGCAAAACCCACTGATGGAACTAAACTAGACCTATAGCTTTGGAAAAAATATAAATTTGAGGTTATGGACACCTAAAATACTTTCTCCAACCTCATCCCTAACTATTGATAATGGTTTTTCAGAAATCCAGATATGGGAGGTCCATTAGTGGGTTTTGAGCAAAACCCACTGATGGAACATAACTAGACATATGGCTTTGGAAAAAATTATAATTTGAGGTTTGGGACACCTAAAATACTTTCTCCAACGTAATCCTTAACTATTGATAATGGTTTTTCAGAAATCCAGATATGGGAGGTCCATCAGTGGGTTTTGAGCAAAACCCACTGATGGAACATAACTAGACCTATGGCTTTGGAAAAAATTATAATTTGAGGTTTGGGACACCTAAAATACTTTCTCCAACCTAATCCTTAACTATTGATAATGGTTTTTTCAGAAATCCAGATATGGGGGCTCCATCAGTGGGTTTTGAGCAAAACCCACTGATGGAACTAAACTAGACCTATAGCTTTGGAAAAAATATAAATTTTAGGATATGGACACCTAAAATACTTTCTCCAACCTCATCCCTAACTATTTATGTAGGGGTTTCAAAAATCCAGATATGGGAGGTCCATCAGTGGGTTTTGAGCAAAACCCACTGATGGAACTAAACTACACCTATAGCTTTGGAAAAAATATAAATTTTAGGTTATGGACACCTAAAATACTTTCTCCAACCTCATCCCTAACTATTGATAATGGTTTTTCAGAAATCCAAATATGGGAGGTCCATCAGTGGGTTTTGTGCAAAACCCACTGATGGAACTAAACTAGACCTATGACTTTGGAAAAAATATAAATTTGAGGTTATGGACACCTAAAATACTAAAAATATTAATTTGAGGTTATGGACACCTAAAATACTTTCTCCAACCTCATCCCTAACTATTTATGTAGGGGGTTTCAGAAATCCAGATATGGGAGGTGTAGTTTAGTTCCATCAGTGGGTTTCGAGCAAAACCCACTGATGGACCTCCCATATCTGGATTTCTGAAAAACCATTATCAGTAGTTAGGGTTGAGGTTGGAGAATGTAGATTAGGTGTCCAAAACCTCAAATTATAATTTTGTTCAAAGCTATAGGTCTAGTTTAGTTCCATCAGTGGGTTTTGCTGAAAACCCACTGATGGACCTCCCATATCTGGATTTCTACAAAACCATTATCAGTAGTTAGGGGTGAGGTTGGAGAGAGTATTTTAGGATTTAGGGATAAAATATGTAATCCAACTTGGGGGATGAAGTCAAAATATTATATGGTTAAGGGTGGTCCTGAAATAATTTTTTAATTCAGGCCCACGGTGGGCCTGAATTGTCTTCATTCAGGCCCAACGTGGGCCTGAAATAAATGTATTTCAGGCCCACTATGGACCTGAAATATCTTTATTTCAGGCCCACCTTGGGCCTGAAATAAAGTTATTTCAGGCCCAACGTGGTCCTGAATAAATTTATTTCAGGCCCTCGGTAAATTTGTGAAAATCATCCGAGGGCCTGAAATATTTGATAAATAACAAATTCCTCTAATCCCTCTAATTTTCAAGTTGATTTGTGAAAAATCAGATAAATATTTGATAATTAAAAATTTCCTTTTAATTTTGATATGTGTTATATATTTGAAATACAAAAAATATACCTAAGTTATATGTAAAATAACTGAAAAAAAAGTTACCGTTTAGGGCCTGAAATCCTCTATTATCAGGCCCAACAGTTAGTCAGCTTTATAGTGTCCTTGGGTCCCTAGTGGTAAGCAATTGTCTCGTAGATCCTGATTTGTTGCCATTTGAAGTTAGCGTGCTTACCTCCATTGGAGTTGTGGTGGCCGACATCCTCTTCATCGGACTAGTCGAAAGGTACGTAACCAAATTTTTTGTTTTTTTCATTTTAGTGTAGTTTTTGCTTCTGACCCAATTATTGCCACTCAATGACCGAATATGAGGATACCCTTGACGAACGAAATCTAAGTGTCATTTTTCCATCAGTTTCGAATAATTTTTGTTTGATGGTTCCTAAGTTCGGGATGGCTCCGAAAAGATCATCTTCAAAGCAAGCTGCTCCTAAAAATTCAAAGAAACATCAAGGTCCTGGGAGAAGTCATGGGAAAAAACAACAACCACAACGAAAAATCAAATTGCCAAGCGAGTATATGAGTTTTGCCAACAGAGGTCGAACTAAACGAATGAAATGAAAAAGTAGCCTTTGCCATTTCAAAAATTTTATAGATTCTGTTCCACCCACACCAGCACAAGAACAATTGCTTTGACAAACACCCTTTTCATGGGTCCTCGACCTCCCCACTAGTTCTTGTGTAAGACCTCAGGTTCAAAATATGTTTGATAATTGGGATGAAGAAGAAAAGAGCTTTGTGTTCCATGGGAAAAAACTCAATTTCACAAAGGTTGACCTATCACTTATTCTAGGGCTACCTGACAATGGAGAGGTAATCCAACTTGATTTTAATGAGGCCTCTAGCCCACTGTACAAGGAATATTTTGAAGATTCCAGTTGTTCTGCAAAGAATTTGGAGAAACTGATAACGAAGTCTACATCCAATGACAAGCTGTACTGTCAGATGTATATACTGTATTTTTTTTCCACAGTTCTTTTTTGTGGTATAGCAGCACACTTGCCATTCCAGCAATGTCACTCATTGATTGCGTTGATGATTTTGACAATCTACCAAACTATAATTGGTGCAATGCTCTGTACAATTTCATGGCTCCTCAGTTGGAAGCCATTGGAAAGGAGGTCACATTGAGGCGTACAACACATGTAGGTGATACAAGCCAACCGGCCAAGGCTCCCTTGCTCAAGGGTTTTCCAAATATTTTAGCTGTAAGTTAGAGTACATCTGCCTGCTAATATATGATATGATGGATACTAATTACTGAATATAATCATGTTGCAGGTTTGGGTTACTGAACATATTAGTATTGCTGCTCCTCATCATCCTCATAGATTGCCAAGAATTCTTTGCTGGAATTGGCCTAATGCTCATGTAGAGAGTATCAAAAGGATGATCGACCGTATGCCCACAAATTTAATTTTGGTTGATTTAATCCCATTTGATATAGAACTGGATTTAGTACCTCACTACCCTCCTCCAACTGAAGCACTTGAGGTACACAGTGAGGTATTAAAGCAGGCAGCCGAAGGAAGCCAGGCTGCAGAAGATAGACTACAGGCCATTCAGAAGGAAAGCTGCAATGAATGTATAGAAAAGCAAGAACATATTAATACCTTACAGCAACAATTAAATGTAGCTCTTAAAAGTTTGGAGGATGTGAAAATTGATTTGGCAACAGCCGTCAGGGACAAGGATCAAATAAATGCTCAGAGCCATAGACTACTTGCTGAAAAGGATTCCCTGCTCAAAGAAAAAGATGAAATAATTGCTCAGAAGGAGACAATAATTGCTGATAAGGATTCCTAGCTTAAGGAGAAAGATGATCAGTTCAAAAGAATGATAGTTGATCAAGATAGAATCAAAGATAAGCCTGACGAGACAATCCGACAACTGAGTATACAATTGGAAAGCAAAGGCTCAGATGACC
Source organism: Boesenbergia rotunda (assembly GCA_024364735.1). Classification (NCBI taxonomy): domain Eukaryota; kingdom Viridiplantae; phylum Streptophyta; class Magnoliopsida; order Zingiberales; family Zingiberaceae; genus Boesenbergia; species Boesenbergia rotunda. The sequence goes on along the minus strand of JAGFNQ010003700.1, from coordinate 399,822 downwards.
CTCAGCCACTTCCAAAAAAAATAAAATTAACTCAGGTAAGATCACCCAACGAGGACAAAGGCAAAGAAAAACAAAATGTTCAGGATGAGGATGAGGATGAGGGAGAGGATGAAGCTGAAGATGAGGAGGCTCCTGCCCCCATCAATGTCATAATCTACATCGCAAACAACACAATTTGCAACCTCTACTCAAACAAATTTATCTGATCAACAAGTTGCTAAAGGGAAAGAACTCCAAAAGGTCAAAAGCAACATCTTGAAGAAAGCCAAGGCAATTTTTAAGAAGAATAAAGATGCGGAGATTGCAGAAACATTATTAAAGCTTAGTAAATTAAAGTGAGTTAGTTGCTATTGTGGTTGCATCTATTTGTAAAACAATGATGGTTATTGTCATTCATTAATAAAATTTATTCATTCACTTTTAAATAAGGTGCTTACATTATGTTGATGTAGGTATCAATTGCAACCAGTATGGTCCAATGGGACCTTTACACTAGATATGCAATCATTTTTGATAATATTTGATTGGAATGACTACACCTCCGGGGATTGCATAAATACTTACTGGACTATTATTGTAAATGAAGCCAAATCCTGTAACTCACCTTACCACCCCTCCATATTCTGTGGGGTGGGTTTTGAGGTAAGTAAATTAGCAACTTGGTTTATGTTGATTTTCTAGGATTGAGTCAACTAACACTTCCTTTTTAATAAACATAGGAATTGTTTGAGGTGATATATGCTGCAGCATTTGAACAAACAATTGCTACTGATACAAATAAGCCAATTAGATATATCTTCTGTCCTCTAAATAATGCAGATGATCATTGGCATCTATTGATTATTGACCTGGAGGAAAGTAGTTTCCTTCATTATAATTCTCTCGGCACCACAGAAGGGTACACATCCAAATATGAAAAAACTGTAAGTTTTCTATTTGACATATAAACCTTTACAAAAACTATGTGATGAGCTAGAATTTTGACTAATGTAATTTCTATGTAGGTGGCGTTTTTCAAAAATTTGAACTGGTCATATTATTTGAATTGGAATAAAGGTTTGCCAGAAATATCGGGGAAAGAGTTTAATCAAATTGTAGTACAAGGACCCACCCAAAGCAGATCGTAAGCTAATGTTTTTTGTTTTTGGTTTAACACTACCTAATCATTCATGCTTGAATTTATATGCTAACAACACTGACTCATAATGCTTGTTTTAGGTTGGATTGTGCTTTCTTCATCATGCGGTTTGCTGAAAGTATGGTCTTTCAACGATCTACCAATTTTAGCCAAAAATAAATGAAACCTTATCGTTTTCAGGTGGGATACAAAATAATGAGAGATAAGTTCTGGAAGCAAAATCTGTAATTTTTTTTTGTTGCTACAATCCATATATGTAAGTGTAATGACAAACATTGTATATTTGTAGTTATAATGTATGTAATTGATATTGAAATCAATGGAGCATTTCTTTCGATCCTTATTTTTTTGTAATCTCTAATCTTTAAACTGTAATTGTTGTCGATAATATCAATAATTTTTTAGGGACCTATTTTGATTTCAGGTCCATGGTGGGCCTGAAATGACATTATTTCAGGCCTAGAGTGGGCCTGAAATGATTTATTTCAGGCCTACACTGGGCCTGAAATGCTAGTATTTCAGGCCCAAGATGGGCCTGAAATGATATTATTTCAGGCCCTATCTAGGACTGAAATGACATTATTTCAGGCCCACACTGGGCCTGAAATGATTTATTTCAGGCCCACACTGGGCCTGAAATGCTATCATTTCAGGCCCAAGGTGGGCCTGAAACATATTGTTTCAGGCCCATGCCTCTGGTTGCAAAAAAATTATTTACAGAATGATTAAATATTTATACGCCAATCTTTTAAATAAATGAACATGTTGTGCCCACATTTTTAAAAGATAAATAAGAAGGAGAGTACCTAAATACACATTGCATACCACAATTGAATTCCATTCACATCAAGACCTCATATTATCAGAATTTGGCACATCAGGAGGTTTGTATGATGGACCTAGCATATTTGGATTTTTCAAACCTCATTTTCAGTAGTCAGACTTTACCTAATTATTGGTATTTTAGGTAGGATATGCTATTTTTCGTCTCCAAAGATAGTCCTAATTATTATCTAAAACTGTGTTGATACAGTATCAGTTGGCACACAACAATGATTTAACAAAGCAAAAATCAGAGGGGGTTAAACGACAGATATTCAGAAAACATAGGACTTCAGGACTTCAAGTTCCTGAAATAACATTATTTTGGGTTTACAAATGATACGACTTCAATTCTGATATATTGTGCTTATAACACAAGGTAAAATGTATCATAATATTGAAATACTTCTATAAGTCACAACATTAACAACTAGTTCGATGTGAAGATGGATTTCAAACAAGGAGACATGAGTAGAATCAGATTTGAGCTGACAGTTAATATTCTGAGGGACATGTTTTGTAAAACTTGAGATAATGTGAATGCTGTATTGGTGATGTAAAAATCCATTACTGTCGATTGACCTCCATTTGTATGGAAAAATCTCATTATGTGGATGTTGTTATGATTATGTAGATGTTGTTATTCTATATAATATATTGTCAACAAAAACAAAACAATTGGGTGATGTTTATTCAAATCCAGTTGCTGCACTGTTGTGTGCCAAGTGATACGGTCAGATATAATAACTGATAATGCACTGTTGTGTGCCAGTTGCTGCCCTGTTGTGTGTCAAATGATCTATTCTGTCACATCTTGTAGGTAAATATAGAATATTCTGTCACATCTTGAAGTTATATGCTAACAACACTGACTCATAATGCTTGTTTCAGGTTGGATTGTGCTTTCTTCATCATGCGGTTTGCTGAAAGTATGGTCTTTCAACGATCTACCAATTTTAGCCAAAAACAAATGAAACCTTATCATTTTTAGGTGGGATACAAAATAATGAGAGACAAGTTCTGGAAGCAAAATCTATAATTTTTTTTTTAGTTGCTACAATCCATATATGTAAGTGTAATGACAAACATTGTATATTTGTAGTTATAATGTATGTAATTGATAATGAAATCAATGGAGCATTTCTTTCGATCCTTATTTTTTTGTACTCTCTAATCTTTAATCTGTAATTGTTGTCGATAATATCAGTAATTTTTTAGGGACCTATTTTGATTTCAGGCCCACGGTGGGCCTGAAATGACATTATGTCAGGCCCAAAGTGGGCCTGAAATGATTTATTTCAGGCCCACACTAGGCCTGAAATGATAGTATTTCAGGCCCAAGATGGGCCTGAAATGATATTATTTCAGGCCCTATCTGGGACTGAAATGACATTATTTCAGGCCCAGCTTGGGTCTGAAATGATTTATTTCAGGCCCATGATAACCACCATTTTTGTTGATTATTTTAGGCTCTTAAATCCATGTTTGATCCATATTTTATATGCTTAAGTTTGTAATTTTATTAGGTTTCATGTATTCCCTTCATTTTGGCTTTTAATTCTAATCTTTGTATATTTGGGATATTTTTGGCACTAAATTTGGATATTATTTTGTAGGCTTCAATTGATCATGGAACTAGATCAAATTGGGTCAGACTTGAGTCAGGATTGGATCCAGATCAAAAGGATCAACCATCGGATTAATAGGAGTCGTCCATTCCAGAAAACGGTTAGATCTGAGCCATCGGTCAACTTCTGGTCGATTCGAATCCAAGATAGAATAAATCATAGCCAGAGATCAAGATCTGAAAATTTCAGCCAGATCGGAAGAGATCTGACCGTCGGATCAAGCTCGAGATGTTCTAGACCATCCATTCAAGAAAAGGGAAGATCTGGACCATCCGCCGCTGATCTGGTTAATCCGAGCTGGGGATAGATAGATCAGGACCATTGATTGGGATATGTGAAGTTTGGTTCAGATCTGAAGAGATCCGACCGTTGGATGAAGCCGAATCGATCTCAGCCGTCCGTTGCTAATGAGCTGTGAATTCATGGCTGAGCTGGGTTAACTGTGGTTTGGGCTGGCTGAACCAAGGCTAACTGGACCGAACCACTGAACGCAGCTGGCTTGACTGGACCAAACCCAGGCTGGACTGAACCAACTGAAGCTGGCTTGGCTCAGCTGTTTGACTGAACCAAGTGTTGATTGAACCCAAGCTGGATTGAACCCAGGATTGAACCGAAGCTGGCTTGACTGATTGAATCAACTGAGTTGTTTGGCTGAACCAAAGCTGGACCGGACTCAAGGCTTGGCTGACTGAATCGCGCGCAGCCAGAGGAACAAAAGAGATCGCGCAGAAGCCCTAATTATCCTCTCGGCACTTCATCTTCTCCACCACCACAGGCGAGAGCGATCGGGGAGAGGGGTTGCAGACGAGGGGTTCCCGTCTAAACCCACCTTCTCTACCTCCACCAAGGGCCGGCCGGAGCTTCGATCGATCGTCGTTGAGGGGTTCCCGACTCGATCCGATCAACTCCATCCGCCTTCCACTTCATCGCCGCCGACCGACAGCTTCTTCTCGAGTTGAGGGGTTCCCAACTTGATCAAAGTTGTCATCCACATCACCACCGCAGAGCTAGAGCCCAGGGGTTCCGAGCCCTAGTCGATTCCACCACCGGCGATCCCATTCTTCACAGATTTCCGGCAGTAGCTCAATTTCTTCCAGCAGTTTATTTCAGCAGTTTTTCTTCATAGCGTGTCTTTATAGCAGCTTTCATTATTCTGATTTCAATTCAGTAATTTCAATTCATCAGCAGCTTTTCTTTCCAGACAGTTCTTCAATTCAGTTTCGTATCAGATCCGACTTCTTCACAGCTTCATCTTCACAGCAGGCCGATTGGCAACTTCTTCCACAGCAATGTCATCAGATGCATTAGTTCTTCCCCGTAGTTTTTCATCATAGCAATTTTACTCTTCACAGCACAGAATTATTGGGTCGATTGCATATTTCAATTTGTTTTGAATGTTAATTGTTCTTGTTTGGTGAATGTTTGGGATAATTTGATGAATGTTGTATTGATGGATCTTCCCCAATTCAAATTGCACGTACTTTTGTTATTTTAATTCATGCATATGATGTGTTCGATCAAATGCTTCTTAGAATAGTTAGTTTCAATTGTGATGTTTCTTAGTTGTTTAAGTTTCGTTCTGAGTTGCTCTTCCTATTGCTTTAGGTTATATGTTTTCATGTTAATGCAATTAAGTTAGGTTAGATTCAACTTCATCAATGTTGTAGTTTATTCTGTGTTTAGTTTCGTTAATGTTTTAGTACAAGTTGTGCTTTCTCTACTGCAATTATAGTCAGGTTAATTTAGATTTTATTATCTGCACTGTCTTTCCTTGATTAGGCTAGCTTTCATACCTACTTTGTCATTTCTTTTCGTAGTATTAATGTTCAAACCCAAACCCCATTTCATATTCAAAACCCAAAAGCAATAAGATACGATTCTGAGATTTATCTTGCACCAACTACATTCGTTGGGAGACGACCCGAGTTACTCTATGCTACATTAGTTTAGAGGAATTCGGTACTTAAATTGTATTTGAAACCGTAACGCGACAAAAGCGGTTATCAAATTTGGCGCCGTTGCCGGGGAATGTAGTGGTGCTTGATAATTCTATCTTTTGATTTTGTTCTGATTGCTTTATCTTTTATATACGGTTGTTGCCATTTTTCTTGGTTGTTTTGTGACAGAGCTGCAAAATCAAAATGTGGTCACCAGAGTTCCGTAAAGAGATAACAGAGGCATTGGTGGAGTTGAAGTGTAGGGTTAAGAAGTTGGACTACCAACTAGAACGTAAAGCTCAGTCATCTACTTACCAGCAGCCATGTCAACAGTTTCAGCAGCAAAACCAATATTTTCGACAGCCCGATTTAAACTTCCAGCAACCACAACAATTCCAACATCAAATTCAGCAAGGGCAGCCACAATGTCAGCATCTCAACCAATTTCAGCAAACAAATCAGTTTTTTCAGCCACAATTTCAACAATGTCAGCAGGATTTCCAATTTCAAGGTCAGAATTTTCAGCAAGGCATTCAGAATTTTCAGCCTCAACTATTTCAGCAATTCAATCAATAATGTCAGCCCCAACTTCAGAATTTTCAGAACAATAATTTCCAGCAACATTATCCTTGCTATCAACCCAATTTTCAGCAGTCTAATCAACCCATTCAACCATTTGAGCAGCCTCAACAGTTCTAATTTCAGAATTCACAGCCAATTCTTGGTCTTCAGCAGCCTTATGCTACATTTCAAGGCCAACAGGATTTCCACACTAACCAAGGAGGCTTTGAGAATCCTAATGAGAATGAGGCTCAACAACAAAGGTTGAAGGAGATGGTTCAACAAGTTCTACTATATCAACAACAAGAGTAACAAAAGCTTCAAAACATTAGAAGACAACGTGAACAATTGGAGAGTCAAAGAAATCTAGCTATAGGTGTAGGGGATTGCACTAAGCCCCAGGGACCACCACAGTTTACTGGTACATTAGAAGATTCAGAAGATGAACCAGAAAGTGTAGGGACTTGCATGGTGGAAGCAAGCACCCAAGGATCACCAATTGATTGTCTACCAGAGCCTGAGGCTGAAGAGGAGCATGTACTTGACCAGGAGGAGGCCACAGATACATCTACTATTATAGAACCTTCAGGTATTCTCCAGCACGCTCAGGTAAGTATTTCTCCCCTTTGTTCAGACAAATGCAGCGAGCTACCTAGTGCTAACTTTATTGATTCTGATGAATTTATTGATATACCTTGTGTAGAAATTGTTTGTGCAAATCCAATAGAGGTACCAAATATTGATTTCATTGGTCATAACGCATTACCTGATACATCCATTATAAATATGAATTGTGAAATAATTTTAGAGGCACCTATAATTGATGTTGTTTTTTATGATGAATCACTTAATACATCTTTTGTGGATATGGATAGTGAAAAATTTATAGAAGTGCCTGAAATGGATGTTATTTACTTTGATGAGTCTCTTGCTATATCTTATGCTGAGGTTGAATGTGAAAAACTTTTGGAAATATCTGAGAATGATTTGATTGGCTGTGATACATTGCTTGATATACCCTTGATTGAAAATAATTGTGAAATTTCTATTGATGAGCCAGAACTTGATTTCTTTATTTGTGATGAGTATCTGGATGCAACTTTTGTAGAACATAATTTTGAAAATTTCATTGAGATGCCAGAATTTGATTTAATTGAATATGATGCAGTTTTGGATTCATTACATGCAGAGACTGATATTATTTTATTTCTTTCTGACCCTGCACACTTGAGAGGGGTATTACATTGTTTTGCAGGGTCCAGAAGACTCCAGGAGTGGGTGCTCCAACTGAACAGACTTTAGCCTCCTGGAAGGACTTCTGAAGGGCATCAAGAAGGAGGAGATGATCTTACTTTAATTAAAAGCACTCCACCCCTTGAATGGCTCTTGAACCTGAATCGCCTGCGGCCACCTGAACATATTTCTGCAAAATTCAAGTGTGGGGGAGTTTCAACATTCCCAGCCACCCAGACTCCTCCACTACCAAGATGGAGGCTACTTCTGGATAGGCTCCGTCCACCAGAATAAAGGGGAGTTTGTTCCTTTACTTTACTTTTCTTGTTTTTCTTTATGTTTATACTCGCATGTTTGTTTACTTTTATACTTTGCATTTATACTTTGTTTCCTCATTTTGCATTTTGTTTGGCTTTGAATAAATCTTATTTGATTTCGAGTTGTATCTCCTTACATGTTCCTTTATTATGCTTTGAGAATCATAAAAGATAGTTAAGTCTGATTATCGAGTTTTGGTTTCCTTGGTATGTTTGGGGATATTAATTGCATTTAGTCATTTGTTGTGGTGATAGACTTTATCTTGTTGGATTAAGCATGACATTTTATTGATCACCTAGTGAGGATATTGCCATGCCTATCCTTAATCCTCTTATGTGTGATAGCATTTGTGATACTTGATACTCTAGAACTTGATTTGATTCTTTTTGAAATTACATTAACATAAGCTTACATGAATATGATAGAGGCAACCTTTCTTGTTGAACTCTTAATTTTCCCTCTACCTTGCTATTGTTGCTAGAGAGCGTTTCACCTATTACTTTCCTGTTTCATCGTCTTACTCATTGTCACTATATTATCACTGTCATATCTTTGTTAGCTTGTTCTTTCCTTGAGCATTCGATGAAAGCATGGGGTGATTGCATGATGAGTACATTTTTATTTGTCTATTATTTTCGCGAGACGCTCAAGTTTTAAGTGTGGGGGAGTGGGAGACAAGTATATATGGACGAATGCTTGTGTGAAAAAAAAAATCTCTCTTTGAAAAAAAAGAAGAAAATCTCTCTATGTGAAAAAAAAAGAAGAGAGAGATAGAAAAAAAAATATCTCTCTATAAAAAAAAAAAATTCCGCAAGCATTCGAGATTGTGTTAGTGATGAAAAAAAAAGAATATTTTCTTGATGTGTACTCTTGTGATATTATTGTTTAGAGAAATTCAAGAGTTATGTTGTAATCCCTACATGCACTTTGAGAGATGTTGTAAATTGTTGATGTGTAGTGCATTGAGAATGTGAAAGAAGAATTTTGAGTGTTGGAGGTTTGATTGAGTTATTTACTTTGGACTATTGTTTGATGGTATACATCATGTTAATTACCCCAATGCTCTCATCCTCTCTTTTATCTTCTTTCATGTTCTCTATAATCTTCTTTGTTATCTATCATTCTTGTTCTCTTGTTAGCACTTGGTTTCATTATTATTCACTGAAAAGCCCTCTTGATTTGTGTACTTATGTTATAGTAGTGGAGAAGTAGAAGATAAGCAAGCATATGGTAGTGCAATGTCATGAATGTTTTGAGAGAACTCCACTTCCATATCTGTTATTTTTGTGAGCATCAGTGCATATATCTATCTTGTGAGGTTTTTGTCATGCTTAGTTTATTCAAGTTGATGAAATTACCATGCTTTTGATTTATGTGAGATTTGGAACCATACTACATGGATGCTTGAGACTTGATGATCCTAAGTAACTTTCTTTTATTATTTCTTTAAGTATTGATAGGGGATGTAATGTTTGGGAGACATGTTGTTTTCTTTTAGTTTTATTTACTTGTGCGAGACGCCCAAGAATAAGTGTGGGGGAGTTGATAACCACCATTTTTGTTGATTATTTTAGGCTCTTAAATCCATGTTTGATCCATATTTTATATGCTTAAGTTTGCAATTTTATTAGATTTCATGTATTCCCTTCATTTTGGCTTTTAATTCTAATCTTTGTATATTTGGGATATTTTTGGCACTAAATTTGGATATTATTTTGTAGGCTTCAATTGATCATGGAACTAGATCAAATTGGGTCAGACTTGAGTCAGGATTGGATCCAGATCAAAAGGATCAACCATCGGATTAATAGGAGCCGTCCATTCTAGAAAACGGTTAGATCTGAGCCATCGGTCAACTTCTGGTCGATCCGAATCCAAGATAGAATAAATCATAGCCAGAGATCAAGATCTGAAAATTTCAGCCAGATCGGAAGAGATCTGACCGTCGGATCAAGCTCGAGATGTTCTAGACCATCCATTCAAGGAAAGGGAAGATCTGGACCATCCGCCACTGATCTGGTTAATCCGAGCTGGGGATAGATAGATCAGGACCATTGATTGGGATATGTGAAGTTTGGTTCAGATCTGAAGAGATCCGACCGTTGGATGAAGCCGAATCGATCTCAGCCGTCCGTTGCTAATGAGCTGTGAATTCATGGCTGAGCTGGGTTAACTGTGGTTTGGGCTGGCTGAACCAAGGCTAACTGGACCGAACCACTGAACGCAGCTGGCTTGACTGGACCAAACCCAGGCTGGACTGAACCAACTGAAGCTGGCTTGGCTCAGCTGTTTGACTGAACCAAGTGCTGATTGAACCCAAGCTGGATTGAACCCAGGACTGAACCGAAGCTGGCTTGACTGATTGAATCAACTGAGTTGTTTGGCTGAACCAAAGCTGGACCGGACTCAAGGCTTGGCTGACTGAATCGCGCGCAGCCAGAGGAACAAAAGAGATCGCGCAGAAACCCTAATTATCCTCTCGGCACTTCATCTTCTCCACCACCACAGGCGAGAGCGATCGGGGAGAGGGGTTGCAGACGAGGGGTTCCCGTCTAAACCCACCTTCTCTACCTCCACCAAGGGCTGGCCGGAGCTTCGATCGATCGCCGTTGAGGGGTTCCCGACTCGATCCGATCAACTCCATCCGCCTTCCACTTCATCGCCGCCGACCGACAGCTTCTTCTCGAGTTGAGGGGTTCCCAACTCGATCAAAGTTGTCATCCACATCACCACCGCAGAGCTAGAGCCCAGGGGTTCCGAGCCCTAGTCGATTCCACCGCCGGCGATCCCATTCTTCACAGATTTCCGGCAGTAGCTCAATTTCTTCCAGCAGTTTATTTCAGCAGTTTTTCTTCATAGCATGTCTTTATAGCAGCTTTCCATTATTCTGATTTCAATTCAGTAATTTCAATTCATCAGCAGCTTTTCTTTCCAGACAGTTCTTCAATTCAGTTTCGTATCAGATCCGACTTCTTCACAGCTTCATCTTCACAGCAGGCCGATTGGCAACTTCTTCCACAGCAATGTCATCAGATGCATCAGTTCTTCCCCGTAGTTTTTCATCATAGCAATTTTACTCTTCACAGCACAGAATTATTGGGTCGATTGCATATTTCAATTTGTTTTGAATGTTAATTGTTCTTGTTTGGTGAATGTTTGGGATAATTTGATGAATGTTGTATTGATGGATCTTCCCCAATTCAAATTGCACGTACTTTTGTTATTTTAATTCATGCATATGATGTGTTCGATCAAATGCTTCTTAGAATAGTTAGTTTCAATTGTGATGTTTCTTAGTTGTTTAAGTTTCGTTCTGAGTTGCTCTTCCTATTGCTTTAGGTTATATGTTTTCATGTTAATGCAATTAAGTTAGGTTAGATTCAACTTCATCAATGTTGTAGTTTGTTCTGTGTTTAGTTTCGTTAATGTTTTAGTACAAGTTGTGCTTTCTCTACTGCAATTATAGTCAGGTTAATTTAGATTTTATTATCTGCACTGTCTTTCCTTGATTAGGCTAGCTTTCATACCTGCTTTGTCATTTCTTTTCGTAGTATTAATGTTCAAACCCAAACCCCATTTCATATTCAAAACCCAAAAGCAATAAGATACGATTCTGAGATTTATCTTGCACCAACTACATTCGTTGGGAGACGACCCGAGTTACTCTATGCTACATTAGTTTAGAGGAATTCGGTACTTAAATTGTATTTGAAACCGTAACGCGACAAAAGCGGTTATCAGCCCACACTGGGCCTGAAATGCTATCATTTCAGGCCCAAGGTGGGCCTGAAACATATTATTTCAGGCCCACGCCTCTGGTTGCAAAAAAATTATTTACAGTATGATTAAATATTTATACGCCAATCTTTTAAATAAATGAACATGTTGTGCCCACATTTTTAAAAGATAAACAAGAAGGAGAGTACCTAAATACACATTGCATACCACAATTGAATTCCATTCACATCAAGACCTCATATTATCAGAATTTGGCACATCAGGAGGTTTGTATGATGGACCTAGCATATTTGGATTTTTCAAACCTCATTTTCAGTAGTCAGACTTTACCTAATTATTGGTATTTTAGCTAGGTCATGCTATTTTTCGTCTTCAAAGATAGTCCTAATGATTATCTAAAACTGTGTTGATACAGTATCAGTTGGCACACAATAATGATTCAACAAAGCAAAAATCAGAGGTGGTTAAACAACAGATATTCAGAAAACATAGGACTTCAGGACTTCAAGTTCCTGAAATAACATTATTTTGGGTTTACAAATGATACGACTTCAATTCTGATATATTCTGCTTATATTGATTCGACACAAGGTAAAATGTATCATAATATTGAAATACTTCTATAAGTCACAACATTAACAACTAGTTTTTTTAAAGAATACTATACATTCAGTTATCCTCCTTACAAAATAAACACTTCCATCAGAAAATTTCTGCAATACATAAACCAATTAACTCAAGACCTTGGGGCTGGCGGCATTCTACATGTCCTTTTATTATGGCCAAGTTGTTTGCACCGGCTGCATTTAAGTTTCACCTTGCCATTGTGTCTTGACTCAATCCGTGCCTTCTTTCGTCTACCAGGCTGCACAAGGCTACGGGGACATCGAACTATAATGTTGTTTACTCCACTAGGCCAAAACTGCTTGCTTCTACAAGGGTAAATACGATCCATATAAACCCACTTCCAAGTTTCAGAATAAAACTAATGCTCACAATATCGGAGTGTATCGATGTTCCTGTGAATTATTATAGCTATAGCATGTGAGCAAGGGAGTCCTGAAATTTGAAACTCCCCATAATGACAAAACTTTTTTCCCAAATCAACAATGTATGAAGTGCCCCATGTTTCTACCTCCATTTCTGATTGAGAGTAAGGGTGAACCTTATAAGCTCTAGCTTTCTCTCTCCTTGATTCCATTTCTTTTGTAGCATGAGGTGTCAAAGCAACATGCCATTTGGAGACTTCCTCTCTACGGTTATAGAACCATTGAGCTACCTTTCTTCTTGTATTATCAATTAACCTATTTATGTGAAGCTCACGTGTAGACTTAAATAAAGCATTCAAGCTCTCCACACAATTCGTGGTAAGCATTCTGTACCTTCTCCCAGTAAAGTGTGCATTTGCCCACCTTTTAGGGTCAATGTTCTGAAGCCACTTATGAGCATCTGGATGTTTTTCAAGCATTGTCTGCATTATCATATCATATTGGAGTGTTGTGTTGGCTCGTGCTGCTGCCCAAAACAAACCTACACTAGCTCTACTTCCAGTATCAGTTACCAGATTACAAGACATGTGGTGGCAACAAAAAGCATGATGCGCGTTTGTGAATACTTTTCTGACTACTGATATAATGCCCCGATGTCTATCTGATACTATGGTGAGTGAGTGATCATCAACAGCAAAGAACCTCTTTGTATACTCCAAAAACCACTCCCAAGCAGACCCACATTCTACTTCAGCTATTGTAAAGGCAACTGGGAGAACATTGTCATTACCATCAATCGCCGTAGCAATCAACAATACTCCTGGATACTTTCCTCTTAGGTGTGTCGCATCAATTCCGATAAGTCTACGCAAATAAGACCTGAACACCCTTCGGCAAGCACCAAAAGCCCAAAAACACCTCTGGAACTGATTGTCACCATTCGTGCATAGTGCCACATAAGTTTCAGGATCTCTAGCTCTTAACTCACGCAGATATTGTGGGAGATCTCTGTATACCTCATCATAATCTCCAACAACCTTTTTCAATGCTTTCTCCCTAGCTATGTATGCTTTTCTGTATGATATCGTCACTCCAAATCTAGCTTTAATATCTGAAATAATCATACTTGGTTTGTATTGTTCATTATGAAGAAATTACTCTTCAACAAAAGAAGCAACAAATGATGAAGAGCATGCATGATGATCAGCACTTTCCCTAATACTTCGACATTGGTGTTCCTTTATATATTTTGTAACAGTGAACTCTACTTCCCCCCTTCCTACTACTCTCCATGTACATGGTTGGTTAAAACACACTGCTTTAACTCTGTTTTTTCCGGGTGTCAACTGGGTTATATCTCATATGCTTAACCATCGCATGTTTAACAAGTGGATTCTTGAATTCTTCTCTTGATGGAAATATCTGTCCCACAAAAAATTCATGCTCATCTCTTGCCTCTAGCTCTTGAATTGGTCCAGAAAGCAAACGAGAATTCAAAATATATGGATCTTCAGCTAATGGAAACTCCTCCTCTAAGTCGCTGTACTGATCTGGGGGGAATTCATATTGCTCAATCTGCATATCATCAGCTTGGAATTCTAGTACACTTATACTAGGTACAAATTCTTCTACATTCCGGATTTCAATTTCTTCCTCCCCACTCCAGGTTGGCTGAAAGATTTCAACTACTCTTGTAGAAGAATTCAAACCCTCATCTTCTATATTATTTGCTTCTTCATTTAGATCAATTGCCAAATTCCTTGTAATGCTATTATCACCATACTGGGAAGATAATGGAATATTATTACTAGCTATTTCTAATCCTTTCCCCGTGACCACATTATCATCAAGAGTATTCCATATCTCAGAGAGAATTTCGTCAACAACATTATCATCCCTGAAAAAAATTACAATTAACTTTATCAAACTTTGAAATTGATAATAAAGGCCCTAGGAGCACCTAAGGGCCTGAAATCAAATTATTTCAGGCCCAGGCAGGGCCTGAAATCATTTCCCACTCCGGGCCTGAATCATTACATTTCAGGGCCTGAAATCATTTGATTTCAGCCCCTCCCTGGCCCTGAAATAAAAGAAATTCAGGCCAGGCCCTGGGAGGGCCTGAATTCCTTTTATTTCAGTCCCTCCGAGGGCCTGAAACAAAATTTTTCAGCCTCTCCTATTGCCTGAAATCTAATGAGATCATGCACTCCCAGCGCCTGATATCATGTAATGCATATCACCCTAAGCCTCCTCCAAACATAAAAATAGTAGAAAGAGTTTATCTTGATTAAAACTATATCTGATACCATATCAAAGATGACAATCATACGTACATTCCTATTTCTCTTAGTTACCAATCTGTTATTTCCTTTTTCTCCTACGACAACCTATTTTCCTCAGGTGCTTTGGTGATGAATCGAGTTGTGCAAGGAAGCAATATATACGTACCTTCGTGATCATTCGACTTGTGCAAAGTAGTAATATATATATTGGCTGAGAAAAATTCGACTGCTACCCATCCGAACCATAAATTATTATTTTATTAATAAAGTGGTCCGATGTCTCGAAAATGTATTTGATAAAGCCATTCATTGGCGGGAGGGGTATAAAAGTAACTTCACTATATGGGATGCGCCCTTTGGTATAATAGAAACCATGGTACTCCTTTTGGTAATTATGAATAGTTGGATACGCCCTTTGGTAAATTGCCGCATTTTCTTGCTTTTCAGTTTCGAATAGTTGTCTTTGATATGTCTTTCTTCATTGCAATTATAACACCTTACTTTTCTCTTCCTCTGACAAATCTTTGTTGCCTATTTGTTGTCAAATTTGTTAGATTTAAAAACTTTAAACATTTTCTTACAACAAATGCTTCTTCGTCTTCGTTGAGCAATGAATCTGAAGTCGGTTCATACTTTCTGGCTCTGAGCACTAGATTCTGAGTTGACGTCTCTTCTTTATTTCTTAAGCCTGCACATCTTGACTTGTGTAATTTAAAAGTAGAAAATAATTATTCTAAACTACTTACCTCGAGATCTTTCAAAATATAATATGAATCTACAATCAAGATCCATTCTTGAGTTCTTGGAAAAGAATTTAGAGCGTATCAAATTGAGTATCATTTCTCTGAGGTTGGTGAGTCTGATAATGAGCTCCTTGATCTTTGCTTGCAGTTGAGCCATAATTTCTCCTTTTTCCATCCGGAAGTTTGTTAGCTAGTTTCGAAGCAGGTCTTGTATGATTAGTTTGGCTTCCGAGGTTTCTTTTGTGTAGTTCAAGGAATTTCTCCTAGAGTTCTTTGACGAAGTTGTAGGCACTAATCTGGTTGACTTCCTAAGGTAGTAGTACGCTTTGAAGGTGGAATTCGGCTTTATGATTTAGCATGAACACAGGCTACTGTTTCTTGTTCTAGTCATGCTCTTCTTTTTCTTCTCCATTCCCATCCTTAGGCAATTCAAAAACATATTTATAGTTAGTAAAATATAAAAATCAATTTTAAAGTATACCTCCTTTTTTTGCTTCTAAAACGCAAACTTTCCCTCGAAATTTGGTAGGCAGATGCATGATCCGACCATCTTCTTATTGATTTAGTTGGTAGTTAGTCCTTCTAAGCCGGTTGGGCTTTGATACCAATTATTGGATCATATTAGATCTGTTAGAGGGGGTGAATAACCCTAAAATCCAAATTAGAACCTTCTCTTACTTCTAGCTTGAAAAGAACACATAAATTAATTAATAAAAATAAATGACAAAAACATAAAGTAAGAGGCAGATTTTTACTTTGTTACAATTGTTGGTTCAGTTTGCACTAATAATCAAACTCAGATTTGGATGTATAACAAAATGTTAAAGTTATATGTTGTGTTTTTTAATCTGTTTACTAATTGTGCAAGACTGAAAGACTTGATAGAACCTGACACCAAGCTGAAGTCCAATTAGGTCTGGAAAATATGATAACTGGAAGGAAGTTTAGATAGTTTGATATCAACTAGAAAGTCTAGTTGGGTCTGTGGGACGTAACAACTAGCTGAAGTCCAGATGAGGCATCTAGCATGAAAACCTTTTGGGTCAAGTGATTAGTCAAGTAAGTCTGCAAATTGTAAGTGGAGATATATAGGGATCCTATGCGAAAATAACAAAATCGTAGTGGAAAAATAGGATCCCTTCGAACAATCCATGCGAAAAATTCATACAAAGTTCTATCTAAAGAGTTATACCTTTGATGCATACCCTTAGCATATCTGCTAGTCCTTGGTTCATCGGATCTTTGCATGATCAGGATGACCGTGCCTCTAATAGTATCCACACAAACATGATTTTGGTCTTGAAGATGAACTACCTTAGTTGTGCTAGCAACTTGGGATGATTTACAAGACAAGAGGACCAAAAACATACCTTGTGTGTTTCGGCCAAGAAGGAGAGGAGGAAGAAGAAGGATCAAGTTCAACAACCTCTTCATTCCACCAACATAGCCCTTTTATTGTCAAGCTTTAGAATACAAAAGGTCTTTGGCTTTTGGTCTTCTCAATCTATTAATATCCATTAATCTCAATGAATACCAAAGCCTCTTGGCATTCTTTTAACCTTTTATATTCATCCAATAAATACAAAAGGTTTTGGTATCTTAGTCTTCCTCTTTAATAATATTCATTAAACCCTTTTAATAAATACTAATCCTTTTAAGTTTGAGTCTAATCTAAATGAGTCTAACTCATATTAGACTCAATCTCATAATCCAATTGGATTCATTAAAGTCTAACTCAATTAATCTAATTTTAGATAATATTTTAGTCAAACTAAAAATAAGTTATCTCTAAAACATCGTGCTTTTTTATGTGTGACCCAATAGGTTCTCGTAATGTTGGCAATATATCTAAACCACTTTAAACATATAAACAATAAGTGACATCTAACAATACATTATTACTACCCAAGTGACGTAAAAGTCGAGATCTAACTTAACCTTTCTGTGTTTATTATAGTATATGACTTTGTCCTTCTATCTTCGATATCTAGATTGATCAATGAGACATAGACCATGTCATCCTCTTATCAATCTTTGTGTTTCTTGATCTCCAGTAGACTTACTCAAGCAAATGAGCTCAATATCTTATATTGATTCATTTGAGTATGACCATATATTTTAGTAGTCCTACTTGATCAAGGGGTCTACAGATACCACTCCCATCATATGAGAGGGATACATCTCATCTACATCACTCACATCTCTCTGTATAATTTGTTGCATACCCAGTAGTCGACTTTATAGTCCACCCTATTATGGGTGACATTTGACGATACCAAAGCATACAACTCCTTATGTAGAGAATCGTAGTGACTTCAGGTCTAAAGACTATACATACCAATAATCTCTATGAGAAAATTTATGACACTCATATAACGATTCATGAAATATTCTGATAGCGGGCCAATTCAGTATATATATTCTCCAATATATATACCTATGTGTCAACTGTTGGGTATGGCTTGGTGGGTTTCCTAAGCGAATACTCGGTCGATCCGAGAGACCTCTCCATGTCTACGGATTAAAAATTAATCCGAATGGAGACCCGTCTCCCTACGACTATCCCGGGCCGTATCGAACGATCCAAATCATAACTCGGCCAATTACCAAAATCGGCCTTGTGATTTGCTTGACCGTTCGACCGTGAAAAAGATGACGAGTGGATCGCTAGCTTTTGTGTTTATGGTCGGGGTCCAGTTAATAAATTATTCATCATGATTCAAAATCAAAATAATAAACTAGCACACATGAAATGACAATGCAAATGAATAAGGCACAAAATAACATAAGGAGCCAGAGGAAGAATTATACCTTCCATTACCTTACGATCTTCTACTGTATGACCCTCCCCTCTTGGACGTCGTGTGAGCGACGATCTACCAAGAACTGTGGTCACCAAGTCGATCCCCTTCTCCTTGCGCCAACCAATCCCTAACCAAAGGGATGCCGCTGGCCACTCCAAGGAAAAAATTAATCCAAACACAAAACCCTACTAATCCTCTTCTCCATCGCCGGTGCCCGAGCTTTGCTCCCTTGAGCAAAGTTGCGAGTAATTTTACCACAGCCATTAGCAACTTCTCCATAGCATGAAAATTGGGTGAACAATTTTTCTACAAGCTGTAAATTGTATGGACTGCCAAGTTACTTACACAACTTGCTTGGAGAAATCCAATATGTCGAAAATAGATTTTCTCCACAGAATCAGAAGGGTGCATCCAGCTTTCCACGGACGGTCACCGAAGGTTGCGCTTCTCTTGATATGAAGAAAACCGAAGGTTACGCGAAGCATCTTCTTTCCTCCACCTGAAGAAGACCGAGCCACCTTGAGAAGACCCGACGCCCACCATTGTTGACTTCATCTGATCTCCACACGAAGAAGACCGAAGCCCACCATTGTTGACTTCATCTGATCTCCACTTGAAGGTGACCGAAGTCCATGTGATGAAGCGCCCAACATCTTTGACTTTCTCCCTTACGTTTCTCCACTTAGCAGCCGCATGAAGGCTGCGTGAGAAAGCTTCCCTCTCCACTGATTTCACCTTCTGTCCACTTGGAGAAAATTTTCTCCTTTGAAGAAGAAGTGCAATCAGCGCCGAGAGGGAGGGGAGGGGAGGGGAGAGAGAGGAGGAGAGAAGAGGAGAAAACTAGGGTTTCTTGTGATCTATTGGATTAATTAATTAGATTGATTAACCTCCTGGTTGAATTGAACCATGGGGTATATATAGGACTACGATAGGGACCATGAGGAGGAGTTGGATCTTGGCATGCTAATGGATCCAAACCCGATCCATTAATAAGGATCCATTCCACTAAAGGACCCTTATTGAATTACCTCACCAACCCCCATATTTACATATGGGCTCCACTTATTACGAGTCGTCCATCCCCCCGTGTTTAAGATCTCGAATGCCCGTTAATTAATTTAAATTACTGACAATTCAAATTAATTAACCTCTAAGTCCTTGACTAGTACCACTCGACCTTATTATCATGCCAGATCAAATCCACCTGCAGGATTTAGCATGATGAACCTTTCGAGCTCATCAAGGGGGCATCATCAATCCGACTTACCAGGACACGGATTCCGTCAATAATCAACAACACATCATATTATTAATATTATCTCCCAACTTACCGGGCCTATCGATCTAACAGAATAGATTTCGCCCATTGGTAAATCAAAGATACAATAATTAATAATATATATCCGTTATTATATCGGGATTAAGGGATCATACTCCATAATAAAATCTGAGGTCCTATCCAATTATCGAGTCAGTACAAATTGGATAACCTCGGGTTTTGGTCCTGCTCAATGTACTCAAAGCACACTAGTGTAATTCTATGGTCAAGACCAATCACACGTAATTACACTACAACCATTCCGATGGTTTGTCCAATTCCATCTCAGTTGTGAGCCTCTACTTATACTAGGTAAGGAACTGATAATATGATCTTCCGTGTGACACCACACACTATGTTATCTACAATGTGAAGTATTGGACTTCATGCGTGTACTAATATAAACAGACACCTAGTGTAGTTGTGATTCTCTTTTCAAAATTTAGATGATATCATGTATAAAAAGAGCAATATTTTTTAGCATACACATTTAACAATCTCCCACTTATACTCAAAGACTTTGCTGCCCTCAAAATGCCATACATCTGACTCCCTAATCCTCCACATGCCTAAAGCTCTCACTATCAAGGCCTCAGTGAAAAATCTCCCAGGTTGTCTTCTGATATAATCTAGGCAACAACAGCTTTTCCTCTCCTGGGTGGTACTTGCGCTCTATGTGTTTACTCGCCTTATGAGCTCGTGATTTCTTCGAGTTTGCAACTGCACCATTTGTTTATCACAACAAAATGTGATAGCTCTGAGCAAACCAGGAATCACATCGAAGTCCATCTTGAGGTTCCTGAACCATGTAGCTTTCTTGGCTACCTTAGAGGCTGCCATATCCTCAGCTTCTATGGTGGAGTCCGCCACGCAGCCGCTGCGTGACACTCCCCCAACCTATGGTTCCACCTCCTAAAGTAAACACAAAACCCCGAGGAATACTTACATTTGCCCCTATCCGAATGGAAATCTATATCTATATAACCTACAGGAGATTGATCTGCCCGGTAAACTAGCTTATAATCCTTAGTCTTTCTCAGGCACTAATATAAGCTTTTACCGCAATCCAATTTCCTTGACTTGGGTTACTCTGATATCTGCTAACCATGCCCACATCAAAGCAGATATTCGGTCTCATTTTTAGCATACATAAGGCTTCTTATAGCCAATGCTAAAGGAACCACCATTACTTGCTCTATCTCCTTTGATAATCTAAACATATCTCCTTAGATAGAGTAGCTCCACAACTGAAAAGTTCAAAACTTTTCTTGGAGCTTTCCATGCTAAAATGAGTTAAGACAGTGTCACTATATGAAGCTTGGGATAAGCACAACATCCTTCTCTAGTGATCCCTTAAAACTTTGATCGCCAAGGATGTGTCCAGTTTTTCCTAAGTCCTTTATATCAACTGTTTGAACAACCATACCCTTACGTCTGATAATACTTTGTCATTGTTGCCAACTAACAAAATATTATCTACGTATAGTACAAGAATACCACTACGTTTCCATCTCATTTCTTACATATACAAATCTCATCCGTCCTTTGAACAAATCCATATGACTGAATTATCTCTTCAAAGCGGATGTTCCTCGTCATAGGTCCAGGGATCTTGATTCATGGTCACCAGGGACCAAGTTCGAAGACTCTCCCAAGAACATGAATCCTTCTGGTTGACTAACAACCCTCCCACTGCGACGAGGTACCACCTGTGTATCTTCTGTGACACGCGGTGCAGTGATTTGTGGTATATTCTCTTGTACAGTTGGTACTAAGGTTAGAACATCCCCTCTTAATTCTTCAAGAACTAGTCTACTCATGGGCTTGTGGTTCATCACATAGTCTTCTTCTAAGAATCTGGTATTCGTGCATATTCTCTTTTTCAATCCGAAACGGTTTACGATATTCACCCCCCTCTATCGTATTCTCTCGATCCAACAAGTGGTATCAGAGCGGGGTAGCTCAAACTTGGTACAACCACCAGTTTGGTAATTTTTTCAGATTTTTCACATTTTATTTCAAATAAATAATATCTGTAGCGGGGTAGCCTAAGAGCACGAAAGGACAAGAGTCGTATTCAATGCTTCAGGTGCCAGGAGTTTAGGCATTACAAAGATGAATGCAGAGATAGAAGAGCCAAAGATCCAGGACAACCAACGAAGATGGGTAACTTCAATTTATTTGAAAATCCAATATTTACCATGAATAATGTGATTGATTCATATAAATTAGTTAAGGTGAATTTTAGAAAATTGAAACAAGAAAATGAAACCTTGAAACATAAGGTCAAGATGCTAGAAAATTTAATTCATAATCTTGCTGATTTCGAAAATCCGGAGTATTACTCCAATTGTGACCTTACTTAGATAATTGTTTGCTTTAATTATGTGTTGTTTTTTATTATGCTTAGAATTAGGATTGGTTAGAATAAGGACAAAGTGATTTAGCTGAAATTTGAACAACATAGTATTGGGTGGAGGTGAGATGATAGTACGTTAAGGAAACCTTTCTAATAAGGTCAAGTATACCCTACTTGGTCTATTTAGTCTGGTGGAACTAGCCGAAGCTACCGATTCAAGACCCAAGCTAGTTAGACCAAAATCTTTCAAGAAGTAACTTGAAGATGAATTTTCTATAAAAGGCTTTGTCAAGGAAAGGATTGATGATCCAATAAGGCTATGGCCAAAGAAGGCCTAGTGCCTTGCCAAGACCTGGAAGCCAATTATAGAAAATCAAATTCACTTTACTATTGTCATATTTGAACCTAACACAAATTTCAACTAATCTTAGATTCAACATAATTTTGTAAAATAGACTTAAACTTAATAAACATTTTCAAAATTTAACCGTTTAAAATTAACCATGTTTTTCAAACTTAAAACCTTCATTTTTGTTAAAATATCTCACAAAACAGATAAGGTAACCTATTTTGTCATGTAGAACTGGGTGAGATGTCTAGGACCTAATAATGTAGTTCAATACTTTTTCAAAATTAACTCTAAATTAACTCTACATGTTTTCCACTCAACATTTTCTTAAAAACTGAATTTCATTTGTTTTCAAAATTAACTCATCATGTATTGATTGAATTATACTACGATCTAGGACTTGATTGGGTCAATTATTGATTGGTTAAAAGCCTGGTCCAAACCAATCAACCTTACAAAACAGATTAAATTCAACTTAATTATTCTAAAAAATTCAACTCAATTATTCTCAAAATTCAACTTAACGTTAAATTTCTAATTAATTTCATAATCCTCAAAAATCATTTTAAAACTAAGATTTAATGTTTCAAATCATTGTACTTAAGATTGCTCACCTTAGATTTCTTTTACTCATCTACCTAAGAATTACTTAATTTTTGCAAACATTTCCATACAAAGAAATTCCTTTGGACAATCATTTTTTTAAAAATAAGTCTTGCAAAAAGTCAGCTTGGGGTTTACTCAAAATTCTTTTTCATTTTCACTTAGAAAAATGTCTACAGTCCAGGCTTTTGTTATTTATATATATATATATATATATATTTAAGTATTTTTCAAAATTTCTCCCGTACTTGTATCTCCTATGGTATTGTACAAAATCATTTTAAACATAGAATCTCCCTGTTGCAATTCTTTACCATTCTCAAAAGGAGGGAGAAAATAAAGAAATTATGTTTCAAATCATTAAAATAAAATATTTTTTTTTAAAAAAACTTAGTTTTCTTCTTTTTTTGTTTGAATCAAACCCTAAGACTCAGAGGAGGATTAACTTGTGGTCAACAAGCCTCCTAGGACTGTGTCAAGTTTAGGGGGAGAGCAAATTAAAAGAATTATTGAACATTTTTCAAAATTATATGTTTTCATGCCCTCCACTTTTAAAAATCCTTTTGAAAACTTAAATAATTTTTCTTTCAAAATACTATCCTATAAAGTCATTTTGCTTATATATAAACCATCACTTTCAAAAGTTTACTTCACTTTGAAAATCTTTTTAGAATACTTTTGAAAATAATACTTACTTGACTTTGAAAAATTTTCCAGGACACTTAGGGAAATGTCCTTGTAGTTAACAAGAGTTCCTAGGATTGTGTCAGACTGGAAAAGAAACCAAGTCAAGAATTATATTTTCAAAATAAAATTAAATTTTTTTAAAATATTATCTTTCAAAAGTACTTTTCAAAAATGCACATTATGTTTTAAAAGTTCTTATACTTCTCAAAAAGTACTTGCATTTTTCAAAGGCTTGGTTTTCCAAATTTTTTCAAAAATTTTATCCTTTACCTAAGAAATTTCTATTTCTCTTTATCTTGAGGATTAACAATAAGTGACTAAAAGTTCGGAACTTGGACTTAAAACATGCTTAGAATCAAATATAGTTATGAACTTAGATTTATTGATTAAATGCTTTAAGTTTTACATATCAAGCTTGGACTTAATAGAAATGTCAACTTGGTTTAACAAACTGTTCTTTAGCATTAATCCTTGCTTAATAAGTTAATAATGTGTTACTTGTTCCCTATCATTTAGTTTTTTTTAGTAACACCTGATATTTTGAAAAAAAAACTTTTTCAAAGTTGATTTATGATTTTGCAAAACTAATAGGCTCTGATATACAAATCCTTTTTCCTTAAACCTTTGTCAAATTATATTTTTCAGAAAGAGTATTTTTAAGGGGGAAAGTAGACTTAAAATTTTTTTTCCCTTAAATTTAAACATTGTTGAAAAATTCGAGTTGCTCTCAACTAAGAAACTCCTTTGTGATACTCAGAAGTTTTTATATTTTTTTTCTAAACTGAACTTAGAATTATTTCTTTCAAAAGTACTGAACATTATCATACTTAGAACCTTTTTCAAGAACTAAACTAGGCTTAGAACTTTTTTCAAACTGAAAAATTCCAGGTTTTTTAACTTCTTCAAAGAGGAAGAGTTTCATATTAAGGGGGAGCTTCATGAAAAATTCTTGTTTTTCAAAACATAAGTTTCAAAACTTCCAATCAAAAGCACTTTTTCAAAAAGTTTTGTAACATGTTTTGTTTGAAAACTATTTTTGAAAAAGTTGTGAACTTCTTTACTTAAATTTATTTTAGTAAAACTCAAAACTCTCTATTAGAAACCCTGTTCGATCATGTATGTTTTTGATATATGTCAAAGGGGGAGGAAAGGTCAAAGTTAAGGATTTTATAACACAAGTATTCAGGGTTTTAGGGGGAATATGAGAAATAAAGGATTTTTTTTTTCAAATCTATTCTGTTCATAAACTGCTATACTTCATTATTTTTTCCCCTTATTTATTAACTGTTATAAGTTTTTACTTAACTTTGAATTGTGTTGCCATAAATAAAAAATGGGGAGATTGTTGGTGCAGGAAGCACCATATCGAACCTTGTTTTGATATTGACAAAGGATTCAAAGTTAAGTACTATTGGTGACCTAACAAGCCTACTCATGTGTGCAGGAAAAGTCCTAGGAACACTAGGCACGAAGTCCTGGTTATAAGAATTGGGCAATAAGTCTTGGCCGCGGGCTGGGCAACTAAGACCTGACCAAGGGTTGGGCACTAAGACCTGGCCGAGGGTGGGCACCGAAGACCTGCTCGGAAGGTGGGCACTAAGACTTGGCCGAGGGCTGGGCACCGAAGACCTGCTCGGAAGGTGGGCACTAAGACTTGGTTGCGGATTGGGCACGAAGACCTGGTGAGTAAAGCTGGGCAAAAGTCCAACCGGAGGAGCCGGTTGGCAAAAGGTAAACTCTCCTGAGAGGAGTAGGTGAGGACGCGTTCCCCGTCGAGGGAACAGTAGGCGACGGCTCGACCTAGGGCTCCATTTAGGAGACCCAAAGTCAGAACCAAGACAGCTACGGCTGTAAAACTCACTAACATACTTACTTTGTGTTGTTTTGAACTAACCTTGGATGCAGGACCGAAGGAACGTATTTCTGCAGCTCAGAACACCTCAAAGGAGAGAGGCAGCAGCTGAGCAGGGCGCCCCAGAGGTCCCGGGCGCCCCCAAGGTCAAGGCAAAACAAGTTAAGCAAGAAAACGCTTCGGCAGCTTACTGGGAGGGCGCCCCCATGCTCGCGGGCGCCCCCATGCTCCCGGGCGCCCCGGATGCCCCGGGCGCCCTGGGTTCAAGCCAATGAAGCGGATAGAGTCTATCCAGCTGAGAAGCCCGAAGACTGTTTCAACCAGGGCGCCCCCTGCTTCCCGGGCGCCCCGACAGTCAAACCTCAGCCCTACTCGAGTGGGATAAGGGCTGACCGAGATTGTTGCGGATCAAAGGCCATGTAGAGGGCGCCCCCAACGTCCATGGTGCCCCAGTACTGCTATAAATAGCTCTCGACCCCCAAGGCTTCTCAACACAGTTTTCCAACGCCAATATGCTCTTCAACTCAGGCGCTCTGCTCCAGAAATCCTCCATCTCGAGATTCTAGCGCCGACGATGACCCTACGCATCGAAGAACGATCTACACCGGGCGTCAGTAACGAAGTCAATTCTTAATTGTATTCTTACTGCACTTACTACTGTACAACTGTTTGAAAGATTTTGCGCGATTATAGTATTGCCTGCAGTAAACGATCAAGGACCGTGGGCCTTGGAGTAGGAGCCGACCGCGACTCTGAACCAAATAAATTCCTGTGTTTGCGTTTGGTTTTTGTGTTAATTTTCCGCTGTGCATTCTCTCTCTAAATCCGAAAACGGTTTACGATATTCACCCCCCTCTATCGTATTCTCTCGATCCAACAAGTGACCTTGCTTCCACCCAAAATCATTCTCCAACTCCCTTCCTTCCAAGTGACCTTGCAACCTTCTCAAGCTCTCATCCTCGACAATGCCTCCCCGAGCGGCCACTCGGTATAATTTTCATTTTCTTTTTCTTACGCATTTACATTTATTTTTCTTAAATTCTTTCTTCTAAATGCATGCTTCATAACTTAGAAAACGCCGAGCAAACCAAGCGAACCTCGGTACCGAACCGAGTCCCAATCCTAGGTTCCCAACTTTAGAACTTTGTAATAAGTTTGCTCGAACGACATACAAGCCCATAAAAATGAGCTACTTAAATAGACAATTCTTCACCCAATCTTGTCCCTTAGCAATGAATGTCATAAACATTTACCAACTCGATAACCTCGTATTCTGCACTCATCCTATTAATACAACATTATGTGCAAAATTCTATAATAATATAGTCAGACAAGATCAACTCAGCTTTGTCACCACAGTCCAAGGGTTGCCTCTAAGCATCACACCCTCCTTACTTAACCTATTTCTTGGACTACGATTCTCTCAGTCCACCTTTTGTTGCTATCCTCCTAGGGATCCTCCATTTGATGCTCCCTACTCTCACATTACCCTAGATACTCTCAACTCCTACTTCTATAGGGAAGCTAGAAATCCCGTAGCTAGACGATTTCAGTCCGTTGACCTTCAGGTCCAGGACTACGCCCTGTATAGAGTTCTGGTCCGCTGCATCCTGCCTTTATCCACCAAGGACGTCGCGACCATGCGACCATTTCACACATTCTTATTGTATGCGTTGATCCACCACCTAGACATTGACATTGGCCTTCACATGTTCCACGCCATCCTACATGCCTCCAGTGTCACCACTCAGGGCCGGGTACGCACCCCCTTTTGTCACATCATCACCTCTATCCTTCATCACCACGGTCGTAACATTACCGTAGGTGAAATGACCACGATGACCGATTTCGACGAGATAGGATTTAGGAACTTTTCCCTAGCTGGTATAGAGGTGTAACACCCAATAATTTTCTGGTATTATTAGGGATTTTTCTGAATTTTATAGCATTTTTCGGATTAAAATAAAAAGAAAAAAATGTAAGGGGTCAGGCGGGGTTTGATCCCGCGACCACAAGGCAAGCAAAGCCTTAAGGGCATCCGGGCAACCAGCTGGGCAAGGGTATCAAGCAAAGAAAAAGATGAAGTGAAATAATATTATAGTTGATTTAGCCCGTTTCATGAAGAGGTATTTAAACTTCCACTTAAGTCACGTTAAGACGCGATTAGGGCTTGAAGGAGGCTGCACGAACAGGGGTGGGAGGCTGCGAAAATAGGGAGAAAAGAGAGGAGTTTCCTTACTTCTTCTTCCTCCTTTTGAGTGGAGAACCTAGGGCTTCTTCCCTAGGGCCAAGAAGTGGAGTTTTTTTTGCAAAGGAAGAGGAAAAGAACCCTACGCTAGGAATTTCGAGATACTTAGTGAGTTTTCTTCAAGGAAAGGGTAAGTAGATCACTCACCTGCAATAGAAGTAGTTTCGCCATGTATTTCTCGTTGTAGAATCATGTTTATGATCTAAGTGCATGCTTTAAGATTATGGTTTTTTCTTATTTGTGTGTTTTAAGTTCCTAAAGAATACATGTTTTATCATAGAATATGAATTGAAGTAAGCTTTTGTGTATGTGACCTAAGTATGACAAGAGTAAGTTCTTGAAAAGTCCCAAAAAGGAGTTTTGGGGTTAAGGGCACGCAAGGTGCTCGATGAAAGTTCCAAGTAAGAAAAGGTAAAGGTTTATAGTACAAGATTTATGAAAAAGAAAGTTAGCTTGATAAATACAAGCATTATGAGTAAGAAAGTATTTTACTTTTGTAAAGTGACATGTACCGGGCAAATGAGAGGCCCACAGAAAGTAAGAAAGAAGCTCTAATAGGGTGCGGTGGCTAGCTATCCCGAAACCTATTAGGGATGCACGTATTGGTACACTGATACCAGGTACAGTGTCAAGGCCTGAGAAAGTTGATTATTATTTTGAAGTATATGAGTATATGTAAGTGTTTTCAGTTTAAGCATATGTTTTGCTATGTATGTTAACATTGTTATGTTACAAGCATGTTAAAGAGCAAGAGCAAGAAAGTTAGTGGTTTAAAGTATGGAAATGCATAAGTAGCAAGTCTCAAAAGAAATTATGAGCATGTTAGATTTGCCAATGTTTTAATGCTAGTAAATGTTTTCAAGCATGATTGAGCATGATAAGTATATGAAAGTTTCCATGTGCAAGTATTTCAAAGTGCATGTGTTTTGAAGCAAGCATTATTTGAAAAGAGCATGTTTATCATTGATCGCATGGATTTGTGAGTTAGGATTTACTTACTAAGCAAATCGCTTATTAGTTGCATTTTCTTCTATTGCAGACAAAGGTAAAGAAAAAGCATAAGCTAGGGAGGCGAGCGGGACTTGCATTGATGTTCAGTGGCGGCGGAACCGTGGAAGAGATCGTCGGGTTAAGTCTTGTAGAACATGTGTTTTGGTGTTTTGAATTGGTAGAATGAATGACTTTATTTAAACCTTGCATAGAGACAAAGTTGGGTACAAACTCTAGTCTAGAGTTCATATATTTTGATAGCTTATTTACTTTCGCAAAGATCCTAATTGCAAGTTTATGAGTTTGTTTTGGGTTGCTAAAATGTTTATAAAACTAGTGTAGAGTATAGATTTGGAGTTAATTATCTATATACTTGAAAGTATATGAATTGTGAAGCTTTGGAAATGGTTTTCAGGTCTGTAAATGCAGTTTTCAGGCGTGTCAGTCGACTGGTTCAGAACCAGTCGACTGCGATATCGAACAGAACCTCCTGTTCGATGCACCAGTCGACTGCCATGAGGTTAGTCGACTGGTGCCGGGCCCAGAAAGTTTCTGTGGCTGATACCAGTCGACTGGCTATATAGCAGTCGACTGGTACCATTGAAAAGAAAATGGTATAGAGCAGCTGGTTAGTGCTTTAGTCTTACAACTAAGAGGTCTAGGGGTCAAATCCTTGCAAAGCAAATAAAATAAAAGTTTTTTTTTAAAAGAAAAAAAATCAGAGCAAGTTAAGGGGAGTCAAGTAGTTATAACCTAAGGCTAAGAATAAGGTATAGTTAATGTAAAGTAAATGTGGCGCCGCCTTAAGGAAGAGAGAGAGAAGTTAAGGAGGCGGGCCGCCACAGAGTGGTATCAGAGCAAAGTTTCCACCCTTCCGCCACACTGACATCAAGCATCAATCCTGCCGCCTACCAAGTAAGAAGTTCATATGTTGTAGTTTTATATGCTTTTTATTATTGACTGCTAGTATCAGTAAGTGCATGATGATAGAAAAGTATATTGGTATTATTTTATGCTAATATGTGCAAGGAGATAATGAAGTAAGTTAGTAAGAGATAATGAGTTTTTATTTTCTTTACACTATAGAGAAAGAGAATGGCAAGAGGACGTCCTAGAAAGGCCCAAAATGAGGAGTGAGCTCCTAAAGGGCAAGAGGCAGCAAAGTCAGTACCACCACCAAATCTTTTAGAGGTGGTGGCTCGGTTACAAGGGTAAGTAGTAGAATAGCAGCAAGTTATTGTCACCATGATGACTAACCAGTAGGCCGCTCCCATTACCTTGCTGGTAGAGAATGTAGTGGCACCAGTTGTGACCGACGATCCATCGGTTACATCTATAGTCCCGGCAAGGGGGGTAAGGCAAGAAGCGTACCTCATTCAGTAGAAGAAACTGAAGCCAGGGAACTTCCCAGGCACAAGCAAACCATGGGATGCTTAAGCATGGTTCAAAACGTTGGAAAGAATAGTAGGGCTACTGGACTGGCATGAGGTAGAGAAGGTAAAGTGTGCATCTTTCTGACTTACGGGAGATGCTAGGATGTGGTGGGAGAGAGTCAAGGCCAAGAGAAATGTCAGCCAGAAGACATGGACCGACTTTGAGACTGAGTTCTTCGAAGAATACTTTCACATGCGACTAACCAACAAGTACTATGATGAATTCATGGAGTCTAGACAAGGAGAACTATCCGTGGATGAAGCAGTGAAGATGTTTAAGCGGTTAGCTCATCTGTGCCCAGAGCTAGTTAGCACTGAAAAAGCAAGAGTCAGGCTAATGTTGAAGATGTTAAGGACTGAGATAGTTTTAAAGGTGGCCAGCGGTGTTAGTAGGCCGCAGACCACGGAAGGACTGATAACAGTATAAAGGCCACCAGAAACGTTAAACGATGAAGTTCTTAATGACCTTACCTTCGAGAGAGGTCATGGCATCTACTTAGTGGCTAAGAGCTGTATTAATTCGGATTTCCAACCGAGAACTCTATAGTGATTTAGTAGTCCTTGAGATGAAGGATTATGATATCATTTTAGGGATGGATTTCTTGAGCAAGTACAGTGCCTCTATAGACTGCCGCAAAAGGAAAGTCAAGTTCACACCAGAAGCAGAACCTCCATTTGAGTTTATTGGAGACCCAAAGAGAAAGATAAAAAGGTTCTTATCTACCTTACAAGCTCAGAGAATGTTAGAGAAGGGGTGCTCTGGTTTTCTAGCTCATATAGTGGATGCAAGTCAAGGAGAAGGGTTGAAGAGAGAAGAAGTGAGGGTAGTCTGTGACTATCCTGAGGTGTTTCCTAAAGAGTTACCAGGACTCCCTCCCAATCGGGAAATTGAGTTTGAAATTGAGTTGGCCCCAGGAACCAACCCAATTTCAAAGGCACCTTATCGCATGGCGCCAGCAGAACTGAAAGAATTGCAAGAACAATTGCAAGAGCTGCTTGACAAGGGTTTCATCCGCCCTAGTCATTCACCTTAGGGAGCTCCCGTATTGTTCGTCAAGAAGAAAGATGGATCTATGCGAATGTGCATAGATTATCGAGCTTTGAATAAGGTAACCATCAAGAATAGATATCCTTTGCCAAGGATAGATGATTTATTTGATCAGCTGAAGGGAGCCACGGTGTTCTCCAAGATAGATCTGCGATTAGGTTACCATCAGCTCAGAGTGAAGGAGAGTGATGTGCCAAGGACTGCTTTCAGTACAAGATATGGGCACTATGAGTTTGTGGTCATGCCCTTTGGAGTGACAAACGCCCCTGCGACGTTTATGGATCTAATGAATAGAGTGTTCAAGGATTTTCTGGACAAGTTCGTCATTGTCTTTATTGACGATATCCTAGTGTATTCAAAGACTCAGGAAGAACATGCCGAACACCTGAAGATGGTATTGCAAACCTTACATCAGAAGGAGTTGTACGTCAAATTCTCAAAGTGTGAGTTTTGGCTTGACCAGGTGGCCTTCCTAGGCCACATCATTTCCAAAGAAGGCATTATGGTAGACCCAGCCAAGATTGAAGCAGTTAGGAACTGGAGTCGACCAACGAATGCTAGTGAGATCAGAAGTTTTCTGGGTTTAGTAGGGTACTACAGAAGGTTTGTAGGGGACTTTTCAAAGATAGCTTCTCCACTTACAACCCTTACCAGAAAGAATAAGAAGTATGAGTGGACTGAAGACTATGAGCAGAGTTTCCTTGAGTTGAAGAAGAGACTGACCAACGCTCCTATCCTTACAGTACCCGAAGGTGATAAGAGCTTTGATATATACAGTGATGCATTAAAGCTAGGACTTGGAGCAGTCCTTATGCAAGAAGGCAAAGTCATAGCTTATGCTTCCAGGCAACTCAAGGACTATGAAAAGAATTACCCCACTCATGATCTGGAGTTGGCAGCTGTAGTCTTCGCTCTAAAAATATAGAGACATTATCTGTATGGAGTGCAGTGTAAGATTTATACAGATCATCAGAGTCTGAAATATTTCTTCACTCAGAAAGACCTCAATATTAGACAGCAAAGGTGACTTGAGTTAGTGAAGGATTATGACTATGAGATCCTTTACCACCCTGGTAAGGCAAATAAAGTAGCAGATGCATTAAGTAGAAAGACTTGTGCCACCTTGATGTCCTTGTCAGCATTATCACCACCATTACAGAAGGAAATAGTAGATTATGGAGTTGAGATCATTTATGGGCAGTTAGCTCTATTGACACTAGAGTCAACCTTGCTTCAAGATATACAGAAAGAGCAAGCTGAGGATTCTGATATCCAAAGGATCAAGCAAGAGATACAAGAAGGAGAAAGTAAAGAGTATAAAGTATCTGACAGTGGGATACTCTATTATGGTGACTGTTTGTGTGTCCCCAAGAATGAAGAGCTGAGAAAGAAGATTCTTGAAGAAGCCCATGGAACTCCTTACTCCATGCATCCTGGTTCTACCAAGATGTACCAGGACTTGAAAAGAAGATTTTGGTAGTCCGGAATGAAAAGAGACATAGCTAAGTATGTCAGTATCTGCCTGACATGTCAGAGAGTTAAAGTAGAACACCAGAGACCAGGAGGTGTCCTACAACCCATTCAGATTCCAGAGTGGAAATGGGAAGACATAGCCATGGATTTCATAGTTGGTTTACCAAAGACAACTAATGGCTATGATGCTATTTGGGTGATAGTAGACAGATTGACCAAGTCTGCCCACTTTTTGACAATCAGAGTGTCTTACTCAATTGAAAAGTTAGCCCAATTATATGTGCAGGAAGTGATCCGACTACACGGAGTCCCGAAGACCATTATCTTTGATAGGGATGGTCGTTTCACTTCACACTTTTGGGAGTGTGTACAGACAGCGTTAGGCACCAAACTGAAATTCAGCACAGCTTTCCATCCCCAGGCTGATGGACAGACAGACAGAGTGAGTGAATCAAGTTCTAGAAGATATGCTCAGAGCTTGTGCATTAGATTTCAAAGGCAGTTGGTGCATGTATTTGTGTTTAGCTGAGTTTGCCTACAACAACAGTTATCAGGCTACTATTGGTATGACACCCTATGAAGCTCTTTATGGTAGAAAGTGTAGATCTCCCCTTTGTTGGTATGAAGGTAGTGAGAAGAAGGAAATGGGGTCACAGACTGATCTTATAGATGATACCACAGAAGCTATAAAGAGCATCCGTCAGAGGATAGAGACTGCTCAGAGTAGGTAGAAGAGTTACGCCGATGTACGCCGTAGGCCGTTAGAGTTTGAAGTTGGGGATACAGTTTTCCTCAAAGTAGCTCCTATGAAGGGCGTGATGAGATTTGGCAAGAAAGGCAAGCTAAGTCCTCGATACGTAGGACCCTACCCAGTGACAAAAAGAGTTGGCAAAGTAGCTTATGAGTTGGAGCTACCCTCAGAGATGTCAGCAATACACAATGTGTTCCATGTCTCGATGTTGAAGAAGCACATCCCAGATGCCAACCAAGTGATTGAGCCACAGATGGTACAAGTTCAAGAAGATCTCAGTTACGAAAGTCGACCTATTCAGATAATAGATAGAGCAGATAAGAAGCTGAGGAACAAAGTGGTACCATTAGTGAAAGTTTTATGGCTGAATCAGAAGTATGAAGAGGCAACTTGGGAATCAGAAGATAGCATGAGGCAAAGGTATCCAGAGCTGTTCTAAATTCGAGGACGAACTTTTTATAAGGTAGGGAGGATTGTAACACCCAATAATTTTCTGGTATTATTAGGGATTTTTTCTGAATTTTATAGCATTTTTTCGGATTAAAATAAAAAGAAAAAAATATAAGGGGTCAGGCGGGGTTTGATCCCGCGACCACAAGGCAAGCAAAGCCTTAAGGGCGTCCGGGCAACCAGCTGGGCAAGGGTATCAAGCACAGAAAAATATGAAGCGAAATAATATTATAGTTGATTTAGCCCATTTCATGAAGAGGTATTTAAACTTCCACTTAAGTCACGTTAAGATGCGATTAGGGCTTGGAGGAGGCTGCGCGAACAGGGGTGGGAGGCTGCGAAAATAGGGAGAAAAGAGAGGAGTTTCCTTACTTCTTCTTCCTCCTCTTGAGTGGAGAACCTAGGGCTTCTTCCCTAGGGCCAAGAAGTGGAGTTTTTTTTTTGCAAAGGAAGAGGAAAAGAACCCTACGCTAGGAATTTCGAGATACTTAGTGAGTTTTCTTCAAGAAAAGGGTAAGTAGATCACTCACTTGCAATAGAAGTAGTTTCGCCATGTATTTCTCGTTGTAGAATCATGTTTGTGATCTAAGTGCATGCTTTAAGATTATGGTTTTTTCTTATTTGTGTGTTTTAAGTTCCTAAAGAATACATGTTTTATCATAGAATATGAATTGAAGTAAGCTTTTGTGTATGTGACCTAAGTATGACAAGAGTAAGTTCTTGAAAAGTCCCAAAAAGGAGTTTTGGGGTTAAGGGCACGCAAGGTGCTCGATGAAAGTTCCAAGTAAGAAAAGGTAAAGGTTTATAGTGCAAGATTTATGAAAAAGAAAGTTAGCTTGATAAATACAAGCATTATGAGTAAGAAAGTATTTTACTTTTGTAAAGTGACATATACCGGGCAAATGAGAGGCCCACAGAAAGTAAGAAAGAAGCTCTAATAGGGTGCGGTGGCTAGCTACCCCGAAACCTATTAGGGATGCGCGTATTGGTACACTGATACCAGGTACAGTGTCAAGGCCTGAGAAAGTTGATTATTATTTTGAAGTATATGAGTATATGTAAGTGTTTTCAGTTTAAGCATATGTTTTGCTATGTATGTTAACATTGTTATGTTACAAGCATGTTAAAGAGCAAGAGCAAGGAAGTTAGTGGTTTAAAGTATGGAAATGCATAAGTAGCAAGTCTCAAAAGAAATTATGAGCATGTTAGATTTGCCAATGTTTTAATGCTAGTAAATGTTTTCAAGCATGATTGAGCATGATAAGTATATGAAAGTTTCCATGTGCAAGTATTTCAAAGTGCATGTGTTTTGAAGCAAGAATTATTTGAAAAGAGCATGTTTATCATTGATCGCATGATTTGTGAGTTATGATTTACTTACTAAGCAAATCGCTTATTAGTTGCATTTTCTTCTATTGCAGACAAAGGTAAAGAAAAAGCATAAGCTAGGGAGGCGAGCGGGACTTGCATTGATGTTCAGTGGCGGCGGAACCGTGGAAGAGATCGTCGGGTTAAGTCTTGTAGAACATGTGTTTTGGTGTTTTGAATTGGTAGAATGAATGACTTTGTTTAAACCTTGCATAGAGACAAAGTTGGGTACAAACTCTAGTCTAGAGTTCATATATTTTGATAGCTTATTTACTTCCGCAAAGATCCTAATTGCAAGTTTATGAGTTTGTTTTGGGTTGCTAAAATGTTTATAAAACTAGTGTAGAGTATAGATTTGGAGTTAATTATTTATATACTTGAAAGTATATGAATTGTGAAGCTTTGGAAATGGTTTTCAGGTCTGTAAATGCAGTTTTCAGGCGTGTCAGTCAACTGGTTCAGAACCAGTCGACTGCGATATCGAACAGAACCTCCTGTTCGATGCACCAGTCGACTGCCATGAGGTCAGTCGATTGGTGCCGGGCCCAGAAAGTTTCTGTGGCCGACACCAGTCGATTGGCTATATAGCAGTCGACTGGTACCATTGAAAAGAAAATGGTATAGAGCAGCTGGTTAGTGCTTCAGTCTTACAACTAAGAGGTCTAGGGGTCAAATCCTTCCAAAGCAAATAAAATGAAAGTTTTTTTTAAAAGAAAAAAAAATCAGAGCAAGTTAAGGGGAGTCAAGTAGTTATATCCTAAGGCTAAGAATAAGGTATAGTTAAGGTAAAGTAAATGTGGCACCGCCTTAAGGAAGAGAGAGAGAAGTTAAGGAGGCGGGCCGCCACAAGAGGTCTCGCCTACCGGGGTTTTGTCGTGGAGACGCCAGCGAGCAGGACCACCGATTGACTCTGATGTGAATGTTGAGGTCGATGTCGGAGATCTGGCAGCCGAGGTTCGAGAGGACATAGACGAGCCTCCACCACCGACACTCTACGAGAGAGTGACACGACTTGAGACACAGTTCCAGAGCCTCCGGGAGGAAGTGGAAGCAAATCATGCTGAAGAAATGGAGGCAAATCAGGGCTATTACACTGAGTATATGAATGCCCTTAAAGTCCAGAGGGAGACCAGCAACGCACGATATCACGAGATGATGGCGCTGTTTCGATCCTGGCAGCCAGGCTCTTTTGATCATCCTGGTCCCTCCTCGTAGATTTGATTAGTATTGTACTAGTAACTGTTTGACTGCCCCTACTCAGTAGGCTGACTCATGTTTGACTTGTATGACTGTGCTGGTTCTCTTTCATACCAGCTGACTTATGGAGTTGACTATTTGCTTTTTCATGATTATCTGATCTCTATTGCTTAGTAGAATAGGTTAACTCTACTTTTGGTTTTGTTACTGCATTACTTGATTTGAAAATCAGTTTATAAAAGAATTTTAAAACTGCTTTACTTAATTTCAAAATCAACTTTTACTTAGTTTGAAAAATCTTTTTCGACTTAGTTTTTTTTTAAAAAACTACCCCTTCAAAACTAGGGCTTTTTCGTAAATGGACTTAGCTTAGGCCCTAACCCTAGAACTGCATGCACCTATAGAGTTAGAAGCCAGCATCTCACAAGCACCTTAGGGTACTTTTGACTGATAACCTAGAATGGGTTGAGATGCTTAGGTCTTTGTCTTAATTCAAGATGCTTTAAGACAGTGCATCTGCAGTAATTGGGGCACTAAATACAACTTAAACAGTAATCAAGTTAAGTGTCAAGTTTAAAAAATCTAACTTGAACAGAACACTTAACTCGACTAACCCTAGTGAAAACTACTGTTTATAACAATTAGTAAGTAGCTAATTGGGTTAGACAGGACCCTAAAGAGATAATTGAAATTGGTTTGGTTCAGTCTATCTTGCATTGGTTCAGTACAGCATGTTAATTCTTTTTGCAATTTAATTATGCAATTTATTTAATTTTTTTGCTATATTACTTTGTTTTTGATATATGGCAAAGGGGGAGAGATAGGAAAAGGAGAGAAGCTTTAAAATTTTACATTTTTTTTTCAAAATTCAAAATTTTCATCAAAACTTTATCCTTTTTTTCAAAAGGGCTGTTTTCAAAAGTTTTGTAAAGTACTTAAACTTAATCTGTTTTCAAAAGTTTTCAAAGTACTTAAACCTAAGCTGTGTTTCAAAAATTTATCTAAGTACTTTACCCAAGCTAGGTTCAAATTTTTCTAAGTACTTATCTTAAATTGCTTTACCCAAACTTGGTTCAAATTTTTCTAAGTACTTATCTTAAATTGCTTTACCCAAGCTAGGTTCAAATTTTTTTAAGTACTTATCTTAAATAGAAAAGTTTCAAAAGTGCTAAAGAGATTCAAATCTTTCTTAACCTTAGAAAATTTTTTTCTACCAAGTTATTGACTTGGAAAATTTTCTAAATATCACCAAAACTTTTCTTGGAAAATATCTTTTCTAAAAACCACCTTTGAAAAATGTTCTAAGTATTTGAAAAATTAGTTCCATCTTTAAAACTTAGAAACTTTTCAAAACCCCACGAACCTTTAGAAAACCTAGGGGAGATTCCTTCCACGGGGAGGAAACTAAACTGTTATATCATCTGTTCTTAATTTAACTTAACTTTTTAACTGGGTTGCCATAAATCAAAAAGGGGGAGATTGTTGGTGCAGACAGCACCCAAGTCGAACCTGTGTTTTGATAATGGCAAAAGGGTTCAAAAGTTAAGATATTATGTTGATCTAACATGTTCACTAAGAATACAGGAAAAGAAGTCCTAGGTACACTGGGCACGAAGTTCTGGTCGAGGACTGGGCACGAAGCCTTGGCAAGGAGCTGGGCACCGAAGACCTGCTCGGAAGGTGGGCACGAAGTCCTGGTCGAGGACTGGGCATGAAGCCCTAGCAAGGAGCTGGGCACCGAAGACCTGATCGGAAGGTGGGCACGAAGACCTGCTCGGAAAGTGGGCACGAAGACCTGGTCAGGTGCATCGGACAAAAGTCCAACCGGAGGAGCCGGTTGGCAAAAGGTAAATTCTCCCGAGAGGAGTAGGTGAGGACGCATTCTCGGTCGAGTGAACAGTAGGCGTCAGTTCGACCTAGGGTTCCATTTTGGAGACCCAAAGTCAGAACCAAGACAGCTACGACTGTAAAATTCACTAACGTTCTTACTTTATTATGTTTGGTACTAACCCTGGATGCAGGACCAAAAGAACGAGTCTCTGCAGCTCAGAACACCTTAAAGGAGTGAGGCAACAGCTGGGTTGGGCGCCCAGGAGGTCCAGGGCGACCTAAGTACAAGCCAAACATGAGTTTAGCAAAAGTACGCTTCGGAAGCTAACTGGGCGGGGCGCCCCCATGCTCCCGGGCGCCCCCATGCTCCCGGGCGCCCCCGTGCTCTCGGGCGCCCCCGTGCTCCCGGGCGCCCCGGATGCTCAGGGCACCTCGGGCTCAAGCTAACGAAGTGGTTAAAACTTATCCAGCCGAGAAGCCAGCGGATCAAGTCAACCCGGGCGCCCCCAGCGTCCCGGGCGCCCCCACAGTCAACTCTCAGCCCTATTCGAGTGGGATAAGGGTTGACCGAGAGTTGCTCGGATCGGGTGACACGTGGGGGGGGGGGCGCCCCCAACGTTCAGGGCGCCTCGGGAGGCTATAAAAGCCCCTCGACCCCAAGGCTTCAATCATCACTGCTTCCAATGCCAATACGCTCTTCTACTCAAGCGCTCTGCTCTGGAAACCTCCCAACTCGAGATACAAGCGCCGACGACGTCCCTCTGCTCCGAGATACATTCCACACCGGACGACGGTAACGAAGAGCTGTCCTTTTAAGTTTACTGTACTGCAATTGTAATTTCTATTTGTAAACCGTTTTGCGCACATATAGTATTGCCCACAGTAAATGGTCAACGACCATGGGCCTTGGAGTAGGAGCCGACCGCGACTCCGAACCAAGTAAAATCTTGGTGTTTGTGTGTTGTTTTAATTTTTCCACTGCATATTCTCTTTTTCAATCTGAAACAGTTTACGATATTCACCCCCCCTCTATCGTATTCTCTCGATCCAACAAAAATCTCACGTAAACTTCGTAGAAAACTTGGATCGTTCTAGACTTAGAACGTTAGTCGCACAGCGGAAAAGTAAATACAGAAAAATAAAAGCAAGACAGACACGCGGGGATTTATTTACTTGGTTCTCAACCCCCCAGGGTCAGTACGTCCAAGGCCTATGTACTCGGCGTGAGTCCACTATTGGTCTCTTTTCCAAAATTTTTGGAGGCGGAGAAAACCCGTCTTACAGTGTAGTTACAAGCAATAAAATTGAAAATTAAGTGCTGAATTAAATAAAAGTAAACCGAATAAAACAAAGTCTGATGCTCGGCCGATCTGGACCTCCGATGTGCCGCGCACTTCCTCCTGGAGCCTCCCGGTTGTAGAGCCTCGTGTTTAGTGCGTTGTCGATGGTCAGAATGCTCAGAATCACTTTCAGCAGTTGTGCTTGAAGCAGAGGGGTCGAAGCCCCTTATATAGGCTTCATACGGGCGCTTGATACGCTAGGGGCGTCCCTATGAACTCGGTCAAACCTTATCCCCACGCCGACCTCGCCGCGGCTGATAAAACTTCTGACCAAGGCACCTGGGACCTCCCGGGTGCTTGCGTGAAGGTTTATCTGTGTTTTGACCTCGAAACAGCAAATACAGCTTTCAACTTGGGCGCCTGATTCGTCCCGGGCGCCCGAATGGAAGCCTATTCTGCTTACCACACGAACCTGGTATTTTTCTATTTGGCTTGGGCGCCCCCATCATGCTGGGTGCCTGACTTCATGCCTTTCAACCCAACACTAGGTTTTAGGCTTTGATCTGGGCGCCCCCATCAGTGGGGGCGCCTGGGTTGGTTGGTTTCCAGCCTTCCGCCTGCTTTGTCTCCGGTTCTTGATACCTGCAAGATACACAAACACAAATCACATATACATACAATATTAGCCTTAAGGACTTGGTTCGGACTTCGGATTTTCACGAAACCCTAGGTAGAACCGACGCATGTTCCCACCCCGAGAACGCGCCTTTCACCTACTCCTCTCAGGAGACGATTGCCACCTAGTCCTTCGGGTGGGCTTTTGCTTAGCTTCCGATACTTCCGGACCTTGAGATGCCCGAACCTTGACCCGTCTCTACTTCTATCCTTAGTCATCGCTCAGCTACGTTGCTCAGTCCCTCGGACCAAGACTTCGTGCCCAAACCCTAAGTCCAGGACTTCGGTGCCCAACCCTCGGCCAGGTCTTCTTGCCCAGTCCTCGACCAGGACTTCGGTGCCCAACCCTCGGCTAGGTCTTCTTGCCCAGTCCTCGATCAGGACTTCGTGCCCACCTTCCGAGCAGGTCTTTGGTGCCCAGCCCTTTGCCAGGACTTAGTGCCCAATCCTCGATCAGGACTTAGTGCCCAATTCCCTGAACCAGGACTTATTGCCTAGGTTTACTAGGACTTCCTTCCACTTTGGTTACTCCTCTCTTAACTCGCCTTTCTCTATTCAATGTGTCACTGACTTAAGTAAATTATCAAACATTAAAACACTTAGAGGAGAACATCATTGATGCAACTTGCACCAACAATCTCCCCCTTTTTGATTTTTGACAATAACTTAAGTTAGATTGGTTTAAAGGGCTAACTTACAATCCTTGGGATCAAAAGAAAAAAATGATATACGTTTTGAAACTACATTTTGATCTTTGGGAGAAAAATATTTTCTAACATGAGCTTACTCTCCCCTTTTTGAAAAAAAATATTTTGATTTTCATTGATCCTTCTGGAAGACACCAAAAATTTTCTAACTTAAGCACACCAAAAATTTTCTAACTTAAGCACACCTCTCCCCCTTTGTCATACATCAAAAATCACCAGAAATACTTGCGCCAACAATGAGAACATTTGGTTCTTTTTGAAAATTCTTAATATAAGTTTTTGAAAGCATTGCATAAAGCTAAGTACTTAGGTATTTTGATCTTAGAAAACTTAAACAATATTGCTTTTTTTTGAGAAAATACCGTATTTTTGAAAAATGCATAACTTTGAAAGAATACTATGAGCTTTGAAAAGTTACAAATACTTTGAAAAAATGATCTTTAAAACATGCAAGTACTTTAAAAGATATTATGAATTTTTGAGAAATATGCAAGTACTTTTGACAAAATAGATTTTGAAAAATATAAGTACTTTTTAAAGCAGTATTAGAATTTTTGAGAAGTACATGACGTGGTTCCTTTTCCAGTCTGATACAATCCTAGAAAATCTTGTTGACTACAAGGATATTTTTCTAAGTGTCATGGAAAATTCTCCAAATTCAAGTAAGTACTATTTCTGAACAGAATTTTGATAGAAAAAAAATGATAGTATTTTGAAAATACATGTAAGTACATTTTGAAAAATGTATGAATTTTTGAAGACATAATATTTTACTTGACTTGGTTTATCTTCCAGTCTGACACAATCATAGGAAACCTTGTTGACTACAAGGACATTTTCCTAAGTGTCCTGGAAGAATTTTCAAACTCAAGAAAATATTATTTCAAATTGATTAAAACCAGACGAATTTTTGAAAATAATAGTATTTTTAAAGAAAA
The DNA here is from genome assembly GCA_024364735.1 of Boesenbergia rotunda. Taxonomy (NCBI): domain Eukaryota; kingdom Viridiplantae; phylum Streptophyta; class Magnoliopsida; order Zingiberales; family Zingiberaceae; genus Boesenbergia; species Boesenbergia rotunda. The sequence continues at coordinate 358,073 of JAGFNQ010003700.1, read as the reverse complement.
CTGATAGTCTTTGAAGGGATACTTATGTTTTCAAAAGGATTTGAAAATACCGCGCATGAAAACATTTAAAATATTCAATAATCTTGACCTCCCCCTAAACATGACCCAGTCCTGGGAAGTTTGTTGACCACAAGTACTCTTCCTTCGAGTCTTTAGGATTTGGTTTAGATTACAAAGAATTATTTACCGATTTCAAGAATAAATGATTATAAAAAAACTTTTCTGAAAATCTTCTTTTGACTCAGACTCCCCTAAATTTGACACATCCTAGGAGTCCTTGAAGATCATGAAGTGGACCTTCCTCTGTGTCTTTGGGGTTTATCAAGGTCAAAGAAACAGGTAAAATTTTGAACGTATAATTTTTACAAGATAAGCCTTTTTCGAAAACACAAATGATAATGACTTAAAGCACCGTTTTCAAATGATAGTAATGTTTAAAGTGCAGTTTAAAAAAAACCATTTCAAAAGAATGAAAAACAACACTCCCCCTGTACCCAATACCGTTTGACTCTATCTAAATGCCTTAAGGAACTTTTGTATTGTCCTAAGAGGCTTGTGTCTAATTGCGTGAGTCAAACAATTTTTGAAAATGATATAATTTTTGAAATCATATCATATATAATCAATCAGACAAGCATGAATTCCATGAAAACATTATTATGTTGAAGCACTATTTTGAAAATATATTTTTAGAAAAATATTCTAACAATTTTGAAAAATAATTTTGAAAAATATTTTTCAATTGATTAGTCCTTAACATCTCACCCATTTTAGATGTATCAATACAGCAAGCATGGTTGCCTTATGAGTGTATTGTGAGATGCTTGAATCATTTTCCTTAATTTATTATTAAATCTAAGATTTGATTGAGACTTGTGTTAAATTCAAATCTAGCAATAGTAAAGTGAATTTGATTTTCAGTAATTGACTTCCAGGTCTTGGCGAGACACTAGGCCTTCTTTAGCCATAGGCTTATTGGATCATCAACCCTTTCCTTGACAAAGCCTTTTATAGAAAATTCATCTTCAAGTTACTTCTTGAAAGATTTTAGTTTAACTAGTTTGTGTCTTGGATCCGTAGCTTCGGCTAGTTCCGCCAAGATGGCTTCCCTAACGTACTATCATCTCACCTCCACCCAATACTTGGTTGTTCAAGTTTCAAGTAATCATTTTCCTATAACTATTCTAAATTATGCATAAAATTAAACGTGAATGACATGACATATATTTTAAGAAAATTGCATATGCATGGCATGACAGTTATGCATGAGTCAAGCAATTCAAATTATTTAATTAAGTTTCTAAAGATTTATCAAATTCCCGATTTGATATATGTCGTGTGAACCCACGAATATGTCAACCCACTTTGACATATTTGATTTTATTAAATTTATTATTGCAGTTTGGGTAGGATTTTATTTAATTTGAGTTTAAGTTATTTTAGAGTTAAATTAAAATGGATTACTTAAAGTTAATTAATTACGGATTAATTAATTTAAGAATTAATTTAATTAATGATTAATTATGAATTAATTTGAATTTGAGTTAAGATTTAATTAATTTAAATTAATTTAAGTTTGAATTAATTAAGATTGAATTAATTTGAATTAATTTAAGTTTGAATTAATTAAGATTGAATTAAATTGAATTTAATTTAATTTAGATTTAATTGAATTGAATTTAATTTCAATTTAATTTAATTAAGATTTAATTTAATTTGAATTTAATTTAATTAAGATTTAAATTAAATTAATTTGAATTTAATTTAATTATGATTTAATTTAATTTGAATTTAATTTAATTAAGATTTAATTTAATTTGAATTAAATTTAATTAAGATTTAATTTAATTTAATTTGATTTAATTTAATTTGAATTAATTTAATTAAGATTTAATTTAATTTGAATTTAATTTATTAAGATTTAATTTAATTTGAATTTAATTTAATTTGATTTAATTTACTTTGAATTAATTTAATTTGAATTTAACTTGATTAAGATTTAATTTAATTTGAATTTAACTTAATTAAGATTTAATTTAATTTGAATTTAATTTAATTAAGATTTAATTTAATTTGAATTTAATTTAATTAAGATTTAATTTAATTTGAATTTATTTTAATTTAGATTTAATTTAATTTGAATTTAATTTGAATTTAACTTAATTAAGATTTAATTTAATTAAGATTTGAATAATTAAGATTGAATTGATTGATTAATAGTTGTGGGTTTAAGTTCAGAATTTTCATTATTTCGAAAATTTCTTACTCTTCTTTATCTATCTTTGGCCTTTATCTTAGATAGTTCCATATCCTCCTCATCCTCAAAATTACATCTTTTAGTATCCTCAAAGTAGGGGGAGTAATTTGGGCCACTAGTTAAAGTTTTGTAATAATTTTCAAGATTATCTATAATTAAGTTATTATCTAGGAGAATTTCGTCTTTATTATCCTCAAGAATATTAACAAAATCATTTTTATCCTCAGAAATAATATTTTCAGAATTAATTTCTGGATTATCCTTAGGATTTTCAAATTCGATTTCAGAGTTATACAACGGATTTTCAAATTTGACTTCATAATTATCTAAAGGATTTTCAAATTTAGAATTATCCTTAAGATTTTTGAATTCAGTTTTATCCTTAAGATTTTTGAATTCAGTTCTATCCTTAAGATTTTCAAATTTGAATTCGGGATTAATTTCAGATTTAAATTTAGAATTAATTGTATCATTATCCGTAGAATTATCAGAGTTTATTTCAGATTTAAGTTCAGAATTAATTTTAGCAATTATTGAATTGGTATTAATGATTAAACAATTTATTTCTAATATTTTAGCCATATTCACATTTTGTAACTCATCATTCAAAATATCTACTTGACTATGCAGTAATTCTAACTTATCAGGGAAATTATCTAAAGTATTAAAAGACATTGCAGGAATTTGTAAAATTTTTGGAACATAAATCTTACGTACCTTCGCAGGACACTTGTTTTGGTAGTGTCCGTACTTCTCGCATTTGAAGCATTGTACGTGATCCTTGTTTTTCAGGACTCCTGGCGCTGGTGCCCCCTTTGCCGCCGGTGGTGTAGATCGAGTCTTACGAGTAGAGCACTGATTTTTATAGTGCCCTCTCTCCTGCACGTGAAACAAATAATATGGAACTTAAAAATGGGCATTAAAAAAATTGTACCTGATTCACCCCTGGGCTCCTCCTCAACTCCTGGCGTCGTTGTTCTGTCGGCGGTTAGTCTGGTGAAAAGCAGCCTAGCTCTGATACCAATTGTAGGATCGGTGCCGTCGATAGGGGGGTGAATATCGACCGTGAAAATCTCTCGCGTAAACTTCGTAGAAAACTTGGATCGTTCTAGACTTAGAACGTTAGTAGCACAGCGGAGAAGTAAATACAGAAAAATAAAAGTAAGACAGACACGCGGGGATTTATTTACTTGGTTCCCGACCCCCAGGGTCAGTACGTCCAAGGCTTATATACTCGGCATGAGTCCACTATTGGTCTCCTTTCCGGAATTTCCGGAGGCTGAGAAAACCCGTCTTACAGTGTAGTTACAAGCAATAATATTGAAAATTAAGTGCTGAATTAAATAAAAGCAAACCGAACAAAACAAAGTTTGACGCTCGGCCGATCTGGACCTCCGAAGTGCCCCGCACTTCCTCCTGGAGCCTCCCGGTCGTAGAGCCTCGTCTTTAGTGCGTTGTCGTCAGTTAGAATGCTCAGAATCACTTTCAGCAGTTGTGTCTGAAGCAAAGGGGTCGAAGCCCCTTATATAGGCTTCATACGGGCGCCTGATACGCTGGGGGCGCCCCTATGAACTCGGTCAAACCTTATCCCCGTGCCGACCTCGCCGCGGCTGATTCAACTTCTGACCAGGGCGCCTGGGACCTCCCGGGCACCTGCGTGATGTCTTATCTGTGTTTCGACCTCGAAACAGCAAATACAGCTTTCAACTTGGGTGCCTGATTCGTCCCGGGCGCCCGAATGGAAGCCTATTCTGCTTACCACACGAACTTGCCATTTTTCTATTTGGCTTGGGCGCCCCCATCATGCTGGGCACCTGGCTTCATGCTTTTCAACCCAACACTGGGTTTTAGGCTTTGATCTGGCCCCCCCCCCCCCCCCCCCCATCAGTGGGGGCGCCTGGGTTGGTTGGTTTCCAGCCTTCCGCCTGCTTTGTCTCCGGTTCTTGATACCTGCAAGATACACAAACACAAAGCACATATACATACAATATTAGCCTTAAGGACTTGGTTCGGACTTTGGATTTCCACGAAACCCTAGGTCGAACCGACGCAAGTTCCCACCCTCAAGAACGCGCCTTTCACCTACTCCTCTCAGGAGACGGTTGCCACCTAGTCCTTCGGGTGGACTTTTGCTTAGCTTCCGATACTTCCGGACCTCGAGACGCCCGAACCTTGACCCATCTCTACTTCTGTCCTTAGTCATCGCTCAGCTAAGTTGCTCAGTCCCTCGGACCAAGACTTCGTGCCCAAACCCTAAGTCCAGGACTTCGGTGCCCAACCCTCGGCCAGGTCTTCTTGCCTAGTTCTCGACCAGGACTTCGGTGCCCAACCCTCGGCTAGGTCTTCTTGCCCAGTCCTCGACCAGGACTTCGTGCCCACCTTCCGAGCAGGTCTTCGGTGCCCAGCCCTTTGCCAGGACTTATTGCCCAATCCTTGATCAGGACTTAGTGCCCAATTCCCTGAACCAGGAATTATTGCCTAGGTTTACTAGGACTTCCTTCCACTTTGGTTACTCCTCTCTTAACTCGCCTTTGTCCGTTCAATGTGTCACTGACTTAAGTAAATTATCAAACATTAAAACACTTAGAGGAGAACATCATTCCTGCAACTTGCACCAACACATAGGACCACACAAATCAGAATGAACCGATTCTAACATATCTTTGGCTCTATACCCCTCGGTCTTGAAAGGCCTCTTGGTCGTCTTACCCTCCAAGTAAGATTCAAAGGTTGGGAAGTCTCCCACTACCAATGAACCCGAGGGCCCATCGGCTATCTGATGGATCATTTTCGGTGTGCTAGAGGGGGGGGTGAATAGTACTTTGTTGTTCATTTCTCTACAAAGTCGTTAGCGCAGCGGAAACAATAATATGCAAAGTAAAATAAACAATGCTAACAACTTGATTTACTTGGTATCCACCCCGGACGGGTGACTAATCCAAGAATTCGTCGGTGGATCAATCCCCGGATAACCTCCGGCTAGATCTGTTGCTCCTTGTGGGCAGAGAAATCTCGCCACAACACTTCGGACGCTCTTTGATCACAATAGACTACTAACTCACTTTACCCAAGCGAGTTTCGTCAAGAATCTCAGCCACCACGAAGTCCTCTTTAAATAGGACTCGGGCTGAAACCCTCGCTACCAGTCGGGCAGTCGACTGGTGCCACTGAAATTCGACCGTTGCACCCCAATGTTTGAATCCTCAGCCAACTCACCAGCCACCTACCGTCGACTGCCCCCAGGGCAGTCGACTGGTCCAGGGCTGAGACCCTTCTGTGAGTTTCATCAGTCGACTGCCCCCAGGCCAGTCGACTGGTCTACTCACCCACCTAACGTTACCCTTCCTGAGTACATTCCACTCCGCACTCAAACCCTAGGATTTCCAGAGTACAATCACACGACACTCGTACCCTCACAACTAGACCGACTCCTCATCCGCAGCCTCGACTATTGCCTTCGCGCCCTCTTCATCTTCGGCTCCCGTCCCTCGGATGCACGCAAGCCTCCACCTTTCCTCCATGCCATCCTTCACGCATGCCTCGAAGTCCATGCCCCTCAGCTCATCATCCCTGCTCTCCAAGGTCCCTCGGGTGCACACAAGCCTCCAACTTGTCTCCATGCCACCCTTCACCGTACCGAGGCCGTCCAGTCAAGTCAATATGTGTACCTGTACAACCTGCACACTCAACATACACATATAAGAATACAAGAGTAAACCTAACTTAAACCCTTTGCCCAAACATCAAAACACTTGGTCGCTCCGGACCACAGATTGCCTCAACAATCTCCCCCTTTTTGATGTTTGGCAATACGTTTAAGTTAGGGAAAACAAAATAGTATTCAATAGCAAAAACCATGCTAAATAAATGCATATGCAATGCATACATGGATCCTATCCCAAGGCATCTTACACCTAACCCTCCAAGTTAGAAATTTTCACACACCTAGCCCTCCAAGCTAGGACTTTTCACACCTAGCCCTCCAAGCTAGGACTTTTCACACCTAACCCTCCAAGTTAGGACTTTTTCAACACGGGTTTTTAAAGCTTTTCCAAAGCTCCCCCTAAATTGGACTGACAAAGGCTTTTTAAGAACCTCTCCAAGGTTACCCTTACGCCAAGAATGGAGCAACCATGCTCCCCTTAATCTTAGCTCCCCCTAAACCTAGGGTTTCTAGCAAAGGAGTGTTTGGTTTCCCAACTTAAACCCAACACTTCTCCCCCTTTGCCTAACATAAAAAAGACTCCAACAATATCCCAATTATTGGATCTTTTAGACCCCAATGATCATAAACAATGTGTACTAGCCTCTCATACACTTATTTTATATCATTTGGACACAAACCCAATTGTTGATACAAAATTCAGTCTTTACCAGTCGACTGCCCAAATGGGCAGTCGACTGATACTCTGAAATCCAGAATTTCAGCCTTTTCTGACGAGTTTCAGAAATGCACCAGAAATTCCACAAGTCTCCAAAAATTTCCAAATTTTGTGGAGACATTTGTGGTACCCATACCTACTTGGAAAAAATACATTCCAAAATGTATCTATCAGCATTCTCAAGTTTGACACAAAACCCAAAACTAGCAAAAAGGTTCACTCAAACCTTAACCAAAAGTCCTAGTTTTGGGTTCCCCTTGATGTCCTTGCCCATACTAATCCACAATGCATCCCTAGCATTGATTTATATGGCATTTGCACATCAAATACCAACCTTCATGCTATATGACCCCAATGTCATATTTTCATGCATAAAACTCAAAAACACCGTGCCAAAACCCAAGAATTGAGACTCAAGTCCGTCTTCAATTCTTTTGGCACACTCCATGGTCCATCTAGACCTCTAGGAGCAACCCTCCCAAGGTCCATTCACTATATATCCCAAAGGCTTCTAGAGCTCCCCCTTGAGCTCTTAGCCCTAGCCACCTCCCTAGGTGACTCAACAAACACTAGACCACACCGGTGTATCTCTGGTGACTCTTGGCCTACAAACTCAACCCTATTAACCTTAGACACCTTATCCTTGGTTAAATCATTTCTTTTTTCCTTTAAATGACACCCTTTTTCCATTTTTGAACTCCCCATTCTTGCCATAATCATATGCTACCCTAGCATATTTCTTTCCCTTGGCATGGGAGTTCTTAGACCGGTATCCCAACCCCGATCTATCATTGGTGCGGTTTAAACCACCCAACATCATATCTAAACCCTTAGATCCAATAGTGAATCTCTCTAGGGTTTTCTCTAACCTATCAAACTTTTCCCTTAAAGCTTGATTTTCCCTTTCTAGGTTCCTAAACCTAGAATCCATATGTCCACTTTGGACATTCCTAGACCTACCCTCCTTTCTAGGCACATCCCTCCCCTTCTTGGGATTTTTGCCTTGATCCTTAGGTCTAGAGGTCTTGAATTTTTCATGATGAATGTTCTTCCTAGGATTTTGATCTACCTTGTTAACCCTAGTCGTATCATTGTATCTAAATCCAAAATTGTACACCATCAAACATTTCTCATTAATTTTAGCATGCATGGATGAATGATTAATTCTATTTTGATCATGCAAGGAGGAATTCAAATTTGAATTACATTTAAATTTAAGATTAGGGATTACCTCCCTTAGCCTTGTAGTCCCTCCTTGTTGTGAGCTTCGCTTCCTCCTTTCTTCTTTCTCCCAACTCCTCAAGTGTCCCATTTTCTTGAGCTCTTTCTTCCTTGGACACTTGGTGTGGTAGTACCCTAACTCTCCACATGTGAAGCAACGTATTTTCTTCCTCTTCTCTTGGGCTTCTCCAATCCTACAACTCACATTAGATTTAAAAGAATTTGAAATAGACTTAGATCTTACCTCCTTTTTACCTTTCGGGCACTTGTCCTTATAGTGCCCCTTTTCGTTGCAACCAAAGCATGTGATGTGTTCCTTTCTCTTGGCTTTGGTGGAGGTGGAGGCTAGGTTGACTTCTTCTTCAACCTCGGATGATGTGGATGCTTCCTCTTATTCCAGTATAGATGAAGGTCTCTCCTCCCCCTCAATCCTTGAGGTGGAGACCTCTTCCTCTTCTTCTCTTGAGGAGGTTGAAGATCTCTCACTCTCTTCTTCCACTTCACTTGGGGAAGTAGATAACTCAATTCTCTCCTTTTCTTGAATCATGGGGCTTTTCTCCTTAGGCTCTTGAGTTTGTGTAGGAGTCTCATGATATCTTTTCAATTTATCCCATAATTCACATGCATTTTCATATTTACCTACAACACTCAAAATATTGTTAGGCAACAGATTTATCAATATACCAATTACCTTTTCGTTTGCCATAGATTGCTCGTGTTGTTCCTTGTCCCAATATCTAGGACGAAGCCTCTTCCCGTGCTTGTCCTTTGGAACTTCGAACGGCTCTTCTATGGCTATCCTACACGCCCAATCCATGCTAAGCCAAGTCTCCATCCTTGCTTTCCAATAGCCGAAGTCCTCATGGTCGTAGGGCGGTGGAATATAGATATCTTCACCAAATTTGTCTTCCATCATTTCTTCTTCCTCTAGCGTGTGCTCCCTCGGCGGTTAGTCCGATCAAGAGCGGTCCTCACTCTGATACCAACTGATGGATCGTTTTCGGTGTGCTAGAGGGGGGGGTGAATAGCACTTTGTTGTTCGTTTCTCTACAAAGTCGTTAGCGCAGCGGAAACAATAATATGCAAAGTAAAATAAACAGTGCTAACAACCTGACTTACATGGTATCCACCCCGGACGGGTGACTAATCCAAGAATCCGTCGGTGGATCAACCCCCGGATAACCTCCGGCTAGATCTGTCGCTCCTTGTGGGTGGAGAAACCTCGCCACAACACTTCGGACGCTCTCTGATCACAATAGACTACTAACTCACTTTACCCAAGCGAGTTTCGTCAAGAATCTCAACCACCACGAAGTCCTCTTTAAATAGGACTCGGGATGAAACCCTCGCTACCAGTCGACTGCCCCTAGGGCAGTCGACTGGTGCCACTGAAATTCTCAGCCAACTCACCCCAACGTTCGAATTCTCAGCCAACTCACTAGCCACCTACCAGTCGACTGCCCCCAGGGCAGTCGACTGGTCCAGGGCTGAGACCCTTCTGTGGGTTTCATCAGTCGACTGCCCCCAGGCCAGTCGACTGGTCTACTCACCTACCTAAGGTTACCCTTCCTGAGTACATTCCACTCCGCACTCAAACCCTAGGATTTCCCGAGTACAATCACACAGCACTCGTACCCTCATGACTCGACCGACTCCTCATCCGCAGCCTCGACTATTGCCTTCGCACCCTCTTCATCTTCGGCTCCCGTCTCTCGGATGCATGCAAGCCTCCAGCTTGCCTCCATGCCATCCTTCACGCATGCCTCGAAGTCTGGATAAATCAATCCTTGTTAGCGTCTTGAGCTTGTGCTTAGTTTAGGGTTTTAGGTTCTGCAACTCTGTTTCTCTGTTTTGTTTTGTTTCTGCTGCTGTTGCTAACCCTCAAGTGCAGAAAACCTAAAAGAGCAAGAAATTAGTGTCTGACTACATTCACCCCCTCTCTAGCCATCCAAGCACCAACAAGTGGTATCAGAGCGTGGGGCTCTGTTCAAGCGGCTTAACATCCGATAGCTTACAACAACGATGGCTTTGAGAGAAGGGTTTAGCACCAGCCGACCTCCATTCTTCGACGACACTGATTTCCAATATTGGAGATCGAAGATGGAGTATTATTTGAAGACCAACATTAATATGTGGTTTGCTGTGAAGGAGGGCTTCATCCTTCCAAGAGATGTTGAAGGAAAAGAGCTCGAGTTCTCAAGTTGGTTGCCTGAATAGATTCGAAAAGGGGAAGCCGATGCCAAAGCTGTGGTCACCCTACAATGTGGGATGACCAAGGAAGAGTTGATCAAAGTCGGCCCCTTTTCCACTGCCAAGGACGTCTGGAACAAACTCATTGAGCTCCATGAGGGAACTCAAGATGCAAGGACAACCAAGAAGGACCTCCTTCTCAGCCAACTCCAGAACTTGACAATGGGAGAAAATGAAACTGTAAGTATACTCCATGGACGATTCAAGGAGATCCTCAATGGTCTACACTCCATAAATGAGAAGGTAGAGAACCGAGATCTTATACGGTATATTCTCAAAGCTTTCCCTAGGAACACCTTGTGGTCATCCATGGTGGATGCTTACAAGCTTTCCAAGGACTTATCTTTTGTTAAGTTAGAGGACTTATTTTGTGAAATGGAACTACATGAGATTTCTAACAAAAGTCCAAAAGAGAAAGGTATTGCTTTAATGGCAGGTGACAACAAGAAGAAGAAGAAGGAGAAGAAGAAGGAAAAAGAGGAGGAGGAGACTTACTGTCACGTGGCTCTAGTGGCCTTAGAAGAGTCAAACAAGGAGAGTGAAGACAAAGCGAGTAGCTCTTCAACCGCACCTTCATCATCTTCGGATGATGAAGAGGTAATCTCTCCCAAGTTAGACAAGTGTTATAGAACAATAGCATGCTTAACTAGTCTACTTAAAAAATCTAAGAATAAGGTTAAATCATTAAGATTAGAAGTAGAGGAATTGAAAACCTCTAAGGATGAGGTAATTGATGACTTGCATGTTAAAAATCTTGAGGATGAAATTGAAGGGTGAAATTGAAATTTCTCAAGAATATTCTTGAGAAATTTTTAACAAGTTCCAAAACCCTAGATATGATCTTAAACTCACAAAAGGCGGCTTACAACAAGGTTGGTTTGGGTTACCAACCTAAAGAACTTAGTGTCATATCTTTAATGACTAGAATCCATTTTAGATCATGAAATAATTCTAAGGTTCAAAAAGCTAGAAAGAAATTGACTAAGGCATGGGTGCCAAAGTCTCTCATTGTAGATGCTTTAGGTCCCAAAATTTGGGTACCCAAAACATCTATATTTCGAATTGTATAGGTATTAGTTGAGGGGGAGCATCTATCAACATGGGTGGTTGATATTTGGTGCTCTAAACATATAGCCATTCCTAGTTAGGAATGTGCTTACCATTCCCTCAAATTCACATGGATGATTTAGATTAACACATAACTTGCTCTTGCCATGGATTACTTGGGATAATTAGTTTTCTTGTTGCAATTTATGTTTTCCTGCAAGTTATATGCCTTATCTCAAGCCTAAAGAGTTTATTTTCTTGTATGTGTTATACAACATGAATGCATGCTAAGGAAAATATCAACACATAATTTGTACTGATAAGACATCAATAGACAAGAACATGAGCTTAAGGGTTAGACTTAAGTTTTCTTAATATTTTGGAGATGAACCTAGTTGAGTATGCCATGACTTTGATGTATGTGTTATTAATATTATTCTATGGCATGAAAATTTTGGTTAAGAACAAGATGAACACATAGTTTGTGATGACCATCATAAAAATCTCACAAGGCATCACCAAACAAATAACATGAGTTTCAAAATTCACTGCTTATGTTGTTGACTCAGTGCTTTCTAAGACTTAGTATATATATATACATCTCCTACATCTAGCTCAAGTTTACCATGTTTTATGAACCATGATTTAAACCTGATATTTATGGGCAACTTGGGGATTAAATTTTTGGTACAAACTCGATCTCAGATTGGTTGGAACCATGAACTCGACACACACTTGGAACTATGAATTTTCTAATCCAATCCTTGAATTATCAATAGAATGGGGAATTAGAATTGTGGAGTTGATACTAATTTGATACAAGCATGTTTTGAAAATTTGATCATATTTTTTTTTCTTTTGTATCATGAAACCTGATCATGTTTTGGAAATCTATTATTAGTATCATATTTTGATTTGAGGGATGGTTTTTGGTTAAGGGAAAATAATATGGTTTAATGGAACCCTGTTAGAGGTTAAATCTAATGGTATTAGGGTTTGGTGTGTTTGACAGATGGAACAAATCTGTTTCTGAAACATATCAGTTTCAAAAAACTCTCTGTGTCGAACCAGATCAGTCCACCGACCGATTAGGACTCATCCTGATCGATCACCAGACCGATCAAGGATCCCTCTGATCGGTCCGGTGATCGATCAGATCAATTCAGATCAGGGAATTCCCTGATTAGGTCAAAAATTCTTGAGTCCTATCCCCCTTCATCGAATTGTATCAGTTTAATGATCATACTACCAACAAATCTGATACAAAATGATTACGATTGGAACATACTCACCATACTTGGAACAAAACCTAATACTGATTCAATACAAACCCATGTTAGAATTTTCAAAATTCATAAGAAAGGGTTGTTTGAATTATGACTCTTGTTCCTTGATCTCTTGATGAGAAATACTTTTCAGTCGAGAAACCCAAACCATGGTTCAGAAATTTTTCTAAAATATCAAATGTCGATAAAGTCTACACCCCTGTTGTGGAATGTCAATTGTTACTGCAGTCTGATCTTGAATGAATTAGAGTTCAGAAATTTTTCTAAAAACTGATCGTCCATTGACAAATCAGAAATTTTTCTGTATCGATCATCGGTCTGATAGAGCTGCATTACTTACTTGTCATATGATGCATATACATGGTTGTCATGATACATTTATGGTATATGCCTCTCATATGCAATTCATAAAATCATCCTTTGACTTACTTGTTATATGGAACATATACATGTTTGACCATGATATTATTCTGTATATGTTTTCATGTGCACTTCATAATTACCTTTGATCATTTTGGGGAGTGACCCTCGGTTAAGGGGGAGGTATATTTAAACTTAATAACCATACCTTTTTCGATGTTTGACAAAGGGGGAGAGAATGGTTGATTAAGTTTAGGGTTCATCAGTGTAGGGGGAGGATCTTGATTCCCTTACGATAATTAAGTGGACTCAATTGATCTAATACCTAAACTTAAATCAGGGTTGTCAAATAACAAAAAGGGAGAGATTGTTGATGCAGTCTGGCCCGATTGTTGTTTTGGTGTTGACAACGATTTAAGTTTTGGTTGAATGAATTCGGATTAAGTCCAGGTGGATCGGGAGATCGCACGCTGGCATGGGAAAAAACCTAGTGGGACTAGGCACACCTAGTGGGACTAGGTGAAGTGGAAAAGTTTCAACTCATGCAAGAAGAAGTTCCGGCTAGAATTATTGAAGATATATTAGAGGTTGTGGTTCCTGATATGGAGAAAGTTTCAACTCATGCAGGGGCCTTTCCTAATATGTTGGATGCGATTGTTTGGAAGCCGACTTGTAATGGGAGATTTTCTCTAAAATCTGCTTGGAACTGTGTTAGAGATGCTCAGCCAATTGTCTCGAGTTGGGGTGCTTGCTGGAGTAAGCTACTGTTTTCGAGCATTTCAGTGTTCATATGGCGTTTTTTGAGGAAGCGCTTACCTTTGGACGATATCTTACAAGGAAGAGGAGTGCACTTAGCCTCTAAATGTCTTTGCTGTGATTCGTTGGAGACCTGAGACCATTTATTTTTTAGCAGTTCTGTTGCCAAAGAGGTATGGTTATATTTTTCGCAGTTATTTGGAGTTGATAGATTCTTATTCTTTGACAGTTGGAGATTGGGAGCTTCTTGGGCGAGAGATGGTTATATGTAACGACCCGCCTTCTGGTACTATGGCTTTAAGGCGGATTGCTACTACTAACTGGCTGACTAACTGATTTCTACTGATCATTATATTCTTTTAATGCTAAACCAACTGGGAGAATTTTAAAAATTCTTATTTTGCTATTTACTGAACTAACAATTCATAAACATGTTGAGAGTACTGACTAGCCCAAAATAAAGCAAAACTTTTATTTTATTACGTTGGCAGGATTCGATCCCCCAACCTCTGCGTTGCATGACTAAAGTACTAACCAGCTGCTCTACACCAGTTTTGTTTTACACAGTACCAGTCGACTGCTATATGCCAGTCGACTGGTCGGGCCACAGAATGTTTCTGTGCCCGATACCAGTCGACTGGTATTTTCCCAGTTGACTGGTAGTTCTGAAATTCCAGTTTTCAAATTTCTAGATTTTACCAAACTTGAGCCACAATGTACCAAAATCATATCTAACAAGTAGAATGACATAAATAAAGTTCCACAACTATTCTAGGGCATTTATTACATGTTTTTGGAGGGTTTCTAGCATGTATAGCAACTTAGAAATCACAAAAACGATATGTAGAAATATAACATGAATGTGCCAAGTTCGTATCAACTTCTTATTGAAACTATTCAGTATTCCTATCTAAAGGCATCCTTAGCTACTACATGTCATTTCATATGGTGCATTAATCTTAGAACAAGCATATCTTAAGTATTTAGCATGTAGATCAAAAGTATCAAGTTCTTACTCCTAAAGCGTAAACATGGATCTAAATTACCCTATCACAAGTAAATGACTCATGACATCCAAGCATTCGCAAAACCAATATTAAGTCAGGTAAGTAAACTACTTCAAGCATACTAGGCACCACGAATACAAGTCTAATTAAGTTCATACATGGTTCACATAATTTATTGCGGAATAACTAAAGAAGCAGAATAAAGACTTTCTATGCTTTGCAAGTTCCGAAGACTTTTATTCCAACTCCACCATCACACACACTTTGCATCAAGCCCGCCGCCTCCGCTACTAGTGCTTTCCTTTACCTGTATCTGCAGTATAAGAAAATGCAAACTAATAAGCATAAAACTTAGTAAGTACCATCTAGCCTCACAAAACTATGCAAACTCAAATTATGCTTTTGTAAAACATGCTATGCACATACATGCTCATATCCATAAGTAATCATGCTAGGCTCATGCTAGAATACATATCATAGAATGTCATGGCATATCACTGAGACATAGCACATACTGAACTAAAATTGAAAAGTAAGCTATAGCATGGCATACATATCTGAACTGGAACTGAAACTAACTAACATAAAACTAATTATTAAATTCACCGCATGCTAATATGAATTTCTGAAAACTAAATACATATAGTAGGTGAAAGTAATAATCAACTGCTGTGGGCCCGGCAATGTACCAACTGTGTGCGCATCCCTAATAAATCCGAGGTAGCAAATCCTGAATCCATTAGGGTTCTACTAGGTTATCTGAACCTAGGGGCAACTAGGAGCCCATCCCATACTAGGTTATCTGAACCTAGGGGCAACTTGGAGCCCATCCCTGGACCGAAGTCCGGTACAATGCCAACTGAAAATAAAATAGTTCTTTTATACTTTTCTTTTTCTCTTCTGATTCTTGCTTTTACTAGGTTATCTAAACCTAGGGGCAACTAGGAGCCCATCCCACTGGACCTTGGTCCCAATCATAACTGAAGCAAGAATTTCTATTCTTTAATGCTTGCTATAGCATTAACTAACTAACAATTTAACAAACACCTTGCGACTTAACCCTTTCTTTTCTTTTAAAGTCGCTCCCTGGGCACTCGAACGTGCTCCTTAACCCGAAACTGAAGGGTAAGTGTGCTCAAGCCCATCCAGGGATACCTTCAGACTCTAAAACTAATCCGAAGGGTTAATACAACGTGCTTGTTCATAATCCTCGGTATCTAACCGTAGGACATACATATAAGGAACTAAAGCATACGAAACGTCAACCGAAACTACTTATACTGCAGGTGAGGGATACTTACATCCTGTACTAGGTTTTCCTTACGAATAAAATTTGAAATTCCTGAGGGAACATCGAATTTCGACGTTCTTCTTGCTCCTTGGCGTTCTCCTCGCGTCTACGAGAATTCTTGTAGAGAATAGGGCCTCTTGAGACCTTCCCTTGGCTTCTCCTTTGTCTTGGGCGAGAGAGAGGGCGAGAGGAGAGGTCCCGTGCGTGAGGGAGGGCGTCGGCGTCACTGGGTTGGGAGAGAATTAACCTAAAACTCGTAACTCCCTCTTTTATACTTATGGGGGGCGAATTTAACTAATTCTACCTTATCTATTGTTTCCCTTAATCTATTTCAATAAAAGCAAACCATCCCACTTGGTCCGCCCATTCTCCTCTCACTGGAAAGGTTTAGGGTTCAAACCCCCTTATTTCTTTTTACTGCACATTTTATATTTATTCCTTTTTGCCTTATTTGTCCATGGAAAAATTCTATAAAAATATCCATAAATTCGGAATAAATTCTAGGATATTTCTAAAATTAGTTTGAGAATTTTCGGGCGTTACATCATATTAAGGAATCCATACCTTTCTTGATTGTGTGGTTTTTATGGAATGCTAGAAATGAAGCTAAACATCAAGGGCTAAAGCCAATAGCAGGAAAAATCATATGGAAAATTAAGAATTATATATACTTAGGTATGATTTCAGGTCTGATAAAACAACATCACTGGAAAAGTTGTAGAAGCATTGCTCAAAATCTGGGTTTCCAGATATCCATTAGATCAACCATGATTATTTCGGTTGTATATTGGAGGAAGCCAAATTTTGGTTCTTTCAAACTAAACACAGATGGTTGCTCTAAAGGAAATCCGGGACTTTCTTCTTATGGTGTCATTATTAGGAACCACGCTGGACAACCCCTTCTAACTAAATGTGGTTTGATTGGTATGGGCACAAACATCAGGGCAGAATTGAAAGCGATACTTGTAGGGTTAGAATTATGTGTGGAAAATCTTTTGTTCCCTCTTTGGCTCAAATCTGACTCAATGCTTGCCTTGAATATGCTTAAATCTGCTTGTTTTCCATGGGAACTACAAAACCTGATACTTAAGAGCAAGCTTATAATACAGAAGTATCAGGTGCAGTGTACTCATGTGTATAGGGAAGCAAACGCAGCGGCGGATTATCTTGCAAATCAAGCTTTCATATCCTCTAATTGCAGATTTCGGGAGGATGCAATACATAAGTCACTTTTTGGCATTTGTAAGCTTGATAGGATTAATTTGCCTTATACGAAGAGTTGGGAGCTCTTGCGTGAGAGTTGTGCTGAATGAGCTTGGTGAAGTGTTTCCGTCTGTGTTCATTGTGCTCTGTAAGTGTGTTTATTGTCTCTGAGCTTTCATTTCATATCTCTGTTGAGACTTGTTTGTGGAGAGGTTTCTCCACCGAGAAGGAGGATTGATTTATCCGGATTTCCCGGGGCTTAATCTACCGACGATCAAGGGATCGCCCACCTTACGGGCATGCCAAGGAGTAGGGGCAAGTTATCCCGAACCTTGTAAATCCTCCTTGTTAGAGTCTTGAGCTTGTGCTTAGTTTAGGGTTTTAGGTTCTGCAACTCTGTTTCTCTGTTTTGTTTTGTTTCCGCTGCTGTTGCTAACCGTCAAGTGCAGAATACCTAAAAGAGCAAGAAATTAGTGTCTGGATACATTCACCCCCCTCTCTAGCCATCCAAGCACCAACACAGTCTGTTGGCTCGTGAAGCACTTGCCTTTCGGCTTCTTCACACCAGCCTGAGGTTCTTGCGATTCTACTGTCTTCTTGGACTCACTTGTTTCTTCTTCTTTTTGCCTTTCGGGATAGAAGTAGAAACTGTTAGTAATGTGAGAGAAGTGTCCTAAGGCAATCACCTTATGAATGTAATCATTTATTTTAATAAATGAATATTCACTATTTGAGTATACATGTTTGTGTATTTGATTGAGATGTTAAACTCATTTACTGAATGTCCGCAATACAATTCACAGCATGAGAGAATTTGTGATGAATTCACAACTAGTGATTATCTCTACATGTGCAATTGTGAAGTATTGAAATTGTCCCTAGTCGATGAATTGATAAATACGGACACTATCAATTCTGTTGAGACTAGCATGGGTTATTCTCTAATCAGCTGATTCTCACTGGCTGGTGACATTGGGATGTCCAGAGATAAACATGAATGCTAGTTAAGGGAACTAGTTCATTGGAGTGACTGGCTGTAAAACTTCATATGGTAGTCTACATATAGACATGTCAATGAAGTTCTTACTGCAGCTTAAGTGCGATGTTCCTTTGACTTGCGGTGTTCAAGTCATCTTGATCATGAAGACTTATACTTTGACATCTTAAGCAAGCATCTCCAAGGAGGTGTGGACCCAGGATGATTGGGTATAAGCCGAAGTGCCCGAAGATGTTTGAACAGCCTACAAAGGATTCACCACTCCTTGCGAGGAGATGTATACCCAAGGCCTATCGTCGTATTGTTACTCAAAGCCTCTGGCCAGAGCATCACATGTTCCGAGTATGAATCTCTCATAAACATGAGAGTAATTAGAATCCGTTGGACGAGAAAGACATTACTTGGGCTAGGTGTGACATAGTCAGCCTAGTGGGGACTGACACACATAGACCGTGTCCTGAACCAAGTGGGTATAAGATGGTGAAGGGAATGAGGCACGATTCATTAAAGCTGCTGAAGGGTTTCAGAATAGTTTCTGAGGTCAACCGTTGATCTTTCGATTAATTGGGGATCATGATGTACTACTAGGTGCCACTCATGATCGTTCTATAATTGGTTAATTATAGACGACCAACATAAATCGAAAGCCTATTTAGTCACACGCACTACGAGTGATCTGAGGGATATAAAACGAGTTGAAAATTAGATTTTCCGATCAAGAGAGATAAGTCGAATCTGAATTTTTCAGAGACGCATCGGAAGCATAAAATGGCTAAGTCTTTTGAAGACTTATTGGACGAATTAAATGAGTTTAATTCGTACGATTTCGGCTTGGGTTTGGCCTACCAAAGAGGGTGCCCACCCTCTTTGTTTGGCCGGCCACAATAAAAGGGGAGAACCAAATTGTTTGGTTCAAATTATAAAATAAACCGTGCGTGGTTTGTTTTACAAAATTATGGATAAAGAAATTTATATAAACGGATTTATTTTTCATGGAAATTAAAATGAACCATGGATTGGTTTATTTTATTTTATAAAATCAATAATAGATTGATTTACCATGATAAAGAAATTTATATAAAGAAATTTATATAAACGGATTTATTTTTCATGGAAATTAAAATGAACCATGGATTGGTTTATTTTATTTTATAAAATCAATAATAGATTGATTTACCATGATAAAGAAATTTATCTGAAGAAATTTATATAAAGAAATTTATATAAAGAAGTTTATATAAAGAAATTTCTTTCCATAAGAAAAGGGAGACATGGTTATTTTTATTGTAAATTAAATTATGATAAAAACTTGGCATAATGGAATAATTCATAGAAAAATTTATAAGATAAATTTCTTATGAAAATTTATTCCGTTAAAAGGAGACTTGGCGATTAAAAGGCTACTATATAAAGGTACCAAGGCATGGCTTGGAAATCAATCGAAGAGATCAAGGATTCTTGCCTAGCCTCTCTCCCTCGCCTTCTCTCCCTCTCCCTCCTCTAGTGGCGCCAGCCCTAGAGGCCCTCCTTTTGGTTGCCATGAGCTTCCACCACCAAGAAGAGGCCGAAGAAGAAGAAGAAGCGGGCGCGACTCCTTCCTTCCTCCCGGAATCTTGATTCCGTTCTTCGTTTGGTGGTTAGTCTTTCCATCTCTCTCTTGGTATTCTTGTCGTACCTTTGGAGAATCTAGTAGTTCTTGTCGGCACGAAACTCGTGGTTTTGCAAAGTCATCCCGAAGAAAACTCGGCGTGGACGCGAATAGAGGCGGAGCTTCCAAGGGACGCTACGGTTGGATCTCGTCCCTTTCTACGAGTTACGCGAGGTATTAAGTAAATTAGTTTACTTTTTGCAAAATTTTAAATGTATGATCATGTCTCCACAACATAAGGTTGCATGCTAGATACGTGGTTAAAATAATTTGAGAAATTATTTATGTTAAACCTTCCGCTGCACGTAATTAAATTTTAAAATTACGAACCCGTATCCATGTCAACATGCACCCGGTCCAACAGAAACCTTCTGAGTGACCAAGGCCTGCGAACCCTGACGAAAGAGCCCCTCTGCCGCTTGGAGCTCTCTTAGTAGTTCCTTCAACTTATACTCATGCTTATTCATGTTATAGTTGAGCCGGAACTGTTCAAAACTCCTAGGCAGAGATTGGAGTATTATATCGACCTGGGGTTCCCCATCGATTTGTCCTCCAAGAACCTCAATCTCATTGAGGTGGGCCATTATCTTCAGGACATACCTCGAAGAGCACATATTTGTACTCTTCAGCAGTAAGGACAACGTCTAGGTTTCTTTTCCACTCTATGTAATTGGAGTCACTAAGTTTGTTTTCCTTAAGTATGGTCGCTAGTGGGTTAAAGGCTATTTTGAAAATCTTAAGAATCACAACATACACTACTTTAGAAATCGAAAATAAATTGATTCCTCATAATAATTAATTTTCGAAATCAATCAACACCCCTAACACTGAGAATTTGCATGCCACGTTAATGTGGACGTATACAAACCCTATATTCGTTAGAGAAGGTTTTACCCATTAATCTTACTATCTTGTCAACCTAACTTTTTGACAAGTAAGACTAATAGTTGGTCAACTTTGGCCCTACAAGTTATTAGCAGTGACTCCATTGGGGAGGATACTAATAATTGTATCTAAGTATTTACCATTGCACGACACTAAGAGAATTATTTAGGATTATGTGCCTTCCGTTGGGGAAGTACACACACTCTTCAAAAATCCTCTATAATCTTTTCTGACCTTGTGATCTGCAGAACAAGCCTATCCGTTATGGAGGAAGACACTCAGAGCCAATGCGTGGGCTTGTTCGCATCACATATCAGATTGCAATGGAGGCCGTGGGACCCTTAGGGTCCCTCTCCCAATTAGTAATTTATGTCGAGGAATTTTACTTGCACAACCACACAACCAAGCACATAACCAATATATGAAAAATACAAAAAATCCTAGATTTTCCAACTTTCATGGCCCTTGGTCTCTAATGCGCTTCTAGTCGTGTCGTCACTTTGTCCGCTCCTCCCTTCCTTCTGCGCAAGCTACCTTGAGGGATCTCCGAGCCGAAATGACTAAGCTAATTATTTACATCATCGATCCTATACTCCATGAAGGAGTGTACATGAAAACTAGATCGAAAGTAAAATAAAAAGCTCGGCTAAACATGTGCCATATTTAATTACAAAAATTAAATACCTAGCCTCGTCAACCCCGAGGATTAATTAATTACAAAAATTTGCATATCACACAATCATTATTTGGCCATGAAGTTGGAATCTCGTGTCTGCAACACAAAGTTAGCCTACACACATCCACACATCATCCAGCAAAATAAAATGCATGAAAATGCAAAATTAACCAATCCTAAACACACAAAGCCGGAAACCTCAGCTCTGATACCAATTGTTGGGTATGGCTTGGCGGGTTTACTAAGTGAATACTCGGTCGATCCTGTTGGTGCAAGTTGCATCAGTAATGCCCTCCTCTAAATGTTTCAATGTTTGACAATATACTTAAGTCAGTGATACATTGAACAAGGGAAGGGTAGTCAAGTAAGGTGTAACAAAGTGAAGAAAAGTCCTAGTTAACCTAGGCACTAAGTCCTGGTTCTAAGAATTGGGCACTAAGACCTGGTGAGTGAAGCTGGGCACTAAGTCCTGGTTCATGGAATTGGGCACTAAGTCCTGACCGAGGGTTGGGCACCGAAGACCTAGTTTGAGGAATTGGGCACGAAGTCCTGGCCGAGGGTTGGGCACCGAAGTCTTGGACCTAGGGTTTGGGCACGAAGTCTTGGTCCAAGGGATTGAGCAACTTAGCTGAGCGATGACTAAGGACATAAGTAGATATGGGTCGAGGTTCAGACGTCTCGAGATCCGAGAGTATCGACGGCTAAGTAAAAGTCCACTCGAATGGACTGGGTGGCAACCGTCTCCTGAAAGGAGTAGGTTGAAGGCGCGTTCCCGGGGGTGGCTTGATAAGTTTTAAGTTTTTATAATAAAGCCCCTTGGGCTCCTCCCGTAGGGCCGGCAACCCTAGACTCTATCTGGAAAAGTCCCGAAAAATTTTCTGGTCCGAATTTTCGAATTGTCGTATTTTACAGCTACGGCCAAAGAAGGCCTCTGTGCCTCACCAAGACCTGGAAGCCGATTACTGAAAATCAAATTCACTTTACTATTTGATAAATTTGAATCTAACACAAATTTTGATTAAATCTTAGATTTAACAATGAATTAAGAAAAATGATTCAAGCATCTCACAATGCACCCATAAGGCAACCATGCTTGCTTGTATTGAGACATCTAAAATGGGTGAGATGTAAAGGACTAATAAATTGAGAAATATTTTGCAAAATTGTTTTTCAAAATTGTTAGAATATTTTTCTAAAAATATATTTTCAAAATAGTGCTTCAACATAATAATATTTTTATGGAATTCATGCTTGTCTGATTAATTATATATGATAGATTTTCAAAAATTATATTCTTTTGAAAAATTATTTGACCTGCACAATTAGACACAAGTCTCTTAGGTCAACACTAAAGTCCCTTAAAAGACTTAGATAGAGTCAAACGGTGTTGGTGTCAGGGGGAGTTTTTTTTTTTTTGGTTTCCTTTTGAATCTTTCGAAAATGGTGCTTTAAAATCATTATCATTTCAAAGTGTTTTTCAAAAATTATGCCTTAAACATCATTATCACTTAAAAATGTTTTTTGAAAATGGTGCTTTAAAATCACTATCACTTATGTTTTCATAGCTTATGCTTTAAAAGTTATTCATATTCCAAATTGAATTTTCTAAAAACTTATCTTCTTAAAAATTACCATATTGTCATTCAAAGCTGTTCTTTTGATTTTGATAAACCCTAAAGACACAGAGGAGGTCTACTTAATGATCTACAAAGACTTCGAGGATGTGTCAAATTTAGGGGGAGTCTAAATAAAAAAGAAATTATTTCTAACAAGTATTTTTCTTTGACAATTACTTTTTGGAATTATTAGATAATTCTTTTGCTCTGAACCAAATCCTAAGGACTTAGAGGAAGAGTACTTGTGGTCAACAAGCTTCCTAGGACTGGGTCAAGTTTAGGGGAGGTCAAATTAAAAGAGTTATTAAACATTTCAAAATAATATATTTTCATGCACTATGTTTTCAAAATCTTGTTGAAAGTATAAGTAATTTGTCTTTCAAAATACTATTATTCTACTTTTCAAAATTTGTTGTGGCTTATAAAATTATTTTGAAATACTTTTTGAATAATATTTACTTGAGTTTGGAGAATTTTCAGGACACTTAGGGAAATGTTCTTGTAGTTAACAAGGTTTCCTAAGATTGTGTCAGACTGGAAAAGAAAACAAGTCAAGTAAAATATTATGTTTTAAAAAATAATATTTTTCTAAGTATTTTCAAAATAAAAGTCAAGTAATAGTTTTAAAAACCAAGTCAAAATATAAGTATTTTCAAATTCATAATACTTTTCAAAGTACTTATGCTTTTCAGGTTCATAATACCTTTCAAAGTACGTATGCTTTTCAAATTCATAATATTATTCAAAAGTACATGCATTGTGTTTTAAAAGCTCAATATGTCTCAAAAATACTTGCATTTTTGAAAATGATTAAAATATTTTTCAAAGTCCATATATTTTTTTAAATACTAACATGTTTCAAAAACCATTTTTTAAAGTGAAAATATGTTAAGATTATCTTCACACATTTTTTCAAAGTATTTGTTTGCAATCTTTTGAAATCTTTTCTAAGTGAAGCTGTTTCTCAGGCAAGAAGTTTTCAAAAGTTCCAAATATTTTCCTACAATGACAAATATTTGTTTCTAAATTGCACAATACTTTTTCAAAGCGAAATTTTTTGGTGCAACTTAAGTGAAGTTTTTTATTGTTGGTGCAAGGCTGCTTTTGTCATTTTTTTGATGTATGACAAAGGGGGAGAGTGAGCTTAAGTTAGAAAATTTTTATTGTCTTCCAGAAGGATCAAAAAGGAAAATCAAAATGTTTTTCAAAAAGGGGGAAAGTAAGCTTAAGTTAGAAGTTTTTTCTTTTTCTCGCAAAAGATCAAAACTTATTTTCAAAACTTAGATCAACCTTTCAAGGAGTATAATTTAGTCCCTTCAGCCAATCTAACTTAAGATATTGTCAAACATCAAAAAGGGGAAGATTGTTGGTGCAAGTTGCATTAGTAATGTCCTCCTCTAAATGTTTTAATGTTTGACAATATACTTAAGTCAGTGATACATTGAACAAGGGAAGGGTTAGTCAAGAAAGGTGTAACAAAGTGAAGAAAAGTCCTAGTTAACCTAGGCACTAAGTCCTGGTTCTAAGAATTGGGCACTAAGACCTGGTGAGTGATGCTGGGCACTAAGACCTGGTGAGTGAAGTTGGGCACTAAGTCCTGGTTCGTGGAATTAGGCACTAAGTCCTAGCCGAGGGTTGGGCACCGAAGACCTGGTTCGAGGAATTGGGCACGAAGTCCTGGCCGAGGGTTGGGCACCGAAGTCCTGGACCTAGGGTTTGGGCCGTAGTCTTGGTCCAAGGGATTGAGCAACTTAGCTGAGCGATGACTAAGAACATAAGTAGAGACGGGTCAAGGTTCGGAGGTCTTGAGATCCGAGAGTATCGAAGGCTAAGTAAAAGTCCACCCATATGGACTGTGTGGCAACCGTCTCCTGAAAGGAGTAGGTTGAAGGCGCGTTCCCGAGGGTGGAAACTTGCGTCAGTTCGACCTAGGGTTTCGCGGAAATTCGAAGTCAAAACCATCTCGTTAAGGATAAGATTGTGTATATATTTGCTTTGTATTTGTGTATCTTGCAGGTACCTAGAATGGAAGACAAAGCAGGCAAACAACACACAACGTGGCTGGAAGGCTGGCTGCTAGGCGCCCCCATTGAAGGAGGCGCCCTAATGGAGCTAGGGGCCCCCTATATCACAGGCGCCCTGGTTGAAAGCTGGATCTGCTGCTGCGAGTTCGAAGCAGAGATAAGCTTTGACAAGCTCAATGAGGCACCTGGGAGGTCTAGGGCGCCCAGGTCAATGACTTTATCGGCCGCGGCGAGTTCAGCTCGGAGATAAGCTTTGACCAAGCCCTTTGAGGTGCCCCAGTCATCACAGACCCCCTAATGAAGACTATAAAAGGGGCTTCGACCCCTCAACTCAGAACACAACTTTCGAGATCAATCTGAGTCTTCTGATTGACGACAAAGCGCTAACGGAGAAGCTCTGCGCCAAGGAAGCTCCGGGAGGAAGTGCGCGGCACTTCTGAGTTCCAGATCGGCCGAGTCTTCGACTCATTCTGTTTGGTTTGATTTACATTCAGTTCTTAATTTCTTTAACTCTTTTTGATTGTAAATCTTGCACTGTAAGACGAGTTTCTCCGCCTCTGGAAAGTCCGAAAAGGAGACCATTAGTGGACGGGCGTTCCCGTGCTTAGGCCTTGGATATACTAACCCTGTGGGGTTGGGAACCAAGTAAAATCTCGTGTGCAATTTATGGCATTCATTACTTTATTGTTTTATTTTTCGCTGTGCTACTAACTTTGATTACAATGAATATCGAAAAGTTTATGAAGTTTCCGCAAAGATTTTCGGGTAGATATTCACCCCCCCTCTATCGACGGCACCGATCCTACAGATCCGAGAGACCTCTCCATGTCTACGGATTAAAAATTAATCCGAATGGAGACCCGTCTCCCTACGACCATCTCGTGCCGTATCAAACGATCCAAATCACAACTCGGCCAATTACCAAAATTGGCCTTGTGATTTGCTTGACCGTTCGACCGCGAAAAAGACGACGAGTGGATCGTCAGCTTTTGTGTTTATGGTCGGGGTCCAGTTAGTAAATTATTCATCATGATTCAAAATCAAAATAATAAACTAGCACTCATGAAATGACAAGGCAAATGAATAAGGCACAAAATAACATAAGGAGCCAGAGGAAGAATTATACCTTCCATTACCTTACGATCTTCTACCGTATGACCCTCTCCTCTTGGACGTCGTGTGAGTGACGATCTACCAAGAACCGTGGTCACCAAGTCAATCCCTTCTCCTTGCGCCAACCAATCCCTATCCAAAGGGATGCCTGATGGGCCCAAACTATGTGTCACGAATGTGGGCCTCAAATTTAGATGTGAATGAATGCTGGAAACCCTTTTTACAATCAAAATCTGAAAATGTAATATAGGGGCCACAGGTCGTATTTTTTTCTCGGAGCTAGTTGTCTTGTTTGATTCGAGCTTGGTTTATGGTCGTTTGTGTTTTTGGGTTTCACACAAGTAATTGAATTTGGGGGTTGTGATCGAAAATGAAATTGCAATAAAACGAAGGAAACTTAACCACACAAACATAAACAAAGTGATGGAAATCAAGGATTAAACTAATGCAAATCAAATTTTTTTTTTTTTGGAAACAATTATGAATTCAGATACACTTCTAATGCCTAACTATTTAATCAACTAAGTAACTGAATTTGCAATTGAATTTGACTCAAAACTTTAAACACACTGCAATAAGGGAATTTCGATTCTAGCTTAAAAAGAAATAAACTTGGAGTTGCAAAGGTGAAGGATCCAATTCAGAAAAACTAAATGAAGAGGTAAGCTTAGCAATGCAGAATCCGAACCTGAAGATGCAGTGATAAGTAAATGCAGATATGGAAATTTCGAATGCAGAAATGGCACAGCCAAATGAAGGAATTCAGATTCAATCCATTGACAAAAAAACAAAACAGAAATCATGTGAAGGTGTGTAGAAATTCGGTTAAATAAAGCTCAGAAATAAAGCTACAAGTGAAACAACCTAGATCAACCAAGTAAACATACTGAAGGTACAATAACCTAACAATTTGAAAGCTAAAAGGGATTTCCAAGAAGAAAACTGATACTCAACAAGTTAATCAGAAATTAAGAAATGGAAGTTGGCACGCTATAATTGGATTATGAAAAACTACAATTAAGTGCTATTTTAACTAAACACGCTATCTATCTAACGCTAAAGCAGGAATTAGCAATTAAGAAACTAAGAAACAATTCAGAAAACAAGAGATCTGAGACAAACTTAGAAACTGAAAGGAAATTGCAGAATTAATTGGCACGCGAACTAGGAATTTGGCACGCAACAATTTAAACTGCAAACTAGCTGAAATTAAATCTAACTGTCATCTAAACAAGCTCATAAACTAACTAACTTGAAGATTTAAAACCTAATTAAGCTAAACAATTCAGAAACTTCGAATTAAGCTGCTGGAATGAAAATGCAAAAACAGAACAAGTGCAGAAATCCAATTACAGCT
Organism: Boesenbergia rotunda; assembly: GCA_024364735.1. Classification (NCBI taxonomy): domain Eukaryota; kingdom Viridiplantae; phylum Streptophyta; class Magnoliopsida; order Zingiberales; family Zingiberaceae; genus Boesenbergia; species Boesenbergia rotunda. The sequence goes on along the minus strand of JAGFNQ010003700.1, from coordinate 330,697 downwards.
ACAAAACATGAAAATTAAGTATCTAAGCTACTCCTCAACCCTTCTCCAACTCAAGAGCTCTTTGGTCGTCAATCAATAGTGAACTTCGGACCCACAAGCTCAACAAATCAGTAAAGAACTGTCTCTGCAAATGATTCAAGCAAATGTTGCTCAAGCTGAAATTTGCTTCCGAATTCTTCAAACTCGCTGTGGTGGCTTGCGATTTTGATTAGGGAATGACCGAAACCTTCCAAGGAACCCCTCTGGTCAGCTCGGATGCAGTGGAAATGGAGCACAGCTGAGCTCACTGAAATCGGATAGCGAAACTGCCGAGACCTCGCGCAGCTTTGCTATTGAGCAAAAAATTCAATCTGAAACCTCACTGAGACTCTCTTCACTGACCTAGCCCTTGCTCTGATGATGGATTGAGTGATCACGCCTTCGATTGGATGAAAAAGCTGAAGAACATGAAGAAGAACTGAGAAATCTACTGTTGCGGCGAAGACGCGATGAAGGGGAAGCTGCGGCGATTTTTTCCTTAAGTAATTAAGCACGGACGGTCCAGATTGATCCACTTCAATCCAACGGCTGATCTTGGTCTGATTTGAGCCAAACTTTGATGATGATGATCTGGGGTCAGGATCTGCCTTGTGGTAGCTCGGATCCTCCAGATATGTAACGGATGGTCCAGATCAAGCTAATCTTAGAATGGACGATCTAAAGCCCTCCGAGCTTGATCCAACGGTTGATTTAGCTCTGATTGGAATGAAACCTTCAGATCTTGATTAGGGTGCTTGATCAACCCTAGCCCTAGCTCGGATTGCTTCAGATGATCCCGGATGGCTCAGATCTAGCCGCTTTTGAATCGGACGGCCCGGATTAATCGTAAGCTTGATAATTCGATCCGGTTCACTTCCGACTCAAGTTTGACCCAATATGCCCTAGGTCCATGAACCTTTTATGCCTACAAAAAATAAATCAAGAATTTAGTGGCCAAATAATCCAAAAATATGTAAATTTGCAATTAAGTCCAAAATAAGAGTAAGTTCTAAAACCTAGGGCAATTTCACAATTAAACAATAAAAACATAGGTCAAACATGGATTTTAGCAGCTCAAATAATCAATAATATAGTATTTATCAATGCCGCCGACCACTCCAAGGAAAAAATTAATCCAAACACAAAACCCTACTAATCCTCTTCTCCACCACCGGTGCCCGAGCTTTGCTCCCTTGAGAAAAGTTACGAGTAACTTTACCACAGCCATTAGCAACTTCTCCACAACATGAAATTGCGTGAACAATTTTTCTACAAGCTGTAAATTGTATGGACTGCCAAGTTACTTACACAACTTGCTTGGAGAAATTCAATCTGTCGAAAACAGATTTTCTCCACTAAATCAGAAGGGTGCATCCATCTTTCCACCGACGGTCACCGAAGGTTGCGCTTCTCTTGATCTGAAGAAAACTGAAGGTTGCGCGAAGCCTCCTTCTTTCCTCCACCTGAAGAAGACCGAAGCCACCTTGAGAAGACACGGCGCCCACCATTGTTGACTTCATCTAATCTCCACACGAAGAAGACCGAAGCCCACCATTGTTGACTTCATCTGATCTCCACTTGAAGGAGACCGAAGCCCATTTGATGAACCGCCCACCATCTTTGACTTTCTCCCTTACGTTTCTCCACTTAGCAGCCACATGAAGGCTACGTGAGAAAGCTTCCCTCTCCACCGATTTCACCTTCTGTCCACTTGGAGAAAATTTTCTCCTTTGAAGAAGAAGTGAAATCGCCGCCGAGAGGGAGGGGAGGGGAGAGAGAGGAGGAGAGAAGAGGAGAAAACTAGGGTTTCTTGCGATCTATTGGATTAATTAATTAGATCGATTAACCTCCTGGTTTCATCCCACCATGGGGTATATATAGGGCTACGATAGGGACCATAAGGAGGAGTTGGATCTTGGCCTGTTAATGGATCCAAACCCGATCCATTAATAAGGATCCATTCCACTTAAGGACCCTTATTGAATTACCTCACCAACCCCCATATTTACATATGGGCTCCACTTATTACGAGTCATCCATCCCCCCGTGTTTAAGATCTCGAATGCCCATTAATTAATTTAAATTACTGACAATTCAAATTAATTAACCTCTGAGTCCTTGACTTGTACCACTCGACCTTATCATCATGCCGGATCAAATCCACCTTCAGGGTTTAGCTTGATGAACCTTTCGAGCTCATCAAGGGGGCATCATCAACCTGACTCACCAGGACACGGATTCCGTCAATAATCAACAGCACATCATATTATTAATATTATCTCCCAACTTACCGGGCCTATCAATCTAACAGAATAGATCTCGTCCATTGGTAAATCAAAGAGATAATAATTAATAATATATGCCCGTTATTATATCGGGATTAAGAGATCGTACTCCATAATAAAATCTGAGGTCCTATCCAATTATCGAGTCAGTACAAATTGGATAACCTCGGGTTTTGGTCCTGCTCAATGTACTCAAAGCACACTAGTATAATTCTATGGTCAAGACCAACCACACCTAATTACACTATAATCATTCCGATGGTTTGTCCAATTCCATCTCGGTTGTGAGCCTCTACTTATACTAGGCAAGGAACTGATAACATGATCTTCCGTGTGACACCACACACCATGTTATCTACAATGCGAAGTATTGGACTTCATGCATGTACTAATATAAACAGGCACCTAGTGTAGTTATGATTCTGTTTTCAAAATTTAGATGATCTCATGTATAAAAAGAGCAATGTATTTTAGTATACACATCTAACATCAACGTGATATCCCTTATCCATGACTTGTAAGATCAAGTCATCAATTAACCTACAGTTAGTCTCTGTTGGTGCCAGAAGCACCAGATCGAACCTAGTTTTGATAATGACAATGGGTTCAAAGTTATGTTTGTATGGTGATCTGATGATTTTACTAAGTTTGCAAGTAAGTCCTAGTTGAGCAAGGCATGAAGTCTTGACCTGTAGGGTTGAGCACAAAGTCCTAGTCAAGGAGTAGGCACGAAATCTTGGCCGAGGGCTGGGCTCCGAAGATCAGACCGAGGGTTGGGTACGAAGACCTGGTTCGAAGAATTGGGTAAGAAGACCTGGTCGGGGACTGGGCACCGAAGACTTGATCTGGAAGATCGTGCAAGGGACTTAGCCGAGCGAGGACTGCAGACAAAAGTAGTGATGGGTCGAGGTATGGACGTCTTGAGATCCGGGAGTCTCGGAGGCCGAGCAAAAGTCCAACCGAAGGAGTCAGTTGGCAAAAGGTAACTTCTCCAGAGTGGAGTAGGTGAGGACGCGTTCTCCGGAAGAGGGAACAGTAGACATTGGTTCGACCTATGATTTCATTTTAAATCCAAAGTCAGAACCAAGACAGCTCTTGCTGTTATTCATGCATACATTTTAATATTCTATTGTATTCTTGGACTAACCCTGGTTGTAGGCTACTGCGAACCCAAGCGCCTGAAAGGGATCAGGCACTCGAGAACCCAAGCGTCTGAAAGGGATCAGGAACCCGAGAACCTAGGTCCCTGAACGGTATCAGGCGCCCCAGAAGGGGTTTTTCCAGCGGATGGAGAAGCTGAGTTGGCAGTCGACCACGTCAGCTCCCAGACACCTGATTGCTCCCAAGCGGCTCAGCACTCAAAGGTGCCTAAGAAGGAAGATAAATTTTGGCCAAGTCTTCGGTTAAGAACACGCCTGAAATGGGTGACGTGGAGGGCGCCCTATACCCTATTAGGCGCCCGAGAAACAACTATAAAAGGGGCTTCACCCCTTTGCTTCCGCAATTAATTCAAGCTCTCACATTTCTCAACATTGAAGCTTCTGTACTCGAATTCTCTACGCCCATGAAGTTTAAGATCGACGGCACGCCGACTCCGCAACAAGTTCTTTTTATTAAAGTGTTGTCAGTATAATTTCTTTATTTTTGTACTTAATTATTGTACATCATTCATGATTTATAGTATTGCCCAACGAAAATAGTCAAGGACTATGGGCCTTGGAGTAGGAGTCGTTACAGAACCAAGTAAAAACAAAGGTGTTAGCCGTGTTTTACTTATTTTTCTTGCATCTTAATTCTGATTCTCCGAAAAATTTACATTACGATATTCACCTCCCCTCTATCGATCACATTGATCCCACAAGTGGTATCAGAGATGGTGGCTCAATCTTGGTGAAACCACCAATTGAACAAGTTTTTCGGATCTCATCATTATTTTCTATCAAAAAAGGTATTATTGCCTTTTTTTGATATTTTCGTAATTATTTTTCATTTGTAAATTCTTATCGTTTCTCGAAGTTGGTGCAAAACCACTTGAGATTTAATATTTTTTCTCTCTCGTACTACTAATCCAAGACCAAATCTTAGTATCTTCTTTGTTGTTTCTTTTGTGTGCGAGATTTATCTAGAATGACCAATCAAGAATGGAACAGTGCCCGTCCACCTCTATTCTCCAGTGAGAATTTCAGATCATGAAAGGATCTAATAGAGTCTCACCTGAAGGCTCATATGGATTTGTGAATGATAATCCAAACGGGGTTCATATTTCCCACAAAAGATGGAACATCAATGGCCTGGGACAAATTGGATGAACCAACACTATGCAAGATTGAGGCAGATGTAAAGTCAACTGCAATCCTACAATGTGGCCTAACCAAAGAACAATTTAAGTGAGTTGGACCATTCGAATGTGCTTAGGAGATGTGAGAAAAGTTGATTGACCTACACGAAGAGACTTCTGACATTGAGATCTTAGAAGGTGTACTGTCCAAATCCTCAGAAGAATCGGACGAAGAAGAACAAGCTCAAGTGAGTTACCTTGCACTCTCAGTATAAGCACAAATAGCCAATACAAAGTCTGAACCCGAATATGAAGTCGAATTCGAACAAGAATCAAAACATGAGTCCAACTCTAAGACGACAATAGTCAAGGGGGAGATTCCCAACGGGGATTCAAAAGGTAAAATTGTAAATTTAAATTTCAAAAATCACATAATTTGTTTCAAATGCAAGGAGAGAAAGCACTACAAAAATAAGTGTCCTACTAGTAAGATACGAATGCCACCACCGACGACAACAAAGGAACTAGTTCCAGGAGCACAAAAGGATAAGAGCCACATCTAATGCTTCAAGTGCCAGGAGTTTGGACATTACAAAGATGAATGCATAGAAGGAAGGCCCAAGGATCCTGGACAACCAACCAAGATGGGTAAATTTACTTTATATGAAAATTCCGTTTTTATAATGATTGATGATAATGTAGCTAATCACTCTTTGTCAAATTTAGATATGGATGCATGCTCAAGTAACATAATTAAATCATGTAATTAATTAATTCAAATTTCAAAAAATTAAGACAAGAAAATGAGATTTTGATAATTAAAATTGATAAACTAGAAAAATTAATTAAGAATCTTGCTAACTTAGAAAATCCAGAAATTTCCCCTCATTGTGATTTTACTTAAATTTTTTTTTTTTTTGCCATTCTTAGGACTAGAATGGTTAGGTAAGGATCTGACTTGATTGAAACTTACACAATTTAGTATTAGGATGGGGTGAGATAATAGTACATTAGGGAAGCCTATCTAAAGAGTCAGGTAGGGTAAGGCGTACCCTATTTAGTCTTTTTAGTTTGGTGGAACTAGCTGAAGCTACCTCGCCATATCCTCGACCAGTTAGACCAAGGTTTCTCAAAGAGTAATTTGAAAATAAAATTTCTTTAAAAGGCTTTGTCTAGGAAAGGGTCGTTGCTCCGATAACCAAGAAGGCCCTGTGCTTCGCCAAGACCTGAAAGCCGATTATTGAAATCTATTTTCAATTTACTAATTGTTAAACTTAAATATAACACAAGGTTCAATCAATCATAGTTTTAACTTAAATTCATAGATAAAATTCGATACATCTTACAAAACAGATAAGGGTTCCCTGTCTTATCACTCAGAAATGATTGAGATGCTTAGCAGAAAAAAAGGTTAGTCAAACTCAACTAACTTCACACATCCAATTAATTTCACCATTAAATTAATGAATCAAATTTAAATTTTCTACCTTATTTAAAATACTAAAATGCTTAAACATTAATAATTAATTTAATTTCAAAATTCAATCTTTTTCAACTTAAATTTTCAGAATTTAAATTAATTTCAAATCAAAATTTAAACATAACTTAATTTTTTAAAATTCAAATTTAACTTAATTTTTTAAAATTCAAACATAACTTAATTATTCAAACTTCAACCTTAACTTAATTTTTTAAAATTCAAATTTAACTTTTTAATTAATTTTTAAAATCATCAAAAATTAAATTTAACTTTTCAATCTAAGATTTAATTTTTCAAATCATTGTACTTAAACTTATTCATTAAATACTTTAGCATTCTTTTTATTTGCTTACCTGTAAATTATTTAATTTTTGCAAACATTTCTTTTGTACAATCAATTTTTTTTTGAAAATTAAGTTTTACAAGTCACTTTGGGTTTCACTTAGAATTTTATTTTCATTTTCTGTTAGAAAAATGTCTACAGTCCAGGGATTGATATTTATATATATATTTTTGGACTTGAGTATTTTTCAAAAATTTTCTTGTATTTATATCTCCTATGGTATTTTTCAAAATTATTTTAAACATAGAATTTTCCCTTTACAGTTCTTTATATTTTTTACTTTCTCAAAATGAGAGAGAAAAAGAAGAATGTATTTTTCAAATCATTAAATAAAGTAGTTTTCAAAAGTTTTTTAAAAAATTAGTATTTTTTTTATGTTTTGAAATTCTTTTTGTTTGAATCAAACCCTATGACTCAGAGGATGATCAACTTATGGTCAACAAGTCTCCTAGGACTATGTCAGGTTTAGAGGGAGTTCAAATTAAAATAAGTATTAAAAGTTTCAAAAATACTATATTTTCAAATAGCACCATCTTTTCAAAAACACTTTGAAAATATAATATTCTCATTTTTCAAAAAAAAATCTTTTCATCTTTTGAACGTCTCTGAAAACATATGAAAAATTACTTGAGTTTGAAAAAATCTACAAAAAAAACATAAGAAAAGTTTTCTTTGTAGTTAATAAGGTTTCCTAGGATTGTGTAAGATTGGTGAGGGATCCGAACTAAGAAATTTATTATTTTTCAAAAATGAAATACATATTGAAAATATTTTATTTTGATTGGAAAATCTCTAAGACACATAGAAAATTTTCTTGTGATGAACAAGGTTCCAAGGATTGTGTCAGATTTAGGGAATTCAAATTAATAAAGTACTTAGATTTTTAAATTTTATTTCTCAAATACTTAGAACTTCTTATAATATTTTTTGAAAAATGATACTTAATTTTTTTAAAAAAAAAGAGGACCCCTTAAAATATTTTTTTGGAAACCTTTTCAAAATTCCTTCAAAAATCATCTCTAAAAAAAAAGAAATATGCAAACTTTCAACATTATGAGGAGAGAATCATAATTTGAGAGAGAGCATGCTACTTAAGTGTAAATTTATCTTAGAAAACTCTCTCAAATGTCTTTCTACTTAGAATTTTTTTTACAAAGAAAATTTATCCATTACTTACGAAATTTTATTCTCCTTTATCATTTAAAAATACATGGCTAAAAGTTCTGAACTTAGACATATTGGCCCATGCTTAGACTCAAATCATATTTGGAATCAACAATATGTGGCTAATAGTTTTGAACTTAGACCTATTGATTAAATGCTTTAAGTTTTTTTTGCATGGTTTACTTTTTAGACTTAAATCATGCTTGGACTCAATAGGAATATCTACTTGGTTCAAATTGTTACATCGTTCAAATTATCTTTTTAGACTTATCAAATTATTCTTTAGCATTAATTCTTGCTTAATTATTTCTTAATTTGTTAGTTGTTCCCTAACCTTTATTTTTAAAAAATTTTTACTTTAGATATTTTTTTAAATTTTTTTGATTTTACAAAACTCATAGGCTCTGATACTCAATTTTTCCTTAGTCAAAATTGGAGGAGAATTAAACATGTTTTCAAAAAGAATATCTACTACATTTTTTTTATATATGGCAAGGGGGAGAGTACGAAAAGTAAAGTTAAAAATCAAAATTTCACCTCTGAAATCCCTTTGAAAATTAAATTTTGTTCTGAAAGAATTTTGTTTAAAGAAAAAACTCAATGTTTTTAAAACACTTTTTCAAAATTGAACATAGAATTATTTTTTCAAAGTAATGAATGTTTTCATACTTAGAGTTCTTTTCAAAAATTAGAAAAACTTTCAAAATGGAAATTGCATATTCTTAAAAGCTTCAAGGGGAGAATTTCAAATCAAGGAGGAGCTTTAGACAATATTTCAAGGGTTTTTTTAAAAATTAGAAATGTTCTAAAAAATCAAGGGGGAGACTGATCAAGATGGAGAGTTAAAAGCTTTTATAGACTTGTTATGTCTCAAAGAAAATATCTCTCTAATGCTTAACTATGATTTATTTCTTATTTATATTTTTTGACTTAACTTTTGAACTGGGTTGTAATAAATCAAAAAGGGGGAGAATGTTGGTGCCGGAAGTACCAGATCGAACCTGATTTTGATAATGGCAAAGGGTTTAATGTTAAGTTTGTATGGTGATCTGATGATTTTACTAAGTGTGCAGGAAAGTCCTAGTTGAGCTAGGCACGAAGTCTTGACCTGCAGGGTTGAGCACGAAGTCCTGGTCGAGGACTGGGCACGATGTACTGGCCAAGGGCTGGGCACCAAAGTCCAGACCGAGGGTTGGGCACGAAGACCTGGTTCGAGGAATTGGGCAAGAAGACCTGGTCGGGGGCTGGGCACCGAAGACCTGATTCGGAAGATTGGGCAGGAGACTTAGCCGAGCGAGGACTGTGGACAAAAGTAGAGATGGGACGAGGTACGAACGTCTTGAGATCCGGGAGTCTCAGAGGTCAAGCAAAAGTCCAACCGGAGGAGCCGGTTTGCAAAAGATAACTTCTCCAGAGTGGAGTAGGTGAGGAAACGTTCCCCGAACCAAGTAAAAAGAAAGGTGTTAGCCGTGTTTTACTTATTTCTGCTACGTCTTAATTCTGATTCTCCGAAAAATTTACGTTATCGATATTCACCCCCTCTATCGATCACAATGATCCCACAGTCTCAATCTATGAATATTGCCCTTGTATATTAATGCTTGATTAGAAATAGCTAAGAGTAGTGTTCTCTATAACTTTCCATAATTAATTCAACCAATTGATGTGTTGTAGATTGGAACCTACTATTCTAGAGCATTATTATATTTATTCAGCTAACATAAGTATGAAATAAATACAATAATCAAAACTTTGACTTTATTAATAAATATAATACTTTATGGCTCTTAGGGCATACACCAACAATCTCTCACTAGCACTATAGCCAATCACTGAAGTATCTAAACCAAGTGACCTAGTGTGACCATCACGCTTTCTCTATGCTAAAGTCGTGGTAGGTGGGTTTGCTACGTTATAATTTGTTGGCTCCTTGCATAGTCCCACATCTCCTCTAAATGTTAAGCAATAATCTTTGGTTCGTCTCTGTTGGTGTCGGAAGCACCAGATCGAACCTGATTTTGATAATGGCAAAGGGTTCAAAGTTAAGTTTATATTGTGATCTAATGGATTTACCAAGTATGCAGGAAAGTCCTAGTTTACCTAGGCACGAAGTCTTGACCTGCAGGGTTGAGTAAGAAGACCCGACTAAGGGTTAGGCAAGAAGTCCTGGTCTTGGACTAGGCATCGAAGTCCTGATCCGAAAGATTGGGCAGGAGTCTTAGCCGAGCGAGGATTGCGGACAGAAGTAGAGGCGGGTCGAGGTACGGATGTCTCGAGATCTGATAGTCTCGGAGGCCGAGCAAAATCCCAACTAGAGGAGCCAGTTGGCAAAAGGTAATTTCTCCTGAGAGGAGTAGGTGAGGATGCGTTCCCCGGAAGAGGGAACAGTAAGCGTCGGTTCGACCTAGGATTTCATTATGAAATCCAAAGTCAGAACCAAGATAGCTCTGGCTGTTATTCATACACATATTATCTATGTTATACTATTCTTGGGCTAACCCAGGTTGCAGGAGTGAAAGGAAGTAACTGCTGCATTCCAGGCATCTGAAAGGAAGTAACCTTGGTTGCCCAATTCGCTACACGTGGCAGGCGCCCAATAAACCTCAGACACCCGAGAACAGGCTATATAAAGGGCTTCACCCCTTTGCTTTCAACAACAACTCATAATTAACTCAGGACAACTTTCTTGCGACTCAAGCACTCCAACACTCTCCGAATCTCTTCCGTACTCGAGTGTCCTGAGCCGCCAACGATCAACATCGACAACACGTTGCTCAAGATGCTCTGCAGCCTTTCTTATGTCATCGGTATAATTTAAAATTTGCTGTTTAATTCTTACTCGAATTATATATTTGTAACTCTTATTCAAATTATAGAATTATCCAACAAAAATAGTCAAGGACCGTGGGCCTTGGAGTAGGAGCCGTTAAAGACTCCGAACCAAGTTAAAAGAAACTTGTTAGCATTGTTTTTATTCTTCCATTGTGTTTTCTATTGTTCCAAAAAATTTTTAGTAATCGCTATTCACAACAATCCCACAAGTGGTATCAGAGTGGGTTGCTCAACCTTGGTGAAACCGCCAATTGAGTAGTTTTTTGGATTTTTTTTCCTTTTGTTCGTTTTTTTTTCGTAAAAATTTTCTCATTCTTCAAGGTTGGTGCAACACCACTCGAATTTATTTTTTCCTTTTTATATCGCACTACTAATCCAAGACAAAGTCTTGGAACAAATTTATTTTATTTTTGTATTTTCAGGAATATTAAATGGCCATGCAAGAAGGCTACATCACCGCACGTCCTCCTCTATTATTCGGAGAGGATTTTTCCTACTGGAAGAGCAGAATGGAGGTCCACCTGAAGACTCTACTGAAAATGTGGATTATCATCCAGTCTGGATTGGAGATCCCGAAGAACTCGTAATTCAAGGATACTCTGAGTGGGACGCTTCACTCAAAAAGAAGATAGAAGCAGATGCCAAAGCCACTCAGACCCTCCAGTGTGGATCAGTAAGCGAGATCTCCTTCTCAAAAATCAATTCTAAACCGATCCGGACTTGGTTATCGAACCAATTCACGATACAGATTATACTATTCTATTTTGAACCCAAGTAGAACCTGAGTCCAAGCATGGGTCCCAAAGTTATGCTTGACCAATCAAGCGGGACCAAACCAATATTGGATTCCCAAGGATAAGATTCACATCTTACCTAGCCCATACCGAGGCTTCAGTTAGGGGGAGCCAATATAAAAACCATTTTTATACTTAGATAAATTATTTCTTTTCTTACTGTTTGATGCTTGTTTATTTTGTTTTTGCAAGAATATTATGCTTAGACTTATGAACGGTTAGATAAGGATCTGACTTAATTGAAACTTGCACAACCTAGTATTAGTGTAGGGCGAGATGATAGTACGTTAGGGAAGCTTGTCTAAAAAGTCAGGTAGGGTAAGACGTACCCTATTTAGTCCTATTAGTCAAGTGGAACTAACCGAAGCTACCTCGCCAAATCCTCAACTAGTTAGACCAGGGTTTCTCAAAATGTAGTTTGAGAATAAAATTTCTCTAAAATGCTTTGTCTAGGAAAGGGTTGATGATCCAATAAGACTACGACCAAAGAAGACCTCTGTGTCTTGCTAAGACCTAGAATCCAATTATAGAAATTTATCTTCAACTTACTAATTGTTAAACCAAAATCTAACACAAGTTTCAATCAAATCATAGTGTTAGCATAAAATCAAAGATAAAATTAATACATCTCACAAAACATATAAGGATTCCTATTTTGTCACTTAGAAATGGGTGAGATGTTTAGGACCTAATAATGTAGTCCTACTCAACCAACTCAATTAATTTTACCTTTAATATACCTTTAATTAAACATAATTAAAATTAAATAAATTCAAATTAATAAATTCAAATTTAATATTTTCAAAAATCCAATTTAATATTTTCAAAAATCCAACTTAATGTTTTCAAAAATTCAATTCAACATTTTTTTAAAAAAAATCCAACTTAATGTTTTCAAAAAATTCAATTTAATATTTTTCAAAAATCAAACTTAATGTTTTCAAAAATTCAATCAAATATTTTTCAAATTCAATTTAATATTTTTCAAAATTTAACTTAATACATTCAAAAATTAATCTTAATATTTTCATAAATCTAACTTAATATTTTCAAAATTCAATCTAACAATTTTCAAAATCAAGTTAAAACCCTATCTAACAAAACTACTCATAGGAATAACATGACTGATAACCCAGACTGGGTGAGACAGACTAGGAAGTGGAATTCAATCAATCTATCCTTACACCTCTACATAAATAGATCCAAATTAGAATATTTTATGTGTAGGAACATAATGGTTTGGATCAGTGGATGTTGGATAGTGGATGCTCCAGACATATGACTGGGGAAAAATTGAAGTTCACTAAAATCAAGTACAAAAACCTAGGCTCAATGACATTTGGCAATAATGCCACACTTAAGGTAATTGGGTCAGATAATATTGAATTAAATTCTAATTTTATTATCAAAAAGGTTTTATTGGTTGATAATTTTAAGTTTAACTTACTTAGCATTAGTCAATTATGTGATACTGGTTATGTAGTCACCTTCACCAACTCTGATTGCCTTATTAGGAACTTACATGACTCAAAAATAACCCTTAAGGGAGTAAGAAAGAATAATATCTATATTATTAATCTACCATCAACACCTAAGTGTCTTTTGACCCAGCTAGAAGAAACTAACTTATGGCATAGAAGACTAAGTCACACTCACACAAAATTAATTTCCAAATTATGTCAAAACAGACTAGTTAAGGGAATCCCTAAAATTAAAAACCTTGAAAATTCAATCTGCAACCCATGCCAACAAGGTAAACAAACAAAATCAATTCAAAAATCTACCCAATCAGACTTAACCCAAGCTACACTTGAGCTCCTACACCTAGACCTATTTGATTCTCATGGAGCCAAGTCACTAAGTGGAAATCGATACTGCTTAGTAATTATTGATGATTATTCTAGATATACCTGGGTTAGGTTTTTAAAAATCAAAGATGAAACATTTGAATCATTTAACAATTTATGTAAAATACTAGAAAATCAAAAAGATACTCAAATTAAAAGAATAAGAAGTGATCATGGGGGAGAATTTGGAAACTAAAAGTTTAATAAGTTATGTAAAATAAATGGCTATATTCATGAATTTTCCTACCGAAGAACCCCCCAACAAAACTGGATAGTTGAAAAGAAAAGTAGAACCCTTCAGAAAGCCGCCAGGACCATGCTCAACGAGTATAGCTTATCTAATCAATTTTGAGCAGAGGTAATTAACACTGTCTGTTATATTCAAAATAAGATTCTAATAAATAAAAGATACAAGAAAACACCTTATGAAATCTATTACCATAGAATACCTAACTTATATTATCTAAGGGTGTTTGGGTGTAAGGTACATATCCTAAATACAAAAGACTACCAAGGAAAATTTCAATCAAAATCAACCCCAGGAATTTTTGTAGGGTACTCAACCATGAGTCAGGCATATAGGGTCTATAACAAACATACCCTTAAAATTGAAGAAACAACGAATGTTATATTTGACAAAGAAATAACAAAACCCAACACAATCAACTTAACAAATTTGTCAAATCCAACTACTTTGAATCAAGATCAAGATGAAACTGAACCAACAATTGAACAGACAATTGAACCAATAATTGAACCAACAATTGAATCAACAATTGAACCAATAATTGAACCAATAGCTGTGCCAACTCAAATTGTTAAACCTGATCTAACTCAAAACCTACTAGCTGGACCTGAGGCTGAACTAAGTTTCAGGAGATCTATGAAATCAAGACTTAATCACCCAACTAACCAAATTATGGGTGATCCAACCTTAGGGGTTAGAACAAAGTCATCCTATAGGAACATAAATCAGGTTGCTCTGATTTCAAAAATAGAACCAAAAACTATAGAAGAGGCCTTACCTGACCCAGATTGGATCATTACTATGTAGGAGGAATTAGCAGAATTTGATAGAAACCAAGTCTGGGACTTAGTACCTAAACCAAAAGGTAAGTCTGTTATAGACATTAAGTGGGTATTTAGGAACAAGTTGAACGACCAAGGTGAAATAGTAAGAAACAAAGCTCACTTAGTAGCTAAAGGATTTAGTCAAGTTGAGAGGTTAGACTATGATGAAACCTATGCCCCTGTAGCTAGACTTGAGTCAATTAGGATGCTACTAGCCTTTGTAGCCTATAAGGGATTCAAGTTATACCAAATTGATGTCAAGTCTGCCTTCTTGAATGGTTTTATAAAAGAGGAAGTTTATGAAGGACAACCCCCAGGATTTGAGGACCTTGACTATCCTAATTATGTATTTAAACTTAGGAAAACCCTTTATGGATTAAAACAAGCACCTAGGGCTTGGTATGACTGATTATCCACCTATCTAATTTCTAAAGGTTTTAACCAAGGTCAAATTGACTCAACCCTATTGTTAAGACTTTAGATAAAGACATTTTTGTAGCCCAAGTTTACGTAGATGATATAATTTTTGGATCAACTAACACTAATTTCTTAAAAGACTTTATTAATATCATGGAAAATAAATTTGAAATGAGCCTCGTAGGAGAATTAACCTTCTTTTTATGTTTACAAATTAAACAAACCAAGGATGGAAACTACATTCACCAATCAAAATACACAAAAGAATTAATTAAGAAATTTAAAATGGATAGTTCAAAGAATTTAATTATTCCTATGGCCATAAATGCCAAAATAGATAACAATCCTAAAGGTTAAGCAGTTGATTTTGTTGGGACCTTTCCATTTAGCTAGAGTGAATAGCTTTCTTTTTGATTTTCTTCCAACAATGGTTAGCAAACGCAAGCGGGGATCTCAAATCTAAACTAAACAATGCTAACACGTCACCTTTATGTGGTTTGGAGATGAAACTCCTATTCTACGGCAGTCTGTAAGGTGGATGATCCTGATCCTTAGGTGGATGATTCCCCGGAGCACCTCCGGCTAGCTCTTGTCGCTCCTTGTGGGTAGAGAAACCTCTCCACAATCCTTGACAACCACTGAGCAATTGTAGGCCACTAACAGGCATTGACTAAATTTGTTTCGCCAAGAAGAAGTAGCCAAACACGAGCCCTCTTAAATAGAGCTCGATACTGTTTCGACCGTTACTAGTCGACTGGTGCTTCACCAGTCAACTGGTCTTTGCGAATTTGAATGTCACCGCTTGATGATTCGCATTCTGGTCGACACCAGTTGACTGCCCAGTCGATTACATCAGTCGACTGCCTAGACGACTACATCAGTCGACTGATGCAAGCATCAGTCGACTGATCTCTCTAGGCTCTACCTCAGTCGACTGATCAAGCATCAATCGACTGCCACCTAAGGTTTCCCTTCCCGAGTACAATTCTCTCAGCACTCGAACCCTAGGATTTCGCTTCCCGAGTACAGTTCTCTCAGCACTCGAATCCTCATGACACAGTTGACTCTTCATTCAGCAGCCTCGACCTGTTGCCTTCAAGCCCTCTTCGACTTTGATTCTCGTCCCTCAGATGCATGCAAGCCCACGACTTGTCTCTCATGCCATCCTTCGCGTATGCCTCAAAGTCCGCTTCCCTCAGCTCATCGTCCCTGCTCCAGCAGCCTTGACCTGTTGCCTTTAAGCCCTCTTCGACTTTGGCTCTCGTCCCTCGGATGCATACAAGCCCACGGCTTGTCTCCCATGCCACCCTTCACGTATGCCTCGAAGTTTGCTTCTCTCGACTCATTGTTCCTGCTTTGTCCATGGTCCCTTAGATGCATACAAGCTCACGACTTGTCTCCACACACCATCTTTCACCGGACCCGAAGACGTCCAACTAAGTCCATGTGTATCCTACAAACCTGCACACTCACATACACATATTAGATCAACATGAAACCCTAACTTAATTATATTGATACATACATCAAAATCCATGATCTACCCGATCAAACTTTGGTCGATTGCACCAACAATCTCCCCCTTTTTAATGTGTGGCAATATGTTTAAGTTAGGTGCAAAAATAACAATAACAATTGAAAATTACAGACATAGTAAGCAGCATAAACATGCCTCCTCCCCCTTAACCTATGCCCTCCACATAATTTTTAATTTTCCATAACCACAAGTTAAGTTAACACCTAACTTAAAACCACAAGTTCTCCCCCTTTGACACCATCAAAAAGATTGCCCTAAGCAATCCTAACCCTAGTATCAATGAGAATACCTTTCTATTTCTGAAACACCCCAAAAATCAGAAAATAACAGCACCAGTCGACTGCGCCAGTTACTAGTTGACTGGTGCTTGCAAACCACAAACCCACAGAAATATCAGTCAACTGATACATAGAAGTCTGAATTTTCAGCCGAAATTCAGAAACTCCTAACAAATTCCACAAAATTCGAAAAATTTAAAATTTTGCAAGCATATTTCTTATGATGTATTCTAACCTAAGAAAATATAGTTTCGTGAAAATACCAAATATGCTTAGCTTTTTGACAAAAATTCCAATTCTTTGAAAATCTCTCCATTTTGTATCAATCTTCTATCCTAGATTTGAACTCATGTGTTTTCTAAGTCTATCCTATACCATTTAAAACATAGAAATGCTTTCAAACCTCCCCCTTTTTACCATAATCTCTAGATAGAAGATATATTGCAATTTTTCCTACACCCATAATAGCAAGATAATAACATTTCATACAAGCCATATCAAGACATGAATTAAAAGTTAATATAAGCAATACCAAAGCATAAATAAGTGCTACAAGGGCCATAGCCCCAAAATCCCCAAATATTACAATATCAATTATAGTGTTTGAGAGATAATAAAGATGCCCAAGCTAAAAACACTCTCAACACCACCACCACCAAAACATGCTGAGGCTACATATCATCGCCTAGAGGAGGAGGGGCCTGATACATAAGGTTCCAGTGCTGCATCATCTCATACATGTCATCTTGTCGCTGCTGGAACCTTTGAAAGTGCTCCGTGAGACCGTAAACCTCCCCTTGAATAGCAACCTGCCGCTGCTGGACACTCTGAAGTTCCTCCCTATGTCCATGCATCTCTGTCTCTAGTCGGGAGAGCCGCTCCTCTGTCATCCCAGTAGGAGCAGCAACAGGTGCAGCAGTAGGAGCAGCCTCCTCATCATCATCAGAGCTGGAATAATTAGGAAGACGTCGCCAGACCATCACTCCCTGACGCCTCTCGATCCCAGCCAAGGAGAGCTGTCGAGAACCTATCTGGTCGTAGTCCTTTGATAACTGATGAATCTGACCTCTAACGACTCTAATGCCTCCAGACTCAAAGAATTTAGTCAAAATATGACCGAATGACATATAAAGCTTCCTATTTACATCATGTGAAAAATGGACAATAGATGCAAATACATGGCAGGCGATGTCAATGTCTAGTCTCCTCTCTAGAGCATACATCATCACCAAGTGAGGTAACCAGATCATTAACCTCCCTTTGGTGACAATAGGTAGAATGCAGTCTAGGATAATTTTATACATGATGTTACTAACTGAACTAATGCGCCTAGCTATAAAGATACGCTCTAGAGGAGGTCGAGGATTTTTAAAATAATGATGGTGGATCTGATCAATGGTGACATTGGGCAAGGTCAATGACTCAGTGACAGTGGGGAAACATGTAAATGGGTTATCCGAAACCCTACACCCTAAAAATGATCCTAATAATGCAGGTGTGAAAGGAATGGTAACTCCCTGTACCATAGACTCATATGTCCCATCATGGGTATTAACACATGTAAGATTGACATAAAACTCCTTGCATTGATCAAAATTGACATAATGCTGACAGTAGACTAGTTTTTCTAACCCAAAATGAGTGATTATCTCAATAATGTGAGGAGTGATTTCCTGAAAGTATGTTTGATTGAGATATCTACAATTCATCAAAATGAAGTCAGCATTGTTAAATACCCACTGGCAAGCCTCGGACTGGAATCGAGGTGCTGTAGGATCTCAGGACTGCTGTTGGGATGACCCCTCACCAACTCTTCTTTTTGCCCTAGCCCTAAATGCAACTATCATATACATGTACCACAAATGACACGATCAAGAAGAGAAACACGGTAAACATGCACAAAATGACAAGTTAGTCATGAATCACGAACCAAATGTGAAAATAAAGCAAATGATTCATTATTGTTTCTCCGGTCGTTGCATGATGGCTAATGATCAAGGTTGACTCAAGAAGGGTGTTTTTCTTGCCTTAGACTTGGATCTAAGATGAAGGAAGGCAAGAAACATGATTTTAGGACCTTGGGAAGGCTTAGAGCAGTTGGGGAGGTCAAGGGAGAAGAGAAATCGCAAGGGGTGGTGCTAAAACCCTAGGTTTGGCTGCCTCTGCGCGGCTGTTCTTTTTAAAAGATTCCCTGCATCAATCGACTGCCCCAGGGCCAGTCGACTGATGAACTAAACAGAATGATCAGTCGACTGATGGAGCATCAGTCGACTACTGTATCGAACATCCTAGTTTCTGATTCGAACAAGACCAGTCGACTGCCTCTGCATCAGTCGACTGATACCTGATATTTCAACATTTCTGACCCAACTTCAGAAATGCACCAGAAACTTCAAAAATATTTAAGAATTCCCAAATTTTGTGGAGAGGTTTGTGGTACCCATGTCTATTCGGGAAAAAATACATTCACACGTATCTGTCACCAATCCCAAGATTGACACGAAACTCAAAACTATCTAAATGGTTCAATTGAACCTTGACTTAAAGTCCTAGTTTTGATCTCTCCTTGATGTATCTTCTCATCCCCACTTACAATGCATCCTTAGCATTGGTTTATATGACATTTCCACATTAAGAACCAATTTTCATGCACCATAGCTCCATTGTCATATTTTTATATGATACCTTACTTTTAATGTGCCAAATCCATAGGATTAAGACTCAAATTTGTCTCCACATCCTTTGGCACATTCCACAATTCATCTAGTCCTTTTGGAGAAACCCTCTTGAGATCCATTGACCATGGATCCCAACTTGACTCCTAGAGCTCCCTCTTGAGCTCTTTGCCTTAGTCACCTCCCTAGGTGACTCATCTATAGTGGCAAGGCCACACATGTGTACCTCCGGTACTTCTTGACCTACGACCCTAACTTTCTTAACTTTATACACCTTGTCCTTGGTTAAATTCTTCTTCTCTCCTTTAAATGACTTTCCCTTGCCGTTTTTGGCCTTCCCCTTGCTATAGTCATATGACATCCTTGCATATGACTTTTCCATAGTATTTGATCTAATAGATTGGTATCCTAGACCCTGTCTATCATTGTCGGGGTTTTGACTACCCGACATCATGCCTAAACCCTTAGATCCACTAGTGAATCTTTCTAGGGTTTTCTCTAATTTATCAAGTCTTGCCCTTAAGGCTTGATTTTCCTTTTCTAGGTTCTTAACCTTGGTATCACCATGTCCACCTTGGACATTTCTAGACCTACCCATTTGTCTAGGCATGTGTCTCCCTTTCTTTGGATTAATGCCTTAATCCTTAGGTCTAAAAATCCTAGGTTTATCATGATACATAGATTCCTTAGGGTTTTGATAGGCAATATTACCCCTATGTTTATCACAATACCTAAAATCAAAGTTATGCATAGGCAAGTAATTCTCATTATTTCTAATATTCATGGAGGAATTTGAAAAACGCTTAAAGTTAGGGATTACCTCCCTTACCCTTGTAGCTCCCCCTTGATATGAGCTTCTCTTCTTCTCAATCTTCTCCACTTCTTCAAATGCTGCAATTTCTTGAATTCTTTTTTTCTTGAGCATTTGGTATGGTAGTGTCCTAGTTCACCACATGTGTAACACCTAATGTGCTTTTCTCCTTCTTTTCCCTACAACCCATGTTAGATTTTAAATGAATTGACTCGGGTCTAAGGGTTACCTCCTTTTTACCTAATGGGCACTTGTCCTTGTAGTGTCCCTTCTTGTTGCACCCAAAGAAAATGATGTGATCTTTTGACCTTGCCTTGGTGGAGGTGGATGTTTTTTCTTGTTCCGGTATCGAGGATGGTCTCTCCTCCCCCTCAATCCTTGAAGTAGAGACCTCTTCAACCACTTATGCCACTTCACTTGATGAGACGGATGAATCTTTTTCCTCTTTCTCCTCCTCTTCGGATGTTGAGCTTCTTTCTTCATCCGATTGGTCCTTCTCCTATTCTTGGACCATTGAGGTCATTTCCTTGAGTTCCTTCACTACTTGGGATTGTGTAGGATTTTCATTAAATGCTACCATCTTGTTCCATAACTCGTGTGCATTTTTGTATTCACCTACACCACTCATTACATCATTAGGCAAAATATAAGTAACACCAAAATTACCTTTTCGTTTGCCTTTGATTGGGTTTGTTGCTCCTTATTCCAATATCGTGGTCGGAGCTTTTTCCCATGTTTATCTCTTGGAACTTCGAATGGATCTTCTAGTGCAATCATGCAATCCCAATCCATGCCAAACCAAGTCTTTGTTCACATCCTCCAATAGTCGAAATTCTCGCGATCGTAGGGAGGTGGAACATTGATGTCATCCCCTAACTTTTCTTTAATCGTCATTTCCTCTAGCTTTGTGCTCTCACGGCGGTTAGTCCGTAGATGAGCGAACCTTGCTCTGATACCACTTGTTGGGACCTTTCCGTTTAGCTAGAGGGGGGGGGGTGAATAGCTTTCTTTTTGATTTTCTTCCTATAATGGTTAGCAAACGCAAACGGAAATCTCAAATCTAAACTAAACAATGCTAACACGTCACTTTTACGTGGTTTGGAGATGAAACTCCTACTCCACGGCAGTCCGTAAAGTGGATGATCTCGATCCTTCAGTAGATAATTCCTCAGAGCACCTCCGACTAGCTCTTGTTGCTCCTTGTAGGTGGAGAAACCTCTCCACAATCCTTGACAACCACTGAGTACTTGTAGGCTACTAACAGGCTTTGACCAAGTTTGTTTCGCCAAGAAGAAGTAGCCAAACACGAGCCCTCTTAAAAAGAGCTCGATACTATTTTGACTGTTACCAGTTGACTGGTGCTTTACCAGTCAACTGGTGCTTCACCAGTCAACTGGTCATCGCGAATTTGAATGTCACCGCCTGACGATTCACATTCTGGTCGACACCAGTCGACTGCCCAGTCGACTGCATCAGTCAACTGATCCAAGAATCAGTCGACTGATCTATCTGTGCTCTACCTCAGTTGACTGATCAAGCATCAGTCAACTGCCACCTAAGGTTTCCCTTCCCGAGTATAGTTCTCTCAACACTCGAACCCTAGGATTTCCCTTCCCGAGTATAGTTCTCTCAGCACTCGAATCCTCACAAATCAGTTGACTCTTCATTCAGCAGCCTCAACCTATTGCCTTCAAGCCCTCTTCGACTTTGGCTCTCGTCCCTCGGATGCATGCAAGCCCACGACTTGTCTCCCATGCCATCCTTCGCGTATGCCTCAAAGTCCGCTTCCCTCAGCTTATCGTCCCTGCTCCAGCAGCCTCGACCTGTTGCCTTTAAGCGCTCTTCGACTTTGGCTCTCGTCCCTCGGATGCATGCAAACCCATGGCTTGTCTCCCATGCCACCCTTCACATATGCCTCGAAGTCTGCTTCTCTCGGCTCATCGCCCCTGCTTTGTCCATGGTCCCTCGGATCCATTCAAGCTCATGGCTTGTCTCCACACACCATCCTTCACCGGACCCGAAGACGTCCAACTAAGTCCATGTGTATCCTGCAAACCTCCACACTCACATACACATATTAGATCAACATGAAACCCTAACTTAATTATATTGACACACACATCAAAACCTATGATCTGCTCGATCAAACTTGGGCCGATTGCTCCAACAGATTTAAAATACTATAGAAGTGCTATAGGAAGTTTGCTTTACCTAATTGATAATAGACCTGATATTCTTTTTGCAGTAGGTATTTGTGCTAGGTACCAAACTTATGCTAGGGAGTCCCGTTTAACTGCAGTTAAAAGGATCCTTAGATATATTAAGGGCACAATAAATGTAGGTATTTAGTACCCTAGAATGTCCATTTTTGAGTTGTTAGGATTTTTTGACTCAGATTATGCAGGGTGTAAATTAGATAAAAAAGTACGAGTGGGAGCTATCAATTACTAGGACAAAGTCTTGTTAGCTGGTGTAGTAGAAAACAACATTGTGTTGTTGCCTTATCCACAACTGAAGCAGAATATGTTGCTCTAGGGGAATGTGTAGCATACCCTTAAGGACTTCAACCTAGACTATACCCAAACTAAAGTATTCATTGACAATATAAGTTCAATTAACCTTACAAAGAATCCTATTCATCATTTCAGAACTAAGCATATTGAAGTCAGACACCACTTTGTTAGGGATCACGTAGCTAAGGGAGAAATCATACTTACACATATTGACTCAAAATCTAATCTAGCCGATATTTTCACTAAACCACTACCTGTGTCAGAGTTTAGTTCACTAAGAAGACAGTTAGCAATGTGCTTAGTAGAATAGGGCTATTTTTTTAAAAAACTATTTTATTATGTTATATATTTGTTTTAAAAATCATATTGTTTTAAAAATATTTTTCTGACTTAGTTTTTTTTTAAAAATTACTCCAAAAACTAGGGTTTTTCTATGAAATGGGCATAACTTAGGACTTAACCTTAGCATTGCGTGCTCCTATAGATCTAGAAGCCAGCATCTCACAAGCATATTAGGGTACTTTGTGTTAGGATGTATACTAAAAGTCTAGCTTTTGTATAAATATCTAATTTTGGAATAAGAATCACATGGTCATTGTTTGCATTTTATATTTGATATATATGCTATTGTTTTTTTACTTTACATTGTAGATAACATGGTGTGTGGTTCCACACAGAAGATCATGCTATCAGTCCCTTATGAAGTTTAAGTAGTGGCTCACAACCGAGATGGATTTGGACAAACCATCAGTATGGTTGTAGTGTAATTTGGTATTAGTCTATCTTGACTATAAAATTACACTAGTATACTTTGTGTGTATTGAGCAGGACCGACTTAGAAGTGATTCAATTTATACTGACTATATAATCGAATCAGACCTCAGATATTATGATATACATGCTCTTAATCCCGATATAATAATTAGCACATGTACTTAATATCTATTTCTTTGATTTACCAGTGGGCGAGATTTATTTGTTAAATCAATAGGCCTGGTAAATTGGGAAATAATATTATTTACATGGTGTGTCATTGATTATAGAAGGAAATCGTGTTCTAATGCATTACGATGATGATGTCCGCTTGAGGAGCTCATAAAGTTCATCATATAAATCCTGTAGGTGGACTTGGTCCGACATGATAATAAGGTTGAGTGGTACTACTCATGGAGTTAGATATTAATTAATTAAATTATCAGTAATTTAATTAATTAATGGACATGCGAGATCTTAAACACGGGGAGATAATGTACACATAATATGGTGGAACCCATATTTAATTATGGCGTTGGTGCGGTAGTTTAATAGTAACCCATTAGTGGAGCGGGTTATCATTAATGGATCAAACTTTGGATCCATTAGGAGACCAAAACCAACTCCTCCTCATGGTCCCTATTGTAGCCTATATATACCTCATAAGCCACCTATTTCTGTATTATCAATTAACCTAGGCCTTTCTCTCTTCTATCCTCTCTCTCTCTCTTAGGGTTGGGTGGCGCACGCAAGAAGGCAAAGGAGAGGCTTTCGGTGAGGAGAAAAGAAGGAGGAGAGATCTTCTTCTTCTTCACATCTTCTCTTCTTCTCCTTTTCCCTAAGAACGTGCAGCTTCAACAAGGAAGGGAGGATGGTCGGTGCATCCTTGAGCAAAGGAGAAGGCCGACGGAAACAAGAGGAGAAGGGAGGTGGTCGGCTAGGGTTTGGTGTGTAGGAGAGAGTTGTTTCTCTTCTTCTTCATCTTCATCTTCTTTCTTTCTTCTTTCCTTAAGGCCTACGCAAGGAGATCCATCTCGTTGGTGGTCGGTGCAAGTAAAGGAGGAACGTGATTGATAACCAGATACCGGGTGAGATAGTTAGGACTTAAGTTAATGCAAAATCTGATTTCTATAATGGTGTTAAATAAAAACATTGATTTTAGAATTAAATTGACTTGATTGTTGGTTGGTCATTAGAGTCAAACCAGGTCAAAATAGTCAAACCTGGTCAAACAGTCAAATAATCTCAACTCGGGCGCCCGTGACCCCTCGGTCGCCCCCTTCCCTTTCTTATTGACCAAGACAGCAAAGCTGTCAATACCTAGCTGAGCTAGGCGCCCGAGACCTATCGGGCGCCTAGTCCTTTAAGTCTATTCGGGGCAGCAATAGCTGCCACACATGGCATCTGACACAGGCGCCCGGGTCCTCACGGGCACCCCCAAGGACAGCGTCAACACCAAGAAAGCTGCCTTTGGCAGTATACACCTGACTCAGGCGCCCGATCCCTCCTGGGCGCCCGAGCAAACCCTATAAGAAGCCACCGAAACTCCCTTCATTTGCCACCCCAAAACTAACTCTCTTCTCCAACTCTTCTCCTTCCTAAGGCGTCCAAACGACTCTCTCATTCCCTCGAACGCTTCACTTCAACCATGCCTCCCCGGATGACTATCCGATATCAATTTTTCATGCATTTTTTTAATTCCTTTTAGTTATTTCGCTAAATGCATGTTCCTTGTTACTTGTTTAGAAAATACCGTACTATTCAACGCAACCCCGGGCCCGAGCCTAGCCCTAACCCGAGAACTGCATGCACCTATAGATCTAGAAGCCAGCATCTCACACGCACCTTAGGGTACTTTTGATTGATCACCTAGAATGGGTTGAGATGCTTAGGTCTTTGCCTTAATTCAAGATGCTTTAAGTCAGTGCATCTGCAGTAATTGGGGTACTAAATACCAACTAAACAGTAATCAGGTTAAGTGTTAAGCTTAGAAAATCTAACTTGATCAGATCACTTAACTTGACTAACCCTAGCAAAAGCTACTGTTTATAACAGTTAGTAAGTAGCTAATTGGGTTAGACAGGACCCGAAAGCAAAAATTTAAATTGATTTGGTCTAGTTTAAATTTAGAATTGGTTCAGTACAACATTTTACCCTGATTACTCAATTTTAATGCAATTTTTTGCTATATTTTTTTTATATATGGCAAAGGGGGAGAGATTGGAAAGGAGAGAAAAGGCTCGAAATTTTTTAAAAAATTTTTATCTCCTATTTTTCAAAAAGTAAAGTTCCTTAAATACTTAAGTTCACTTGAAAAATTAATATTTTTTTGGTTTCAAAAATTATTCTAAGCTCTTATTCTGGAAAATCGGCTGAAATCTTTCTAAGTCATAAATTCAAAAAAAATGTTTTAAATACCTGAAATTTGCTTTCTAAGTATTTAAGTACTTAAACTGCTTTCTTAAACTATTAGGAAAATTTTCTAAGTACTTATACTTTCAAAATCACTTGCTTTCAAAAAATTATTCCAAATCGTTGGATGGTCAAAAATTTTCTAAATATAAAATTCAAATTTCCCTGAAAATTTTCCAACTCAAAATATTTTGAAAATGCTTTTCTAACTTAAAAACATTTTCCTGAAAATTTTTCTAAGTGTTGAAAACTTGAAAAACGCTTCACGTTAACACTTATAAATTTTTTCGGAAACCCCACGGACTTTTGAAAAACTTAGGGGGAGATTTCTTCCAGGGGGAGGAAATAAAACTTAAGTTACTTACTTACCTATTTTTGTTTAACTTAACTTTTTGAACCGGGTTGCCATAAATCAAAAAGGGGGAGATTGTTGGTGCAGGCAGCACCTAAGTCAAACCTGGGTTTTGATAATGGCAAAGGGTTCAAGAGTTAAGATGTTATTTTTGGTCTAATGTGTTCACTGAGTGTGCAGAAAGAAGTCCTGGCGAAGGGCTGCTAGGCACCTAGCGAAGGACTACTAGGCATCGAAACCCTAAGACCTTGCAAAGGGCTGTAAGGCATCTAAGACCTGGCGAAGGGCTACTAAGCACCTGGGGAAGGGCTGCTGGGCAAAAGTCCAACCGGAGGAGCCGGTTGGCAAAAGGTAAACTCTCCTGAGAGGAGTAGGTGAGGCCGCGTTCCCCGTCGAGGGAACAGTAGGCGTCGGTTCGACCTAGGGCTCCATTTGGGAGACCCGAAGTCAGAACCAAGATAGCTACGGCTGTAAAAAATGATCTAAAATTCTTGCCTTGTTTGTTGTGGAACTAACCTTGGATGCAGGGACTAAAGGAATGTGTTTCTGCAGCTCAGAACGCCCCAAAGGAGAGGGGTAGGCACCTGGGCTAGGCGCCCGGGAGGTCCCAGGCGCCCAAGGTCAAAGCCAAATAGCAGTAAAGCAAGAAGCGCTTCAAATCAACACTAGGCTAGGCGCCTGGGAGGTCTCGGGCGCCCAAGGTCAAAGCCCAAGATGAGTCGAAGCAAAATCAGCCACGAAGCCAGCGAACCCAGTCAACCTGGGCGCCCGGGAGGTCTCGGGCGCCCCAGTCAGCTCCAGAGCTGATTCGAAGGGGATAACCACTGACCAAGCTTCGGATAGAGGTTCTCGGATCCGAAGGCACGTGTCAAGCGCCCCCGACGTCCCAGGCGCCCCAGGAGCACTATAAAAGGGGCTCGACCCCTAAGGCTTCAACATCACATTTTCCAACGCCTCCAAGCTTTTCGTTCAAGCGCTCTGCTCCGGCAAACTCCGTTCTCGACATTCAAGCACCGACGACGACCCTCTGCTCCAAAGTACAATCCACATCAGGGAGTCGGTAACGCAAAGTGTAATTCATTTACTTACTACACTATTCTTGTATTAAATCTGTAAACCTTTGCGCAAATATAGAATTACCCACAGTAAACGGTCAAGGACCGTGGGCCTTGGAGTAGGAGCCGACCGTGACTCCGAACCAAGTAAAAATACTTGTGTTCTTTGTGTGTTTTAATTCCGTTGCATTTTCTCGTTCTTATCCGAAATGATTTTCACGATATTCACCCCCCCTCTATCGTGTTTCTCTATCCAACAAGTCTTGCTTAGAGGCCTTTCAAGGCTAAGGGGTATAGGGCCAAAGATGTGTTAGAACTAGTTCATTCTGATCTGTATGGTCCTATGTCCATCCAGGCTAGAGATGACTTTGAATACTTCATCACTTTTGTTGACGATTATTCAAGGTATATATACATTTACCTGATGCGCCACAAGTCTGAGTGCTTTGATAAATTCAAAAAATTCAACGCTGATGTGGAGAAATGTCAAGGTAAAAGTATCAAGACGCTACGATCAGATCGTGGTGGCGAATACCTCTTGGGAGAGTTTAGGACCTATTTGTTAGAGGTTGGGATTCAGTCCCAATTGTCTGCACCCGACATGCCCCAGCAAAATGGTGTAGCAGAAAGAAGGAATAGGACTCTTATGGAAATGGTTAGGACAATGATGAGCTTCTCTAAGTTTCCAGATTCGTTCTGGAGATATGCTCTGGATACGACAGCATATATTCTGAACATGGTACCATCTAAGACAGTCCTATCTACTCCCATAGAATTGTGGAATGGGCGAAAGCCTAGTCTAGAACATATTCGGATTTGGGATAGTCTAATACATGTGCTGAAGGGAGATACTGATAAGTTTGAATCTCATACAGAAGTACGTCTGTTCGTAGGCTATCCTAAAGGAACAAAGGGTGGTCTGTTCTATAGTCCTGAGGATCAGAAGGTAATCATTAGCACGAATGCCAGATTCTTAGAGGAAGACTATGTGATGAACCACAAGCCCAGGAGTAGACTTGTGCTTGAAGAATTAAGAGGGGACATTCCGGCCTTAGTACCAACTGTACAAGAGGATACACCACAAGTTACTGCACCGCGTGTCACAGAAGATACACAGGTGGTACCTCATCGCAGTGGGAGGGTTGTTAGACAACCTGAAAGGTTCATGTTTTTGGGGGAGTCTTCGGACTTGGTCCTTGGTGAACATGAACCGGATCCCTGGACCTATGGCGAGGACTTCCAAGATAAGGATGCAGATTCTTGGCAAAGGACAATGAATTCTGAGATTGAATCTATGGATTCTAATCATGTCTGGGAGCTAGTAGAACTACCCAATGGTGTAAAAGCCATTGGATGCAAGTGGATCTATAAGAGAAAGAGAGGATCAGACGGGAAGGTTGAGACCTTCATGTAGGACTGGTGCCGTCGATAGAGGGGGGGTGAATATCGACCGTAAAATCTTCACGGTAAACTTCGTAAAACTTTCGATCGTTCTAGACTCAGAGCGTTAGTAGCACAGCGGAAAATAAAACAGAAAGAATAAAAGACAACACAGCGCACGCGAGATTTTTTACTTGATTCCCAACACCCCAAGGTCAGTACATCCAAGGCCTAAGCACAGGAACACCCGTCCACTATTGGTCTCCTTTCCAGACTTTCTGGAGGCGGAGAAACCCATCTTACAGTGCAGTAATTACAATCAAAATATAAGAAATTAAGTGCAGATTAATTAAAGCAAACCAAAATGAAATGGTCGAAGACTCGGCCGATCTGGACCTCCAAAGTGCCGCGCACTTCCTCCTGGAGCCTCTCGATCACAGAGCCTCGTCGTTAGCGCGTTGTCGTTGCTTGGCAAGCTTAGAATCGTGTCTGGAAGTTGTGTTTGAAGCTGAGGGGTCGAAGCCCCTTTTATAGGCTTCATTCGGGCGCTTGTGTTGATGGGGGCGCCTACATGTGGCCTCTCCTACGCGATCTCTTATCCGCAGGCTCGGTCAGCACTTATCCATCTCCACTTGGGCGCCTGAGCTGATGGGGGCGCCCGTATGGTCTCGGGCACCTGAATGGAAGCCTATTCTGCCTTCTTTGACTAAAACCTGTTTTTCCTCTTTGAGTTAGGCGCCCCTATTGATGGGGGCACCTGATTCCATTGGGGCACCCCCATTGATGGGGGCGCCTGGCTTCAGGCTTTCAGCCGCGGTGTGTGTTGTTCACTTGTTTTGTCATCCATTTTAGGTACCTGTAAGATACACAAATACAAAGCAAATATACACACAATCTTAAACTTAAGGACTTGGTTCTGACTTCGGATTTCCACGAAACCCTAGGTCGAACCGACGCAAGTTCCCACCCCCGAGAACGCGCCTTTCACCTACTCCATTCAGGAGACGGTTGCCACCCAGTCCTTCGGGTGGACTTTTGCTTAGCTTCTGATACTCTCGGATCTCGAGACGTCCGAACCCTGACCCATCTCTACTTCTGTCCTTAGTCATCGCTCAGCTAAGTTGCTCAGTCCTTCGGACCAAGTCTTCGTGCCTAAACCCTAAGTCCAGGACTTCGGTGCCCAACCCTCGGCTAGGTCTTCTTGCCCGATTCCTCGAAACAAAAGACTTGTTCTTTTTATATATGATCATTTACATTTTGAAAAAGAATCACAACAATACAGATGCGTATTTATGTTAGTATATGCATAAAAGTCTGATACTTTACATTGTAGATAACATGGTATGTGGTGACACACAGAAGATCATGTTATCAGTCCCTTGTATAGTATAAGTAGAGGCTCACAACTGAGATGGAGTTGGACAAACCATCGGGATGGTTGTAGTGTAATTAGGTGTGGTTTGTCTTGACCATAGAATACACTAGTGTGCTTTGTGTGCATTGAGCAGGACCAAATTAGAGGTCATCCAATTTGTACTGACTTAATAATTAGATTGGACCTCGGATTATTATGGAGTACAATCCCTAAATCTCGATATAATAATGGGCACGTGTAGTTAATATTTTATTTCATTGATTTACCAATGGGCGAGGTTTATTCTGCTAAATCGATAGGCTCGGTAAGTTGGGAAATAATATTAATTATATGGTGTGTCATTGATTATTGACTGAATCCGTGTCTTGGTGAGTCGAGATGATGATGCCCCCTTGATGAGCTCATAACGTTCATCATGTTAAACCCAGTAGCTGGATTTGATCCAACATGATGATAAGATTGAGTGGTACTAGTCAAGGAGTTAGAACTTGATTAATTAAAATTGTCAGTAATTTAAATTAATCGATGGGCATTCCATATCTTAATCACGGGGGGATGGATGTACTCATAATAGGTGGAGTCCATATGAAAATATGGGGGTTAGTGAGGAAGTTCAATGGAGATCCTTTAGTGGAATGGATCTTCATTAATGGATTGGTTTTACATCCATTAGAGGGCCAAGACCCAACTCCTCCTCATGATCCCTACCTTAGCCCTATATATACCCCATGGGATCAAGAAACCAAGAAAAAAAATCCAATTCATCACCACAACCCAAGGCTCTCTCCTCTCCCTCTCTCCCTTCTCTCTCCTAGGGCACGCGGCGAAGGGGAAGAAGATGTTTTTCTTCTTCTTCCCATCTCCTCCACTCTTCCTCTCGGTAGTCGGCTCTCACTAGACAAAAGGGGAGTTCTCCTCTCCTTTTTGTGGCATGCGGCGTGGGGGAAGGTGGTCGGTGCAAGGAGGGGCAGCGGTTCTTTGGTGGAGGTGGCGGCGGCGCAAGCTAAGTGGAAGAGCGGAAGTTCCGGCCGGTTGGGTTGAGAAAGAGACTTCTCCTCTTCTTCATCACCTTCTTCATCTTTCTCCCTAGGTCTTCCTTGTGGTCGGCGAGCTTGGGAGCTCCTTGGTGGCCAGCAGCGCAAGCTAGAAGGGAGAGGAGGCTGGTGGAAGCAAGCCCTAGGGTTAGGGTTTTGCTAAGTGAGAAGAAGCGATCTTTTGGTACCCCTTGGTGATCCCGGTTCATGGTAGCTCGTCGCCCACACCACGTCCAAGAGGGAAGGGACATAAGGTAGAAGATTACGAGGAAAAGAAAGGTAGAAATTTCTTCCTTGCCTCCTTTTGTTTTGTCATTATACGTGGCATGTTTGATTAATTATCTTGCTTAATTATTTGTTGATTAAAGGTAGATAACTAATTATTGGACCCCAATAATAAACACAAGGCTCAATCTTTGAGATTGTAAAGTTGTTATTTGAACCGATTGATACGATGACGAGATGGTCATTTGGAAGACGGGTCTCCATTTGAATTAATTTTTTAATCCGTAGACATTGAGAGGTTTCTCAAGGACGACTAAGGGGGTGTTTGGTTTGTTCTATTTTCCATTTTCATTTTCCAGAAAACCACATTTTCTCATTTTCTAGAAAATAACTTTTTTTCATTCTCCAATTTTCCAAAAAACGTTATATTTTTTTCTGGAAAACAAAGCTGGAAAATGCAAACCAAACATGTTTTCCAGAAAACCGCATTTTCTACAGAAAATGAAAATGAAAAATAGACTGGAAAATACAAACCAAACGCACCCTAAGTATTCGCTTAGGAAACCTGCCAAGCCATACCCAATACCATATGAGCTCCTCAAGGGGGCATCATCAACCCGACTCACTAGGACACGATTTTCTTCTATAATCAACGACACACCATGTAAATAATATTATTTCCCAACTTACCGGGCCTATCAATTTAACAGAATAAATCTTGCCCATTGGTAAATCAAAGAAATAACTAGTAAGTACATGTGTCTGTTATTATATCGGGATTAAGAGCATGTATTCCATAATAACTGAGGTCTGATTCAATTATGAAGTCAGTATAAATTGAATCACCACTATATCGGTCCTGCTCAATACACACAAAGTGCACTAGTGTAATTCTATGGTCAAGATAAACCAACACCAAATTACATTACAACCATCATGATGGTTTGTCCAAATCCATCTCGTTTGTGAGCCTCTACTTATACTCTAAAAGCAACTGATAACATGATCTTCTATGCGACACCACACGCCATGTTATCTATAGTGTAAAGTATTAGACAATATGCACATACTAATCTAAACATGCAAACAGTGATCTTGTGATTCACTTTCAAAAGGTAGATGTTCATACAGAAAGTAAGGCTTTTAGTATACATCCTAACACCATCATGAAAAGGAACCTTTAGAAGATGAAGAAAGCACGACGTACATGGTAAGGAAATTATCCAAATATTTTAAAACTAAAAAATTTAATAAAGTGCAGGGTAAGAAGCAAAGGAAGATCCGTTGCTACAACTGCAACGAAAAAGAACATGTGAAGGAAAACTTCCCCAAATGGAGGAACAAAGGAAAAGGGGCAACAAAGGCAAAAGTCCACAACCTAAAGGCAACATGGGACGAGTCTTCATCGGAAGATTTAGATCTCAAGAAACACGCCAGACATGCACTGATGGCTTCACACTAGGAAGATGAGAGCATCCATGAAGCGGGTGTTGGATATCTTGGCGGGTTTCCTAAGCGAACACTGGGTCGTCCATGGGAAACCTCTCCATATCTACGGATTAAAAAATTAATCCGAATGGAGACCAATCTCCCAAACGACCGTCTCGTCGTTATACTAATTGATTCGAGTTACAATTTAGCCAAACATGATGTTCAAGCCATGTAACTCGCCTAACCAATTAGTCGCAGAAAAGATGATGAGCGGATCGTCGATTTTTGTGTTTATTATCGGGGTCCACAATAATTAATTATCAACATTAATTAACAAATAATTAAGAGCAAGATTATTAATTATGCCACATGAAATAATAGAATTCAAAGAGCCAAGGAAGAGGTTATACCTTCCCTTTTACCTCGTGATCTTCTATTGTATGACCCTCCCCTCTTGGACGTCGTGTGGGCGACAATCTACCAAGAACTGTGGTCACCAAGTCAATCCCTTCTCCTTGCGCCAACCAAGCCCTAACCTTAGGGTTGCCGCCGGCCACACCAAGGAAGAAGAAAATCCAAACACAAACCCTACTACTCCTTTCCTCCACCACCAGTGCCCGAGCTTTGAGTTGCTTCAAGACAAAGTTGCGTGGCAACTTTGCTCCTTGGAGAGTAACTTTCTGTAAGTTGCGTGAGCAGCTTTCTCCACAGAAGGTTTTCTCCACATAAAGTTGCGTGAGCAATTTTAATCCTTGGAGAGAAAGTTTGTAACGCCCACCCTTCTCACACTAGGGCGGGGTTACGCGAACATAGTTTTCGTTTTAGCGGAAGCGTTTGAAACTTGAACATGAAACATGTATAATCTTGTACTTGAACATGTAAGCATGAAACCTTTTAAACATCTTAGACATTGAGGAGAGCATGCTAGGTACCTTTACATTCTTACTTGCATAATAGAAGCATGCCACATAGCCATTTCTTAAGACAGAGTAGTAAGTATGAGGAAGGATAACATAATACTAAAGTTCTTTAGCAAGTCTAAACTAAGTACTTAGCATATGAGCGAGAGTGAGCATGAAATATCCATATGAGTCTAAATATTAGCAAGTAGCAACTTAGTAAGTATGATTCAACATTTAACATGCAATACTCAGCATATGCATAACTAAACAAAACATGAGTAGATCTTCTTCCACCATGCCACCACCACACACATCTTTGCCCCTCCTGCTGCTCCCTTTAGTTTATCCATTCCTTACCCTTTTCTGCAGTACAAGGGAAACATGGAAACTATAAGCATATAGCTTAGTAAGATCCCTTCCTACTCACAAAATCATACGTTCCATCAAGTAGAGAAAGCATCACGTCATAATAGTGCATAGCATTAAAAACACTTAACTTAACATAGCATAAGGGAGCATATGTACTTATCATAAGAAGCATACTTGAACTTAATATAATTCACCTTTATAGCATAATAGTCATATAGTCATGACAAAATGCGAATGCAAGATGCTCTTTTGACAACATGCATAGGATAAGTACATGCATATGCTTTTCTTAAAATCATACATATAGGTACTTAAACATACATCCATCATCATTTGGGGGATCCCGGCTTGTACCACATACATACATACATAATGCGCACATCCCTAATAGGCCGAGGTAGCTAGTCTCTAACCTACTAGGGAAACTAGGTCCGTTCATAGTCCGTCGACCTAGGGGCGTCTCGGGAGCCCATCCCCTTACTAGGTCCATTCATAGTCCATCGACCTAGGGGCGTCTCGGGAGCCCATCCCCTTACTAGGTCCGTTCATAGTCCGTCGACCTAGGGGCTGCATCCGGAGCCCACCCGTGGACCTTGCTAGGATCCGATACAAGCCATACAAAGTAAAATAGCATACATGGATTTTATCATATCATAAGCATAGCACATTCTTGTTTCTTACTAGGTCCGTTCATAGTCCGTCGACCTAGGGGTTGCATAGCACATTCTTATCATATCATAAGCATATCATCATAACCTATCACTTCATTGTCATATCATGAGCATGGCATGCCTCTTATCTTATCATGAAGAGTGCTCTTAGTCCCGACTTACAGGGAAGCATCTCTTAGGCATTTCATCATACATAAGCCATGCATAACATAAGGGTGCTTAAAGAGCTTAAACATAGACATGTACATCATGATTCTTAGAGCATGAAAAAGCATGGGAGAAGACATGTTATCACCTATATTACTCATAGCATATCATGGGCATCCTTGGCGTGCCTAATTGGGGTTGTAGCTTCCCCCTTAGCCCAAATTCTTATTTAATCAGAAAATTCCAGCATATAAACTCTAAGTTTAGAGCATGATAAACCATGAAAAATATTACACTAACATCATACATTAAGGTAGGCATCATAGAGGAGACATTGGAAGGCATGTTAGGGTTGTTACCCCTTCTTAAGTCCTACTTATCATTCTTTACAAAAAATTCCAGCATACATACCTTAGTTTCCAAGCATGTTAAAATCATGAATAAACCATATTTACATCACATATCATCTTATATATCATAGGGAGGGTCATTATCAAGCATACTAGGAGTTTAATCCTCTCTAAGCCCTAAAAGAGGTCCTTGGCCGAAAATTCCAGCAAGCCTACTTTGGGTTTTTGGGGGCTTAAGGACAAGGAAAACATCATATTATCATCATATATTTAGTCACACATCATGAGGAAAACATATGCAAGTATAAGAGTAGTTTAAACCCTCGCAAGCCCTAAAAACCTTCTTGGCCGAAAACATCAAGAGCTTCATCCTATGTTTAAACCCTTTTTAAACACTCGAAACTATTGTAATGCAGGTGAGGGGATTACTTACATCCTCTCGCTTGAATCTCCGCCAAGAAGTCCTTGAAGAGGAGGAGAGGAGAGCCCTTCTTGCGCTTCTTTTCCTTAGCCTTGCTTTAGTAGAAGGTAGTCTCTCTATAGGGCCCTCTTGGGAGTTTTTTTTCTTATGGAGGAAACCTAGGGTTGGAGTTTCAAAAATTTGAGAAGGGGAGGGGAGAGTTTTCGGTTTTGAAGAGGGAAGAGTGAGGAAGAAGAAGAGAGGAAGTTATTCCAACTTCCCTTCACTTATTTATACTTTTCTCATGAAGAGACATGTCTCTTCACTTCCCTAGTTTTAACAAGCATGTTTCTTATTCTCTTAACATGAAACATAGCTTGGTGTGTTGGTTATGACATGATTAGTGCAACGAGGAGGTTCAAGGTTCAATCCTTGCTTCCTCCTTTCTTCCTCTTCTTTTTATCACATTTTGCACTAATCCATATCAAAGCCCATTAAGCCAAGCCCATCATGAAATTTCATAATAATGATAATGTTTCATGAATTCATAATATTTCATAATAATAATAATGTTTCATGAATTCATAATATTTCATATGGAAAAATTTTGGGGTGTTACAAAGTTGTTTGCTCCCTCACGCAACTTGAATTCTCCCTTGGAGAGAAAGTTGCATGAGCAACTTGATTCCTCCACAGAAGAAGCTGGCGTCGCACCCAAATGAGAGAGGGAGAGAGAGAGGAGGAGAGGAGAGGAGAGGCTTAGGGTTCTCTTGTGTTGAATTGGATCTGTGGTTTCATGCCACTATGGGGTATATATAGGGATACAATAGGGACCATGAGGAGGAATTGTGTCTTGGCCTGCTAATGGATCCAAACCCGATCCATTAATGAAGAACCATTACACTAAAGGTTCTCCATTGAACTACCTCACCAACCCTCATATTTACATATGAGCTCCACCTATTATGAGTATAATTTCTCCCCATGTTTAAGATATTGAATGCCCGTTGATTAATTTAAATTACTAACAATTTTAATTAATTAACCTCTAACTCCTTGATTAGTACCATCATCCTTATCATCATGTTGGACCAAGTCAACCTGCAGGATTTAACATGATGAACCTTATGAGCTCATCAAGGGGGCATCATCATCCCGACTCACCAGGACACGGATTCCGTCTATAATCAACGGCACACCATGTAAATAATATTATTTCCCAATTTACCGGGCCTATCGATTTAGCAGAATAAATCTCGTCCATTGATAAATCAAAGAAATAAATACCAAGTACATGTGTCCGTTATTATATCGGGATTCAGAGCATGTACTCTATAATATACTGAGGTCTGATCCAATTATAAAGTCAGTATAAATTGGATCACCTTTATGTTGGTCCTGCTCAATACACACAAAGTGCACTAGTGTAATTCTATTGTCAAGACAAACCAACACCAAATTACACTACAACCATCCTGATGGTTTATCCAACTCTATCTCGGTTGTGAGCATCTACTTATACTCTACAATGAACTGATAACATGATCTTCTGTGTGACACCACACAACATGTTATCTATAGTGTAAAGAATTAGACATTTTGCACATACTAATATAAACATGCAACAGTGATCTTGTAATTCTCTTTTAAAATGTAGATGATCATACAGAAAAGGCAAGACTTTTAGTATACATCCTAATAGGGAGAGTCATGCCAGAAGACAACAATGACGAAGGGGGAGCTTCGGACATTAGAAAGGATATGGTAAGTGAGGTATGTCTTCTACCTCTTAACCAATTATAATTTAGTATTAAGCAAATGACAAAATCTATGTGTACATTAAAAAATAAAAATATAAAATTAAAAAGAAAACTATCTTCTTCATGCCCATTAGAAATGTATGATAAGTTAAAATTTGAAAATGAAAATTTGAAAGTTTAAATTGAAAAATTACAAAATAACTATGCATGCTAAAATTGTTCTCAAAATTTAAAAATTAGATATTATGGTAAACTTAATTGACATTTTAAATTCAATAAAGGTCAAATTGTAAAAATTCATAGGACATATATTCCACCTAAATTTTTTGTTAATCCAGTAGGAAAAATCTTATATTGGGTCCCAAAATCTATCTTAAACTGTTAAATGCTATTTATTTGTTTTTTTTTGCTTTAGTTGTAATATTGTTAAATTCATTTTAAAATAACGGTTGCAAAAGAAAAATAGTGTGATATTTTTCTCTGATAGAATTTGCTTTTCTATATCTATGAAAAAAATTTGGAATTTTTAACAGATAAACGGATTTATTATTTTTTTTAAAATATGTTTTTAAATTCTAAAAATACTTAAATAATTAATATCAATGAATATGATTTTTTGGAATTTGGAGATTATCTTCAAAACATTGAGAAATTTTTTTAAAATTATTGATGTTGAAATCAAAATTTAAAATTATTTTTCCAAATTATAAACATTGAATTCAAAATTAATTTTTAAAAAGATAGAAAATTATTTTCTCTTTGACAATTTTTCTGGAGATA
This sequence comes from Boesenbergia rotunda, assembly GCA_024364735.1. Classification (NCBI taxonomy): domain Eukaryota; kingdom Viridiplantae; phylum Streptophyta; class Magnoliopsida; order Zingiberales; family Zingiberaceae; genus Boesenbergia; species Boesenbergia rotunda. The sequence continues at coordinate 292,958 of JAGFNQ010003700.1, read as the reverse complement.
TGTTTATCAAAATTCTAACTTGAATAAATATTTGATTAATTTTTTAATAAAAATGAATTATTGAAAATTGCTTTTCAAAAATTAGACTTTACATTTTAAAAAATTAAATTTTGAACATAAATTGAAAAATGGAATTTTCTGGAAACTAATTATAGTATTAGAAATCTTCTCCAAAAGTTTCAAAAATTTTGAATGTTGGGTTTTTTATAAATTCATGTAAGTGCTTTCCTTAACATATTTTAAGTTTTTGATGTGATCAAAGGGGGAGAAATAGAATTAAGTTAAGAGGTAGGCTTAAATTTTCATAATTTTTTTATGCTTACATTGTCATCTATTCATTCCTATTTTTTTTTATTCTTGTTTACCCTAACTTAACTCGGGTTGATTCATATTAAAAAGGAGGAGATTATAAGTACCCCGGGGTTGGTTTTGATATGGTCAACCAAGTCAAGTTATGTCCTATTAGTTTTTATTCCTTGTGTCTAAGTGTGCAGGAGCTTAGGAGCGCAGGAAGTCGAGCGGAAGATGCAACAGTCAAGAAGGATGGCAGGGGAAGGGAGCTGACGAGCTCGGTGCATCCGAGGGACCTAGAGTTCTGCGAAAGAGTGGGATGGTGGAGTGAGAAGGATGCACATGACATCCGAGGGATGAGAAGCCAGGAGGAAGTTTGCTCAAGGAGAAGGTCGGAGGAGAGTTCCGGTGAGCCCAACTCTGGAAGGCCCAAAAAACACCCAAGAAGACCTGTGGGAGACTAGTCAGTAAGTTGCTGACCAAAAGTCACTTGGCCACCCCTATGCATAGGCACACCCAGGCTCTCGGGCACCCCTATGCATACGCGCACCCGAACACTCGGGCGCCTCTGTGTGTATAGGCCCTCGAGAGCCAATTTCTATCTGACAGCTAGCCGTTTGCGAATGTTACACTTCGAATAACACTCAAACCACATGTCAGGCACCCTCAAGCACTCGAGCACCCCTATAGTGCCACATTATCATTCAAATAGAGTTGACTGGGGTTATAAATAGGTCCCCAGAGCTCAATTCCAAATCATTCATTCAATTTGATCCACAACAAATGAATTCTTTCTTGTTTTTCATTGTTTTTCTGATCTTTTCCACGTGTAAGAGGTATCTCCGCCCGAAGAAGTTATTCAGGAGATTTGCACTTTATTTGACCTTGGATTAGTAACCTCCTAGTTTGCAAACCAAGTAATTCTGGTTGCCTCTTTAATTTTTGTTATAGTTTTTTATGTTATGCTTTGTTTCTTTTTGATTTACTAACATTTTTGTTCTAGCAAAAATAAAAGATATAGTTTTTATTTTCAAGGGCAATTCACCCCCCTCTTGCCAACCAATGATCACCTTCACATATAGGCGCCCGAGAAGATATTTTATCCACAAGGGAGTCATTTGCAAACGTTACATAGCGGATAACTTCTAGGCCACATGTCAGGTGCCCCCAAGCACTCAGACACCCCTGTTGTGACATGTCAGCATTCGGATAAAGTTTACCGGGGCTATAAATAGGCCCCAGAGCTCAGTTCCAATGTATCCATCAATTGTAAGTGAATTTCATTCAGTTTTCCATTATTTTCTGAGCGTTTCATTATGTAAGAGGCTTCTCCAACCGAAGGAGTTATTCTAGAGAATCGAGCTACATTTTGCCTTAGATTAGTAGCATTTCTGGTTGCAAACCAAGTAACTATCTGACCTCATTCTTTTTCTGTGTTATTTCATTTTAATGTTATTATTATTAATGTGAACTGACTTCCAACTCTGTTCAGCAAGAATAAGAGATAGTTTATTTTTATTTGCAGGGGCAATTCACCCCCTTTTGTCGACCGTACGAACACCGATAAGTGGTATCAGAGCAAGGACACTCCAGAAGAACTAACCATCATCTGAAGCAACTTACAAAATGGTCGGACCAATCATCTGTAACGCTCGGAAATTTTCCAGAATTTTTCCAAATAAAAAAATTAAAAATTTCTTTAAAGGGGTCGGAGCAAAGGCTCCGACCCCTATTGTAGACCGTACAAACACCGACAAGTGGTATTAGAGCAAGGACACTCCAGAAGAACTAACTGTCATCTGAAGTAACTTACAAAAAGGTCGAACCGATCATCTGTAATGCCCGAAAATTTTTCAGAATTTTCCAAAATAAAAACATTACAAATTTCTTTAAGGGGGTCAAAGCAAAGGCTCGAAGCTAAGACCCCTTATTTAACTTTAGTTTAAGTTTCCATTAGGTGGTGGTAAAACATCACATTAAGATATGGAAACAATATAAGATAAGTGACAGTAAGCGCCTCTTCATGGAAGTTGCTTCAACTTCCACTTAGTATATAAACGATAGAAAGGAGAGGAAACCAAGGGTTTTCTCATTCTTCCTTCTCCCCTGCCAAAAACAAGAAAAGGAGAACTAGGGTTTCTCCTTTTTTTTCTTGTGCCCAAGATCCGATGATCGTGCGGAGGACGTGGATGAAGGGGTTCCACACTAGAGCACTCTGTATAGTGAGTTATAAGCATAAGGGAGTAAGTAGATCACTCACCTGCAGTAAAAGTAGTTCTCGTTTGTTTTTTAGTCGTCGTAGAACATGATTCTAAGTCGTTTGGTGTTTGTGATCGTAGTATAGCAAGACCAAGGTCTTGATTTACCCCAAAATGAGTTTTGGGAGTTAGGGCATGCAAGGTGCTCGATAAAAGTTCAGAGTGAGACCGAAGTCTTACTAAGTCCTAGAACGAGTTCTGGGACTAAGCATTTATGTAAGTACAAGACCAAGGTCTTGTTGTGTCCTAAAATGAGTTTTGGGAACATTACTTTTTAAGTGCAAAGAATATGCCAAGTTAAGCATTTTAAGTATAAGCATGGGTACAAGTTTAAGTATATTACTTTTATTAAGTGGCATGTACCGGGCCGAGCCCACAGATCTAGGCGAGCCTAGTAGAGACGCTCTTGTAGGATTCAATGGCTAGCTACCCCGAAACCTATTAGGGATGCATGCATTGGTACTATGCCGGGCCCATTAGCAGAATGTTTATTTATTTTGAAGTATAAGAAGTATAAGAATATAAAAGTTTCAAGTTTGCAAAAGCAAGCATTGTTTCAAGCATGTTAAGCATTTTTCAATTCAAGCAAAGTTTTCAAATGCAAGCATTTGTTACAAGTGTATTCATGAGCATATTCATGTTAGTATAGCATTTTCAGTACATATGTTTAAAAGCAAGCATTCTTTTGACCAAGAGCATGTTTAATATCGATTGCATGTTTTGTGAGAGTAGGTATCTAGTTACTAAGCAATTTGCTTATAGTTAGCATCCTTTTACTACAGATAAAGGTAAAGAAAGGATGTAAATCAAGGAGGCTAAAGGAAGGATGATTTGTGTCAGTGGCGGCTGAACCGTGGAGTGAGATCTTTTGGGATGAGACTTGCTATTGTTCTAAGCAGTAGAACTTTATAAGTTTACTTATGTTTCATGATAGTAGTTTCATTTCCGCAAAGATTATAAGTTTGAGTTATTATTCCGCAAAAGATTTAAAGTTTGAGATGCATGCTAAATGGAGTATGATCTAGTCCACGTATTATGGTTATTATGATTGTGAGTTCTATAATCTTAGTATAGTTGAAGTAGAAATGTATTCATAGACTTGTTCAAAGTTTCTGAAGCCTGGAATTGGAATTCTAGAAGTATCAGTCAACTGCTCAAGGAGCCAGTCGACTGCCCTAAGTGAAATCGAGGGAACAGAAACATTGGTCGAGTGATTTCCAGGTTGAGTCGACTGCATCAGTCGACTGGTAGTCCCACAAGTCGACTGGTCCTCGGCCAGATTTCGAACAGAAAGATTGATCAAGTGAATTGGCCTAGGAGTCGACTGGCACTAGTCGACTGCTCAAGGAATCAGTCGACTGGTCCTGGTTAAGTAGAAAGAGATGTGACGCCCCCCTATGGAGTGCGGAGAGAGGGTCGTTATAGGTTTAGTATCAGAGCAAGTTCCCGCCCTTCCACCACATTGACATCAAGCATAAATCCTGCCGCTTACCAAGTAAGAAAGTGCATATGTTTAGTTTTATATACATGTCTTTCATGTCTTTCTTTCAACATATGCTATTATGAGTATGATGATAGTGAAGTAATGTCCTGTTCTCATTATAATAGTAAGAGAATGACAAGGGGACGTCCTAGGAAGGCCCAAAATGAGAAGCTAGAGGGCAAGAGGCAACAGAGTCAGTACCACCACCAAATCTTTTAGAGGTGGTGGCTCAATTACAAAAGCAATTAGCAGAACAGCAGCAAGTTATTACCACCATGTGTTAGGATGTATATATATTAAAAATCTTGCTTTTTGTATAGACATCTTGTAACGCCCGCTTTTTTTTTCCATAAGCGGCGTTACGTTAACATGCTTAGGGCATGTAGACATCATAAGGCAGCGGAATAACTTTAACTTATACATGCCCTGTTACCATTCTTAACTTATTGACATAAGAACCTTAGCATATTAACTTTGAACTTAAGCATCATATCATATCATGTCATACGTAACATTATATCATAAGGTTCCATAGATCATTATTCAGACATATAAGTAACCAAGGTGAAGTTCTAGCATAAACAGTAAACATAGAGTTTTCCTGGACCAAGTCACTACTACACACATGCGTTCTTGCCCTCCTGCTGCTTCCTTCATTGTCCTCTTGAATGATCTGCGGTATAAGGAAATAAGACTATAAGCAAACAGGCTTAGTAAGACTCTTTCCTACTCACAAAACCATTCATCATTCATCATCTCATAATGAGCACATAAAACATTAACATACTTGGTGCTCTACTTGGAACATAACATCTTACATCACTTATCGTATACATAGCATGACATGAACATAAACATAGTAGACATTCTAAGCATGGCGTAATTCATGGCATAACTCATAAACATAGTAGACATTCTAAGCATGACATAATTCATGGCATAAATCATAAACATAGTAGCATGGCATAATTCATGGCATAAATCATAAACATAGTAGCATGGCAAAATTCATGGCATAAATCATAAACATAGTAGCATGACATCTTTCATGGCATAAATCATAAATATAGTAGTATGACATCTTTCATGGCATAAATCATAAACATAGTAGCATGACATCTTTCATGGCATAAATCATAAACATGGTAGCATGGCATAATACCTATCATAGCATATGAACATCTTCCTAACATAATCATGGCATAGATCATTCATTCTCATGCATACTTCTTAACATGAAACGTAAGCATATCATCTTATCAACATAGCATAATGCATAGCATGAATGGATGCATGAGTGGAATGCATATACATAAGGGATGCTTAACTTTTAAAACATACTTTTACTTTGGTTAAACATAATCATCATAACATCATTTGGGGTCCCCGGCTTGTACCACATACATACATCATTGCGCGCATCCCTAGCAAGTCCGAGGTCGCGAGCCCCAACCTACTAGGGTAAGGACAGCATAGTCGGTAGTCCCCGAACCGAGGCGTTCTTAAGGTGCCCATCCCTGTTGCACAGCTCCGGTAGTGCCAGAACCGTGGACAGCTTCGGTAGTCCAGAACCGGGGCGTTCTTAAGGTGCCCATCCCTTGGACCCATACTTCGGTCCGGTACAAGCTCATACATAAAGTAAAATACTTTTCATGTTTCATCATTCATAAGACATTCATGGCATACTTATCATAGCATAACTTGTTACGGCTCGGCCCGTCTACCGGCCCATTTACCGGTCCTCTCGACCGTCGTACCGTCGACCATCGACCGTGCCGTTCAGCATATTTATGATTTAAAGACATAAGCATCATCTTTCATTCATCATACTTGTCATTCATCATTTTCATTCTTAGACATGGCATATGTACACATCATTCATAGAGCATGGCATACATTCGTATTATCCTAAAACATGGCATATCATTCATAAACATGGCATATCATTCGTAAACATGACATATCATTCATAAACATGGCATATCATGCATAAACATGGCATATCATTCATAAACATGGCATATCATTCATAAACATGGCATATCATTCGTAAACATGGCATATCATTCGTAAACATTGCATATCATTCATAAACATGGCATATCATTCGTAAACATGGCATATCATTCACAAACATGGCATATCATTCATAAACATGGCAAATCATTCATAAACATGGCATATCATGGATAAACATGGCATATCATTCATAAACATGGCATATCATGGATAAACATGGCATATCATTCATAAACATGGCATATCATTCATAAACACAAATCACATCTTACCATAGGGCCATTGGGACCCTTACTTGAAATAAATCTTAACTTTTACCCTATTAACCCTTCTTGGCCGAAACTTGTGGAGTCCCAATGCCATGTGAAAATTCACATAATCACCTTCCATCATCCTTATATCATGGCAACACATAAACATATGCTTGAAGTTAAAGACTCAACCCTAACCCTTGGGTCCTTGGGGTTGGCCGAACCATATGGGGCCTCTAGGGTACCCCTAAAATTAAAAAAATTATACCTAACCTCTACACATCATAAGGGAACATTAAATAACATTATTATGATTTTTATCATAATTATAGACCTTTAAAACATGGTGGCCGAAACCCTTAAACTCAGGGTTCTTAGTTTTTGTTTCTTTCATGTTGGCCGAAACCCTAGGGTGTCCTAGGGTACTCCAAAAATTCCCAAAAATTATACTTAACCTCTACACATCAGAAGGGAACATTAAAAAACATTATCATGATTTTTAGCATAATTATAGACCTTTAAAACTTGGTGGCCGAAACCCTTAAACTCAGGGTTCTTAGTTTTTGTTTCTTTCATGTTGGCCGAAACCCTAGGGTATCCTAGGGTACTCCAAAAATTCCCAAAAATTATATTTAACTTCTAAACATCATAAGAGAACATTAAATAGCATTATACAGTTTTTTAGCATAATTTTAGATCTTAAAAACATGGTGGCCGAAACCTTTAAACATAAAGTTCTTGGTTTTCTTTCCTTTCAACATCAAATCCAAAAACTATCAAATATATCATGATAAAAATCATAAAAATAATAGGGAACTATTATACCACAGGTGAGGGAGTCTTACCTTGGGTTTCTTGATTTTTCAAACCTAGGAAGAGAAGAAGATTGCAAGATCTTTGGATACTAGAGCCCCCTTGTCTTTGTATTCTTGTGAAGACCTTAGATCTAGGAGATGGAACCTTGGTGGAAGCTTTTCCAAGGGGAAAGCCCCTTCTTGGTGCTCGGCAAGAATGAGGGGAGGGAGAGTTTCGAAAATGAATGTAATGGGAAGAAGAGGTAACCCCCAAAACCCCCCATTAATAGCCCATTAAGGAGGTAAATGAAGAGTCTCTCCATGACTCTTCATCTTCTTCTTAATCTTAACTTATATCCACTTCATTTCCTCATAGAAATCCCTTGCTAGGTGAGTTGGTTAAGGCTTACATGGTTGTACAAGAGGTCCAAGGTTCAATCCTTGGCTCATGCACCTTTATTTTTATTTTATTTTTTTTATTTCGTTTATTTTATTATTTTTATTTCCTAAATTCTGAAAATCCCCCTAAAATCACCCATAATTTTGCCAATATTCCTAAATAAAATTCTTTTATATTTATATTAATTTTACCTAATTTATATTAATTTTACCTAATTAATACCCATTTTTGGAGCCTATTTAAAGCTCATTAGTACCTAATTTCTTCATTAAAATAGAAAAATTAGGCTAAGACTTACCCATAATCATGCTAATATGCCTAATTATATCCTATTTATATTTATACTAATTATTACCGAAATTCACCTATAATCATGGTACTAAAAAGCCCACATAAAGCCCATTAGTACTTAGTTTTCTCAATTTAAATGAGAAAACATGGATTTTCTAGGCCAAAGTTCTCCTTAATATTTCTAGGTCCCTTGGAAATTTATTTAAACATGCTTAATATTTTAAGAAAATATTAAGAGAATTTTCCGGGTCGTTACAATCCCCCATACCTCGTGAAAGTTCGTCCTCGAACTTAGAATAACTCCGGGTACTTGCGCCTCATCTCGTCCTCGCGTTCCCAGGTAGTTTCTTCAAATCGTTGACTTTGCCATAGGACCTTGACTAAGGGCACTTCCTTACTCCTCAGCTTCTTGACTTCCCTATCCAAAATCTGGATGGGTCTGCTCTCATAGCTTAGGTCCTCTTGCACTTGCACCGTCTGTGGCTCGATCACTTGGTCCATATTTGGGATACACTTTTTTTAAGCAGGGACACATGGAATACGTTATGGATAGCTGACATCTCCGAAGGTAGCCCCAGCTCGTATGCCACCTTACCAACTCTTTTCAGAATCAGGTACGGCCCCACATAACGCGGACTTAGCTTTCCTTTCCTCCTGAATCTTGTCACCCCTTTCATAGGAGCCACTTTGAGAAACACCCAATCTCCAACATTAAACTCCAGTGGTCTGCGCCGAACATCGGCATAACTCTTCTGCCGGCTCTGAGCAGTTTCTATCCGTTGTCGGATATTCTGTATAACTCGGGTGGTGCTGTCTATGACATCCGTTGTGAGCCCCCTTTCCTTCTTTTCACCACCCTCATACCAACAGATCGGAGACCTACATCTCCTCCGGGTCGCTGGTGTTCTGCTTTCACTTGCTGGCAAGTCATGCAAGTACTGACATGCTGGGCCACATCTCTCTTCATACCGGACCACCAAAACTTCTCTTTCAAATCTTGATACATCTTGGTGGATCCTGGATGCATCGAATAAGGGGTTCCGTGAGCTTCCGCTAGTATTTCCCTTCGAAGCTCCGGATCATTAGGAATACATAGACGATCCCTAAGGTATAGTTCCCCCCCTTTTGCGATATGAAAACCATCGCCTTTTCCTTCTAGGATCTCCTGTTTTATTTTCTGAAGACTTAGATCATTATTCTATCTTTCCAATATATCCCCAAACAACGTGGGTGATATTGTTATGGTGGAAAGTCGTCCGGTGATAACCTCAATTCCAAAATTCATCATTTCTCTTTCAAGTGGTTGGGGTAATATACGTATAGACATCAAGGTGGCACTCGACTTCCGGCTGAGTGCATCGACCACTTTGTTTGCCCTTCCCGGATGGTAGAGGATTTCACAGTCATAGTCCTTCACCAACTCAAGCCATCGGCGTTGTCTCATATTCAAGTCTTTCTGAGTGAAGAAATATCGCAGACTCTGGTGGTCTGTATAAATTCGACACTGCGCTCCGTACAGATAATGCCTCCATATCTTAAGAGCGAAAACCACCGCGGCCAATTCCAGATCGTGAGTGGGATAGTTTTGCTCATGTTCCTTGAGTTGCCTGGAGGCATAAGCAATGACCTTACCACTCTGCCTAAGTATAGCTCCAAGTCCTAGCTTGGAAGCATTGCTGTATATATCGAAGTTCTGATTATCTCTTTGACATATAATTGACTAATGTCATTATTAACTCCATGACATAATTATATGCATATATCATAGTTATATACTTATTTTAATTATGGGTAAACCTAATAATAGTATGCTTCCGAATATTAGTTCTCAGCCCGAGTTACAAATTATATTAGTTGTATGATTATTATAGAATAGGTGAGATCCTACTTATTACCATAAAATAACTTAAGGTAGTCTTATATATTATATATAAGATATCAGTGACCCATAACCTATAATAAGTATTAACATAATTAGAACGTCCCTACCTAAGTTGTGCCATATAACCTATACCATTAATTATATCAGTACTAATATCATGGAACTAATGCTATACGCTAACATAGGTGAGAGTGTTATAATCTCCTGTGGGTAGGTTATCAGATAATTTTCTACATGTGACTATATTATAGATTATACATAATATCATAAATTATAGTTTCTTTTCTACGCCTATATTATTCTAAATATTTAATTCCTAAAATAAGATAAAGCATCATTCATCATTACATATCGTAACGTACTTTTCATCATAAATATCATTCATACTGGCATACCTTAAAATCATAAAACATCTTCCTACTATAAGATATGTAAAGAGGTACTTACTTGGAAGCAGCAGGAAGAGGGCTTGATGTGTGTATAGTGAGATGGTTACTGCTCTGATACCAACCTGTAACGCCCGCTTTTTTTTTTCCATAAGCGGCGTTACGTTAACATGCTTAGGGCATGTAGACATCATAAGGCAGCGGAATAACTTTAACTTATACATGCCCTGTTACCATTCTTAACTTAATGACATAGGAACCTTAGCATATTAACTTTGAACTTAAGCATCATATCATATCATGTCATACGTAACATCATATCATAAGGTTCCATAGATTATTATTCAGACATATAAGTAACCAAGGTGAAGTTCTAGCATAAACAGTAAACATAGAGTTTTCCTGGACCAAGTCACTACTACACACATGCGTTCTTGCCCTCCTGCTGCTTCCTTCATTGTCCTCTTGAATGATCTGCGGTATAAGGAAATAAGACTATAAGCACACAGGCTTAGTAAGACTCTTTCCTACTCACAAAACCATTCATCATTTATCATCTCATAATGAGCACATAAAACATTAACATACTTGGTGCTCTACTTGGAACATAACATCTTACATCACTTATCGTATACATAGCATGGCATGAACATAAACATAGTAGACATTCTAAGCATGGCGTAATTCATGGCATAACTCATAAACATAGTAGACATTCTAAGCATGACATAATTCATGGCATAAATCATAAACATAGTAGCATGACATAATTCATGGCATAAATCATAAACATAGTAGCATGGCAAAATTCATGGCATAAATCATAAACATAGTAGCATGGCATCTTTCATGGCATAAATCATAAACATAGTAGCATGACATCTTTCATGGTATAAATCATAAACATAGTAGCATGGCATCTTTCATGGCATAAATCATAAACATGGTAGCATGGCATAATACCTATCATAGCATATGAACATCTTCCTAACATAATCATGGCATAGATCATTCATTCTCATGCATACTTCTTAACATGAAACGTAAGCATATCATCTTATCAACATAGCATAATGCATAGCATGAATGGATGCATGAGTGGAATGCATATACATAAGGGATGCTTAACTTTTAAAACATACTTTTACTTTGGTTAAACATAATCATCATAACATCATTTGGGGTCCCCGGCTTGTACCACATACATACATCATTGCGCGCATCCCTAGCAAGTCCGAGGTCGCGAGCCCCAACCTACTAGGGTAAGGACAGCATAGTCGGTAGTCCCCGAACCGAGGCGTTCTTAAGGTGCCCATCCCTGTTGCACAGCTCCGGTAGTGCCAGAACCGTGGACAGCTTCGGTAGTCCAGAACCGGGGCGTTCTTAAGGTGCCCATCCCTTGGACCCATACTTCGGTCCGGTACAAGCTCATACATAAAGTAAAATACTTTTCATGTTTCATCATTCATAAGACATTCATGGCATACTTATCATAGCATAACTTGTTACGGCTCGGCCCGTCTACCGGCCCATTTACCGGTCCTCTCGACCGTCGTACCGTCGACCATCGACCGTGCCGTTCAGCATATTTATGATTTAAAGACATAAGCATCATCTTTCATTCATCATACTTGTCATTCATCATTTTCATTCTTAGACATGGCATATGTACACATCATTTATAGAGCATGACATACATTCGTATTATCCTAAAACATGACATATCATTCATAAACATGGCATATCATTCGTAAACATGGCATATCATTCATAAACATGGCATATCATTCATAAACATGGCATATCATTCGTAAACATGGCATATCATTCGTAAACATGGCATATCATTCATAAACATGGCATATCATTCGTAAACATGGCATATCATTCATAAACATGGCAAATCATTCATAAACATGGCATATCATGCATAAACATGGCATATCATTCATAAACATGACATATCATTCATAAACATGGCATATCATTCATAAACACAAATCACATCTTACCATAGGGCCATTGGGACCCTTACTTGAAATAAATCTTAACTTTTACCCTATTAACCCTTCTTGGCCGAAACTTGTGGAGTCCCAAGGCCATGTGAAAATTCACATAATCACCTTCCATCATCCTTATATCATGGCAACACATAAACATATGCTTGAAGTTAAAGACTCAACCCTAACCCTTGGGTCCTTGGGGTTGGCCGAACCATATGGGGCCTCTAGGGTACCCCAAAAATTCCCAAAATTATACCTAACCTCTACACATCATAAGGGAACATTAAATAACATTATCATGATTTTTAGAATAATTATAGACCTTTAAAATATGGTGGCCGAAACCCTTAAACTCAGGGTTCTTAGTTTTTGTTTCTTTCATGTTGGCCGAAACCCTAGGGTGTCCTAGGGTACTCCAAAACTTCCCAAAAATTATACTTAACCTCTACACATCAGAAGGGAACATTAAACAACATTATCATGATTTTTAGCATAATTATAGACCTTTAAAACTTGGTGGCCGAAACCCTTAAACTCAGGGTTCTTAGTTTTTGTTTCTTTCATGTTGGCCGAAACCCTAGGGTATCCTAGGGTACTCCAAAAATTCCCAAAAATTATACTTAACTTCTAAACATCATAAGAGAACATTAAATATCATTATACAGATTTTTAGCATAATTTTAGATCTTAAAAACATGGTGGCCGAAACCTTTAAACATAAAGTTCTTGGTTTTCTTTCCTTTCAACATCAAATCCAAAAACTATCAAATATATCATGCTAAAAATCATAAAAATAATAGGGAACTATTATACCACTGGTGAGGGAGTCTTACCTTGGGTTTCTTGATTTTTCGAACCTAAGAAGAGAAGAAGATTGCAAGATCTTTGGATACTAGAGCCCCCTTGTCTTTGTATTCTTGTGAAGACCTTAGATCTAGGAGATGGAACCTTGGTGGAAGCTTTTCCAAGGGGAAAGCCCCTTCTTGGTGCTCGGAAAGAATGAGGGGAGGGAGAGTTTCGAAAATGAATGTAATGGGAAGAAGAGGTAACCCCCAAAACCCCCCTTTAATAGCCCATTAAGGAGGTAAATGAAGAGTCTCTCCATGACTCTTCATCTTCTTCTTAATCTTAACTTATATCCACTTCATTTCCTCATAGAAATCCCTTGCTAGGTGAGTTGGTTAAGGCTTACATGGTTGTACAAGAGGTCCAAGGTTCAATCCTTGGCTCATGCACCTTTATTTTTATTTTATTTTTTTTATTTCGTTTATTTTATTATTTTTATTTCATAAATTCCGAAAATCCCTCCTAAAATCACCCATAATTATGCCAATATTTCTAAATAAAATTCTTTTATATTTATATTAATTTTACCTAATTTATATTAATTTTACCTAATTAATACCCATTTTTAGAGTCTATTTAAAGCTCATTAGTACCTAATTTCTTCATTAAAATAGAAAAATTAGGCTAAGACTTACCCATAATCATGCTAATATGCCTAATTATATCCTCTTTATATTTATACTAATTATTACCGAAATTCACCTATAATCATGGTACTAAAAAGCCCACATAAAACCCATTAGTACTTAGTTTTCTCAATTTAAATGAGAAAACATGGATTTTCTAGGCCAAAGTTCTCCTTAATATTTCTAGGTCCCTTGGAAAATTATTTAAACATGCTTAATATTTTAAGAAAATATTAAGAGAATTTTCCGGGTCGTTACACATCTACATTTTGAAAGAGAATCACAAAATCACTGATGCATATTTATGTTAGTATATGCATAAGTGTCTAATTCTTTGTATTGTAGATAATATAGTATGTGGTGACACACAGAAGATCATGTTATCAGTCCCTTGTAAAGTATAAGTAGAGTCTCATAACCGAGATGGAGTTGGGCAAACCATTGGGATGATTATAGTGTAATTTGGGATTGGTTTGTCTTGACCATAGAATTACACTAGTGCACTTTGTGTGCATTGAGCAGGACCAACATAGAGCACATCCAATTTATACTGACTTTATAATTGGATTGAACCTCGATTTATTATGAAAGTACATACTCTGAATTCTGATATAATAATGGGCACATGTACTGAGTAGTTATTTCTTTGATTTACCAATGGGCGAGATTTATTCTGCTAAATCGATATGCTTGGTAAGTTGGAAAATAATATTATTTACATGGTGTGTCGTTGATTATAGACAGAATCAGTGTCCTAGTGAGTCGGGATGATGATGCCCCCTTGATGAGCTCATAAGGTTCATCATGTTAAATCTTGCAAGTGGACTTGGTCCAACATGATGATAAGGATGAGCGGTACTAGTCAAGGAGTTAGATGTTGATTAATTAAAATTGTCAGTAATTTAAATTAATCAACGGACATTCGATATCTTAAACACGAGGAGAAATTGTACTCATAATAGGTCGAGCCCATATGTAAATATGGGGGTTGGTGAGGTAGTTCAATGAAGAGCCTTTAGTAGAACAGTTCTTCATTAATGGATCGGGTTTGAATCCATTAGCAGACCAAGACCCAACTCCTCCTTATGGTCCGTATTGTAGCCCTATAAATACCCCATAGGAGTCATGAAACTAAGGCTAATTGATCATCCAATTCCAATTGGCAAAACCCTAAGCTCTTCTCCCTCTTTCCCTCTCTCTCTCCTAGGGTTGCTGCAAAGGAAGGTGGTCAATTCTTCCTTGGCCGGCGGCAACCAAGCTAGGTGAAAACTTCTTCTTCTTCATCTTCCATCAGTTGGCGTGCAGGGACCTCACGGGAGGTGAAGGGAGAATCTTCTCATCACCTTGTGGGTGTGCGCAAGGTGGAGGAGGAAGAAGGGGGGCGGTGCCGGCGGGTTGGATAATTGAAGGGGGCCGGTTGGAAGGAATACAAGGAGAAGTTGTTTACTTCTCTTCTTCCTTCCTTGTTCACCTTCTCTTCCTCTCCACCAGTGGTGGTGATCGGCGCCGGAATCTACTAAGAGGAGAAGCTTTGGGCCGGCAGCAAACCTTGGAGGTGGGCGGCGCCGGCGCAAGCAAAGGAGGAAGAAGTAGGGTTTGTGGCTGTGGTCCCGGGAAGAAGAAGTGCTCTTCTTCTTCTTCTTCATCTTCTTCATCTTCCCTTCATCACTTGGTGGCACTACAAGAAAAAAGACCTATTGTGACATTTACCTTATGACACTTAATAGTAAATGTCATTATAAACTATTTATAATGACACTTACTAAAACAGATTAATTTTATAAATAAAATATTTAATTAGATCCTTTATCATGACATATTTTATAAATGTCATTATAAATTAATCAAATTTATTTAATTTGTTTAACCTAAACTTTTTGTAAAATATGTTTTCTGAAATTTTGAAAATATTTACGGGAAAGATTGGGCACAAGATATGTTAATTTAGAATTATTTAAGAAAAATTTAAATTTTGGAATTTAATATATATATATATATATATATATTATAAAACTTTTATAAATACTTCTCCTCACCCGTCCCTTTGCCGTGCCCTAACATCTCCGCCCGACACACATCCTCGCCGACAAACATTTCCCCTTTGCGCACCCGAAGACAGCCGGAAGGGCGCCGCCTCTCCTTGCGATCTTCCCTTTCCCCTCTTGTCGCATGCGAACAAGGTTGGAGCGCCGCCCCCTCACCCTCGCGCAAGCAAGTCACCGACAATCTTCTCCTCTGCGCGATCGGCATTACGATGCCCAGCCTCGCACGATCGCCGGCCGAGCCAGCCATCCCTCCTTTCGATTGTTGTGGGTGTCGGAGAAGGGCGGCTATGGCGCGTGACAATCACCACTCGGTGTCTTACCGGGACTCCCCTCGCCATCGTTGATCAACAGGAGCAGTGCTGACACCGTAGCAATTCTTCGAGATTTCCCTTACTTCGTCCTTGCCCAATCCATTGTCGGAACTAGCGCCTCAGACCTTTTTCTCCGGCTATAACTAGGTAAGGGGCTTAGTGTTGTGGTTGTTTTGCCTTTCTTTCCCCCGGCTGCCTTTTTCGTGGTTGTGTTTTCTACCGATTATCGCACGCAATGGCAACCTCATGTCGAGCCTAATCAACCTCTGTTTGCAGCTCCTCTCTTCTTTGCGTCGATCTGGATTGGGGGTTTATTGGAGAGGAGCAACTTCATCTGAGGTTGCTGTGGTGGCTTGGTTTATCAGATCGGAAAATAAAGGAGCAGAGGAAATCTATGTGCATGGTTTTTTTAGGTATGGATTGTTGGTGTTGTTTGGTCTTGGATGAATTGAGGATGTTTTGACTTAGATAAATAAAGTGGAACTAAGGTTCTGAGAATTTATTTACGTAATCAGCGAGAATTGAGGTCTTGGATGAATTGAGGTATCTAAGTTTAGGTAAAGTGAACTAAGGTCTTGGATGAATTGATGAATTGAGGATGCTTTGCATCTATTAGTAATCAGTGAGAATTTATTTACTTTTTCCATCTTCATTGGATATTGTTCAACCATTGCTTCATATGAGGAATGAGATGGTAAATTAGTTTGGAGCAATCTATTACTATCCTTTATTGAGATTATGTGCAAATAAAAGGATTTCCATTATTTATACATATCTCAAGGCTCTATTGATATGTTTCTTTTGGTTCCTCAGTCCATATCAATCAAACATGGTTAGTAGAATTTAATTTATGAGATGCTTTTATCCTGTGCTAGTATTATTAATTTTAGCATTGGTATTCTTCTTGTGCAAAATTTCAATCTATCCATTTAAAATTATGGAAAAAGATGACACACACACTTTTTAGATCTACCATGTTGGAGCGTCAATATTTTAAACTAGTAATATAGAGAAAGATTTAGTTGGTCCAAAAGTTTTAGCAGTTTGTCCATATAATTCTCATATATTTGCATTTTCGTCATTAGTAAGAGAATAGTATGTAAAAATAAGTTAGCTTCCTTTTCCTTGAAATGCCAGAATTTTAATCAAACATTACCCTGACAATTATGTTTTTATTTTCTTCTAAAAAGCTACATATACTATGAGTTCTAGCATAAATCATGGGGCATCTTGTATCTTCTCAATGCCAGAGGAAACACTTGATGCTTATTTGGAGCAAACTAAAGAGTTAATCTTTCAGGTATGCCATTGTTTGTGATTTGAAGAGTTATTCATCGATAGAACGGCTACGGAGGTGACTACTATCCTTCTCTGTTTCTTTTGTTTTATCTTTTGCAGTGGCGGTTGATGGTAGACTCTCCCATGTAAATTGTGGTGACAGAATTTTTTACTTTACACATGCAGAATCAAAGATATAGAAAACAAGAAGGCAAGATTTACCATGTGGCATATTGGATTCTTTTTTTCTACGTGGAGCCTTTTCCAAGATTCTGAGCAATTCAACAATATTTTACTTTGGGCTCCTTATATTGCATTATCTATTTATTGAAAGTTTCATGCTGCCTTTTCCATGATTTTGAATTGAGAATAATAGTTGCCAGCTTTTTCTGTATGAATCTGATTCATTTATTCTACTTATATAGCCTGTCAGTATCTTGTGTCGCTGTTTTCAAGATATAGATAAGTACACGGTAGGTTTTCCTCGTGGCAATGGGCATGGGCAAAAAATATTTTTCGTGCTATGAAACACTGTTTACCTGGGCCGGTAAGGATGATAATTAATCTCATTGAGTTATTTGAATTGAAGCATTATCATATCCATTTGGCTCAAATTTTGAGTAGCAGTTCTTGTCTGACAGTATACTTTTATTCTTCCTGCGACCAAAGAATTACCAAGACAATGCATAAGATCTGGAAGGGCGGCTAAATATGAGTCAAGGAAGCATGTAGGTATCGGCATGCCAGATGATCCTATTTGTCAAGCTATATTACGAAGTCTGGATGAACCCCTCATTTCCACAAGGTTTGTTGGGATGAAAAAGCTGGAAGGCAGTTTCTCTCGCTATATCTTTTGTAATAAAATACATATTTTCTTGCTCAACATAGTGTAAAGTGGCCTTCAGAAGATTAGTGGATGCTAGATCCTGTCCTAATCGCAGATACTTATGAGCCAGAGGTACGAACTACTAATTGATTGTTTGCTGAATTGGTACATCTATATGTGTTTATCTATCCATCTATCTCTTGCTGGATCATCTTAATTAGGCTACTGAGAAAGAACATGCACACAGTTTGATAATTTGATATTTTCACTTTCATATGATTGTTGCACTGCATGCTATGGACCAGACTACCATGCACCTGTACTGGCAGCAGGAATACAGTCAAAACCAACTCCTAATTGCAATGCTCTTACCATGTCATAACCATATGTTGCGGCGATCTTAAGGCTAAAATATGCTTGTAATTGATGTATTGATGTTCATAAATAGATTGGAAATGTCATGTCCAGAATTCTTGTAGCTTTAGAAATTTCTCCATGTGACACATGATCATTGACTTTGTTTGATACTGTGGCCAATAGATATCAATTCTTCATAAATGGTGTAGCAATTTGAAATGGTCAAATGAGATGCTATTGAGCGTAACTGGATGGATGTTAGAGAAAAAAAGTTCCATTTTCTTTGTAGAAATGTCAGGTATGGGAGTTCATATAGGTTTTAACCTTCTATTTCTAAATTCTGTAAAAAAAAAGATACCTTAACAAAGATACCTCAGTTTAATTGCATTCATTCATACCTAGCTTCTTTTTTCATGGTCATGTACATCTATCTGACTTTGCTTGTAATAGTGTATATGAAGAAACTTAAATAGCGATATGAATAGATATCTTTCAGATTTGGCAAATCTGAATGACATCTTTTACTTATCAAGATCAATGAGTTTTTTTTTTGGAGTGCCAATATCAGTACTGTCGAGATTTGTTTGTTTTAATTTTATTTCATTTATATAAATTAATATATGATATTTTTTTGTAGGTGACAAGAATATTGGATTTTGTTCTAGATATGATGGTTGAAGATTGAAAATGCAGCAAAGTTTTGGAAGTTTAGTTATGTTTTGTTTTAGGAGAGATTTAATTTTTTGCTAGTTCTTAAACTAAATACATTGGGTACATTTGTGATTGTGATTAGTGCATAGTTATTTTTTGAGGTGATCAATTTGACAGTCTTGTATTGCATAAAAATTGACAATTATTGATTAACACTTTAATTTCAATTTAAAATTTTTATTTGTGTTTATGTTAATTAGTTATATACGTAAATATTTATATCATGAAAATATTGAAAATGGATGAGATATTTATTAATATATGATATTTTTTTATGTCACAATAGAACACCAAATTATGTAGATAAAAATAACATTATAGAACTCATATGAAGACATTTCAAAATGTCATAATAAATAACTATTAATGATAATTTTAAATGTCCTTATAGACTAATATAACAAACATTTATATGTGTCATTATAAGTTACATAACGAGGCATTTTAAATTAACTTTATAAACTATCATTAGTGACATTTTTTATTGTGATTATAAATAAAATTCAAGACACTTATAATTGTCTTGATAAATAATTTTAAAGGACATATAAATTTGTCATCATTACTATAATAAAACAACATGTATAAATGTCATTATAAATCTTATATTGACACTATTTTTTGTCACTATAACAATTATTCATGTTATTAGTATTGTCACTATTTGTATTTTATAGTGACATTAAGAATTGTCATAAGTGATAAGACTTTAGACGACATCACTATAGAGGACATTTTAACTTAATGTCACTATATCAAAAATGTCAGTATAAATAATATATGATGACACTTTTCAATGTCATTAAAAGCATTTTTTCTTGTAGTGTGGTCAGAGCAAGCAAGGAGGAGGTCTCTTCCTCTTTTGGTGGTCGGCGGCATCACCCCTTGTAATTAGGGTTTTGGTGTTTGGAAGAAGAGGAGAGAAGGTGAAGGCTTGGAAGGACTTGGTGACTCCGGTTCTTGGTAGATCGTTGCCCACACGACGTCCAAGAGGGGATGGTCATACGATAGAAGATCGCGAGGTAACTGGAAGGTATAACCTCTTCCTTGGCTTTTTGATTCTATCATTGCATGTGTAGTTTTAATTAATTATCATGGTTTTAATTATTTGTTAATTAATGTTGATAATTAATTATGTCATAGACCCCGATGATAAACACAAAAACCGGCAATCCTCTCGTCGTCTTTTCCGTGACCAATTGGTTAGGCGAGTTACAAGGCCTAACTATCAAGTTTGGCTAAGTTGTAACATGAACCAATTAGTACGACGACGAGACGGTCGTTTGGGACATAGGTCTCCATTCGGATTAAATTTTTTTAATCTGTAGACATGGATAGTGTTGGTGCAAGATGCATCAATGATGTCTTCCTCTAAGTGTTTTGATGTTTAACAATATACTTAAGTTAGTAACAATATGTGTTAAACAAGGTAAGGGTTAGTCAAAGTGATCAAGGGTTAAATCAAACAGAACCTTATGTTTGGTAGGGTTTGTTGGGTATGGCTTGGCGAGTTTTCCTAGCGAATACTTGGTCATCCTTAAGAGACCTCTCCATATCTATGGATTAAAAATTAATCCGAATGGAGACCCATCTCGCAACGACCATCTCGTCGTCGAATCGTTCGGTACGAATTACAACTTGGCCAATCACAAAGATCGTGCCTTGTAATTCTTCTAACCGAACGACCGAGGAAGAGACGATGAGTGGATCGCCGGTTCTTATGTTTATGGTCGGGGTCCAATTAATTAATTATTAACCATGATACAAAATCAAAATAAATAACTAATACACATAAAATGACGAAGCTAAACAAAGGAGCCAAGCAAGAGTATATACCTTCCGTTACCTAACGATCTTCTACCGTATGACCCTCCCCTCTTGGACGTCATGTGGGCGACGATCTACCAAGAACCGTGGTCACCTAGTTGATCCCTTCTCCTTATGCCAACCAATCCCTAACCAAAAGGATGCCGCCGGCCACTCCAAGGAAAAAGATAATGCAAACACAAACCCTACTCCTCTTCTCCTCCATTGCTGGCGCCTGAACTGTGAGTTACTTCAAGACAAAGTTACAAGCGACTTTGCTCCTTGGAGAGCAACTCCTCCACAGTCCACAGCCGGTGCCCTTGGTCTTCTCTCCTCTCACAGAAGCCAGCGACCAATTTGGCCCTCTTCATGCGCAGCAGCCGAGTGGAAGTCGGCACCCCTCCATTCACAGAAGCGGCGGCCAACAGCCAAGTTGTGTGAGCAACTTGGCCTTCTCTAAGCAGAGAAACCAGCGCCCTTCTTCCACGCACAGAAGCTAGCGCCCCTCCACTCGTAGATGCCAGCACCACATGCATGGAGAACAGGTGGCTGCTTGAGAAGAAGAGATGGTTGCGTGATCAACTTGGATTCTCCAAGTTGGCGCTCCTTTTCTCCAGTTATCGTAGACAACTCTACAACCGATGTTGCTATGGCTGATGGAGAAGGCAACCAAGTTGCTGAGTGTTGCTCTGCATTGGAGAAGAAATTTCTCCATGCAGAGGTCGGTGCCACACGCTGTGTGTGTGTGTGTGTGTGTGTGAGAGAGAGAGAGAGAGAGAGAGAGAGGAAGAGAGGAGAGAAGAGTCTAGTTAGGGTTTCTTGTGTTCTCCAGGATTAATTGGATCAATCATCGACTTGGTTTCATGCCACCATGGGGTATATATAGGGCTACGATAGGGACCATGAGGAGGAGTTGGATCTTGGCCTGTTAATGGATCCAAACCCGATCCATTAATGAAGTTCTATTCCACTAAAGGATCCTCATTGAATTACCTCACCAACCCCATATTTTCATATGGGCTTCACCTATTATGAGTCATCCATCCCCCCCATGTTTAAGGTATCAAATGTCAATCTATTAATTTAAATTACTGACAATTTTAATTAACCAACTTCTGGATCCTTGACTAGTACCACTCAACCTTATCATCATCTCGGATCAAATCAACCTGCAGTGTTTAACATGATGAACCTTTTGAGCTCATCAAGGGGGCATCATCATCCCCACTTACCAGTACATGGATTCCGTCAATAATCAACGGCACACCATATAATTAATATTATTTCCCAACTTACGGGCCTATCGATTTAATAGATTAAATCTCGCCCAATGGTAAATCAAAGAAATAAATATTAATAATACGTGCACGTTATTATATCGGGATTCAGTAATTGTACTACATAATAAATCCGAGGTCTAATCCAATTATCAAGTCAGTAGAAATTAGATGATCTCTAGTTTTGGTCCTGCTCAATGTACACAAAGAACACTAGTGTAATTCTATGGTCAAGACAGACCACACCTAATTACACTACAACCATCTCTATGGTTTGTATAATTCCATCTCGGCTGTGAGCCTCTGATTATACTAGGCAAGGAACTGATAACTGTTGGTGCAGGCAGCACCTAAGTCAAACCTGGGTTTTGATAATGGCAAAGGGTTCAGAAGTTAAGATGTTATTGTGGTCTAATTTGTTTACTATGTGTGCAAGAAGAAGCCCTAGGTACACTAGGAAAAGAAGTCCTAGTCGAGGACTAGGCAAGAAGACCTGACCAAAAGTCGGGAAAAGAAGTCCTGGTTGAGGACTGGGCACGAAGTCCTGGCAAGGGGCTTGGCACCGAAGACCTGACTGGAAGTTGGGCACGAGGACCTGGTCAGGTGGATCAGGCAAAAGTCCAACCGGAGGAGCCGGTTGGCAAAAGGTAAACTCTCCTGAGAGGAGTATGTGAGGACGCATTCCCCGTCGAGGGAACAGTAGGCGTCGGTTCGACCTAGGGTTCCATTTGGGAGACCCGAAGTCAGAACCAAGACAGCTACGGCTGTAAATATTGACTAATATTCTTGCTTTATCTGTGTTGGAACTAACCTTGATGGCAGGGACCGAAGGAGTGTGTTTCTGCAGCTCAGAACGCCCCAAAGGAAAGGGGCAGGCAGCTGGGCTAGGCGCCCGGGAGGTCCCGGGCACCCAAGGTGAAAAGCCAAATCTGCAATTAAGCAAGAACGCTTCGAAATCACACTGGGCTAGGCTCCCAGGAGGTCCCGGACGCCCATGGTCAAAGCCAAAGAGGTAATCGAAGCCAATCAGCCACGAAGCCAGTGGACCAAGTCAAGCTAGGCGCCCAGGAGGTCCCGGGCGCCCCAGTCAGCTCCAGAGGCTGAGTCGAAAGGGATAAGCGCTGACCAAGCTGCGGATTTAGTTTTCTGCAGATGAAGGCACGTGTCAGGCACCCCCGACGTCCCAGGCGCCCCCAGGAGCACTATAAAAGGGGCTTGACCCCAAGGCTTCAAAGACACAACTTTCTAACACTTCCAAGATTTTCGTTCAAGCGCTCTGCTCCGGCAAACTCCAACTTCGAGATTCCAACGCCGACGACGACCCTCTGCTCCGAAGTACGATTCACACTGGGTGTCGATAATGAAAAGTGTAGTTTTTTTTTATTTACTGCAATATTCTTGTACTAAAATCTGTAAACCTTTTGCGTGATTATAGAATTGCCCATAGTAAACGGTCAAGGACCGTGGGCCTTGGAGTAGGAGCCGACCGCGACTCCGAACCAAGTAAAATACTTGTGTTCTTTGTGTGATTGTTTTGTTTCCACTGCATTTGCTCTTTCCTTAATCCGAAGAAAAAGTTTTAACGATATTCACCCCCCCTCTATCGTTTCTCTCGATCCAACAAGTGGTATCAGAGCGGGGTAGCTCAAATTTGGTACAACCACCAATTTGGGAGTTTTTCGAATTTTTACTAAATTTTTAACTTCTTTTTCGATCGAATGTTTCTCGTTAATCGAGGTTGGTGTAACACCACTCGATAGTTTCTTTTAAATATCTTATTCCCGCACTACTAATCCAAGACCAAGTCTTGGGACAGTTTTTTTTGTTGTTATTATTTCAGAAAATTTAAATGGCGATGCAAGAGGGTTTTAGTACAGCCAGACCACCACTCTTCAGTGGAGAAGACTTCTCCTACTGGAAGAGTCGGATGGAAGCCCACCTGAAAACTCAGGTGGACATGTGGATCATAATCCAATCTGGTATGGAAATCCTGAAAAATGCTGAAGGAGTGCCACAACCTTACACAGAATGGGATGCCTCGCTGAAGAAGAAGATCGAGGCTGATGCAAAAGCGACTCAGACACTCCAATGCGGACTAACCAAAGAAGAGCTGAACCAGGTAGGAACATTCAACAGTGCGAAGGAACTCTGGGGTAAGTTGATTGAACTGCACGAAGGAACCTCCGACACCCGAATCAGCAAGAGGGACCTACTGCTGAACAAGTTGTACACGATCAAAATGAACGACGGTGAGTCAGCAGCCCAGCTCCACGCCAGAATCCAGGAGCTGATGAACGGTCTACATACAATAGGTCACAAGGTAGAAAAATCGTGACCTTATCAGGTATACCCTAAACGCCTTCCTGAGAAATACTTTGTGGGCATCTATGGTAGATGCGTACAAAGTTTCAAGGGACCTTTCCAAAATTAAATTAGACGAGTTATTTTCTGAACTTGAATTACATGAACAGACTAATTGCACCCTAGCCGAGAAAGGCATTGCTTTTATTGCAGGCAAAACAGGAAAGGTGGTCAAGAAGAAGCCTCAACCTGCACCTGAGTCTGACTCAGACTCAGACTCAGACTCAGAAGACAGTGAAGGGGATCGACCCAAGCTGGTTCGGCTAGCCCGGGACTACTACAAGGAACTGAAGCATTAGACCAACAGAAGAAAAGCTAGCTAAAAGATGGAAGATCCAACCGAACCATCCAAGACCAAATCCAACATAACGTGCTACGAATGCAACAAGAAGGGACACTACAAGTCGGAGTGTCCTAATCTGAAAGAAGCCAAGAAGACAAGAAGGAAGAAGGCCCTTCAACCAACGTGGGACGAGTCTTCCTCCGAAGAAGAAGAAGAGGCCCCACAATCGAACCTGCTCGCCCTGACTGCTTCGGAAGAAATCGACACCAGATCAGAATCGGAACCGGACGACGGAAAGCTCACCATTTCGGAAGATGACAAAATAACTGTAAGTGGTTATTCTAAAGCTGAATTAGCAGAATTAATTGCTTACCTATCTAGTAACTTGGTGAAAGCCAAAATTCGAGTCGAGTCTCTCCGACAGAAAGTAAAACTCCTAAAAGAGGGCACTGACTCTAGATCTTTGACTGAGAAGGTTCAAGAAGGAACCTCTACTCAAGTTGAAAAGCTTGAGAAAGAGAACTCCTCCTTGAAAACTCAAGTCAAGGACTTTAGAGCAGCTTTGGAATGATTCACTTCGGGTTCCAAGGGTCTTGACATGATCCTTGGAAAACAGAAGTCCGTTCTAAATTGATCCGGGTTAGGATATCGAACCAAGGCTAGACAAAGGTCATATAATGTTGTATTGAACCAATCTAGGCCCAAAGATCAGGCATGGGTACCCAAACCTTGCCTGAGCAACCAAGCTGGACCAAACCAGTATTGGATCCCCAAGGACAAGATTCATATCTTGCCTAATCACTACCGTGGCTTTAGTCTAGGGGGAGCTAACTTAAAAACCATTTTTATAGTTAAATAAATTCTTTTTCTTATTTTAAAATTGCATGCTTGCTTGTTTATTTATTTTCTGCAATTTACCATGCTTAGACCTAGGACTGGTTAGACTAAGGACTAAACCAATTAACTAAAATTTGAACAACATAGTATTAGGTGGAGGTGAGATGATAGTACGTTAGCGAAGCCATTTTGGTGGAACTAGCCGAAGCTACCGATCCGAGACCCAAACTAGTTAGACCAAAATCATTCAAGGAGTAACTTGAAGATGAATTTTCAATAAAATGCTTTGTCAAGGAAAGGGTTGATGATCCAATAAGGCTACGGGCAAAGAAGGCCTAGTGCCTCGCCAAGACCTGGAAGCCAATTATTGAAAACCAAATTCACTTTACTATTGTCAGATTTGAATCTAACACAGATTTCAATTAATCATCGATTCAACAATTCTTTTTCAAAATAAACTTAAAACATAATTAATTGGTTTTTTAAAATTAATTTAACTTTTCAAAACTAATCATGGTTTTTCAAAATAAAATATTTACTTCTATTAAAACCTGTCTCATAAAAACTCATAAGTTAACGTGATTGATAACTATATACCGGGTGAGATAGTTAGGACTTAACTCAAAATCTGGTTTTCTGTAATGTTGTCAAATAGAAACATTGATTTTAGAGTTGAATTGACTTGATTGTTGGTTGGTTGTTAGAGTCAAACCAGGTCAAAATAGTCAAACCTGGTCAAACAGTCAAACTGGTTAATAGTCAAATAATGGCCAGTTCGGGCGCTCGTGACCCCTTGGGCGCCCCCTCACTTTCTCTTTGACCAAGACATCAAAAGCTATCAACACTACCCAGCTAACATGGGCGCCCGTGACATATCGGACGCCTAGGCCTTTATATCAATTCGAGGTAGCAAAAGCTGCCACGCATGGCAGCTGACTCCAGGCGCCCGGGTCCTCACGGGCGCCCCCAAGGACAATGTCAAAATCGAAAAAGCTGCATTTGGTAGCTTACGCCTGAACCAGGTGCCCGATTCCTCCCGGGCGCCCGACCAACCTCTATATAAAGCCACCGAAACCCCCTTCACTTGCCACCCCAAAACAAATTCTCATCTCTAACTCTTTTCCTCCCAAGGTGCTCGGAAGTCCCTCTCACGCCCTTAAACGTCCAACTTCGACCATGGCTCCTCGGTATCATTTGTATGTATTTAAAATTAATTCCTTTAGTATTATTTCACTCCTTAAATGCATGTTTCTTATTATGTTAGAAAATGCCGTACTATTCAACCCAACCCCGGGACCGAGCCTAGCCCTGACCCTAGGTTTCCGACCATAGAACTATTCAATAAGTTTGCTAGGACGACCTATAAACCTATCAAGACAAGCTTCTTAAATAGACAGTTTTTCACTCAGTCCTGTCCAGTGGCTATGGACGTCATCAATTTCTATCAACTTGATCGACTTGTTTTCTGCACACATCCTGTGAATACAACCCTATGTGCAGAATTTTACAACAACTTAGTCAGACAAGATGACCTTAGCTATATCACCACAGTACAAGGAATGCCCTTGACTATCACGCCCTCGTTATTCAACAGATTCCTTGGACTGTGACCTTCCCAGTCCACCTTCTTCTGTTACCCTCCTAGAGATCCTCCCTTTGCTCCTCCCTACTCCCATATTGATCTAGACACCCTTTATTCATATTTCTATAGAAATTCCCGAAACCCTTTGGTTAGTCGGTTTCAATCAGTAGATCTCCAGGTCCAGGTCTACGCTCTTTATAGAGTTCTAGTCCGTTGCATTCTTCCCTTGACCACTAGGGATGTTGCAACCATGCGACCATTCCATACCTTCTTGCTGTACGCTTTGATCCATCACTTAGACATAGATATTGGACTTCACCAATTCCACACCATTCTACATGCATCCAGTGTTACTACTCAGGGTCGGGTATACACCCCTTACTGCCACATCATCACTTCTCTTCTTCACCATCACGGTCGCGATATTACCGATGGAGAGATGACCACGATGACTGAATTTGATGAAATTGGGTATAGAAATTTTTCCCTAGCGGGCATAGAGGTCTCGGTTACCTGGGGTCTATCATGGAGACGTCAGAGAGCCGGAGCCCAGATCGATTCCGATGAGGAGGTAGAGGTCGACGTCGCAGATCTCGCTGTCGAGATTCGGGAGCACATGGACGAGCCCCCACCACCGAGGATCGACGAAAGAATGACACTACTTCAGACAGAGATTCATAGCCTCCGAGAGGAAGAAGAAGCCCACTACATCAAGATAGTCGACGTGATTCGGGCAGAGCACGATGTAAACCGAGCCTACCATAACGTGCACATGGAAGCTATTCTAGCTGACCGCCAGGCGAGAGAAGCACACCACACTGAGTACATAGATGCCATCCGAGCCGAACATGAGGCAAATCAGGTCCGACATGACGAGATGATGTCTTGGTTCCAATCTTGGCAGCCCGGTCCATTCTTCCCTCCGGGCCCCTCCTCTTAGACTCCAGATGATTTTAGTTGCCTTATTGTACTATTGACTGATGTTTGACTCGTGATTGACTGTGCTGGTCCTCATATTGACTAGTTAACTTCTATGCACTTATCATATCTAGTTGCTAGTCGTTTACTTGATGAATTATCTGCCTTTTATCAGTTACTAAGTTAGGGTTATGCTTGGTAGAATAGGACTGCTCTAATTAATTTTTTTAAAAAAAACTATTTTATTTTTTATTCAATTTGCAAAATCATTTTCTTTATTTATTTAAAATGATTTTTCCGACCTAGTTTTTTTTCA
Source organism: Boesenbergia rotunda (assembly GCA_024364735.1). NCBI lineage: Eukaryota > Viridiplantae > Streptophyta > Magnoliopsida > Zingiberales > Zingiberaceae > Boesenbergia > Boesenbergia rotunda. The sequence goes on along the minus strand of JAGFNQ010003700.1, from coordinate 264,520 downwards.
AAACTTACCCCCTTCAAAACTAGGATTTTTTCGCAAATGGACTTAGCCTAGGCCCTAACCCTAGAACTGCATGCACCTATAGATCTAGAAGCCAGCATCTCACAAGCACCTTAGGGTACTTTTGATTGATAACCTAGAATGGGTTGAGATGCTTAGGTCTATGCCTTGATTCAAGATGCTTTAAGTCAGTGCATCTGCAGTAATTGGGGTAATAAATACCAATTAACAGTAATCAGGATAAGTGTCAAGCTTAGAAAATCTAACTTGATCAGATCACTTAACTTGACTAACCCTAGTGAAAGCAACTGTTTATAACAGTTAGTAAGTAGCTAATTGGTTAGACAGGACCCGAAAGAGAAAATTTGAATTAATTTGGTCCAGTTTATACTTAGAATTGGTTCAGTACAGTACCTTACTATTACTCAGTTTTATTGCTATATTTTTCTTTTTTTGATATATGGCAAAGGGCTCCAAATTGGAAAGGAGAGAAAAGAAGATTTTAAAATTTAAATTTCTCAAATTAAATTTTGTCTTCAAATCTTTTATCTTCTTTTTCAAAAAGTAAAAGTAATTCAAAATCAGTTTTGGAAAAATTTTCTAAGTGCTATAAAATTCAAAATTTTGGTTGAAGAATTTTTTTAAGTATTAAAGCTGCTTGAAAATTTTCTAAGTATTATAAATTCAAAATCAGTTTAGAAAATTTTCTAAAAGTGCAAAAAATAAGTGTTTTGGAAATTATGTTAAGTAATTGCTCTCAAAATTATTTTAAGTATTTAAATCAAAATTATTTTCAAAAATAATTCTAAGTACATACTCCAAATTTTTCGATGGAAAATTTTCTAAGTGTAAATTTCAAAATTCTCCTGAAAATTTTCCAAGTGTCCAAATCAAATTTTTTTTGGAAAATGTTTTCTAACTTAAAACTTTTTTTTAAATTTTCTAAGTATTGAAAATCTAAAAAAAATTTCATCTTTAGACTTAGAAACTTTTTCAAAAACCCCATGAATTTTTGAAAAACTCAGGGGGAGATTTCTTCCAGGAGGAGGAAATTAAATTTGGTACTTTACCTATTTTTCTGTATGTTTAACTTAACTTTTGAACCGGGTTGCCATAAATCAAAAAGGGGGAGATTGTTGGTGCAGCAGCACCTAAGTCAAACCTGGGTTTTGATAATGGCAAAGGGTTCAGAAGTTAAGATGTTATTGTGGTCTAATTTGTTTACTAAGTGTGAAGGAAGAAGCCCTAGGTACACTAGGCAAAGAAGTCCTGGTTGAGGACTGGGCAAGAAGTCCTGGCAAAGGGCTGGGCAAAGAAGTCCTGGTCAAGGACTGGGCAAGAAGACCTGACCGGAAGTCGGGCAAAAAAGTCCTGGTCGAGGACTGGGTACGAAGTCCTGGCAAGGGGCTGGGCACCGAAGACCTAGTCAGGTGGATCGGGCAAAAGTCCAATCGGAGGAGCCGATTGGCAAAAGGTAAACTCTCCTGAGAGGAGTAGGTGAGGGCGCATTCCCCGTCGAGGGAACAGTAGGCATCGGTTCGACCTAGGGTTCCATTTGGGAGACCCGAAGTCAGAACCAAGACAGCTACGACTGTAAATATTGACTAATATTCTTGCTTTATTTGTGTTGGAACTAAGCTTGATGGTAGGGACCGAAGGAGTGTTTTTCTGCAGCTCAGAACGCCCCAAAGGAAAGGGGCTGACAGCTGGGCTAGGCGCCCGAGAGGTCCTAGGCGGCCAAGGTGAAAAGCCAAATCTGCAATTTAGCAAGAACGCATCAAAATCACACTGGGCTAGGCGCCCAGGAGGTCCCAGGCGCCCAAGGTCAAAGCCAAAGAAGTAATCGAAGCAAATTAGCCACGAAGCCAGCGGACCAAGTCAAGCTAGGCGCCCAGGAGGTCCCGGGCGCCCCAGTCAGCACTAGAGGATGAGTCGAAAGGGATAAGCGCTGACTGAGCTGTGGATTGAGTTTTCTATAGATGAAGGCACGTGTCAGGCGCCCCTGACGTCATAGGCGCCCACAGGAGCACTATAAAAGGGGCTCGACCCCAAGGCTTCAAAGACACAACTTTCTAATGCTTCCAAGCTTTTCGTTCAAGCGCTCTTCTCCGGCAAACTCCGACTTCGAGATTCTAGTGCCGACGACGACCCTCTGCTCCGAAGTACGATCCACACCGGGCATCGGTAACGAAAAGTGTAGTTCTTTTTATTTACTGTAATATTCTTATACTAAAATCTGTAAACCTTTTGCGCGATTATAGAATTGCCCATAGTAAACGGTCGAGGACCGTGGGCCTTGGAGTAGGAGCCGACCGTGACTCCGAACCAAGTAAAATACTTGTCTTCTTTGTGTGATTGTTTTGTTTCTGCTGCATTTACTCTTTCCTTAATCAGAAGAAAAAGTTTTAACGATATTCACCCCCCTCTATTGTTTCTCTCGATCCAATAATAACATGATCTTCCGTGTGTCACCACACACCATGTTATCTACAATGCAAAGTAAAGGACTTTTATGCATATACTAATATAAATATGCATCAGTGTTATTGTGATTCTCTTTCAAAATGTGAATGATCATACAGAAAGGCAAGACTTTTAGTATACATCCTAACAATCTCCCACTTATACTCAAAGACTTTGCTGTCCTCAAAATGTCATACATCTGACTCCCTGATCCTCCACATGCCTAAAGCTCTCGCTATCAAGGCCTCAGTGGAAAGATCTCCCAGGTTGTCTTCTGAAGTAATCTAGGCAACAACAACTTTTCCTCTCCTGGGTGGTACTTGTGCTCTATGTGCTTTCTTGCCTTATGGGCTCGTGATTCCTTCAAGTTTGCAACTGCACCATTTGTTTATCACAACAAAATGTGTAAGCTTTGAGCAAACCAGGAATCATATTGAAGTCCATCTTGAGGTTCCTGAACCATGTAGGGGGCGTTTGGTTTGTGCCATTTTCCATTTTCATTTTTCAGAAAACCGCATGTTCTAGTTTTCTGGAAAATGACTTTTTTTCATTCTCCAGTTTTCCAGAAAACGCTATATTTTTTTCTGGAAAACAAAGCTGGAAAATGCAAACCAAACATGTTTTCCAGAAAATTACATTTTCTACAGAAAATGAAAATGGAAAACAGACTGGAAAATGCAAACCAAACGCCCCCGTAGATTTTCCTGGCCACCTCAGAAGCTGCCATATACTCAACTTCCATGGTGGAGTCCGCCACGCAGCCGCTGTGTGACACTCCTCCAACCTATGGTTCCACCTCGTAAATTAAACATAAAACCCCGAGGATTACTTATATTTGCTCCTATCAGATTAAAAGTCTGTATCCGTATAACTCATAGGGAATTGGTCTGCCCAATAAACTAGCTTATAATCCTTAATCCTTTTGAGGCACTAATATATGCTTTTACCATAATCCAATTTTCTTGACCTGGGTTACTCTGATATCTGCTAACCATGCCCACGACAAAGCAGATATCTGGTCTCGTTTTTAGCATACCTGAGGCTTCCTTCAGCCGACGCTAAAGGAACCGCCATTTCCTGCTCTATCTCCTTTGATAATCTAAACATATCTCGATAGATAGAGTAGCTCCATAGCTTAAAAGTACAAAACTTTTCTTGGAGGTTTCCATGCTAAAACGAGTTAAGACAGTGTCTTGTATGAAGCTTGGGATAAGCACAACATCCATCTTTGGTGATCCCTTAGAACTTTGATCCCAAGGATGTGTCCTGCTTATCCTAAGTCCTTCATATCAATTGTTTGGACAACCATACCCTTACGCCTAATAGTACTTTGTTATTGTTGCCAACTAACAAAATATTATCTACGTATAGTACAAGAATACCACTACATTTCCATCACATTTCTTACATACACAAATCTCATCCATCCTTTGAACAAATCCATATGACTGGATTATCTCTTTATAGCGGATGTTCCTCGTCATAGGTCCAGGAATCTTAATTCATGGTCGCTAGGGACTGAATCCGAAGACTCTCTCAAGAACATGAATCCTTCTGGTTGACTAACAACCCTCCCACTATGATGAGGTACCACCTGTATATCTTCTGTGACACGCGGTGCAGTGACTTGTAGTGTATCCTCTTGTACAGTTGGTACTAAGATCGGAACATTCCCTGTTAATTCTTCAAGAACTAGTTTACTTATGGTCTTGTGGTTCATCACATAGTCTTCCTCTAAGAATCAGGTATTCGTGCCAACAATTACCCTCTGATCCTTAGGACTATAGAACCACCTTTCGTTCCTCTAGGATAGCCTACGAACAAGCGCACGAGATTCCAACTTATCAGTATCCTCTCTCACCATATGTGTTGAGCTACCCCAAATCTGAAATGTCTTAGATTAGGCTTTTGGACAGTCCACATTTCTATGGGAGTAGAAGGTACTGACCTAGATGGTATTTAGTATGTACGCTGCCGTTTCTAGAGCATATCCCCAGAACGAATTTGGCAACTCGGAGCGGCTCATCATTGTCCTAACAATTTCCATAAGAGCCCTTTTTCTTCGTTCTGCTGCACCATTCCATTGGGGCGTACCGGGTGCAGTCAATTGGGATTGGATCCCAACCTCTGATGAGTAAGTCCTAAATTCTCCCAAGAGGTACTCATCATTACGATCCAATCATAGTGTCTTGATACTTTTACCTTGATGTTTCTCCACATCAGCCTTGAATTCTTTGAACTAATCAAAGATTCAAACTTGCGGTACATTAAGTAAATGTATTTTTACCTTTGAATATTCGACTCACAAAATATTCAAAGCTACCTCTATCCTGGATAAGCATAGGATCACACAAATCAGAATGAACCAATTCTAACATATCTTTGGCTTTATACCCCTCAGCCTTGAAAAGGCCTCTTGGTCGTCTTACCTTCCAAGCAAGATTCAAAGGTTGGGAAGTCTTCCACCACCAATGAACCTAAGGGCCCATCGGCTATCGACCTATGAATCCTACTAAGGTTAATATGACCAAGCCTTAGATGCCAATGACATGTTTGGTCCATCTTGGAAGGAACCTTTCCCTTATTTTGGTTAGATGATGAGCTATTAACTACTATTTGCATCATAGGAGACTTTGGTTCTAATTACTTAAATTGCTTATCTATGTTCCTAAACAGATAATCTTTCTATTCCACTTTTCATAACAAAAGGCAATAGAATATCCATTATTTCAGAAACTGAACCAAAGTTCTTTCTAAAAAATTAGGTATATAAATGCAATTTTCTTAAAACCAAAACTTTATTTTCCTAAATAAAAATAAATAACTCTCACTGCAATAGTAGCCACCTCCGTAGCATTTCCCATGTAGACAGTAATCTCTTCCTCAACTAGTCGTTAGGCTTCCTGGAGCCCTTGCAAAGAATTGCAGACATGTTTAGTGGCATCTGTATCTACACACCAGGTACCGGTAGATAACACCGCTAAACATGTTACAACGACAAAAGAAAAAGATGTACCTTTCTCTTGACGACGGGGACAGTTCCCCTTCCAATGTCCAGTCTGCTGGCTCGTGAAGCAGTTGCCTTTCGGCTTCTTCACACTAGCCTGAGATCCCTGCGATCCTGCTACCTTCCTGTACCCATCTTGTTTCTTCTTCTTCCTGTCATTCGACACAGAAGTAGAATCCTTTTGAGTGACTAAGGTAAGCGAACTCTGACAAAAGAGCCCCTCTGCCGCCTGGAGTTCTCCCAGGAGTTCCCCCAACGTATACTCATGCTTATTCATGTTATAGTTGAGCCGGAACTACTTAAAACTCCTAGGCAAAGACTGGAATATAATATCAACCTGGGTTTCCCCATCGAATTGTGCTCCTAGTACCTCAATCTCATTGAGGTGAGCCATCATTTTCAGGACATGATCCCTAACGGGTGTCCCTTCGACCATAGTAGTCGTCATCAGGTTCTTCATCGCAACTTGCCTAGCGGCCCGACCCTGGTGCCCGAAGAGCTCCTTGAGGTTTAGCATCATTGCATAAGCAATGGGCATGGTCTGATGCTGATGTTGCAAGACATTCGACATAGATACCAGAATGTAGCACCGCGCCATCTCATCTGCCTTGACCACTTCTTAAAGTGCTCCATCTGCTCTTCACTAGAGTTCTCGCTAGGCCTTTTAGGACAGTCCTCAAAGAGAACATATTTGTACTCTTCAGCAGTAAGGACAATGTCTAGGTTTCTTTTCTAGTCAATGTAGTTTGGGCCAGTAAGCTTATTCTCCTTATGTATGGTCGCTAGTGGGTTAAAGGTCATTTTGAAAATTCTGAGAATCACAGCATACACTACTTTAGAATTCAAAAATAAATTGATTTCTCAAAATAATAAATTTTGGAAATCAACCAACACCTCTATACATCGAGAAATTTGCATGCCACGATAGTGTGGACGTATACGAATTTTCACATTTATAAGAGGAGGTTTTACCCATTAATCTTACTATCTTGTCAACCTAACTTTTTGACAAGATTAATAGTTGGTTCACATCGGCCCTGCAAAATAATAGCAGTGACTCCGATGGGGAGGATACTATTATTCGCATCTAAGTGTTTACCATTACACGACACTAAGAAAACTATTTCCGATTATGTGCCTTCCAATGGGGAAATACACACACTCTTCAATAATTTCCTATAGTCTTTTCTGACCCAGTGATCCGCAGAACAAGCCCATCTGATGGGGAGGAAGGCACTCAGAGCCAATGCGCAGACTTGTTCGCATCACTTATCGGATTGTAATGGGGCCACGGGGCCCTTAGGGTCCCTTTCCCGCTTAGTAATTTTGATCAAGGAATTTTTAACATGCACACACATGACAAGCACATAACCAACATAATGAAAAAAAGAAAATCCTAGATTTTCCAAATTTTTATGGCCTTGGTCTCCAATGCGCCTCCAGTCGTGTCGTCACCTCGTCCGCTCCTCCCTTCCTTATGCGCAAGCCACCTTGAGGGATCTCCGAGCCGAAATGACTAGTTAATTATTTACATAATTGATCCTATACTCCACGAAGGAGTGTACATAAAATCTAGATAAAATGTAAATAAAAAAGCTCAGCTAAACACGTGCCGTATTTAATTACAAAAATTAAATACTACCTAGCATCGTCAACCCCAAGGATTAATTAATTTACAAAACATTGCACATCCAATCACACATATCAAATATTTGGCCATGATAAGTTGGAATATAGTGTCTGCAACACAAAGTAAGCCTACGCACATCCACATATCATCCAGCTAAATAAAATGTATGAAAAATTTAAAAATTAACCAATCCTAAACACACAAAACCAGAAACTTCAGCTCTGATACCAATTGTTGGGTATGGCTTGGCGGGTTTCCCTAGCGAATACTTGGTCATCCTTGAGAGACCTCTCTATGTCTACAGATTAAAAATTAATCCGAATGGAGACCCTTCTCCCAATGACCATCTCGTCGTCGTATCGTTCAGTACGAATTCCAACTTGGCCAATCACAAAGATCGCGCCTTGTAATTCTTCTAACCGAACGACTGCGGAAGAGACGACGAATGGATCGCCGATTCTTAAGTTTATGTTCAGGGTCCAATTAGTTAATTATTAACCATGGTACAAAATCAAATTAATTAACTAATACACATAAAATGATGAAGCTAAACAAAGGAGCCAAGCAAGAGTATATACCTTCCGTTACCTTACGATCTTCTACCGTATGACCCTCCCCTCTTGGACGTCATGTGGGCGACGATCTACCAAGAATCGTGGTCACCTAGTCGATCCCTTTTCCTTATGCTAACCAATCCCTAACCAAAAGGATGCCGCCGGGAACTCCAAGGAAAAAGATAATCCAAACACAAACCCTACTACTCTTCTCCTCCATTGTCGGCGCCCGAACTGTGAGTTGTTTCAAGACAACGTTACAAGCGACTTTTCTCCCTAGAGAGCAACTACTCCACAGTCCACAGTCAGTGCCCTAGGTCTTCTCTCCTCTCATAGAAGCCAGCGACCAATTTGGCCCTCTCTATACGCAGCAGCCGAGTGGAAGTCGGCGCCCCTCCATGCACAAAAGCAGCGGCCATGTAACGCCCGACCTTATATCTACCCTTAAGGCGGGGTTACGGGTCCATACATTCAAATCATTTATCATCTTAAGCATGTATATCCAAACATGACAATTACAATACATGAACTAGTAATAAGCATGCTTATGGAAGACTAATTTACCAAGCAAGAATTTTCATTTCTTTTATATCTACATGCATTTACAACCTAATAGGAAGATCATTTAACACACTATAGCATGGAATCTCAAGTAAGAATATAGCAAGAGTTATCTAGTCTTAGATACATGCAAAGAAGCATTCATAAGCAACGGAAAATAGTAAACATCTAGCATTTTACTGAGCATGCATACTATAAGAATTAGACATTAATAATAGTATTATCTAACATGACCTAGGTTCCATATCTCTAACAGTAGAGTAGTCACAATCATCATATATTCAGAGTATAGTAATACAATTCTAATCTTTTATCGGAAGCAGTTAGATTCTAGACAAACTAAGGTAGATAGAATCTTTCATCCCTTCCCGAGCCATCACCACACACATCCTCTAGCCTTCCCTCTGCCTCTTCCTTTAATTCAAGTATTTCTTACCGCTATCTGCAACATAAGAAAACAACATGAACTAGTAAGCAAAACATGCTTAGTAAGAATCCGGGCCTACTCGCAAAACCATATCGATACATCATATCATGTACTCAGTAATCAAGATAGAACAAGATTAAGCATCATAAGCATCTCATCAAAGCATCATAAACATCACATCAAATATCTCCAAGTACTTTACGGAACAAGATTATCACATGATGAGAAAAGTATGCTTTTCAAAAGGTTCCATAATGGTAAGTACTTCAAAATATCATATCATCATCTAGGGCCCAGTTGTAGTACCACCTCATGCGCGTTCCCTAATAAATTGGGGTAGCGAGCCACCAATCTAATTAGAGCAGGACCCTTCCGTCCTACCAATGCCATGACCTTCAGTTAACATGCACATTGGATTTGTTTAACGACCCCCTTCCGAGTCGGGTACACAACTTTCAAAGTAAAGTAATTTATCATGCAATTACTCATATATATCTTTATATGCCTAAAGGTACTCTTAGTCACATCTTTAAGGGACACACCACACATTCGGGTGCTCTTGATCCCCTAGGGACACACCACGCATTCGGGTGCTCTTGATCCCAGTTTCAATAGAGTATCTCTTTTTAAGCATATCATCAAACACATCATGTTCATATCACCAGGGTGCCCCATGGGCTATAAGGCATGCTTTTATACCTAACAAGATAGGTCACATAAATTATACACACATCACATATGTAGTAGCATGCTTCATGGTCTCATTAGGTACTTCCCAACCCTACAATTAGGGTTGGCCGAAACATACAAGTAAGGGAATTTGGTTTTCCAAGCAAGCATTCATTCAAGCATTTCTACAAACACCTCAAGTACCTTTCATGTTAACAATTGAAACATGGTTTATATCTCATATTGGGATTAACATCCACTAACCCTAAATTACAAGAGGTGGCCGAATGATAAGGTGGGGTTCCTAGGGTTTTTGGACAAGTCATCTTTCACAAAACAACACACATATATATATAACATTTTATCTACCATTCTAATCATGGGAACATAATAGGATAGCAAGCCACACAAAACCCTAACTTTTCTTCTTTGGCCGAAAGTTGTAGGGCACTAAAACCCTAATTCTTGTTATCACACATGATGGAAAAATAACATAAATTCATACCCTAAGTTCCTAGGGATATCCTCATGCATCAAGAAGCAACCAAAGCCCATAAGTGGGTGGTGGCCGAAACTTTGTAGGGTACCAAACCCTAACTTTTGTCCTTCCAAAAATATTTGGGAACAACACATATGTATATAAAATCCCTAGGGTTACTAGCATGCATCAAAGTTTGATCAAAACCCTTCTCTTGGACCCCTTACAAGGAGTGGCCGAAACTTCCTTAAGGAAGTCCTTGTGATTTTTTTTTTCCAAAGAATTAACCAAGCATACATTCAATAGCAATTATGCCACAGGCGAGAGGACACTTACATCCTAGCGCTGGATTTTAACCTTCTTTAAATCGTAGGGTACCCTACACTTGAAGGGTATGTGAAAGCCTTTTTCTTCCAATTTTCCTCTAAGACTCCTTGGTCTTGCTAGAAGGCAAAGACACTTGGGCTTTCTTCCTTGCAATTGCCCTAGGGTTAGAACCCTAGGGTTGGAATTTCGAAAACACAAGGGAAGAAGGCAATGCTAGGCTCGGCAAAGAAGAAAGGAGGAAGAAAGAATGAAGTAACTTCCTCTAACTTCCTTCTCTTAATCCTATTTATACACCTCTTGTGAAGAGGTATGTCTCTTCCCTCTTACACACTTAACAAGCATGTTTCTTATTCCTTCTACATGAAATATTGCTTGGTTCATTGGTTATGACATGGTGAGTGCAACTAGGAGGTTCAAGGTTCAATCCTCGCTCCCTCCTTTTTATCACATTTTGCACTAACCCATATCAAAGCCCATTAAGCCAAGCCCATCATGAAATTTCATAATATTAATAATATTTCATGAATCTACTATTTCATGATAATATTTCATGATAATAATATTTCATGAATATAATATTTCATGATAATAATATTTCATGAATGTAATATTTCATGTATTCATGACATTTCATAGCATGTGATTGCATGAAATTTATATCATTTCATTATAACCATTTTCATACATTGTCATGATTTTACATTGACAAATTTGGGGTGTTACAATCCTCCCCCTCTTATAGAAAGTTCGTCCCGAACTTTAAAATAGTTCCGGATACTTTGATCGCATCGTACCTTCCTGTTCCCAGGTGGCTTCTTCGAACTGCTTGTTCCGCCACAGAACTTTTACTAAGGATATTTCCTTGTTCCTTAGCCTTTTAACTTCCCGATCGAGGATCTGGATCGGCCGGCGTTCGGAACTAAGGCTCTCCTGTTCTTGCCCTGGTGGGGGTTCAATAATTTGACTCGCATCAGGGGTACACTTCTTGAGCATCGACACATGGAAGACGTTGTGAACGGCCGCCATCTCTGGCGGTAACTCCAGTTCGTAGGCCACCTTGCCTACTCGTCTCAAAATCTGGTAGGGTCCCACGTATCGTGGACTCAGTTTCCCCTTCTTTCCAAATCTCATCACCCCTTTCATAGGGGCTACCTTCAGAAATACCGAATCCCCAACCTCGAACTCAAGCGGTCTGCGTCGCTTATCAGCGTAGCTCTTTTGCCGACTCTGAGCAGTCTCTATCCTCTGGCGGATATTCTTTATGGCCTGAGTGGTCTCATCAATAATATCGGTCTGGAGTCCCATCTCCCTCTTTTCACCACTCTCATGCCAACATAAAGGAGATCTGCATTTTCTTCCGTACAGTGCTTCGTACGGTGCCATCCCGATAGTAGCCTGATAACTGTTGTTGTAAGCAAACTCTGCCAGGCTCAGGTATCGAGACCAGCTTCCCTTGAAGTCCAAGGCGCAAGCTCGCAACATATCTTCTAGTATCTGGTTTACTCGTTCAGTCTGCCCGTCAGTCTGGGGGTGAAAGGCTGTACTGAACTTCAGCTTCGTGCCAAGGGCCTTCTGCACGTGTCCCCAAAAATCAGAAGTAAATCGACCGTCTCGGTCAGAGACGATGGTCTTGGGAACCCCGTGTAGTCGGACAATATCCTTGACGTACAGTTGAGCCAACTGCTCAACTGAATAAGTCATTCTGATAGCCAGAAAATGCGCAGACTTGGTCAGCCGGTCCACAATAACCCATATACTAGCATATCCATTCGTAGTCCGGGGCAGCCCTGCTATGAAATCCATAGAGATGTCCTCCCATTTCCACTCGGGAATAGGTAGAGGCTGCAAAACTCCCCCAGGTCTCTGGTGTTCTGCTTTGACCCTCTGACAGGTCAAACACATGCTGATATAGTGGGCTACATCTTTCTTCATGCCGGACCACCAAAATTTGCCCTTCAGATCTTGATACATCTTGGTAGACCCAGGATGCATCGCATAAGGTGTGCCGTGGGCTTCCTCGAGTATCCTCGTCCGTAAATCGGAGTCGTCGGGAACGCATAATCGATCCCGGAGATATAAAACTCCGCTCTCGGAAATCCGGAATCCCTCGTCCTTGCCTTCGAGAATTTCCTGCCTGATTCTTCGAAGACTCGGATCAAGATTCTGCTTCTCCAGAATACCATCAAATAATGTCGGCGCAATCTGTAGAGTAGAAAGTCGTCCCGATATTATCTCGATTCCGAAATCCATAATCTCTTCCCCTAGGGGTCGTGACAAAGCTGATAAAGACAACAATGCAGCACAAGATTTTCTACTGAGAGCATCTGCTACCTTGTTGGCTTTTCCTGGATGGTACAAGATCTCACAGTCGTAGTCCTTGACCAACTCGAGCCATCGGCGTTGTCGCATATTCAGGTCTTTCTGGGTGAAGAAATACCGCAGACTCTGGTGATCAGTATAGACCTTGCACTGAGTGCCATATAAATAATGCCTCCATGTTTTCAGCGCAAAGACCACCGCTGCTAATTCCAAATCATGGGTAGGGTAATTCTTTTCATGTTCCTTCAGTTGCCTAGAGGCATAGGCAATTACCTTCCCATTTTGCATAAGTACAGCTCCGAGTCCCAGTTTGGATGCGTCGCTATACATATCGAAACCCGTATCACTTTCGGGAAGAGTCAATATAGGAGCGCTAGTCAGCCTCCGTTTCAGTTCAGAGAAGCTCTTCTCACATTCCTCGGTCCAGGTATATTTCTTATCCTTCTTTGTAAGAGCTGTCATAGGGGCTGCAATCCGAGAGAAATTCTCTACGAATTTTCTGTAATATCCTGCTAACCCCAGAAAACTTCTGACCTCACTGGCATTCTTGGGTCTGGACCAGTTACTTACGGCCTCAATTTTAATTGGGTCGACCATCACTCCGTCCTTGGAGATGATATGTCCCAAGAATGACACTTGATTCAGCCAGAACTCACATTTTGAAAATTTAGCATACAGTTGTTCTTCCTGAAGAATCTGTAATACTATACTCAGGTGCTCTGCATGCTCTTCGGAAGTCCTCGAATAAATAAGGATGTCGTCGATGAAGACGATCACAAATCTGTCGAGAAATGCCGAGAAAATCCGATTCATAAGATCCATGAATATTGCCGGAGCATTAGTAACTCCAAACGGCATCACTACGAACTCATAATGTCTGTATCTCGTCCGGAAAGCAGTTTTGGGTATATCCTCATTTTTCACCCGGACTTGGTGATAACCAGACCTCAGATCGATCTTAGAGAAAACCGTAGCTCCCTTTAACTGATCGAACAGGTCATCTATTCTGGGTAGAGGATACCTGTTCTTTATGGTCACATTATTTAATGCCCGATAGTCGATACACATACGCATCGACCCGTCCTTCTTTTTGACGAACAGTACGGGAGCTCCCCAGGGGGAATGACTAGGGCGGATAAGTCCCTTGTCGAGTAGCTCTTGTAGCTGTCCTTGCAATTCTTTCAATTCAGCCGGCGCCATTCGATATGGTGCCTTCGAGAGGGGGTTAGTACCAGGAATCAAATCAATAGCAAATTCCACATCTCTTTCAGGTGCTAACCCAGGTAAGTCGTCGGGAAATACCTCTGGATAGTTGCATACGACTTCGACGTCTTCTAGCTTCGGGTCCTCTCTAGGACGAGTATCAACTACATGAGCTAGAAATCCAGAACATCCATTCTCTAACATTTTCCTTGCCCTCAAAGCCGATAAGAATTTGCCAGTCTTCTTCTTCGGCTCGCCGATAAATTCAAAGAGAATTCCCGTCTCGGGTCGGAAGATGACCCTTTCCCTTTCAGTACTGACCAGCTCAGGACACAATCGTGCCAGTCGGTTAAATTTCTGGACGGCCTCGTTGACAGAGAGATTCCCCTGTCGGAATTCGGTGAACTCATCGAAATGTCTGTTGGTCACCCTCATATGAAAGAACTCCTCCAGAAATTCAGACTCGAAATCCTTCCATATCATCTGGTCCACTAGTCTTCTGGCCTTCACCCGTTCCCACCACATCCGAGCATCGCCGGAGAGGCAAAACGAGACACACTTGACCTTCTCGTGTTCCGGCCAGTCAAGAAGTTCTACAGTGCTTTCCACTGTTTTGAGCCAGGACTGGGCATCCCACGGCTCGCAGGCACCGGAGAACTTATCCGGCTTCAGTCGCTGCCACTGTATCAAATAGGCTTCCTGTCGGACTGCTCTGGCCGTAGTGTCCGAGGGCGCCTGTGCAGTCGGAGGCTCAGTGGTTACGGCGTTCTGACTTCCCACAGGAGTGGCAGTGTTAATCTGCTGGGTCATCAGAGTGGTTATCATCTGCTGCTGTTCAGTGACCTGACGCTGCAGCTCAGTGATCACCTGCATCAGATCAGGTGGGGGTGCTGTCTCGTTACCCCTAGTACTACGCCCTCTAGTCATATCTATTAACAGTAAATAGATAGATATAAGCCTTAACACCACTTTGTTAGGCAAGTATTAATCATCTCCATATTATGCAAGCATAATTCATCTCTATAGTTGTACTGTACATGAAATAAATAAGCGAGTTTAGGATTTCTTACTTGGAAGCGGCAGGAGGATGCTTGATGTGTGTGTGATGGAGGGGAAATCTGCTCTAATACCAACTTGTAACGCCCGACCTTATATCTACCCTTAAGGCGGGGTTACGGGTCCATACATTCAAATCATTTATCATCTTAAGCATGTATATCCAAACATGACAATTACAATACATGAACTAGTAATAAGCATGCTTATGGAAGACTAATTTACCAAGCAAGAATTTTCATTTCTTTTATATCTACATGCATTTACAACCTAATAGGAAGATCATTTAACACACTATAGCATGGAATCTCAAGTAAGAATATAGCAAGAGTTATCTAGTCTTAGATACATGCAAAGAAGCATTCATAAGCAACGGAAAATAGTAAACATCTAGCATTTTACTGAGCATGCATACTATAAGAATTAGACATTAATAATAGTATTATCTAACATGACCTAGGTTCCATATCTCTAACAGTAGAGTAGTCACAATCATCATATATTCAGAGTATAGTAATACAATTCTAATCTTTTATCGGAAGCAGTTAGATTCTAGACAAACTAAGGTAGATAGAATCTTTCATCCCTTCCCGAGCCATCACCACACACATCCTCTAGCCTTCCCTCTGCCTCTTCCTTTAATTCAAGTATTTCTTACCGCTATCTGCACATAAGAAAACAACATGAACTAGTAAGCAAAACATGCTTAGTAAGAATCCGGGCCTACTCGCAAAACCATATCGATACATCATATCATGTACTCAGTAATCAAGATAGAACAAGATTAAGCATCATAAGCATCTCATCAAAGCATCATAAACATCACATCAAATATCTCCAAGTACTTTACGGAACAAGATTATCACATGATGAGAAAAGTATGCTTTTCAAAAGGTTCCATAATGGTAAGTACTTCAAAATATCATATCATCATCTAGGGCCCAGTTGTAGTACCACCTCATGCGCGTTCCCTAATAAATTGGGGTAGCGAGCCACCAATCTAATTAGAGCAGGACCCTTCCGTCCTACCAATGCCATGACCTTCAGTTAACATGCACATTGGATTTGTTTAACGACCCCCTTCCGAGTCGGGTACACAACTTTCAAAGTAAAGTAATTTATCATGCAATTACTCATATATATCTTTATATGCCTAAAGGTACTCTTAGTCACATCTTTAAGGGACACACCACACATTCGGGTGCTCTTGATCCCCTAGGGACACACCACGCATTCGGGTGCTCTTGATCCCAGTTTCAATAGAGTATCTCTTTTTAAGCATATCATCAAACACATCATGTTCATATCACCAGGGTGCCCCATGGGCTATAAGGCATGCTTTTATACCTAACAAGATAGGTCACATAAATTATACACACATCACATATGTAGTAGCATGCTTCATGGTCTCATTAGGTACTTCCCAACCCTACAATTAGGGTTGGCCGAAACATACAAGTAAGGGAATTTGGTTTTCCAAGCAAGCATTCATTCAAGCATTTCTACAAACACCTCAAGTACCTTTCATGTTAACAATTGAAACATGGTTTATATCTCATATTGGGATTAACATCCACTAACCCTAAATTACAAGAGGTGGCCGAATGATAAGGTGGGGTTCCTAGGGTTTTTGGACAAGTCATCTTTCACAAAACAACACACATATATATATAACATTTTATCTACCATTCTAATCATGGGAACATAATAGGATAGCAAGCCACACAAAACCCTAACTTTTCTTCTTTGGCCGAAAGTTGTAGGGCACTAAAACCCTAATTCTTGTTATCACACATGATGGAAAAATAACATAAATTCATACCCTAAGTTCCTAGGGATATCCTCATGCATCAAGAAGCAACCAAAGCCCATAAGTGGGTGGTGGCCGAAACTTTGTAGGGTACCAAACCCTAACTTTTGTCCTTCCAAAAATATTTGGGAACAACACATATGTATATAAAATCCCTAGGGTTACTAGCATGCATCAAAGTTTGATCAAAACCCTTCTCTTGGACCCCTTACAAGGAGTGGCCGAAACTTCCTTAAGGAAGTCCTTGTGATTTTTTTTTTCCAAAGAATTAACCAAGCATACATTCAATAGCAATTATGCCACAGGCGAGAGGACACTTACATCCTAGCGCTGGATTTTAACCTTCTTTAAATCGTAGGGTACCCTACACTTGAAGGGTATGTGAAAGCCTTTTTCTTCCAATTTTCCTCTAAGACTCCTTGGTCTTGCTAGAAGGCAAAGACACTTGGGCTTTCTTCCTTGCAATTGCCCTAGGGTTAGAACCCTAGGGTTGGAATTTCGAAAACACAAGGGAAGAAGGCAATGCTAGGCTCGGCAAAGAAGAAAGGAGGAAGAAAGAATGAAGTAACTTCCTCTAACTTCCTTCTCTTAATCCTATTTATACACCTCTTGTGAAGAGGTATGTCTCTTCCCTCTTACACACTTAACAAGCATGTTTCTTATTCCTTCTACATGAAATATTGCTTGGTTCATTGGTTATGACATGGTGAGTGCACCTAGGAGGTTCAAGGTTCAATCCTCGCTCCCTCCTTTTTATCACATTTTGCACTAACCCATATCAAAGCCCATTAAGCCAAGCCCATCATGAAATTTCATAATATTAATAATATTTCATGAATCTACTATTTCATGATAATATTTCATGATAATAATATTTCATGAATATAATATTTCATGATAATAATATTTCATGAATGTAATATTTCATGTATTCATGACATTTCATAGCATGTGATTGCATGAAATTTATATCATTTCATTATAACCATTTTCATACATTGTCATGATTTTACATTGACAAATTTGGGGTGTTACAGGCCAATAGCCAAGTTACGTGAGCAACTTGGCCTTCTATAAGCAGAGAAATTGGTGCCCTTCATCCATGCATAGAAGCTGGCGCCCCTCCACTCGCAGATGCCGACACCGCATGCATGGACTACAGGTGGCTGCTTGAGAAGAAGAGATGGTTGTGTGGTCAACTTGGATTCTCCAAGTCGACGCTCCTTTTCTCTAGTTGCCGTAGCCAACTCTGCAACCAACGTTGCTTTGGCTGATGGAGAAGGCAACCAAGTTGCTGAGTGCTGCTCTGCATGGAGAAGAAATTTCTCCATGCAAAGGTCGGCGCCACATGCTGTGAGAGAGAGAGAGGAAGAGAGGAGAGAAGAGTCTAGTTAGGGTTTCTTGTGTGCTCTAGGATTAATTGGATCAATCATCAACTTGGTTTCATGCCACCATGGGGTATACATAGGGCTACGATAGGGACTATGAGGAGGAGTTGGATCTTGGCCTGCTAATGGATCCAAACCTGATCCATTAATGACGATCCATTCCACTAAAGTATCCTCATTGAATTACCTCACCAACACCATATTTACATATGGGCTGCATATATTATGAGTCATCCATCCCCCCGTGTTTAAGGTATCGAATGTCTGTCAATTAATTTAAATTACTGACAATTTTAATTAATCAACTTTTGGCTCCTTGACTAATACCACTCAATCTTATCATCATGTCGGATTAATTCCACCTGCAGGGTTTAACATGATGAACCTTATGAGCTCATCAAGGGGGCATCATCATCCCCACTTACCAGGACACAGATTCTGTCAATAATTAATGACACACCATATAATTAATATTATTTTCCAACTTACCGGGTCTATCGATTTAACAAAATAAATCCCGCCCATTGGTAAATCGAAGAAATAAATATTAATAATACGTGCCCGTTACTATATCGGGATTCAGGAATTGTACTACATAATAAATCCGAGGTCTAATCCAATTATCAAGTCAGTACAAATTAGATGACCTCTGGTTTTGGTCCTGCTCAATGTACACAAAGCACACTAGTGTAATTCTATGCTCAAGATAGACCACACCTAATTATACTACAATCATCCCTATAGTTTGTCCAATTCCATCTCGACTGTGAGCCTCTGCTTATACTAGGAAAGGAATTGATAACATGATCTTCTGTGTGTCACCACACCCCATGTTATCTACAATGTAAAGTAAAGGACTTTTATGTATATACTAATATAAATATGCATCAGTAATTTTGTGATTCTCTTTCAAAATGTGGATGATCATACATAAAAGGCAAGACTTCTAGTATACACCCAGGATTGATCAGGTTGACAAAGGTTTAGCCAAATAGGATCTGATGTTTAGCAGAGTCAACCAGAACCCATGGTTGGTTAAGGTAACCAAGGGTTAGGCAAACAGGACCTGATGATTGGCAGGATGATCAAACCTAGATTAAATTTGGTTAATATACTAAGGGTGTTGCTGCCCCAGTAAGTTTTGATGTGATCAATCAGGTTAAGTTAGGTCGTGTATTTTTTAATCCCTCTGCTAAGTGTGTAGGAGCTTAGGTACGGAAGAAGTCGAACAAAAGACGAAGCAGATGAGAAGGGTTGCACGGGGAAGTGAGCCGACGGGCTCGGTGCAATCCGAGAGACGCAGAAGCTGCGGAAGAGTACACCGGTGGAGCGAGAAGGACGTGCGCGATGTCCGAGGGATGAGAAGCCGGAAGGAAGCGTGCTCGAGGGGCGAAAGGTCGGAGTCGGGTTCAGGTGAGCCTAACTCCGGTTGGTCAGAAATCACCCAGAAGATCTACTTACGAACAGTCAACCAAGTTGCCTTTGACTTGGACTTGGATCAAGACAAACACTTGAATTAAAGTCTTTTATAAAAGCTTTTATATTAAAGCTTTTAATTAAAGCTTTTTAAAGCTCTTATAAATCACACGTGGATCACAAGTCAAGCTTTACTAGCTTTTAATTAAAGCTTATGTGAAGTTTTTTACAAGCTCCACACGTGGATCACAATATAAGGCTTTAAGTTTGTTGTTTAGTCAAAACTTATCAAAGTCTTGAGAAGCAATCGGATAAAAGATCAAGATGAAGCGTTGGTGAAGAAAAGTTGATCCCGAGATTCCTTCTGCGCACAAGCACACGTGGAGGGCTTGCTTCGGTTGCCATCCGAAGCTTTCAAAGGAGCGGATTAAAGAGATAATAATATTTATCTCTTTTTTAATTAGAGTTTATCCATTTACGAATCAACTGTCCAGATTTATCTTCCTATACTATAAATAGGCTTAGAATTTAGAATTAAAGGCATTAATTTAACCTCTCTATGTCTTCAGTGCTACAACTGTAAAGGCTTCTCCGCCTGAAGGAGTTCTGCTTGAGCGTTAACCACCTTGGAAGCAACGTTCCAATTGCAACCAAGTTTTTTTTAGACGAGTGCTATCTCCATTATTTTTCATAACCGTCTATTCACCCCCCCTCTAGCTGGTCCACCCCATCCAACAAGTGGTATCAGAGCAATGTTTGTCGTAGAAGGACTAACTGCCAACTACAGCACCATCAACAAAAATGGTCGGACCTGTCATCTACCCGCCGAAATTCGAGGGGGAGTTCACCGAATGGAAGTGCAAGATGGAGGTATTCTTCACTACAAAATTTGAATTATTTATAATAATGCAATCTGATTTTGCAGCTCCCGAAGAAAAGGATTTAACCAAATGGAGCAAGAAGGAACAATCTGATTTTGTGGCAAATGGAAAAGCAGTTTAACACCTGCTTTCTGTACTCCCAGCACAAGAAGTGAACCGAATCGACACATACGCATCTGCGAAAGAACTCTGGGAAAAATTCCTAGAGTTACACGAAGGGACTTCCGAAGCCAAGCTCGCCAAAAGGGACTTTCTCCGGAACCAGCTGACCAACTGATAACCATCATTTTTGTTGATTATTTTAGGCTCTAAAATCCATGTTTGATCCACATTTTATATGCTTAAGTTTGCAATTGTATTAGGTTTCATGTATTCCCTCCATTTTGGCTTTTAATTCAAATCTTTATATATTTGGGATATTTTTGGCACTAAATTTGAATATCATTTTTGTAGGCTTCAATTGATCATGGACCTAAATCAAATCGGGTTAGACTTGAGTCAGCATTGGATCCAGATCAAAGGGATCAAGCATTGGATTATTAGGAGCCGTCCATTCCAGAGAACGGCTAGATCTGAGCCATCGGTCAACTTCTGGTCAATCCGAGTTCATGATAGAATCAATCATGATCACAGATCATTATCTGAAAATTTCAGCCAAATCAGAAGTGATCTGACCGTTGGATCAAGCTCAAGATGTTCTAGACCATCCATTCAAGAAAATGGAAGATCTGGACCATTCGCCACTGATTTGGTTAATCCGAGTTGGGGATAGGTAGATCAGGGCCATTGACTGGGATCTATAGAGTTTGGTTCAGATCTGAAGAGATCCGACCGTTGGATGAAGTCAGATTAATCTCAGCCGTCCGTTGCTAATTCTCTTCTGAGCTGTGAGCTCTGGCTTGGCTGATCGAATCCAAGGCTGAACCAAGTGCTGAGCTGAAGCTGGCTTGGTTTGACTGAACCTGGGTTGAACTCAACTGACTGACTGAACCCCCAGGGCTGAACCAAGAGCTAGCTTGGCTGAATCAAACACGATGCGGGGAACTGGCTGAATCGAACCACGCGCAGCCAGGGATCAAAAGAGGGGAGGCGACGCAAAGCTGGGGCATCGACTTCATCTTCTCCACGGAGAGGCGATCAGGGAGAGGCGATTGAGACGAGGGGGTTCCTGTCTCAGATCATCTTCTTCACCTTCACCACCGGCGGTTCTCCTCCACCTTCATCGCCGCCGGCCGGTATTCCATCTCCACCTTTTCTCTATCGGGGTTCAAAGAGAAGAGAGTAAAGGTTTCTCTTTCGGGGTTCGAAGAGGGCTTTCTACCGCACGCCATCGAACTTCATCACCGCTGGCCGGACGAGCTAGGGCTCTGGGGGTTCCGAACCCTAGTCGACTCCACCACCGGCGATCCAATTCTTTAGCAGTTTATTTCTTCCAGCAAATTTCATTCCGCAGTTTATTTCTTCTAGCAGATTTCATTTTCTAGTTATCAGATTTCATCTTCTCAGTTTTTCCTTCATAGTTCATCAGATCCGACAGCTTCTTTCAGCAGTTTTCTTCCTTCCACTTCAGCAGTTCTTCACAGCATTTCAATAGCTCTTCACAGCGCAGCAATTCTTCATCCAGATTTGGGCAGCAGATCCTTCGTCCAGTCATTTCTTCCAGCTTCCATTAGATTTGATGATTGTCTCTTTGAGTTGTTTTGCGTTAATGGGTGAATGAGCATTCGGCAGCACCATTTCATCTTCACAGAAGCAGTTCTTCCCATCACAGATTCAGCAGCCACCTTTCACAGAAATTCCTACAGAGCAATTAAATTCCTTGGGTCAATTTGTGTTTTTCAACTTGATTTGGTATTGATTGTTTTGATAGTTGGTAATGTTTGAGTTGTTTGTGATTGACTATTAAGTGTTTGTATTGGATAGATCTTTTCCACATCAATTGGCACGTACTCGAAGCAATTTTTGGCATGCCTATCATGTGTTCGAGTAAATGTTTCTGAGAACAGTTAATTTCAATTGTGATGTTTCTTAGTTGATTAACTCTTGTTTTGTATTGCTCTTCCATTGCTTTAAGTTTCATGTTTTCATTAAATGCCATTAAGTTAGGTTAGACTAGATTTCTTAAATGCTGTAGATTTTCGTTCCCTGTGTAGTTTTGTTAATGCCTTATTTCAAGTTGTCTTTTCTTTGCTGCAATTGTAGTTAGGTTAAATTAGATTTCCTTACCTGCATTGTCTTTTCTTAATTAGAACTAGATTTCATACCTGCTTTGCTGTTTCTTTTCGTAGTGTAAACGTTCAAATCCAAAACCCAATTTCATATCCAAAACCCAAAAGTAATAACATACGATCCTGAGAATTATCGTGTACCGACTACATTCGTTGGGAGACGACTCGAGTTACTCTATGCTACATTAGTGTAGAGGAGTTCGATACTTTGATTGTATTTGAAACCGTGACACGACTGAAATGGTTATCAAATTTGGCGCCGTTCCCGGGGAATGTAGTGGTACTTGATAATTATATCCTTTGATTCTATTCTTGGTTGCTTTATCTTTTATATACGGTTGCTGCCATTTTGTTTGCTTTGTGACAGGACTACCAGTTCAAAATGTTTTCATCTACTTACCAGCAGCCGTGTCAACAATTTCAACAGCAGAACCAATATTTTCAGCAGTCCCAATCAAATTTTCAACAACCAAGTTGTCAATTTCAGCAAGGGCAGCCACAATGTCAGCCTTTTCAACAATTTCAGCAGCTCTATTCAGATTTGCAACAGTACCAAACTTTCAATCAGCTACCACAGTAGTTTCAACCACAATTTTAGAATTTTCAGCAAGGGTACAATCCAAATTTTCAAAATTTTCAACCAATTCAGCAGTTTCAGCAAAATTTCCAAGATTTCCAACAACCATTCAATTATGATCAGCAAGGATGGTCACATTCACAGCAAGTTTATCAGCCACCATTCCCGAATTCTCAGCAAGATTTTCCATCCTCTTAGCCCCAGAATTTTCAGATGTTCAACCAACACTTTTAGCAAGCAGATCGGGCCCAATATTTGATTTTCGGAATTCACAACCTACTCATGGTCTTCAGCAGCCTTTTGCTACATTTCAAGACCAACAGGAGTTCTACACCAGGCTTCAAGACATTGGAAGATGCCTTGAACAATGGGTTGATCAAATGAATCAAACAGAAGCCAAAAGATCAGGATAATTATCTCCTCAGGCTACTCAGGATTTTAAGGGGCATGATTGTGAACTAACTTGGAGGAATGAAGAGGTTGTTTCAAGTCTAAACACTCAAAATGCCGTATTTCATGAAGAATTTCCAGCATTCCATTTTTCCACTCAAAACAGCCCCGGAGTTGGATTTTTATCAGTTCAAGGTGACCCTAGTGCATGGTCAAATCCGTCTTCAATTGATCTTGCAAATTTGGTGGAAGAAGAAGAAGAAGTCATCAAAATAAGGAAACCTACAGCATGCATCCCTCCGGAGATTCCTGTTCAAAATTCATTTCCAAATTTTTCAACTCAAGAAGAAGAACCAAAAGTCTCCTTACCATTTTTTCAGCACCCCCCAGAGAGGATCCTCCTAGCATTAGCATGAATATTCCAGATGAGACTGCTGAGGCAGAGTTAATTGCTGATGATGTTTCATTTGACATAGAGGGAGGAGATTTGAGTACAGATAAGGTTGAAGATGCAATAGAGACAGAGGAATTAGAGGGGATGGATGGAAAAGCATGTGACAGCCTTGAATTTGAAACTAAAGCTTTACAGGACTTTTCTTATCTTTTATTTGGTGATGATTTAGTTGTTGATGATTCTAACTTTTCTAATATGGTTGTTGCAGATATGGTTGATGAAGCATGCGCTGCAGATAAATCTATAGGTGTAGGGGATTGCACTGAGCCCCAAGAATCACCCATTCCTACTGATTTAGAGGCATTGGAGAAGATGGATAGCAGAGCTTGTAACAACCTTGATTTCGATTCTGAAATTTTACAGGACTCTTCTAAACTTTTAATTTGTAAGGATTTAGTTGTTGATGATTCTAATATTTCTAATATGGTTGTTGCAGATATGGTTGATGAAGCATGCGTTGCAGATGAATCCACAGGTGTAGGGGATTGCACTGAGCCCCAGGGACCACCATTGACTGATACATTAGAAGATTCAGAGGAACAATATGAAAGTGTAGGGACTTGCATGGTGGAAGCAAGAACCCAAGAATCACCTGTTTTAGTTGAGTGCCCACCAGAACCTGAACCTGAAGTGGAGCATATACTTGACCAGGAAGGGACCACAGTTACATCTATTCTTGTAGAACCTCCAGGTATTCTGCAGCACGATCAAGTAAGTATTCCTCTTATGTCTTTGGAAAAATCAATGGATGTACCTCAAAATGATTTTATTGTTTGTGATACAGTTATGGATACATCTTTTATAGAATTTGATTGTGAAAAATTTATAGAGGTACCTAGTGTTGAATTTATGGAATGTGAAGCATGTTATGATACATCTTTTGTAGAATTTAATTGTGAAAAATTCTTAGAGGTGCCTAAAATTGATGTTGTTTATTGTGATGAATCTCTTGCTATATCTTATGCTGAAGTTGAGTGTGAAAAACTTATTGAGGTACCCGAGGTTGATTTTATTGGTTGCGATGAGTTTTGTGATGCATCTTTTGTAGAAAATAATTGTGATAAATTCATTAAGGTACCGAAAATTGATTTCATAGGATGTAATGCATATCTTGAGTCATTTTATGTAGAGGTTGTTCACATTTCACTCTTTTCTTACCTTGCATGCGTGCGGGAGGTATTCTCTCTACATGGTTTTGCAGGATCCCGTAGGCTTCTAGAATGGGTACTGAAACTTAATGGCCTACAACCTCTCGGAAGGACTTCTAGGGGACATGCAGTGAGAGGGGTCGAGTTCACTTTGATTTTCAATTATCTACCCCAAGAATGGATTCTGAACCTTAATCATCTCCGACCCCCGGAAGATGCTTGTGCAAATTTAATAAGGGAAAAATATGTCCACTACGAGATTGATCACATGAGGATAATTCTCCCAAGATGGATGCTACATGCCCTTTATCCTATTTGAAGGGGTGTTATTTCTTCTTACCCTCTTATTTCATTGTGAATATCATTTTCATGTTTACAAGTAGTAATCTTTCTTTTCAAATGAGTTCTTGCTAATAAATGTTTACGTAGAGTAGAATGCATAAAAGTCATTGAAGATATCATTTTAGTCACTTGGCATTTTATTTCTTGCGTGACTAGGAATAAATGTATCCATCTAGATTTTCTTATATCGATTTAGTGTCCTTTGAAAGTAAATTAAATTTGGTTGTCAAAACTTAGGATTAGAGCCATTGGATGAAAATTCTTGGTTGCTTGAGTACTTCTTAGTATTGGATTCTAAATTGATGAGTTGAGATGAATTTTTTTTACCTAGTGAGGAATTGGCCAAATTTTTGTGATACACACATGTGATTGTACTCTAGAACTTGCTTAGGTTCTTTCAAAGCTATATTTCTATGATTGAACCACATTTATAGAGGTAAATCACTTTGTTTCTTTTCTTATATCATTTTTGCAATTTCCTTGTTGATACACTCTTAGTCCATATTTCCTTTCCATCTTTTTCATGTTCATCATAATATTTTGCATGGACTTGGATACCTTAATGTTTCTTAGTGTTATTTTGCCCGAGACGGACAAAAGTTTAAGTGTGGGGGAGGATGCAAGCATACTATCATTAGAAGCAAAAATGTGCCAAGTGAAAAAAAAATGTGAGCTGTAAAAAAAACAGAAAAAAGAAAAAAAACAGCTGGAAAATAATTGGCACACTGAATTATCACTGTTCTTCAATTCCTACTCCACCACAACCATGATACATGCAAGATAACTCAAAAGAAATGGGCAAAGTGCATTGGGATACATTTTTGAGTGTCCAAGTCTTCCACTTTTCCTAATTTTTCCATATTTTCTTATCAAGCTATATTTCTTCTCCATGTTTCCTTATCATATTACTTTCTTTGCTTTGCCATATCTTTTTGTCATATCATATTCTTTATTTTCTTTATCGTGAGTCATAAGTATCAAGTCTCTCAATTTTCTATTTCATCTCTATCATTGAATATATCTTCTTTAACTTGTTTGAATAAGCTTTTGTAGGTGTGGATCCAATTCATGAATAATGGTGGAGAGTAGATAATTAGCAAGCCTATGGTAGTGCAAGAACCATGGTTGTGTTGGAGAGAGCTCCACTTTTCATCAAAAATGTAGAACTTAGGAAGAGAGCCACTTTAGTACTTCCCTTGCAAGGATTTTGTAAAATTCATCTCAATGAGTCATGATGGATGAAGTATGCTAAGTTGTTGATTTAAGGACAAGTCTCTAGTCCATTGAGCTTAGATTTTTGAGAATTGATAACCCTAGGTAATTTTCTTTCAATTGTTTCTAACTATGATTGAGAATAATCTAGGGGGATACATCCTTAGTTTACTAGTTGACTTGTGCGAGACGCCCAAGAATAAGTGTGGGGGAGTTGATAACCATCATTTTTGTTGATTATTTTAGGCTCTAAAATCCATGTTTGATCCACATTTTATATGTTTAAGTTTGCAATTGTATTAGGTTTCATGTATTTCCTCTATTTTGGCTTTTAATTCAAATATTTATATATTTGGGATATTTTTGGCACAAACTTGAATATCATTTTTGTAGGCTTAAATTGATTATGGACCTAGATCAAATCGGGTCAGACTTGAGTCAGCATTGGATCCAGATCAAAGGGATCAAGCATCGGATTATTAGGAGCCATCCATTCCAGAGAACGGCTAGATTTGAGCCATCGGTCAACTTCTGGTCAATCCGAGTTCAAGATAGAATCAATCATGACCACAGATCATGATATGAAAATTTCAGCCAAATCAGAAGTGATCTGACCGTTGGATCAAGCTCAAGATGTTCTAGACCATCCATTCAAGAAAAGGGAAGATTTGGACCATCCACCACTGATCTGGTTAATCCGAGCTGGGGATAGGTAGATCAGGACCATTGATTGGGATCTTTGGAGTTTGGTTCAGATCTGAAGAGATCCGACCGTTGGATGAAGTCAGATTAATCTCAGCCGTCCATTGCTAATTCTCTTCTGAGCTGTGAGCTCTGGCTTGGCTGATCGAATCCAAGGCTGAACCAAGTGCTGAGCTGAAGCTGGCTTGGTTTGACTGAACCTGGGTTGAACTCAACTGACTGACTGAACCCCCAGGGCTGAACCAAGAGCTGGCTTGGCTGAATCAAACACGAGCTGAATCAAACACGATGCGGGGAACTGGCTGAATTGAACCACGCGCAGCCAGGGATTAAAAGAGGGGAGGCGACGCAAAGCTAGGGCATCGACTTCATCTTCTCCACGGAGAGGCGATCGGGGAGAGGCGATTGAGACGAGGGGGTTCCTGTCTCAGATCATCTTCTTCACCTTCACCACCGGCGGTTCTCCTCCACCTTCATCGCCGCCGGCCAGTATTCCATCTCCACCTTTTCTCTTTCGGGGTTCAAAGAGAAGAGAGTAAAGGTTTCTCTTTCGGGGTTCGAAGAGGGCTTTCCACCGCACGCCACCGCACGCCATCGCACTTCATCGCCGCCGGCCGGACGAGCTACGGCTCTGGGGGTTCCGAACCCTAGTCGACTCCACCGCCGGCGATCCAATTCTTCAGCAGTTTATTTCTTCCAGCAGATTTCATTCCGCAGTTTATTTCTTCTAGCAGATTTCATTTTCTAGTTATCAGATTTCAGCTTCTCAGTTTTTCCTTCACAGTTCATCAGATCCGGCAACTTCTTTCAGCAATTTTCTTCCTTCCACTTCAGCAGTTCTTCACAGCATTTCAGTATCTCTTCACAGCGCAGCAATTCTTCATCCAGATTTGGGCAGTAGATCCTTCGTCCAGTCATTTCTTCCAGCTTCCATTAGATTTGATGATTGTCTCTTTGAATTGTTTTGCGTTAATGGGTGAATGAGCATTCAGCAGCACCATTTCATCTTCACAGAAGCAGTTCTTCCCATCACAGATTCGGCAGCCACCTTTCACAGAAATTCCTACAGAGCAATTAAATTCCTTGGGTCAATTTGTGTTTTTCAACTTGATTTGGTATTGATTGTTTTGATAGTTGGTAATGTTTGAGTTGTTTGTGATTGACTATTAAGTGTTTGTATTGGATAGATCTTTTCCACATCAATTGGCACGTACTCGAAGCAATTTTTGGCATGCCTATCATGTGTTCGATTAAATGTTTCTGAGAATAGTTAATTTCGATTGTGATGTTTCTTAGTTGATTAACTCTTATTTTGTATTGCTCTTCTATTGCTTTAAGTTTCATGTTTTCATTAAATGCCATTAAGTTAGGTTAGACTAGATTTCTTAAATGTTGTAGATTTTCGTTCCCTGTGTAGTTTTGTTAATGCCTTATTTCAAGTTGTCTTTTCTTTGCTGCAATTGTAGTTAGGTTAAATTAGATTTCCTTACCTCATTGTGTTTTCTTAATTAGAACTAGATTTCATACCTGCTTTGCTGTTTCTTTTCGTAGTGTAAACGTTCAAATCCAAAACCCAATTTCATATCCAAAACCCAAAAGTAATAACATACGATCCTGAGAATTATCGTGTACCGACTACATTCGTTGGGAGACGACTCGAGTTACTCTATGCTACATTAGTGTAGAGGAGTTCGATACTTTAATTGTATTTGAAACCGTGACACGACTGAAATGGTTATCACCAACCTTCGCATGGAAGAAGGTCAAACAGTAGTGCATTTGCACTCAAAAATAAAAGGTTTGTTAACGGAACTGACGAATCTCGGGGAAGAGGTAAGTAACCGAGATTCGCTGAGGTATGCGCTTAATTCGTTTCCGAGAAATTTCGATTGGACGTCTTTTGTTGATTCTTTTTTTATTGCTAAAGATCTCGAGACAACTTCGCTCGAGAATTTATTTTCATCATTTGAACTTCACGATTCGAGAATTGCAGGAAATCGAAAGACGAATGGTGTAGCCCTGAACGTGAAAAGAACAGTACCAGAATCGGTATCCTTGGATGATGAAGAAGAAGAAGAAGAAAAAGGATACTTGGTAAGGAAATTTAAAAAGTTTGTTAAATCTAATCAATTTTCAAAGTTTCAGGGAAAGAAGAAATCTCCGAAGAGACGAATGGTAAAGTGCTACAATTGTGACGAAGAGGGTCACATTAAAGACAACTGTCCCAAATTAAAGAACAAGAAGAAGGAAAATCAGCTGAAGAAAAAGAAAGCGCTGAAAGCGACGTGGGATGACACGTCTTCTGACGAGTCAGAAATCGAGGAGTATGCTGGACTTGCCCTGATGGCGAGTCATCAAGAGGAGGACGACGAAGAGAGCTCATCGGAGATGAGTATCAATGAAGGGGGAGAGTCGTTTGACGAAAGCAGCAGCGACGAGGAACCACTAAGCAGCAAATACGACGACATGGTAAGTGAGGTATGTAAATTACCTCCCGACAAACTTTTTTCTGTTTTAAAATCTGTTTTGAATAGTTTATGCAAAAAGAGGAGAAAGATATTGAGGTTAAAAAAGGAGTTATCTACATCATGTCCATTAAGTATGGTCGATAACTTAAAAAATAAAAAAGAAAATCTAGAAAATTTAGTTAAGAAATTGGAATTTGATATTACATGTCTGCGACAGAAAAAGAATCATTATCCTAAGGGGCTGAACTGGTATCTTAAGAATTACAAGGGTCAACTTAGGAAAATACCAAGAAATTATGTGGCCCCTAAATTTTTAACTAACCCGGTTGATAGTAACCTATTTTGGATTCCTAAATTTGGATTAAATTAATTTTTGTTGCAGATATTGACTAACAATTTTTATTGTGTGTCATTTTTTTTAATTCAGTACAATTTTTTTACTTAAGGAAAGTTGGCTATACACTAGAAACTTTTTGAAATTTTTCGAACACTCTTCAAATTTTTATGATTTTTTTTATGAAACCATATTTTTAAATTTTAAGAATTCGAAGGAAAAAGATTTTGACTAGATCCGATTTTTTAGAATCTATAAATCAAATGTTGACTTTGTCAAAATTATTTCCAAATTTTTAAGTCCATTTAGAATTTTAAAAAAATTCTGAATTTTCTTTAATTTGAAAAATTCTTGAAAATGTTATTTTTGAAAACTAAATTTTTTAATAATCTTTTAAGCTTTAGTTAAACACTTCAATTTTTTTCACAATATGCTAACTTTTTTTTCGTCCCTGGTTTATTAGTCCCCGATTTTTGCTGTGATCAAAGGGGGAGAGTAGGCTAGTGTACAGGGGGAGATTATAGATTTGCATTGAAACATCTTTTTCATGCTTAACCTATTTATTTAATTTTACTATTTTTTACTTATTTGGTTTAACCCTAACTGAACCTGGGTTGATCCACATCAAAAAGGGGGAGATTGTTGGTGCCCCTGTAAGTTTTGATGTGATCAACCAGGTTAAGTTAGGTCATGTATTTTTTAATCCCTCTGCTAAGTGTGCAGGAGCTTAGGTACGGAGGAAGTCGAGTGAAAGACGTAGCGGACGAGAAGAGTGGCACGGGGAAGTGAGCCGACGGGCTCAGTGCAATCTGAGGGACGCAGAAGCTGCGGAAGAGTACACCGGTGGAGCGGGAAGGACGTGCACGACGTCCGAGGGACGAGAAGCCGGAAGGAAGCACGCTCGAGGGGCAAAAGGTCGGAGTCGGGTTCGGGTGAGCCTAACTCCGGTTGGTCAGAAATCACCTAGAAGATCTACTTACGAACAGTCAACCAAGTTGCCTTTGACATGGACTTGGATCAAGACGAACACTTGAATTAAAGTCTTTTATAAAAGCTTTTATATTAAAGCTTTTAATTAAAGCTTTTTAAAGCTCTTATAAATCACACGTGGATCACAAGTCAAGCTTTACTAGCTTTTAATTAAAGCTTGTGTGAAGTTTTTTACAAGCTCCACACGTGGATCACAATATAAGGCTTTAACTTTGTTGTTTAGTCAAAACTTATCAAAGTCTGGAGAAGCAATCGGATAAAAGATCAAGATGAAGCATTGGTGAAGAAAAGTTTATCCCGAGATTCCTTCTGCGCACAAGCACACGTGGAGGGCTTGCTTCGGTTGCCATCTGAAGCTTTCAAAGGAGCGAATTAAAGAGATAATAATTTTATCTCTTTTTTAATTAGAGTTTATCCATTTACGAATCAACTGTCCAGATTTATCTTCCTGTACTATAAATAGGCTTAGAATTTAGAATTAAAGCCATCAATTTTATTATAACCTCTCTAAGTCTTCAGTGCTACAACTGTAAAGGCTTCTCCGCTTGAAGGAGTTCTGCTTGAGCATTAACGGCCTTGGAAGCAACCTTCCAGTTGCAACCAAGTTTTTTTTAGACGAGTGCTATCTCCATTATTTTTCATAACCGTCTATTCACCCCCACCTCTAGCCGGTCCACCCCATCTAACAGGGTTGATCACCTAGAATAAGGGTTAGCTAAACAGGATCTGATGTTTAGCAGAAAACCCAGGATTGGTCAGTTAGACCAAGGAGTTAGCCAAACAAGACTTGATGTTTGGCAGAAGAGAAGTTTACTCAGGATTAATATGACTAGCAAAAGAAGTCTTTATCAAGGTGAAGCAAAGTCATAGTTAACCTAGGCATGAAGTCCTGGTTCGAGTCTTTATCAAGGGAACATTAGGCGTCGGGTTGACCTATGGTTTCAGAAGAAATCTAAAGTCAGATCCAATCTTTAAGGCTATGATTATTTGCATATTTGTCTTGTGTTTGATTATCTTGCAGGTACCTGGAGTTGGAGGTAAGACAGAAGAGCAAACGCAGGAAAATGACACCAGAAAGAAGCATCCAGGGCGCCTATGTTAATATAGGCACCCCCCATGCTTCAAGGCGCCCTAAAGGGGTCCATCCCAGGCACCTGGATGGTCGCAGGCGTCTAGATGGTCCCAGGCATCCTGGATGGTCTAGGGCGCCCTAGACAGCCAGGCTTATCAGCATCGCGAAGTTCGCAATTTTGGATGATTTTTTGATCGCCTATGGGGCGCCTCAGAGGCTCTAGGGCGCCCTGGATGAAGCTCTAAATTGGGATTCGACCGCTCAACTCAGAACAACACTTGCAACATCATTCTAAGCATTCTAAGCAAAGAAAAAGTGTTAAAGTCGAAGCTCTGAGACCAAGGAGGCTCCAGGATAAAGTGCGGCGCACTTCGGACTTCTAGATTGGACGGATCGACTTTTATGTAGTTTGCTTTATGTTTACAAATATGCATTTTTAGTTATATCGTTTGTGCTTGTAACTCAACTGTAAGACAGGTTTATCCGCCTCCGGAAATTTCAGAAAGGAGACCACTAGTGGACAGGCGCTACTCGTGATTAGGCCATGGATGTACTAACCCTGGGGGTTGAGAACTAAGTAAAAACCCGCGTGTTTTCTGTGTTGTGTCTTTCATTTGTTTTATTATTTTTCACTGTGCTACTAACTCGCTGACTAGAATGAACGTCGAAGTTTCCGACAAAATTTTCAAGTCGATATTCACCCCCCCTCTATTGACGACATTGATCCTACAAGTGGTATCAAAGCGGGTGGCTCAAATCGGGTGCAACCACCGATTGAGCAATTTTCGAATTTCTTTATAAATAGTTTTTCTCGTTCGTAATTTTTTGTTTATCGAGGTTGGTCCAACATCACTCGATTATTATTATTATTTTTGCTATCGTACTGCTAATCCAAGATTCAGTCTTGGAAGAAAGTTTTTCTTTGTTGTTATAGTTTTTCAGATTAAACTCCATGGCCAATCAAGAATGGAATAGTGCTCGTCCACCACTTTTCTCCGGCTAGAATTTTAGATATTGAAAAGATCAAATGGAATCTCACCTGAAGGCTCATAAGGACATATGGATGATAATCCAAACGGGATTCACGTTCCCCACAGGAGATGGATCATCAATCGCGTGGGACAAATTGGATGAACCAACACTCAACAAGATTGAGACAGCGCAAAGGTGACTGCAATCCTACAATGTGGCCTAACCAAAAAACAATTCAAACTAGTTGGATCATTCGAATGTGCTAAAGAGATTTGGGAGAAGCTAATCAACCTACACCAACAGAACTCCGACATCGAGCTCTTAGTAGGGGTGATATCCGTATCATCAGAAGAATCAGACGAAGAAGAGGAAGAAGATCAAGTAAGCTATCTTGCACTCTCGGCACAAGCACAAGTAGCTGAGACAGAATCTGAACCCGACTTCGAAATCGAATTCAAACCACAATCAGAAGATGAGTCTAGATCCAAGATGGCAAAAATCAAGGGGGAGATTCCCAATGAGGAATCAAGAGGTAAAATTGTAAATTTAAATTTTAAAAGTCATATAATGTGTTATAAATGCAGGGAGAGAGGACACTATAAAAACCAGTGTCCTACTCGTAAGAGTCGTTCTTTACCACCTACGACAAAGGAACCAGTTCCAGGAGCACGAAAGGACAAGAGTCACATACGATGCTACAAGTGCCAAAAGTTTAGGTATTACAAAGATGAATGCATAAAAGGAAGCCCCAAGGATATAGGACAACCAACTGAGAGGGGTAAATTTATCTTATATGAAAATCCAGTGTTTCATTAAATGCTAATATCTTACCCAATCACTCTTGGTCAAATTTAAATATGGACACATACTTAAGTAACTTAATTAAATGATGTAGATTAATTAAGACAAATTATAGAAAATTAAGACAAGAAAATGAGACTCTGAAAATTAAAGTTGATATGCTAGAAAAACTAATCTATAATCTTGCTGACTTGGAAAATCCAGAAAATTTCTCCAATTATGATTTTACTTAGATGATCTTTTCTTGAATTATTGCTTGATGCTTGTTTATTTCTTTTTTTCGCAATATTATTCTGCTTAGACTTAGGAATGGTTAGTTAAGGACAAGACTTACTTGAAACTTGAACATAAACATATGAAGTTCTTATCATAAACATAAACATAGGAAGTTCTTATCATAAACATAAACATATGAAATTCTTATCATAAACATAAACATAGGAAGTTCTTATCATACACATAAACATATGAAATACTTAACATGGAGTAGATGCATAACATGAATGGATGCATGAGTCAAATGCATATAACATAAGGATGCTTATTTGAAAACCATAATTATAAATACTTAAACATAATCATAACATCATGGGGGTCCCCGGCTTGTACCACATACATACATCATATGCGCGCACCCCTAAGTAAATACGAGGTAGCTAGTCTCGACCTACTAGGGTAGGAACATCTACGGTAGTTCCAGAACCGAGGCGTTCTTAAGGTGCCCATCCCTGTTGGACAACTACGGTAGTCCCAGAATCGTGGACAGCTACGGTAGTCCAGAACCGAGGCGTTCTTAAGGTGCTCATCCTTTGGACCCTTACTTCGGTCCGGTACAAGCCCATTCATAAAGTAAAATAACTTCACATGCTTCATCATTCATAGAACATACATAGCATACTTAAAGACATGAACATAATCTTGTTACATGAAGCATGACATAAAGCATACTTAGCATTTCATCATTCATAATTAATACATAACATCATTATGCCTTCGTCATTCATACTTAATACATAACATCATTATGCCTTCGTCATTCATACTTGCTACATAACATCATTATGCCTTTAAGGCATAAACATTATCTTCATTCATCATCTTCATTCATAAGACATGACATACATACATAATTATGCCTTAAGGCATAAACATCATCTTAGTTCATAAAGCTTGCATGATCATGGTACATAAGGTAAGCATGCATTTCATACATAGTACATGTCACCTAGCATACATAATCATAGTATCTATCATAAGCATGCATGGGTAGGATTCATATGGATATGATACAAACTACCTAGGTTCATGGCATTCAACCTAGAACATGCATAGGTCTACTTAACCATATATCTATCATAGGCGTTTAACTTAAAATATGCATCATTCTACA
Source organism: Boesenbergia rotunda (assembly GCA_024364735.1). Taxonomy (NCBI): domain Eukaryota; kingdom Viridiplantae; phylum Streptophyta; class Magnoliopsida; order Zingiberales; family Zingiberaceae; genus Boesenbergia; species Boesenbergia rotunda. The sequence continues at coordinate 229,254 of JAGFNQ010003700.1, read as the reverse complement.
CAAACATGAGACCCTCTTCATAACACGTGTGCTCATGGTATAGAACTTAAAAAATTCATGAATGAAACCTACTAAACATGGCATCTAATATAAACATACAAAAATCATGAAGCATAGCACTTAAGGTTAGGGTTTTAGGTAACATAACATTCATACCACATGCCTGAACCTATATATACATCATAACAATCCATAAACAAGTATTCTTGAACCCCTAACTCAACCTAAACCCTAATTGGGGTGCATGGACGAAAGTTGGAAGGAGAGGGATCCTATTATCCAAGTAACATATAAGATACCATAAGTGAAGGAAAACTAATACATTACATACAATGTCATAGGAAACCATTAGAACCCATGGTTAGGGCTAACCCTAAGTTTTAGCCCCACAACTTGACCTTGGACGAAACCCTAGAGGGTAATAAGTCCATGGAAAAATTCCTATAATTTACCATAAAGATCCAATCCAATACTTACACTACCATGAGAAGCCATTAGAACCCTTGATTGGATCCAACCCTAAGTCTTAGCCCTAAATCATGCCTTGGCCGAAACCCTAGAAGAGTAGTAAGTCCATGGAAAAATTCATATAATTCATAATTTCTATCCATTATATCATTGGGAACCAAAATAAACATGCTTGGAGGGTTGGATTTAATCCCAACCATGGAACATGGTTGGTGGCCGAAAACCCTAGAGGGCCTTAGGATGTTAGTGATATGAGAGAAGTGTCCTAAGGCAATCGCCTTATGATTGTAATCATTTATTCTAATAAATGAATATTCACTATTTGAGTATACATGTTTGTGTATTTGATTGAGATCTTAAACTCATTTACTGAATGTCCGCAATACAATTCACAGCATGAGAGAATTTGTGATGAATTCACAACTAGTGATTATCTCTACATGTGCAATTGTGAAGTATTGAAATTGTCCCTAGTCGATGAATTGATAAATACGGACACTATCAATTCTATTAAGACTAGCATGGGTTATTCTCTAATCAGCTGATTCTCACTGGCTGGTGACATTGAGATGTCCGGAGATAAACATGAATGCTAGTTAAGGGAACTAGTTCATTGGAGTGACTGGCTGTAAAACTTCATATGGTAGTCTACATATAGATATGTCAGTGAAGTTCTTGTTGCGACCGGGTGCATGTTGACAAGGATACGGGTTCGTAAAATTTTAAATTTTTACGTGCAGCGGAAGAATTAGCATAAAATAATTTCTTAAATTATTTTAACCACGTATCTAGCATGCAACCTTATAATGTGTGGACATGATCATAAATTAAAACTTTGCGGAAAAGTAAACTAATTTACTTAGTACCTCGCGTAACTCGAAGTAAGGGACGAGATCCAACCGTAGCGTCCCTTGGAAGCTCCACCTCTATTCGCGTCCACGTCGAGTTCTCTTCGGGATGACTTCGCAAAGTCACGAGTTTTGTGCCGACGAGAACTACTAGATTCTCTAAAGGCACAGCTAGAAGATCAAGAGAGAAGAAAGGAAACTAACCACCAAGAAAAGGAATCTAAATTCCGGGAAGGAAGGAGTTGCGTTCCGCTTCTTCTTCTTCTTCCTTGGCTCCTTCTTGATGGAGGTTGCTCACGCCAACTCTTGGAGAAGAAGGTGCGCCGGCCCTCGGAGGAGGAGGCGCCGACCCTAGGGTAAACTAAGGGGCGCCGACCCTAGGTGGGAAGGAGAAGGGGAGGAAGAGAATAAGAGAGAGAGAGGGAGAGAATTAATCTCTTGATTACTCTATTGGGAATTCAAGGCTTGCCTTTGGTTCCTTTATATAGTAGCATCTCCCTTGCTAAGTCTCCCCTTTAACGGAATTAACGGAATAATTTTTCATAAAAAATTTATCTTATAAATTTACTTATGAATTATTCCGTTATGCCTAGTTTTATTATAACTAACTTTATAATAAAACAAATTATTCTCTTCTTTAATTATGGAATAAATTTTATAAGAAATTTATAAATTTTTCTTTTAATGGAAAAATCAATTCATAATTGATTTTATAAAATTAAAATAAACCACTCCACGGATTATTTTAATTTCCCAAAAAGAAATAAATTTCTATAAATTTATTTATATAAATTTCTTTATACAAATTTATTTATCCATAATTTATAAAACAAATCGCGCTAGATTTATTTTATTAATTAAACCAATTAAATTGGTTTATTCCCTTTTTAATGGCCGGCCAAACCAAGAGGGTGGACACCCTCTTTGGCCGGCCAAACCAAGCCGATTCCATCGCGAATTAAACTCATTTAATTCACCCATTAAGCCTTCAAAAGACTTAGCCATTTTAAGTTTCCGTTGCGCCTCTGATTAACTCAGATTCGACTTATTTCTCTTGATCGGAAAATCCAATTTTCAACTCGTTTTAAATCCCTCGGATTACTCGTAGTGCGTGTGACTAAATAGGCTTTCGATTTATGTTGGTCGTCTATAATCAACTAATTATAGAACGATCATGAGTAGCACCTAGTAGTACATCATGACCCCCAATTAATCGAAAGATCAACGGTTTGACCTCAGAAGTAATTCTGAAACCCTTCAGCAGCTCTAATGAATCGTGCCTCATTCCCTTCACCATCTTATACCCACTTGGTTCAGGACATGGTCTGTGTGTGTCAGTCCCCACTAGGCTGACTACGTCACACCTAGCCCAAGTAGTGTCTTTCTCGTCCTTTGGATTTCTAATTACTCTCATGTATTTAAGAGACTCATACTCTAAACATGACATGCTCTGGCCAGAGGCTTTGAGTAACAATCCGACGATAGGCCTGGGTATACATCTCCTCGCAAGGAGTGGTGAATCCTTTGTAGGCTGTTCAAACATCTTCGGGTACTTCGGCTTATACCCAATCATCCTGGGTCCACACCTCCTTGGAGATGCTTGCTTAAGATGTTAAAGTATAAGTCTCCATGACCAAGATGACTTGAACACCGCAAGTCAAAGGAACATCACACTTAAGCTGCAGTAAGAACTTCATTGACATATCTATATAGATTACCATATGAAGTTTTACAGCTAGTCACTCCAATGAACTAGTTCCCTTAAGTAGCATCCATGTTTATCTCCAGACATCCCAATGTCACCAGCCAGTGAGAATCAGCTGATTAGAGAATAACCCATGCTAGTCTCAACAGAATTGATAATGTCCATTTTTATCAATTCATCGACTAGGGATATTTTCAATACTTCACAATTGCACATTTAGAGATAATCACTAGTTGTGATCCCATCACAAATTCTCTTATGCTGTGAATTGTATTGCGGACATTCAGTAGATGAGTTTAAGATCCCAATCAAATACACAAACATGTATACTCAAATAGTGAATTATCATTTATTAAAATGAATGTTTACAATCATAAGGCGATTGCCTTAGGACACTTCTCTCATATCACTAACAGTTCTTACTGCAGCTTAAGTGCGATGTTCCTTTGACTTGCAGTGTTCAAGTCATCTTGGTCATGGAGACTTATACTTTGACATCTTAAGCAAGCGTCTCCAAGGAGGTGTGGACCCAGGATGATTGGGTATAAGCCGAAGTGCCCGAAGATGTTTGAACAACCTACAAAGGATTCACCACTCCTTGCGAGGAGATGTATACCTGAGGCCTATCGTCAGATTGTTACTTGAAGTCTCTGGCTAGAGCATGACATGTTCAGAGTATGAATCTCTTAAATACATGAGAGTAATTAGAATCCGTAGGACGAGAAAACGTTACTTGGGCTAGGTGTGACGTAGTCAGCCTAGTGGGGACTGACACACATAGACCATGTCCTGAACCAAGTGGGTATAAGATGGTGAAGGGAATGAGACACGATTCATTATAGCTGCTGAAGGATTTCAGAATTGTTTCTGAGGTCAGCCGTTGATCTTTCGATTAAAAGGCACCAAAAGGCACTTGCCATCACTGCGGCAAGGAGGGCCACTGGCGAAGAAATTGCAAGGTTTATCTTGAGTCCTTGAAGAAGAAGGCATCCGATGCCCCATCCTCTTCAGGTATCTTCGTTATTGAATGTCACTCTATTTCCTCGTACACCTGGGTACGTGATACTAGGTGTAGCTCACATATATGTAATGACATACAAGGACTAAGGAATAGAAGAAGACTCGTCAAGGGAGAAGCGAATTTGCGAGTTGGAAATGGAGCAAAGATTGTTGCTGTTGCCATCGGAACATATTTGCTAAAGCTCCCTATTGGACTTGTCTTAGAATTGGATAATTGTTATTTTGTTCCTTCGTTAATAAAGAACATTGTATCTATTTCATGCTTGAATGAAAAGGGTTATCATTTAACTTTTAGTAAAAATTACTGTTACATAACTTTAAATGGTGTTCTTTATGAAACCGGAACTTTATGCAATGGTATCTACACGTTAGATTTATCCAGTGACATTTTCAATATCGAAGTTAGCAACAAACGTGCTCGAATAGATAATCAAATAGACTCCTATATGTGACATTGTCGTCTTGGCCATGTAAGTAAGAAACGTATGACCAAATTACACCGATGTGGAATTCTAGAACCATTTGAACCCGATTCATTTGATACATGTGAATCATGTTTAAAAGGCAAGATGACCAAATTACCCTTTTCTGGAAAAGGTAAACCAGTGGGAGAATTGCTTGGTCTAATACATACTGATGTATGTGGACCAATGTCAACTCTTGCACAAGGAGGCTATAGCTACTTCATTACCTTTATCGATGATCACTCACGATTCGGGTATGTGTTCTTAATGAAACACAAATCTGATACTTTTGAGAAATTCAAAGAGTTCAGAAGTGAAGTAGAGAAACAGCTTGGCAAAAGTATTAAGATACTTCGATCCGATTGGGGTGGTGAATACTTAAGTCAAGAGTTTCAAGATTATCTTAGGGACAATGGGATATTGTCTCAATGGACTCCGCCATATACACCACAGCATAATGGTGTATCTGAGAGGCGTAACCGAACCTTGATGGGCATGGTTAGATCTATGATGAATCATGCAACACTTCTGAAATCCTTTTGGGGCTATGCGCTTAAGACAGCTGTTTACTTACTAAACAGAGTCCCGACCAAGGTAGTCTCTACTACTCCATATGAGACGTGGAATAGTAAGAAACCTCATTTATCTCACCTAAAGATATGGGGTTGTCCTGTTATGTAAAGTAGACTGTATCAGACAAATTGAATGCTAAGTCTGATAAATGTCTATTTATTGGATACCCTAAGGAAACGAAAGGTTACCAATTCTATCATCCCTTAGTACAAAAGGTGTTTGTTTCAAGGCATGCTGTATTTCTAGAAAAAGAATTTCTTTTACAAGAAAACAGTGGGAGTAGCATTGAACTTGAAGAAGTTCAAGAAACTCCAATAGACATTACAGAGACACCTAGTCTAGACCCACAACCAATAACTCATAATGATGATCTATCAGTTGAACATAAAACAACACCACTTCTTCGTAGGTCTGATAGGACACGCAATATTCCAGAGAGATACGGATTTCTCATAAGTGAATCGAACGATGTGTTACTCATTAACGATGACGAATCTATCAATTATGAAGATGTTCTGAAAAATTCAGAAAGGGATAAATGGCTTGAAGCCATGAAGTCGGAAATGGATTCCATGTACAAAAATCAAGTATGGGACTTGGTTAACCTACCTGAAGGGATTAAGCCCATAGGGTGCAAGTGGGTTTTCAAGAAGAAAACCGACATGGAAGGTAATGTTGTTACCTTTAAGGCTAGATTAGTGGCAAAAGGATATCGTCAGAAACAAGGAATTGATTATGACGAAACCTATTCGCTAGTAGCTATGCTTAAATCCATTCGGATGCTCCTGGCCATAGCAGCTCATTATGATTATGAGATATGACAAATGGATGTGAAAACAACTTTCCTTAATGGAAACCTGCTTGAGGATGTATACATGATACAACCTGAAGGTTTCACATCGGTTAATAAAACCAAAGTATGCAAGCTTCGATGATCCATATATGGACTAAAGCAAGCATCCAGGAGCTGGAACATCTGTTTTGATGAGACAATCAAAGAGTTTGATTTCTCACAAAATCCTGACGAACCTTGTGTGTACAAGAAGGTTAGTGGGAGTGCAGTCGTATTCCTAGTGTTATATGTTGATGACATATTACTTATAGGAAACGATATATCAGTCTTACAGTCAGTTACAATTTGGTTGTCCAAAACTTTCTCCATGAAAGACCTGGGAGAAGCAACTTATATCCTTGGGATTAGAATCTATAGAGATAGATCAAAATAGTTGTTTGGTCTTTCACAGTCTACATATATAGACCGAGTGCTAGAAAGGTTTAGCATGTCGGAATCCAAGAAAGGTTACCTTCCCATCAGGCATGGGATCAACCTTTCGAAGTCTGTGTCCGCGCACAGAAGACGAGAGGATTTGCATGAATAAGATTCCTTATGCATCCACCATAGGATCTGTCATGTATGCTATGTTATGTACTAGGCCTGATGTATCGTATGCTCTGAGCGTCACAAGCAGATACCAGTTTGATCTAGGAATGGATCATTGGGTGGTTGTCAAGACAATCCTCAAGTACTTAAGAAGAACTAAGGATGTGTTCCTAATATATGGAGAAGGTGATATGGTAATACGTGGGTATACAGATGCTAGTTTCCAGACAGATAAGGATGACTCCAAATCTTAGTCCGGATACGTATTTATTTTGAATGGAGGCGCAATAAGTTGGAAGAGTTCCAAGCAAGACACCGTAGCGGATTCTACCACGGAAGCGGAATACATTGCAGCTTTGAAAGCAGCAAAGGAAGCAGTCTGGATCAAAAGTTTGTCTCAGAACTTGGTGTGGTTCCAACCATTGATGAAGCAATACTGGTTTACTGCGACAACAATGGAGCTATTGCACAAGCAAAGGAACCAAGGTCTCATCAGCGATCCAAACATGTGCTTCACCGCTATCATCTGATTAGAGAGATTATAAGTAGGAATGATATACAAATTAAGAAAATTCCCACTGAAAGGAATTTAGCGGATCATTTAACTAAGGCATTGCCTCAAAGCAAGTTTGAGGGTCATGTTAGAGCCTGTGGTATTGGGTACCGTAGCGATTGACATTAGGCCAAGTGGGAGTTTGTTAGTGATATGAGAGAAGTGTCCTAAGGCAATTGCCTTATGATTGTAATCATTAAATCTAATAAATGAATATTCACTATTTGAGTATACATGTTTGTGTATTTGATTGAGATCTTAAACTCATTTACTGAATGTCCGTAATACAATTCACAGCATGAGAGAATTTGTGATGAATTCACAACTAGTGATTATCTCTACATGTGCAATTGTAAAGTATTGAAATTGTCCCTAGTCGATGAATTGATAAATACGGACACTATCAATTCTGTTGAGACTAGCATGGGTTATTCTCTAATCAGTTGATTCTCACTGGCTGGTGACATTAAGATGTCCGGAGATAAACATGAATGCTAGTTAAGGGAACTAGTTCATTGGAGTGACTGGCTGTAAAACTTCATATGGTAGTCTACATATAGATATGTCAGTGAAGTTCTTACTGCAGCTTAAGTGCGATGTTCCTTTGACTTGCGGTGTTCAAGTCATCTTGGTCATGGAGACTTATACTTTGACATCTTAAGCAAGCGTCTCCAAGGAGGTGTGGACCCGGATGATTGGGTATAAGCCGAAGTGCCCGAAGATGTTTGAACAACCTACAAAGGATTCACCACTCCTTGCGAGGAGATGTATACCCGAGGCCTATCGTCGGATTGTTACTCGAAGTCTCTGGCCAGAGCATGACATGTTCAGAGTATGAATCTCTTAAATACATGAGAGTAATTAGAATCCGTAGGATGAGAAAACGTTACTTGGGCTAGGTGTGACGTAGTCAGCCTAGTGGGGACTGACACACATAGACCATGCCCTGAACCAAGTGGGTATAAGATGGTGAAGGGAATGGGGCACGATTCATTATAGCTGCTGAAGGGTTTCAGAATTATTTCTGAGGTCAACCGTTGATCTTTCGATTAATTGGGGATCATGATGTACTACTAGATGTCACTCATGATCGTTCTATAATTAATTGATTAATTATAGACGGCCAACATAAATCGAAAGTCTATTTAGTCACACGCACTATGAGTAATCCGAGGGATTTAAAACAAGTTGAAAATTGGATTTTCCAATCGAGAGAGATTAGGTTTGGTTGAGCCAAACGATAAGTCAAATCTGAATTTTTCAGAGATGCATCGGAAGCGTAAAATGGCTAAGTCTTTTGAAGACTTAATAGATGAATTAAATAAGTTTAATTCATTGGGGCTTGGCTTGGATGGGCCGGCCAAAGAGGGCCTCCATCCTCTTTGCTTGGCCAGCCACAACATAGGGAGAGAACCAAGTTTTTGGTTCAATTTATAAAATAAACCAAGTGTGGTTTGTTTTATAAAATTATGGATGATATAAATTTTTATATAATAAACCAAGGTTTGGTTTATTTTTCATGGAAATTAAAATAAACCATGGATTGGTTTATTTTATAAAATCAATCATCGATTGATTTACCATGATAAGGAAATTTATTCCATAGGAGACAAGATTTTTATCATGAATTAAAATATGATTTTAACCATGATATAAAATCAAACTTGGCATGATGGAATAAGTTATTCCATATTTGAGAGGCTTGATGGTTGAGAGGCCACTATATAAAGGGCCCAAGGCAAGGCTTGGGTGATAATCAAAGAGATGAAGGCATAGACTCTCTCCCTCTTTTTCTCTCATTCTCTTCACTCCTTCTTGCCGTGGGCCAACCAGCCCCAAGAAGGAGCACCAACCGGTCGCCCCTGCCCTTTCCCTGCCAACCACCACCAGCTGCCGGAGAAGGAAGCTCCGGCCATCTCTTGGCCGGAAGAAGGTGCTGCCGGAATTAGAGTTTGCCGCAAGGATCTTTTTGCCACAAGCCTCTTCTTTTGCTTCGCCGGAATTTTGATTCCGGCCATCCTTTTGTGGTTAGTCTTCCGACTTCTCTCTTGGTTTTTCTCATCGCGTTCTCGGAGAATCTAGTAGTTGTCGAGAACACGAAACTCGTGGCTTTGCGAAGTCATCCCGAAGATACTCGGCGTGGACGCGAATAGAGGCGGAGCTTCCAAGGGACGCTTACGGTTGGATCTCGTCCCTTCCTTCGAGTTACGTGAGGTAATACGTAAATTAGTTTATATTTCTGCAAAATTTCAAATATATGATCATGTCTACTTAAGATAAAATTGCATGCTTAGATGTGTGGTTAAATGATTTAGAGAAATTATTTATGCTAAACCTTCCGCTGCACGTAATTAATTTTGAAATTACGAACCCGCATCCATGTCAACATGCACCCAGTCCCAACATAGGGTGCTCCCAAAAATTCTCCAAATCATAATTTATACTTTACTTATCATGAGGAAACATCAGGTAACATAAGTGGGGTTTTTAACATCATCTTAAACCCAAAACATGCTTTGGACGAAAGTTAAAGAATCCCTAATCCATAGTTTTCTCAATACAAATCCCAAACAATCATCTTAAATCATGATAAACCCATAAACTATTATACCACAGGTGAGAGAGTCTTACTTTTCTTGATCTTGGTTATAAACCTTGAATAGAGGAACAAAAGAAAACCTTCTTAACCCTAGAACTCTCGTTAGCGCTTGTAGCCTTGTAGGAAGCCTGGGATCCTCAAGATTAAGGTCTTCTTGTGAAGCTTCTCCAAGGGAAAACCCCTTGTGGGTTTCGGCTAGAAGGAGGAAGAAGAGGGAGAGAAAGAGTTTTGGTGGAAGAAGAAAACAAATAACTTAAGTGCTAAGTTGTCTCTTCCCTTCCCCTCTCTTTTATACTAAGTGAAGGGGGTAAGTGAAGGCATGGTGCTTCCTCTCATGGTGACTCTTCACTTCCTTTTGGCCTTTAACAACAATCCTTCTCCTTTCCTACTAGCACTCCCTTGCTAGGTGAATTGGTTAGTGCATGCATGATGAGGCTTTGCCTCTACCTTAGGTCCAAGGTTCAATCCTTGGTGCATGCACTTTATTTTTATTCCTTTTTCTTTTATTTTTTTTTCTTTTGCAAGGCCCATATAAGGCCCACCAAAAGTCATACTAATTTTTCCTAATTGAAACCCATTTTCTATTTACGTTAAATTCTACTTAAAATCCACTAGTAACCATGGTACTAGAAGGACCCATATAAGCCCATTGTACCTAGCTTTTAATTTATATAAGAGATCTTGCTACGGTTTATGCTAGTATTCATACGTTATTCGAGAATTCGTATAGGCATGATCAATATTTTAAAAAAAAATATTGAGAGGATTTTACGGGTCGTTACATAAGGTTACGGCCAAAGAAGGCCTCTGAGCCTCGCCAAGACCTGGAAGCCGATTATCGAAACTTACTTTTAAATTACTATTTGATAAACTCAAATCTAACATAAGTTTTAATTAAATTTTAGATTTAACTTTAAATCAAAGATAAAAATAATACATATCACAAAACAGATAAGAAAACTTGTTTTGTCACTTAGAATTGGATGAGACGTTTAGGACCTAATAATTTAGTCCAACTTAAACTAACCAAATTAATTCAACTCTTAATATATAGCATTTTTCAAAAATTAAAAATTTGTTAAAATTTTTTAAAAATTAAAATTTCACTTAATATTTTTCAAAATTAAAATTTCACTTAATATTTTTCAAAATTAAAATTTCACTTAATATTTTTCTAAAATTAAAATTTCACTTAATATTTTTCAAAATTAAAATTTCACTTAATATTTTTCAAAATTAAAATTTCACTTAATATTTTTTAAAATTAAAATTTCACTTAATATTTTTCAAAATTAAAATTTCACTTAATACTTTCAAAATTAAAATTCACTTAATTAATTAAAACTCGGTCTTTCAAAATCAGTTCAAATACAAATTCTCAAATCTCAATTTTTCAAGATTTAAACTTAAGATTTTCAAAAGTTAAATTAATATTTTCAAATTTAACTATGTCAAATTTTAAAAAAAAAATCTTAAAGATTTCAAACTAACCCATTGTTGTTAATCAAACTATGTTTTTATTATAATTATATTGGAACCTAGGGCTTGATTGAAATAATATTGCTTGGTCAAACGCTGGTCAACCCGGGCGCCCGAGACCCTCACGGGCGCCTATTCCTTTCCTGATGTACGAGGTAGTCAAACTGCCATCAACTGAGCAAAACTGAGCTCAAGCGTCCGAGACAGTCTCGAGCGCCTCACTACCTATCACGGGCGCCCGGGAGGGGTTTTATAAACCCACGCCCACAGCCACTGTAACGACCCGAAAAATTCTCTTAATATTTTCTTAAAATATTAAGCATGTCTAAATAATTTTCCAAGGGACCTAGAAATATTAAGGTGAACTTTGGCCTAGAAAATCCATGTTTTCTCATTTAAATTGAGAAAACTAAGTACCAATGAGCTTTAAATGGGCTCAAAAAATGGGTATTAATTAGGTAAAAATTAATATAAATTAGGTAAAATTAATATAAATATAAAATAATTTTATTTAGGAATATTGGCATAATTATGGGTGATTTTAGGGGGATTTTTGGAATTTAAAAAAATAAAAATAATAAAATAAATAAAATAAAAATAAAGATGCATGAGCCAAGGATTGAACCTTGGACCTCTTGTACAACCATGTATGCACTAACCAACTCACCTAGCAAGGTATTGTTAGGAGGGAATGAAGTGGATATTGGTTAAGGCATAGAAGAAGATGAAGAGTCATGGAGAGACTCTTCATTTGCCTCCTTAATGGGCTATTAAAGGGGGGTTTTGGGAGTTACCTCTTCTTCCCATCACTTGCATTTCGAAACCTCTCCCTTCCCTCATCCTAGCCGAATACCCAAGGAGGGGTTCCCCCTTGGAAAAGCTCCACAAGAGGTCTTATCTCCAAGATCTAAGAGTTTTCCCAAGGATACAAGGACAAGGAGGCAAGGATCCAAAGCTTTTACAATCTTCTTCTTCTTCCAAGGTTCAAAAAATCAAGAAACTCAAGGTAAGACTCCCTCACTTGTGGTATAATAGTTCTCTATGATTTTTATGATTTTTAGTATGATATATAGTGGTTGGTTTTCGAATTGGATGTTGAAAGGAAAGAAAACCGAGACCCTCATGTTTAAGGGTTTTGGCCACCATGATTTACAGGTCTATAATTATGATAAAAATCATGATAATGTTATTTAATGTTCCCTTATGATGTGTAGAGGTTAATTATAATTTTTGGGAATTTTTGGAGTACCCTAGGACACCCTAGGGTTTCGGCCAACATGAAAGAAACAAAACTAAGAACCCTCATGTTTAAGGGTTTCGGCCACCATGATTTACAGGTCTATAATTATGCTAAAAATCATGATAATGTTATTTAATGTTCCCTTATGATGTGTATAGGTTAAGTATAATTTTTGGGAATTTTTGGAGTACCCTAGGACACCCTAGGGTTTCGGTCAACATGAAAGAAACAAAACTAAGAACCCTAAGTTTAAGGGTTTCGTCCACCATGATTTACAGGTATATAATTATGATAAAAATCATGATAATGTTATTTAATGTTCCCTTATGATGTTTAGAGGTTAAGTATAATTTTTGGGAATTTTTGGAGTACCCTAGGACACCCTAGGGTTTCGGCCAACATGCAAGAAACAAAACTAAGAACCCTAAGTTTAAGGGTTTTGGTCACCATGATTTAAAGGTCTATAATTAAGCCAAAAATCTTGATAATGTTAATTTATGTTCCCTTATGATGTGTGGAGGTTAAGTATAAATTCTGGGAATTTTTGGATTACCCTAGAGACCCCATATGTTTCGGCCAACCTCAAGGGCCCAAGGGTTAGGGTTGAGCCTTTAACTTCAAGTATATGTTTATGTGTTTCCATGATAAGTATGATAAGTATATGTTCAGGATATGAATGATGCCATGATAAGAATGATAGGGTTATCATCATGATAAAAATGATGCTATGATATGTTAGGTTCATGATATGAATGATGTCATGTTAAGTATGTTATGTTTATGTTTAAGAATGAGGATGATGCCATGTTTAAGAATGAAAATGATGCCATGTTAAGTATGTCAGGTTTATGTTTAAGAATGAAAATGATGTCATGTTTAAGAATGAAAATGATGCCATGTTAAGAATGAAAATGATGCCATGTCAAAAAAAAATGAAAGTGAAGAATGAAGTTAAGGTTTATGCCTTTAAGGCATAATGATGATGTTAAGTATGATGAATGAATGAATATGCTATGAATGATGATGAATGAAAGATGATGCTTATGTCTTTAAGGCATAAATATGCTAAGACGGCACGGTCGATGGTCGACGGTACGACGGTCGTGAGGACCGGTAAATGGGCCGGTAGACGGGCCGAGCTGTAACAAGTTATGCTATGTTAAAGATGCCATGAATGCCATATGAATGATGAAGCATGAAAAGTATTTTACTTTATGTATGAGCTTGTACCGGACCGAAGTATGGGTCCAAGGGATGGGCACCTTAAGAACGCCCCGGTTTTGGACTACCGTAGCTGTCCACGGTTCTGGCACTACCGGAGCTGTGCAACAGGGATGGGCACCTTAAGAACGCCTCGGTTCGGGGACTATCGACTATGCTGTCCTTACCCTAGTAGGTTGGGGCTCGCGACCTCGGACTTGCTAGGGATGCGTGCAATGATGTATGTATGTGGTACAAGCCGGGGACCCCAAATGATATTATGATGATTATGTTTAAGCAATGAAAAGTATGTTTTAAAAGTTAAGCATCCTTATGTATATGCATTCCACTCATGCATCCATTCATGTTATGCATTATGCTATGTTGATAAGATTTTATGCTTACGTTTTATGTTAAGAAGTATGCATGAGAATGAATGAATTATGCCATGCTTAGAATGTTCACTATGTTTACGATATGCCATGAATTATGCCATGCTTAGAATGTTCACTATGTTTATGATTTATGCCATGAATTATGCCATGCTTAGAATGTTCACTATGTTTATGATTTATGCCATGAATTATGCTATGCTTAGAATGTTCACTATGTTTACGATATGCCATGAATTATGTCATGCTTAGAATGTTCACTATGTTTATGATTCATGCCATGAATTATGTCATGCTTAGAATGGTCACTATGTTTACGATATGCCATGAATTATGCCATGCTTAGAATGTTCACTATGTTTATGAATTGTGCCATGAGAATGAATGAATTATGCCATGCTTAGAATGTCTATGATGTTTATGTTTATGCCATGTATCATGCCATGCTTAGAATGTTACTATGTTTATGTTCATGCCATGCTATGTATACGATAAGTGATGCAAGATGTTATGTTCTAAGTAGAGCACCAAGTATGTTAATGTTTTATGTGCTCATTATGAGATGATGAATGATGGATGGTTTTGTGAGTAGGAAAGAGTCTTACTAAGCCTGTGTGCTTATAGTCTTATTTCCTTATACTGCAGATCATTCAAGGGGATAATGAAGGAAGCAGCAGGAGGGCAAGAACGCATGTGTGACGTAGTGACTTGGCCCAGGAACTATATGTTTACTTATGTGTTTGAATAATGACTTATGGAACCTTATGATATGATGTTATGTGAGACATGATAGGATGCTTAAGTTCAAAGTTAATATGCTAAGGTTCCCATGTCAATAAGTTAAGAATGGTAACAGGGCATGTATAAGTTAAGTTATTCCGCTGCCTTATGATGTCTACATGCCCTAAGCATGTTAACGTAACGCCGCTTAGGGAAAAAAAAAAGCGGGCGTTACAGCCACTTCTCCACACCTCAACTCATCCCCTCTCATCTTCTCCTCTCTTCTAAGGCGCCCCAAGTTGTCCCAACCTTCCTCTTCCTACAATGTCACCCCGGTATGAATTAATTATAAGTTTACTTTTGAATGTTCAATTACATTTCATTTTTTTAATTTAATTTCAGTCAATAATGTTAGGCTTTCTATTTACTTAGTAAGCGCCGAGTCACCCAAAACGATCCCGGTGCCGAGCCTAGTCCAGACCCTAGATTTCCTACCATAGCTTTATTTAATAAGTTCGCACACACAATATATAAACCGATTAAGACTAGCTATTTAAATAGAAGTTTCTTTACCCAATCTTGCCCTTTAGCCATAGACGTTATTATCTTCTACCAGCTAGATCAGCTAGTGTATTACACTAGCCCCATCAACATGACCGTATGTGCTGAATTTTACAACAACTTGGTCAAAATTGATGACCCTTGCTACACTACCACTGTCCAGACCACTCCACTCACCATCACACCTACCCTTTTTAACCGTTTCCTTGGACTACGACCCTCTCAGTCCACATTCTGTTGCTATCCTCCGACAGATCTTCCCTTCGCTCCTCCATATCCACACATTACCTTTGATACTCTCTACTCTTACTTTTTCGGAGATGCGAGGGATCCAACGATACATAGATTTCAGTCCGTCGATCTGCGCATTCAGGACTACGCTCTTTACAAAGTCCTGATCCGCTGCATTCTCCCTTTGACCTCTCAAGATGTAGCAGCGATGCGACCCTTCCATACCTTCCAACTCTATGCGATGATCCACCACTTGGATATAGACATTGGTCTACACATATTCTAGATGATCATCTACACATCCAGTATTGCCACCCATGCTAGAGTACGGACACCCTACTGTCATATTCTCACCTCCCTCCTTCATCACCATGGTCGCGACATCTCTACTGGAGAGGTCATTACGATGATCGAATTTGACGAGATATGGTCTAGGAACTTTTCGTTAGCAGCCATAGACATCTCGGCCACCGGGGTTATGTCATGGAGACGACGAGGTGCTCGACACCAGATCGACTGGGACGACGAGGTGGACGTCGACATAGCCGATCTCACCGCCGAGATCGAGAAGCAGCTGCGAGAGTCTCCACCACCATTGCCTCCTCTGACTATGGACCAGCGACTTGCACGAATAGAGATAGAGGTTCACAGTCTCCGAGAGGAGATAGAGGCTCATCACGTCAAACACATGGGTGCCCTTCAGGCCCGACATGATGAGAGGCTCGCGGTAGACCAGGTGTAACGCCCCAAATTTTGGGCTTGCTTCCGATTGTAAAAAAGGCACAAAAATGTCGATATATATTATCAGATTGTAGGACATTTATTTCATAAATGAATAAAATTACCTTTTTGTGATTTAATGATTTAATGTTATGTGATTTCATTAGAAAAGATTAGGAATATGTAAATTGCATAAATTAGAATATGTGATTCATGAATTGGAATATGTGATTGCATAAATGTGATTTGAGAATATGAGAGTGAATTGGGCTAATGGGCTTTGCAAAAGTGAAAACCAAAGAGGAGCAAAAATAAGCTCTTGCCGAGGATCGAACCTTGGAACTCTTGGTAAGCAAAGCCTTGAAAAGCAACGAAGTAACCAGTTCACCCAGCAGGGGATTGCTGAGAGGAAGGAAGGGAAATTCTTGTTAAGGGTTAGGGAATGTGAAGGGTAGAGGAAGAGGCTCTTGATGAGAAACCCCTTGGTGAAGGGACACTTGGAGAAGAGGCACTTTGTCTCTTCCCTTAGTATAAATAAGAGGGAGTGCTAAGGGGCTAACCATCATTGTTGCAAACCCCTCACTCACTCTCCCTCTCCAAGTTGCCGAAATCCTAAACTCCCTTCTCCCTCTTCAATTTTCGAAATCCTAACTCCTCTCTTCCTCTTCAATTTTCAAAATTCAAACTCCTCTTCCTCCTTGAGATTTCCGAAAATCCAAGGGAAGGGTCTCATCCTAAGGGACACTCCCAAGACCCCATTGAAGGTTTGAATCTCTTGCAAGGCAAGAAGAAGTCAAGGACCTCAAGAGCAAGGACAAGCACATCCCCTCCGAACTAACGGTATACCTTAAGGATATTTAGCGAAAGAGGTAAGTGCCCCTCACCTGTAGCATAATTGCTGTGTATGATTTCCTTCTTCTTGTAGTTTGCGAAAATAGGAATTTGCCCTAGGTAAGTTTCGGCCACCCCTTAAGGGAAAGCCTTGGTTACTTTTTGATACATGAGAAGACCCTTTGGAACTTAGGGTATACCTATATGTTGATTTCCTTCAAGTTGTGATAACAAAAAAAAATTAGGGTTTGCACCCCCTACAAGTTTCGGCCAAGACATGGAAAAATTAGGGATTCAAGGGTTGAATTACTCTATGATGTATCTTATGTTAGTGTATGACATGATAGTGTAGATAAGGTGTTTGTATAAATGGTTGTATGAATGTTTGATTTCAAAAACCCTAAATCCCCCTACCCTACACTTTCGACCAACCCTAGAAAAATTAGGGTTTAGGGTGCATGATTAACCTATGATGAAATCCATGTTTAATAATGCTGCATGATATGTATGTGAGGTGTTTGTGTAAATGTTTGTGTGAAGGTTTGATTTCCAAAAACCCTAATCCCCCTTACCCTACACCATTCGGCCAACACCCTAAAGTTAGGGTTTGTAAAGGATAAACTACCCTATGAGATATGCTTATGTTTGGGATGATGATATGTATATGCAAGTGATGTTTAAATGGAATGTTTGATTGGAAAACTTAATTATTCCCTAGCATGTGATATTCGGCCAAAGCATGGAACATTAGGTTTATGAAGGTTGATTACCCCATGATGTATGCTATGCTTAGTATGATACATGATGTGTATATATATGATACTTGTATGGGATGTTTGAGGTGAAAAACCTAAGCTACCTCCACCCTTAACTTTCAGCCAAAGGGCCCTATACTTGGTATTGGATTAATAAATACCATGCATGATAATGATCTTGTGTAGGATATGACATGCTTGTGTGATTCTTGATATGTTGATTGGAATGCATGCTAGCCAAATTACAACTTTCGGCCAAGAGAGAACTCTTGGACCCTAGCCTTGGTTGCTCCCATGAAATGCATGCTTTATACTATGCTAGTTATCAAGATTATGAATGTATACATATGTATAAAAATGAGCCCTATAGGACATGGACGAAGAAGGCTTAGGGCCTAAAGAATGCTTCCCTAGAAGGTTGGGACTAAGAGCATACTTTATGAAAATGAAGAACATGATAACTATTTTATTTTGTAATGACTTGTACTATAGACTCTTAAAGCGAGTCAAATGATTATGATACTAGGCTGAAGGAATTTTGAGAAGGCCTAATCAACCCTAGTGGTTCGGGATTAGCTACCTCGTTCCTATTCAGGGGCGCACGCAAAACATGAAGTACAAGCCGGACCCTAATGATTATGCTATGTTCAAGTATTATGTTTATATGTTTTCAAAAGAACCTTCCTATGAAGTTAACATGCTTAGATGTTTAAATGCTTACCATGTTTGAATGTGATATATTCTCTTACCTTTTCATGATATCCGGTTTTGTGAGTAGGACAGGGTCTTACTAAGCTATTGCTTATCGTTTAGTGTTTTCCCTTATGCTACAGATAAAGGACGATAAGCCATGGAGGCTGCGGGAGAAGGGCAAGTGTGTGTGTGATAGTGCTGGTGGATAAAAAGGATCTTGCTCTTAGTTGCTTCAAGTTTTGGAACTTGTCATGTTAAACCCATGTTATGTTTGCTATGTTTGAAGATGAATAAAAATAATCATGCTTCCGCTACATGAACCTTGCATGCTTAAATGATACATATGCCCATGCATAGATTAGATAGAAAAATATGAATGCATGCGTGTAGTTGTAATATACGAAAATTAAAGTAGCGTCGCCGAATCCCTAGGGGATTAAGAGCGGGCGTTACACCAGGCCCGACACGAGGAGATGATATCGATGTTTCGGTCATGGCAGCTCGACCCATATTGGTATCCTGGCCCATCTTCTTAGACCAGCGTTGTATTTCTGATGATCTGACTTTCCCTACATTGTAGAGCTAACTTGTTTACTTACATTATGCACTTGACTTGGTTACATCTATGCACCTGATTTATTTATCTACTTCATATTTATACACCTGACTTATATTTTAGGGTTGTGCTTAGTAGAGTAGGACTGCTCTCATTTTTCTTAAAATTTTCGTTTCATATTTTTTGAAAAATCCTTTTCTTTTTAAATTTGATGAAATTAAAATTCTTTTCTGACTTAGATTTTTCAAAAAATTACCCCCTTTAAAGCTAGGGTTTTCTACGTAATGGACTTAGCCTAGGATTTAACTTTAGAATTGCATACTCCTATAGATCTAGAAGCCAGCATCTCACAAGCACATTAGGACACTTTGATTGATAACCTAGACTAGGTTGAGATGCTTAGGTCTATGTCTTGACTCAAGATGCTTTAAGTCAATGCATCAAGAGTAGTTGGGGCGATAAATACATTTGAACAGCAATCAAGCTAAGTGTTCAAGCTTAGAAAATCTAACATGATCTGATCACTTAACTTGACTAACACTAGTAAAAGCTGCTGTTATATAACAGTTAGAAAGTAGCTAACTAGGTTAGACAGGACCCGAATGAGTGCAATTTAGTTTGTTTGATCTTTTTGTTGCTTAGACTCGCTAGAATTGGTTCAATATGTGTTTAGAATTTTACAAAATAAACTGGCTTTGATTCGCAATTATTTCTTTTCGACCAACATGTTTTTTGATATATGACAAAGGGAGAGAGAAGTACTTAAGTTAGATTTTTTTTCGATTTCTCCCAAAGGATTAAACCTAGATTTAACCCTTAAGACCGATTCTAACTTAAGATATTGTCAAACATCAAAAAGGGGGAGATTGTTGGTGCAAGATGCATCAATGATGTATTCCTCTAAGTGTTTCGATATTTAACAATGTACTTAAGTTAGTAACAATATGTGTTAAACAAGGTAAGGGTTAGCCAAAGTGATCAACGGTTAAACCAAATAGGACCTTATGTTTGGTAGGGTTAACCCAGGATTGATCAGGTTGACAAAGGATTAGCCAAATAGGATCTGATATTTGGCAAAGTCAACCAAAACCCAGGGTTGGTTAAGGTAACCAAGGGTTAGCCAAACATGACCTGATGTTTGGCAGGATGATCAAACCTAGATTAAATCTGGTTAATATACTAAGGGTTGATCACCTAGAGCAAGGGTTAGTTAAACAGGATCTGATGTTTAGCAGAAAACCCAGGGTTGGTCAGTTTGACCAAGGAGTAAGTCAAACAAGACTTGATGTTTGGCAGAAGAGAAGTCTAGTCAGGATTAATATGACTAGAAAAAGAAGTCTTTATCAAGGTGATGCAAAGTCCTAGTTAACCTATGTACGATGTCCTGGTTTGAGGAATTGGGCACTAAGTCCTGGCTAAGGGCTGGGCACCTAAGACCTGACCGATGATTGGGCACGAAGTCCTGGTTCGAGGAATTGGGAAATAAGTCCTGGTCGTGGACTGGGCACGAAGACCTGACCGAGGGTTGGGCAATAAGTTCTGGTCGTAGACTGGGCACGAAGACCTGACCGAAGGTTGGGCAATATGTCCTGGTCGTGGATTGGGCACCGAAGTCCTGATCCGAAAGATTGGGCAAATGCCCAACCGGAGGAGCCGGTTGGCAATAGGTAACTTCTCCTGAGAGGAGTAGGCGAGGGCGCGTTCCCCGGGAAAGGGAATATTAAGCGCCGGTTCGATCTAGGGTTTCAGAAGAAATCCAAAGTCAGAACCAATCTTTAAGGCTAAGATTATTTGGATATTTGTCTTGTGTTTGATTGTCTTGTAGGTACCTGGAGTTGGATGCAAGACAGAAGAGCAAACGTAGGGAAAATGGCACGTGGAAGAAGCATCCAGGGCGCCTGTGTTAATGTAGCAATCTCGACCTCTCTGGTCCCCACAGACAACCCTCTAGGCCCGAGACCCTACGGGACTTCCCACTTCCAACAGTGGGTTTTTGCCTTCCCTAAATTCGAACCCTAGACCTCCAGGACAAGTACTAAAGTTCCTTGAATCTGGTAGCCAAGTGAGCCGGGCTCACTTGGTTACAAGATTCAAGGAACTTTAGTACTTGTCCTGGAGGTCTAGGGTTCGAATCTAGGGAAGGCAAAAACTCACTGCCGGGAGTGGGAAGGTCGTAGGGCACGGCCTAGAGAGCCGCCTGATGGGGCTAGAGGGGTCGTGTCGCTACATAAAAAGGGCGCCTTTTTATGTAGAAGCCCCGCCTCTCTGGTCCCCGCAGGCAACCCTCTAGGTCGGCGACCCTACGGTCTTCCCACACCCGGTGGTGGGTTTTTGCCTTCCCTAGATTCGAACCCTAGACCTCCGGGACAAGTACTAAAGTTCCTTGAATCTGGTAGCATGTGAGTGCGCTCACTTGGCTACCAGATTCAAGGAACTTTAGTACTTGTCCCGGAGGTCTAGGGTTCGAATCTGGGGAAGGCAAAAACCCACTGCCGGGTGTGGGAAGACCGTAGGGTCGCCGGCCTAGAGGGTTGCCTGTGGGGACCAGAGAGGAGGAGCTGCTACAATTAATACAGGCGCTCCCATGCTTCAGGGTGCCCTAAAGGGGTCTATCCTAGGCGCCTGGATGGTCCCAGGCGCCTTGGATCGTCTAGGTTGCCCTAGATAGCCTGGCTTATCAGCACCGTGAAGTTCGCAATTCTGGATGATTTTTTTGACCACCTATGGGGCACCTCGAAGGCTCTAGGTCACCCTGGATGAAGCTATAAAAGGGGCTTTGACCCCTCAACTCAGAACCACTAGTGGGCAGGCGCTACCAGTGATTAGGCCTTGGATGTACTAACCCTGGGGGTTGGGAACCAAGTAAAAATCTACGTGTCTTCTGTGTTGTGTCTTTCATTTATTTTATTATTTTCCACTGTGCTACTAACTATCTGACTAGAACGAGCGAACGAACGTCAATGTTTCTGACAAAATTTTCAAGTCGATATTCACCCCTCCCCCTCTATCGACGACATCAATCCTACAGAGAGGTCTCTCATGGATGACCCCGTGTTCGCTTACGAAACCCGTCAAGCTATTCCTAGCACCATGATGGCTAACCAGCAGCCCACTCCCATTACCCTGTCGGTGGAGAATGTAGTGGCACCAGTTGTGACTGAAGATCCATCGGCTACATCTGTAGTCCCGGCAAGGGGGGTAAGGCAAGAAGCATACCTCATCTAGTGGCAGAAACTGAAGCCAGAGAACTTCTCAGGCACAAGAAAACCATGGGATGCTCAAGTATGGTTCAAAACTCTGGAGAGCATAGTAGAACTACTGGACTGGACTGAGGTAGAGAAGATAAAGTGCACCTCCTTCTGCCATACCGGAGATGCTAGAATGTGGTGGGAAAGAGTCAAGGCCAAGAGAAATGTCAGCCAGATGACATGGGCCGACTTCGAGACTGAGTTCTTCGAAGAATACTTTCACACGCAAGTAACCAACAAGCATTATGATGAATTCAAGGAGTTCAGACAAGGAGAACTATCTGTGGATGAAGTAGTGAAGAAGTTCAACCGGCTAGCTCGTCTGTGCCCAGAGCTAGTTGGCACTGAAAGAGAAAGAGTCAGGCTAATGCTCAAGATGTTAAGGCCTGAGATAGCGTTAAATGTGGTCAGCGGTGTTAATAGGCCGCAGACCTCAAAAGAACTGATAAGTAGTGCTTTGATCACTGAGCACTACTTAAACAGTATAAAGGCCACCAGGATGCAATAGAAGCAAGTAGCGGTCTAGAAATCTCAGGGTAACCTGCAGAACTAGAAGGGGAACCCAAATAAAAGGAAGCAAGGGGATCAAAAGACTTCTGGAAGCAACAAAGGAAGTTCATCAAGCAAGTACCCCAAATATCCTCAATGTTCAAAATGTGGGAGGATGCACCCAGGAGAATGTCGCCAAGGCATGAGTGGGTGCTATATCTGTGGAGTAGAAGGGCATATGGCCAAGGCTTGCCCTACCAAAGTAAATCCATCTCCACCATAGCTTATTTAGTACGGGGGGAATTCTGCACATTTGCACTAGATGCAACCAGCACTGGAAGGACCCTACATCAGTCAAGGGAGAGTGGAAGCCTCACCAGTCCCGACCAACGCTAGGATTTTCGCCATCACCAAGGAAGAGGTGGCAAATTCTCCTACTGTGGTCACAGGTTGAATACTCATGTTATCTCATTATGCTAGTGTGTTATTCGATACTGGTGCAACACATTCTTTTGTGGCTATGTCATTCTCCAAAAAGCTAGGGATTCCACCAGAAATGCTAAATGATAAGTTCTTAACGACCTTACCTTCAGGAGAGGTCATGGCATCTACTCAGTGGTTAAGAGCTATACCAATTCGGATTTCCAACCGAGAACTCTATGGTGATTTAGTAGTCCTTGATATGAAGGATTACGATATCATTTTAGAGATGAATTTCTTGAGCAAGTACAGTGCCTCTATTGAATGTTGCAAAAGAAGAGTAATGTTCACACCAGAAGCAGAACTTCCATTCGAGTTTGTCGGAGACCCAAAGAGAAAGACAAAAAAGTTTTTATCTACCTTACAAGCTCAGAGAATGTTAGTTAATGGATGTTCTAGTTATTTAGCACATATAGTAGATGCAAGGCAAAGAGAAGGACTAAAGAAAGAAGAGGTACGGGTAGTTTGTGACTATCTGAAGGTGTTTCCTGAAGAATTACCAGGACTCCTCCTAACTGAGAAATTGAGTTTAAAATTGAGTTGGCTCCAGATACCAACCCGATTTCAAAGGCACCTTATCGTATGGCACCAGCAGAACTGAAGGAACTACAAGAACAATTACAAGAGCTACTCAACAAGGGTTTCATCCGCCCTAGTCAATCACCCTGGAGAGTTCCCATATTGTTCGCCAAGAAGAAAGATGGATCTATGCGAATGTGCATAGATTATGAAGCCCTGAATAAGGTGACCATCAAGAACAGATATCCTTTTGTTAGGATGTATACTAAGAGTCTAGCCTTTTTGTATGAACATCTGCATTTTGGAATAAGAATCACATGATCATGATTGCATTTTATATCTGTATATATGTGTGTGCATGTTGTCTAATACTTTACACTGTAGATAACATTGTGTGTGGTGTCACACAGAAGATCATGTTATCAGTCCCTTGTAGAGTATAAGAAGAGGCTTACAACTTAGATGGTCTTGGACTAACCATTGGCATGGTTGTAGTGTAATTTGATATGGTCTGTCTTGACCATAGAGTTACACTAGTACACTCTGAGTGTATTGAGCGGACCGACTTTGAGGTGATTCAATTTATACTAACTATATAATTAAATCAAATCTTAAGATATTATTTTGTACATGCTCTTAATCCCGATATAATTACTGACACATGTACTTAGTATTTATTTCTTTGATTTACCAGTGGATGAGATTTATTCATTAAATCGATAGGCTCGGTAAATTGAGAAATAATATTATTTGCATGGTGTGCCATTGATTATAGGAGGAAACCGTGTCCTATTTTAGGATGATGATGCCCCCTTGAGGAGCTCATAATGTTTATCATGTAAACCCTGCAGGTGGACTTGGTCTGACATAATAATAAGGTTGAGTGGTACTACTCATGGAGTTAGACGTTAATTAATTAGTTGTCAGATTAATTAATTAGTTAATTAACGGACATGCGATATCTTAAACACGGGGAGAATTTTGTACAAATAATATATTGGAGCCCATATTTTATTATGGGGGTTGGTGATGTAATTCAATAATGATCATTTAGTGGATTGGATCATTATTAACGGATCCGGTTTTGTGGCTAAAAATTTTGTAGCTAAAAAATTTTTTGTGGCTAAAAAATTTTTGTGGCTAAAAAAATCCGTTAGGTGGCCAGGAACCAACTCCTTCTCATAGTCCCAATTGTAGCATATAAATACCTCGTGAAGCCTAGACCCAAAATAATAACTTCTTTGGTTTAAAAAGCTTCGGTTTAATCACTTCCTTGGTTTTCTTTCCTTGGTTCTCTCTTGGCCGACCCCCCTCTCCCCTCTCCCTAGGGTTTCGGCGGCAACACAAAGAAGAGGAAGAGAGCTTCCTCTTCTCTTGATTCATCCTTCTCCTTCTCAAGAGGTGACGCAATCTTGGAGGTGATTCCTCCTTGGTGGCCGGCGTCACAAAGAAGGAGAAGGTGGTGATGGCCGACAGCAAAGAAGAGAAGAGGGTCTTTCTTCTTGGAGGTTGGCGGAAGTAAGAGAGAAGAGAAAAGTGGTCTAGGCGGCTTCAACTCTTGGTAGATTGTCGTCCACACGACGTCCTAGAGGAGGGAGGTCATACAATAGAAGATCAAGAGGTGCAAGTTTTGTTTTTGTTCAATTCTTGTTCTTGTTCTTTATTTCTTACCTTGTCAATGTAGTTAGTTATTTGTTAATTAACTTGAGCCCCAATTGTAAACACAAAAATCGACGATCTTACATCGTTGTCTTTTCCGCAGCTATTCGACTAGAAGCGTCTAATTGCTTGAACAACATGTTTTGTTCAAGCGATCGCTCAAGTCGTTAGCATGACAACGAAACGGTCGCTTGGATGTTTCGTTTGTGTCCGGATTAATTTCAATTAATAAAATTTTAATCCGGGGACACGGCAATGGATAGATTCCATGTGCATCATCCAAGGTCCTAAAACCCAACAATTGGTATCAGAGCGCAAGTTTCCGGTTTTGTATGTTTGGATTTGGTTACTTTCATGCAATTTAATCATATATTTTATGCCGAATAATAGTAGGTTGTGTGTTGGCTAACTTTTTGTTGCAGACATAAGATACACTATTATGGCCATATGTGTGTATGTGATTGGATGTGATTGTGTGTTTGTAATATTTTTTGAATCCTCGGGGTTGACGAGACTAGATTAGTATTTAATTTTCGTAATTAAATACGGCATTGTTTAGCCGCTCTTTATTTTTAGTTTACTTTTGATCTAGATTTTTGTACACTCCTTCGTGGAGTATAGGATTAATGGATGTAAATTAAAAATAATTTTTTATCTCGGCTCGGAGCTCCTATGATGGCTTGTGCATGGATCTAGAAGGAGGAGACGACATGGCGACACGACGAGAGGCGTATTGGAAGACAAAAGGCCATGATAGTTGGAAATTATATTTTTTCCATATTTATTGCTTTTGTTTTAATATGCATGTTGTGATTGCTAGGAAAAATTCCTTAATGTAAATAACTAAGTGGGAGAGGTTTTTTTCTTAAATCCTATGGCCTCCATTACAATTTTGATTAGTGATGCGAACAAACTTATGCTTGGCTTTGAGTGTCTTCCTCCATATCAGATGAATTTGTTTTGCAGATCACTAGGTCAAAAGGGGTTATAGGAAATTATTTAGGAGCGTGTGATCTTCCCCATTGGAAGGGACATAATTCTAAGTAATTGCCTTGGTACCAGGTAATGGTAAACACTTAGATGCAAATAATAGTATTCCCCCCATCAAAATCACTACTATTATTTGTAGGGCCAAAGAGGAACCATCTATTAATTTTATTTGTCAAAAGTAAGGTTGACAAGATAATAAAATTAATGGGTAAAACCTCCTCTTACAAATGTAGAATTTTGTATACGTCCACATTATCGTGGCATGCAATATTTTCGGTGTTTTGAGGTGTTGGTTGATTTTAAAAACTTTTATTGTTTGAGGAATCAATAAATTTTTGAAATCTAATGTTTTGATCATTGTGATTCTTAGGGACATTTTCAAAATGACTTTCAACTCACTGGGTTTGATTTTTAAAAAAAAACAAACATACTGGCCCTAATTATGTTGATTGGAAATGGAACCTGGATATTGTCTTAACTACAGAGGAGTACAAATTTGTACTTTTTGAGGAATGCCCTCCTCAGCCTATTGATAGTTCTAGTGAAGGGGAGAGAGAGAGAGTTATAGGAAGTGGGTTAAGACAGATGAGATGGCGCGGTGTTACATCTTGGCTTCTATGTCAAATGTACTGCAACATCAGCATCAGGCTTTTCTTACTACCTATGGCATGATGATCAATCTCAAGGAACTCTTCGGACACCAGAATCGGGCTGCTAGGCAGGACGCTATGAGAAACTTGATGACGACCACCATGATTGAGGGAACACCCATGAGGGATCATGTTCTCAAGATGATAGCTCATTTGAATGAGATGGAAGTCCTTGGAGCTGAGATCGATGGGGAAACCCAGGCCGATATCATTCTCCAGTCACTACCTAGGAGTTTTGAGCAGTTTCGCCTGAACTACAACATGAATTTCGTTGGCGGAACTCCTGGCAGAACTCTAGGCGATAGAAGGGCTTTTTCGTCAGAGTGCTCAAGTTTTTATTGCTTAAAGGGTTTCTACTTCTAAGCCGAAAGGCAAGAAGAAGAAGAAACAAAGTGTAGCAAAGAAGGCGGTTGGACCTCAGGGGCCTCAGGCTGGAGTGAAAAAGACAAAAGGCAAGTGCTTCACGTGCAAGCAGACTGGACATTGGAAGGCGGACTGTCCTCGCC
Organism: Boesenbergia rotunda; assembly: GCA_024364735.1. Lineage (NCBI taxonomy): Eukaryota > Viridiplantae > Streptophyta > Magnoliopsida > Zingiberales > Zingiberaceae > Boesenbergia > Boesenbergia rotunda. The sequence continues at coordinate 201,724 of JAGFNQ010003700.1, read as the reverse complement.
GAAAGGAGAACAAAGGTAAATCTTTTTCTTTTATCGTCGAAACATGTTTAGCGGTATTATCTACCGGTACCTAGTGTGTAGATACGGGAGCCACTGATCATGTCTACAATACTTTGCAGGGGTTCCAGGAAACCAGATGACTAGCTGAGGGAGAGATTATTGTCTACATGGGCAATGCTACGGAGGTAGCGGCTATTACAGTGGGAGATGTTTATTTATCGTTTGATAAGAATAAAATTTTGGTTTTAAGAAATTGTCTTTATATGGCCACTTTTAGAAGAAATTTAATTTCAGTTTCTAAATTATTTTTGGATAGATATTTTGTTTCTTTTAATGACAATGTTGTTATAAAAAGAAATAGGGAGAGTATCTGTTCTGGTAATTTGATTGGCAATTTATATACTCTTAAATCCAAAACTCCCACGATGCAAATAGAAATAAATAACTCGTCTTCTAAATCTAATAAGAGAAAAGAACCTTCAAAGATGAACCAAACATATCTTTGGCATCTAAGACTTGGTCATATTAACCTAAGTAGAATTCAAAGGTTGATAGCTGATGAAACTTTGAGTACATTAGTGGTGGAAGATTTCCCAACCTGCGAATCTTGCTTGGAAGGTAAAATAACCAAGAGGCCTTTTAAGGCCAAGGGGTATAGAGCCAAAGATGTGTTGGAGTTGGTTCATTCTGATTTGTGTGGTCCTATGTCTATCCAGGCTAGAGGTGGCTTTGAATATTTCGTTTCTTTTATAGATGATTATTCAAGGTATGGATACATTTACTTGATGCGCCACATGTTTGAATGCTTTGACAGGTTCAAAGAATTCAAGGCTGATGTGGAAAAATGTAAAGGTAAAAGTATCAAGACACTACGGTCTAATCGTAGTGGTGAGTACCTCTTGGGAGAGTTTAGGAGTTACTTATCAGAGGTTGGGATTCAATCCCAATTGTCCGCACCAGGCACACCCCAGCAGAATGTGTTAGGATCGTTCCGTACGCTAGAGGGGGTGAATATTATTTTTTTTTGCCTCGTTCTTCCTACGTTGTTAGTGTGCGCAAGCGGAAACAATAATAATAAACACAAACAACAAAGAAAGCACTGCTAACAAACCTATTTACTTGGTATCCTCCTCGGACGGGTGACTAATCCAAGAATCTGTCGGTGGATCACTCCCCGGATAACCTCCGGCTAGCCCTCGTCGCTCCTTGTGGGTGGAGAAATCTCGCCATAGCACCAAGCAAACCTCTGAGCACAAAGACTACTATCTTGTCTTTAACCAAGACAAGATTCGTCAAGAAAACCAACCCTAACCGAGTCCTCTTTAAATAGAAATCGGGCTGGAAAACCCGCTGGCAGTCGACTGGTTCTAGGGCAGTCGACTGCCACCACTCAGATACGACCATTGACATCCCAACGTTTGAATTCTGGTGACTTACCAGTCGACTGCCGAAATGGTAGTCGACTGGTCCAGGGTCCAGAACCTACTATGAGTTTTGGCAGTCGACCCCCAGTCGACTGCCCAGCTTACAACAGCACTCCTACTCACTCTCTTGACCCTCCTCCACGCGTGCCTTCAGGTCCACTCCTTTTGCTTGCCCCTTGAAGTCCTCTTCCACCGGCTGTCATCCCTCGGATGCGCATGCAAGTCCTCGACTTGCCTCCATGCCACCCTTCACGTGTGCCCTTTGAAGTCCACTTCCCGGCTTGCCCTTGGAGTCCTCCTCCCTCGGCTCTTGTCCCTTGCCTCAGCTGACTCTTCACCAGCAGCCTTGACTATTGCCTTCGTGCCCTCTTCATCTTCGGCCCTCGTCCCTCGGATGCACACAAGCCTCCAGCTTGTCTCCATGCCATCCTTCACGTATGCCTCGGCTCATCCGCACCCCTCGGCTCATCATCCCTGCTATATCAGGTCCCTCAGGTGCACACAAGCTTCCAGCGTGTCTCCATGCAACCCTTCACCATACTGAAGCCGTCCAGCCAAGTCAATATGTGTAAACTTGTACAACCTGCACACTCACATACACATATTAGTACACAAGAGAAAGCCTAACTTAAACCCTTTGCCCAAACATCAAAACACATGATCACTCCGGATCACAGATTGCCTCAACAATCTCTCCCTTTTTGATATTTGGTAATACGTTTAAGTTAGGGAAAACAAAGAGTAATAGATAGCAAGAATAATGCTAAATAAATGCATATGCAATGCATACATGGATCATATCCCAAGGCATCCTACAGCTAACCCTCCAAGGTTAGGAATTTTCTGAAACGGGCTTTTTAAAACCTATCCCAAGGCTCCCCACACCTAACCCTCCAAGTTAGGAATTTTCACCAAAACGGGCTTTTTAAAGCTTTTCCAAAGCTCCCCCTCCATTGGACTTACAAAGGCTTTTTAAGAACCTCTCCAAGGTTCCCCTTACGCCAAGAATGGAGCAATCATGCTCCCCCTCAATCTCAACTCCCCCTAAACCTAGGGTATCTTGCAAAGGCGTGTTTGATTTCCCAACTTAAACCCAACACTTCTCCCCCTTTGCCTAACATCAAAAAGACTCCAACAATATCCCAATTATTGGATCTTTTAATCCCCAATGACCATAAACAATGTGTACTAGCCCCCCATACACTTGTTTTGCATCATTTGGACACAAACCCAACTGCTGATACAAAATTCAGCCTTTACCAGTCGACTGCCCAAATGGGCAGTCGACTGATACTCTGAAATCCAGAATTTCAGCCTTTTCTGACGAATTTCAGAAATGCACCAGAAATTCCACAAATCTCCAAAAATTCCCAAATATTATGGAGACATTTGTGGTACCATACCTACTTGGGAAAATATATTCCAAAATGTATCTATCACCATTCCCAAGTATGACACAAAATCCAAAACTAGCTAAAAACTTCAATTAAACCTAGACCTAAAGTCCTAGTTTTGGTCTCCACTTGATGTCTCTGCTCAGGCCATCCCACAATGCATCCCTAGCATTGATTTACATGACATTTAATCATCAAAAACCAACTTTCATGCTATATGACTTCAATGTCATATTTTCATGCATGAAACATAACTCTAACGTGCCAAATCCTAAGAATTGAGACTCAAGTCCGTCTCCAATTCTTTTGGCACATCCTATGATCCATCTAGACCTCTAGGAGCAACCCTCCCAAGGTCCATTCACCATATATCCCAAAGGCTCCTAGAGCTCCCCCTTGAGCTCTTAGCCCTAACCACCTCCCTAGGTGACTTAATCCATACTAGGCCACACCGGTGAGTCCCCGGTGACTCTTGGCCTACAAAATGAACCTTCTTAACCTTGGACACCTTGTCCTTGGTTAATTCACTCCTTTTACCTTTGGATGACATTCCCTTGCTATCCTTGGACTTTCCCTCCTTACCATGATTGTATGTCTCCCCAGCATACTTCTTTTTGTTGGCCTTAGAGGTCTTAGACCAGTATCCCAATCCCGATCTATCATAGTTGGGTTTCAAACTACCCAACACCATGTCTAAGCCCTTAGATCCAACCATGAATCTTTTAGGGTCTTTTCTAATGTATCAAGTCTTGCCCTCAAGGCTTGATTTTCCCTTGCCAAGTCCCTAACTTTGGTTTCCATAGGTCCACCTTGGACATTCCTAGGCCTACCCTCCTTTCTAGGCACATACCTCCCCTTTTTGGGATTAGTGCCATGATCCTTAGGTCTAGAGGTCTTGGACTCATGATGCATGTTTTTCCTAGGGTTATAATCTACCTTGTTAACCCTAGTTCTATCATTATATCTAAATCCAAAGTTATGCACTAGTAAACAATTTTCATTAATTTTAGCATGCATGGATGGGTAATTAACATGATTCTTAAAATGCAAGGAAGAACTTGAAATTGAATTCCTTTTTAACCTAGGATTAGGAAGTACCTCCCTTACTCTTGTAGTCCCTCCTTGTTGTGATCTTTGCCTCCTTTCTTTTTTCTCTCATCTCCTCAAGTGCTCCATTTTCTTGAACTCTTTACTTCTTGTGCACTTAGTGTGGTAGTACCCTAGTTCACCACACGTGAAATATCAAATCCTCCTCTTCTTCTCTTGGATTTCTCCAGTCCTACACTTTATGTTAGATTTGAAAGAACTTGAAATGAGTGTAGATTTTACCTCCTTTTTACCTTTTGGGCACTTGTCCTTGTAGTGCCCCTTTTCGTTGCAACCAAAGCATGTGATATGTTCTTTTGATTTGGCTTTGGTGGAGGTTGGAACTTCTTCTTCAACTTTTGATGATGTGGATGCCTCCTCTTGATCCGGTACGGTTGAGGGTCTCTTCTCCCCCTCAATTCTTGAAATTGATACCTCCTCTTCTTCTCTTAAGGAGGTTGATGATCTTTCACTCTCTCTCTCACTTGAAGATGTAGATATTTCCTTTTCTTCTTCATCTTCTTAACTCATTTGACTTTTCTCCTTAGGGTCTTGAATTTGTGTAGGGTTCTTGTGACATTTTTCTAACTTATCCCACAATTCATGAGCATTCTCATATTTACCTACACAACTTAAAACACTATTAGGCAAAAGATTAACTAATATACCAATTACCTTTTCGTTTGCCATAGATTGCTCTTGTTGTTCCTTGTTCCAATATCTAGGACGAAGCTTCTTCCCGTTCTTGTCCTTTAGAACTTCGAAGGGCTCTTCAAGTGCAATTCGAAGACTCCACTCCATCCCAAACCATGTCTCCATTCTCTACTTCCAATACTTGAAATCCTCATGATCGTAGGACAGCGGAGTGTAGATATCGCCCCCAAATTTGTCTTCCATTTCCTTTTCCCTCTAGCGTGTGCTCCCTCGGCGGTTAGTCCGATCAAGAGCGGTCCTTCACTCTGATACCAACTGTTAGGATGGTTCCGTACGCTAGAGGGGGGGTGAATAGCGTATTTTTTGCCTCGTTCTTCCTACGTTGTTAGTGTGCGCAAGCGGAAACAATAATAATAAACACAAATAACAAAGAAAGCACTACTAACAAACCTATTTACTTGGTATCCACCCCGGACGGGTGACTAATCCAAGAATCCATCGGTGGATCACTCCCCGGATAACCTCCGGCTAGCCCTCGTCGCTCCTTGTGGGTGGAGAAACCTCGCCACAGCACCAAGCAAATCTCTGAGCACAAAGACTACTATCTTGTCTTTAACCAAGACAAGATTCATTAAGAAAACCAGCTCTAACCGAGTCCTCTTTAAATAGAATCGGGCTGGAAAACCCGCTAGCAGTCGACTGGTCCTAGGGCAGTCGACTGCCACCACTCAGATTCGACCGTTGACATCCCAACGTTTGAATTCTGGTGACTTACCAGTTGACTGCCAAAATGGCAGTCGACTGGTCCAGGGTCCAGAACCTACTGTGAGTTTTGGCAGTCGACTGCCCAGCTTACAACAGCACTCCTACTCACTCTCTTGACCCTCCTCCACGCGTGCCTTCAGGTCCACTCCTTTTGCTTGCCCCTTGAAGTCCTCTTCCACCGGCTGTCGTCCCTCGGATGCGCATGTAAGTCCTCGACTTGCCTCCATGCCACCCTTCACGTGTGCCCTTTGAAGTCCACTTCCCGTCTTGCCCTTGGAGTCCTCCTCCCTCGGCTCTTGTCCCTTGCCTCAGTTGACTCTTCACCAGCAGCCTTGACTATTTCCTTTGCGCCCTCTTCATCTTCGACCCTCGTCCCTCGGATGCACACAAGCCTCCAGCTTGTCTCCATGCCATCCTTCACGTACGCCTCGAAGTCCGCGCCCCTCGACTCATCATCCCTGCTATATCAGGTCCCTCGGGTGCACACAAGCCTCCAGCTTGTCTCCATGCAACCCTTCACCATACCGAAGCCATCCATCCAAGTCAATATGTGTAAACTTGTACAACCTGCACACTCACATACACATATTAGTACACAAGAGAAAGTCTAACTTAACCCCTTTGCCCAAACATCAAAACACATGATCACTCCGGATCACAGATTTCCTCAACAGAATGGTGTACCGGAGCGAAGGAATATGACTCTCATGGAAATGGTTAGATCAATGATGAGTTACTCTGAGTTGGCAGATTCGTTCTGGGGGTATGCTCTGGAAATGACAACATACATTCTGAACTTGGTATCATCTAAATCAGTACCCACTACGCCTACAGAATTGTGGACTGGGCGAAAGCCTAGTCTGAGACATATTTGGATTTGGGATAGTCCAGCACATGTGCTGAAGGGAGATGCTGATAAGTTGGAATCTCGTATAGAAGTGCGCTTGTTCGTAGGCTATCCTAAAGGAACGAAAGGTGGTTTGTTCTATAGTCCTAAAGATCAGAGGGTGATCATTAGCACGAATGCTAAATTTTAGAGGAAAACTATGTGATGGACCACAAGCCCATGAGTAAAATTGTTCTAGAAGAATTGGCAGGGGAAGTCCCTACTTCAGTACCAACGGTACAAGAGGACGTACCACAAGTCAGTGCACCCCGTGTCATAGAAGATACTGTTGGGTATGGCTTGGCGGGTTTCCTAAGCGAATACCTGGTCGATCCAAGAGACCTCTCCATGCCTACGGATTAAAAATTTAATCCGAATAGAGAGTCGTCTCCCATCAACCGTCTCGTGTCGTATCGAACGATCCAAATTACAACTTAGCCAATTACCAAAATTGGCCTTGTAATTTGCTTAACCGTTCGACCACGGAAAAGGCGACGAGTTGATCGCCGGCTTTTGTGTTTTGGTTGGGGTCTAGTTAAGAATTTATTAAACATATTTTGCAATCAAAACAATAAATTCTTGAACATAAAATGACGATGCATACGATCATGGCACAAAAATAACAAAAGGAAATACAAGGGAGCGTAGGGAATGTTATACCTTTCCAATCATCTCACGGTTTTCTACCTTATGTCCCTCCCTTCGTGGACGTCGTGTGGGCAACAATCTATTGCGATTCGAGATCACCAAGAGCTCCAATCAACCCTCTTCTCCAACCGGCCAAAACCCTAGCTCCTAGGGTTTGCGCCGCTGGCCACTCCTTCCCCTCCCTTTACGTCACCGTCCAACGGAGCCGGCTCCAAGCCCTCTGGACCAGCAGTACACCTCAAGAGGAAGATGAAGAAGAAGAAGAAGAAGAAGGAAGGAGAGAAGCTTCTTCCTTACCCCAACACAGCCCGTAACCTCTTCTCCCTCACCCTTGTGGCGTCGCCGCAACCCTTGGTTGCGCCGCCTACAGCCGACCGCCGACACCTCCTTCGCCTTCCCTGAGCCTCACGCATGGTAGAGAAGGTCTCTACCTTGCTTCCTTGAGCCTCAGCCGGAGTTTGGTGGAGGAGGTGGAGAGAACCGAAGGGGAGAACCCCTCTTCTCTTGATCGGTGTCGAAACCCTAAGAGGGAGAGAGAGGAGAGGAGAAGAGAGGAGAGGGCTTGGGTTGTGGATTGATTAATTTTCTTTGGTTTCTTGATCTTATAGGGTGTTTATAGGGCTAAGGCAGGGACCAAGAGGAGGAGTTGGTTCTTGGCCCGCTAATGGATCCAAACCCGATCCATTAATTAAGATCCATTCCACTAAAGGATCTTAATTGAACTTCTTCACCAACCCCCATATTTTCATATGGGCTCCACATATTACGGTCGTCCATTCCCCCGTGTTTAAGATCTTGCATGCCCGTTAATTAATTAAATTATTGACAATTTAAATTAATTAAATTTTGGATCCTTGATTAGTACCACTCAACCTTATCAACGTGTCGGATCAAATCCACCTGCAAGGTTTAGCACGATGAATCTTTTGAGCTCATCAAGGGGGCATCATCATCCTGACTCACCAGGACACGGATTCCATCAATAATCATCGGTACATCATATTATTAATATTATTTCCCAACTTACCGGGTCTATCGATCTAACAGAATAGATCTCGCCCATTGGTAAATTAAAGAAACAATAATTAATAATATATGCCCGATATTATTTCGGGATTAAGGGATCGTCCTCCATAATATCAACTGAGGTCCTATCCAATTATCTAGTTAGTACAAATCAGATAACCTTGGGTTTTGGTCCTGCTCAATGTACTCATAGCACACTAGTGTAGTCTTATGGTGAAGACCAACCACACCTAACTACACTACAATCATCCCAATGGGTTGTCCAATTCCATCTAGGTTGTGAGCCTCTATTTATGCTAAGTAAGGTTCTGATAACATGATCTTCCATGTGACACCACACACCATGTTATCTACAATACAAAGCAATGGGACTTTGTGCATGTATTATTATAAACAAACACCTAGTGTAGTGTGATTCTCTTTTCATAATAAAGATGTTCATATAATAAAAGTCATGTCTTTCAGTATACACATCTTACAAGCTCCCACTTATACTTAAATACACTGCTGTTCTCCCACTGCCATACATCTGACTCACATATCCTCCACATGCCTATCAATAGCTCTAGATGGAAGAGCCTTAGTGAAAGGATCTGCCAGTTATCCTCCGATGCAATTTTGGCGACAGCCACTTCTCCTCACTTTACGATTTCTCGTATCAGGTGGTACTTGTGCTCTATGTGTTTACTCGCCTTATGGGCTCGTGGTTCCTTCAAGTTTGCAACTGCACCACTGTTATCACTAAAGATTGTGATAGATCTGGGCAAACCAGGAATCACATCTAAGTCCATGATGAAGTTTCTGAGCCATACAACTTCCTTGGCCGCATCTGACGCTGCCACATACTCAGCTTCCATGGTGGAGTCCGCCACGCACTTCTACTTGACACTCCTTCATACAATGGCTCCACTTACTAAAGTAAACACAAAACCTGAGGTAGACTTAGTTTTGTCCCTATTTGACTGGAAATCTAAGTCCGTATAACCCACAGGGACTAATTGGTCTGCCCGGTAAACCAGCATATAATCCCTAGTCCATCTCAGGTATTTCAATATATGCTTTACCGCTGTCCAATGTCCCTATCTAGGGTTACTCTGATATCTACTAATCATGCCCACGATAAAATAGATATCAGGTCTCGTGCACAACATAGCATATATGAGGCTTCCTAATGCCGAAGCATAAGGAACCGCCTTCATTTCATCTATCTCCTTTGATGTTTTCGGACACATCTCCTTGGATAGAGGAACTCCATGCCTGAAGGGTAGAAAACCCTTCTTGGAGTTTTCCATGCTAAAACGAGACAAGACTGTGTCAACATATGAAGCTTGGGATAAACACAACATCCTTTTCTGGCGATCCCTTATGACCTTGATCCCAAGGATGTGTCCCACTTCTCTTAAGTCCTTCATATCAAACTGCTTTGATAGCCAGACCCTTACGTCTGATAATACTTTGACATTGTTGTCAATTAACAAAATGTCATCTACGTAAAGTACAAGAAACACCACGACGTTTCCGTCACATCTTTTATACACACATGACTCATCTGAGCTTTGAGTAAATCCATATGACTGGATTACTTTATCAAAGTGGATGTTCCAAGACCTTGAAGCTTGCTTCAATCTATAAATGGATCGATTGAGCTTGCACACTAGATATCACGCCCGCTTTTTTTTTTTTATAGACCATCATAAAGCGGCGTTACATTAACATACTTAGGCATGTAGACATCATAATGCAGCGGAAAACTTTAAACTTACACCTACATGCACTTACTACCATTCCTACCATCATAACCTGGAAACTTGGCATATTAACTTTATACTTAGCATCATATCATACTTAGCATCATGCCATATTTTAGCATCATATCATACTTAGCATCATGTCATACATTAGCATCATGTCATAGAGTCATATTCAAGTACTTAGTAGTAAAGGTAGAGTTCTATCATAAGACAAACAAACATATGGTCTCTTGGCCAAGTCACTATCACACACATTCTGCAATGCCCTCCTGCTGCTTCCTTATTATCCCCTTGCGTGATCTGCGGTATAAGAAAATAAGACTATAAGCACACAGGCTTAGTAAGACTCTTTCCTACCCACTAAAACCATCCGTCACTTAATCATAAACATATGAAACATTAGCATACTTAATGCTTTACTTAGATCGTCATCCTTATCATCACTTAGCATTCATTCGACATGTCATGGACATGGCTTCATCATATTCATAGCATGACATAAACATAACCATAAACATTCATGTATGGCATCATACTTGACATAAACATAAACATCATAAACATTCATAGCATGGCATAAACATAAACATCATAAATACTCATAGCATGGCATAGACACAATCCATAAACATCGTAAACATTCATAGCATGGCATAATACTTAGCATGGACATAAAATTATGGCATAACCTAATTAAAATCATGGCATCCTATACTAGCATGAGCATAAATAAAATAATGGCATTCTAACATAACATAAGCATAATTAAATCATGGCATCCTAAACTAACATGAACATAAATAGAAGCATGGCATCCTAACTTAGCATAAACATAATCAAAGCATGACATTCTAAACTAGCATAAAATCATGGCATCCTAAACTAACATGAACATAAGTAAAATCATGGCATAAAATCATGGCATTAACATAGATAAATCATGGCATAAAAATCATGGCATAACATAGATAAATCATGGCATAAAAATCATGGCATAAACATAAATAAATCATGGCATAAAAATCATGGCATAAACATAAATAAATCATGGCATAAAAATCATGGCATAAACATAAATAAATCATGGCATAACCATCCTTTTCATGAACATACTTTTCATAAACATACTTTTCATAACGTAATGCATAACATGAATGGATGCATATAACAACTGTGCATATATATATATATAAAGATGCTTAATCTTTAAAACATGCTTTTAAATCATCATCATAACATCATTGGGCCCTGGCTTGTACCACATTCATTCATCATATGCGCGCATCCCTATGTAAATACGAGGTAGCTAATCTCGACCTACTAGGGTACGGACAGCATCATCGGTAGTCCCGAACCGTAAGGACAGCATCATCGGTAGTCCCGAACCGTGGACAGCATCATCGGTAGTCCATAACCGTGGACCTTACTTAGGTCCGGTACAAGCCCATAAAATAAAATAAAATACTTTGCATGCTTCATCATTCATAAGTCATTCATGGCATACTTATCATAACATAACTTGTTACGGCTCGGCCCGTCTACCGGCCCATTTACCGGTCCATATGACCGTCGTACCGTCGACCATCGACCGTGCCGTTTAGCATATTCATTCATTCATCATACTTAACCTTCATTCATCATTTTCATTCTTATCATGCATAAACATGGCATATCATTCATAAACATGACATATCATTCATAACATGGCATATCATCCATAAACATGGCATATCATTCGTAAACATGGCATATCATTCATAACATAGCATATCATTCATAAACATACCATAGGGCCATTGGGACCCTTACTTGAAATAAATCGTAACTTTTACCCTATTAACCCTTATATGGCCGAAACTTGTGGAGTCCCATGGCCATGTGAAAATTCACACAATCGCCATCCATCATCCTTATATCATGGCAACACATAAACATAAGTTGAGGTTAAAGACTCAACCCTAACCCTTGGGTCCTTGGGGTTGGCCGAACCATATGGGGCCTCTAGGGTACCCCAAAAATTCCCAAAATTTATACTTAACCTCTACACATCATGAGGGAACATTAAATGACATTATCCTGATTTTTAACATATTTTTAGACATTTAAAACATGGGGGCCGAAACCCTTGAACTTAAGGTTCTGGGTTTTGCTTCTTTCATGTTGGCCGAAACATATGGGGCCTCTAGGGTATCCCAAAAATTCCCAAAAATTATACTTAATTTCTAAAAATCATAAGGGAACATTAAATGACATTATCATGATTTTTAACATATTTTTAGACATTTAAAACATGGTGGCCGAAACCCTTGAACTTAAGGTTCTGGGTTTTGCATCTTTCATGTTGGCCGAAACATATGGGGCCTCTAGGGTATCCCAAAAATTCCCAAAAATTTTACTTAGTGTATAAAATCATAAGGGAACATTAAATGACATTATCATGATTTTTAACATATTTTTAGACATTTAAAACATGGTGTCCGAAACCCTTGAACTTAAGATTCTGGGTTTTACTTCTTTCATGTTGGCCGAAACTCTAGGGTGTCATAGAGTACTCTAAAAATTTCCAAAAATTATAAATAACCTCTACACATCATAAGGGAACATTAAATAACATTATACATATTTTTATCATATTTATAGATCTTTAAATCATGGTGGCCGAAACCCTTGAACCTAAGGTTCTGGGTTTTGCTTCTTCCATGTTGGCCGAAACTCTAGGGTGTCCTAGAGTACTCTAAAAATTTCCAAAAATTTCACTTAACTTCTAAACATCATAGGGGAACATAAAATAATATTATCATGATTTTTAACATATTTTTAGACCTTTAAAACATTCTGGCCGAAACCCTTGAACTTAAAGTTCTGGGTTTTGTTTCCTTCATGTTGGCTGAAACTCTAGGGTGTCCTAGAGTACTCTAAAAATCCCCAAAGATTAAACTTAACTTCTAAACATCATAGGGGAACATAAAATAATATTATCATGATTTTTAACATATTTTTAGACCTTTAAAACATTCTGGCCGAAACCCTTTGAACATAGGAACCTTGATTTTGTTTCCCTTCAACATTAAATCCGAAACCAACTCATATATCATGCCAAAAATCATGAAAATCATAGGTAACTATTATACCACAGGTGAGGGAGTCTTACTTTAGATTTCTTGATTTTTAGACCTTGGATGGAAAGAAGGAAGAAGACTTGACCACACCTAGCCCTTGGAAACTTGAGAAGACCTTAGATCTTGGAGGATGAGACTTTTTGTGAGGTTTTCTCAAGGGAGAAGTCCTCCTTGAGTGCTCGGCAAGAATGGAGAAGGAAGAGAGAAGCAAATGCAATTGATGGCATGAAGAATGAAACTCCCAAACCCCCTTATTAATCAACCATTAAAGTGGTGAATGAAGAGTTTTCCATGACCCTTCATCTTCTTCTACCATTTAACTACCATTCACTTCCTTTCCTCACAAGAATTCCTTGCTAGGTGAGTTGGTTAAGGCTTACATGGTTGTAGAAGAGGTCCAAGGTTCAATCCTTGGCTCATGCACATTTATTTTTATTTTTTTTATTTTTTTTATTTTATTTAATCCTTTTTCTTATTTTCGAAAATTTCCCTTTTATTTCGAAAATTCTCCAAAAATCACCCATAATTATGCCAATATTCCCAAATAAAATCCTTTTATATTTATATAAATTTTACCCAATTAATACCCATTTTTGGAGCCCATTTAAGGCCCATTAGTACCTAATTCCTCGAATTAAATAGGAAAATTAAACTAATACTTACCCATAATCATGCTAATATGTCTAATTAAATCCTATTTATCTTTATACTAATTTTCACCTAAAATCCACCGATAATTATGGTACTAGCAAGCCCATATAAGGCCCATTAGTGCCCTTTTTCCCAATTTAAATGGGAAAACATGGATTTTCTAGGCTAAAGTTTGTATTATTACCTCTAGGTCCTTCGAAAAATTATCTAGACATGCTTAATATTTTAATAAAATATTAAGAGAATTTTCCGGGTCGTTACAATCCCCCATACCTCGTGAAAGTTCGTCCTCGAACTTAGAATAACTCCGGGTACTTGCGCCTCATTTCGTCCTCGCGTTCCCAGGTAGCTTCCTCGAACCGCTGGCTTTGCCATAAGACCTTAACCAAGGGTACCTCCTTACTCCTCAGCTTCTTGACCTCTCTATCCAAAATCCGAATGGGTCTGCTCTCATAACTCAGGTCCTCTTGTATTTGCACTGTCTGCGGCTCGATCACTTGGTCTGTATTCGGGATACGCTTTTTAAGCAGGGACACATGGAATACGTTATGGGTAGCTGACATCTCTGGAGGCAGCTCCAGCTCGTATGCCACCTTACCAACTCTTTTCAAAATCAGGTACGGCCCCACATAACGCGGACTTAGCTTTCCTTTCCTCCCAAAGCTTGTCACCCCTTTCATAGGTGCCACTTTCAGAAACGCCCAATCTCCAACATTAAACTCCAGGGGTCTACGCCGAACATCGGCATATCTCTTCCTCCGGCTCTGAGCAGTTTCTATCCGTTATCGGATGTTCTGTATAGCTCGGGTGGTGCTGTTGATGATATCCGTTGTGAGCCCCATCTCCCTCTTTTCACCACCCTCATACCAACAGATCGGAGTCCTACATCTCCTCTTCATACCGGACCACCAGAACTTCTCTTTCAGATCCTGATACCTCTTGGTGGATCCTGGATGCATCGAATAAGGGGTTCTGTGAGCCTCTGCCAGTATCTCCTTTCAAAGCTCCGGATCATTAGGGATACATAGACGATCCCTAAGGTAGAGTACTCCCCCTTTGGCGATACGAAAACCATCACCCTTTCCCTCTAGGATCTCCTGTTTGATTCTCTGAAGGCTAGGATTACCATCTTGTTTGTCCAATCTCTTCCGTGTTTTGAGAGTCGATAAGAATTTCCCGGTTCTTTTCCCTGACTCTCCGATAAATTCAAACATAGGATCTGCCCCGGGTCGAAAGATCCCCTTTTGCTTACGGCACTCGATAGAAGCACCGTATTTGCTTAGAAAATTCATCCCCATTATAACATTGTAATCCCGCATGTCGAGTATTATCAGATCGCAGTAGAGTTCTCTTTCTGCGATTCCGACTAGCACAACACGCAGTACGTGAGCGGATGTCATTATTTCTCCCGAAGGCAGGGTCGTTAAGAACTTACAGTCCAAAACATGTGGGGACGTATCTATCTCCTTAGTGTAAAATTTAATATTAATAATTAGTATGAAAATATAGTGGACCCCTAACCCTATATGCTAACATAGGTGAGAGTTTTATAATCTAATGTATGTAGGCTATCATATACTTCCCTACATGAGACTATATTATAGGTTATACATAATATCATAAATTATAGTTATTTATCATATAAATTATGGGTATAATACCTATAATTGCTTATGGAATAATATGTCAAGGTGATAACTTATAGGTTGAGATGATACATGTCAACCTGTATGTAGGCTCATATTAAGAACCTATATGATAGGTGAATTTTGACAATACTTATATGATAAGGAATTAGTATAGTTATATTTATAATAATCTTATATTAGTACACACTCTCATATTATTATCATATGCTTTATATAATATAATATAATTATATTATATGATGGGTAACTCATATAATGTACAGGTTATATAACCTTATGTTAATACTAGGTTCACCTTACTTACTAATATTATGATGGTGCTCAGTTAATACCATGTTTAGGAACATAAGGTTTGAGTCCCACTTATGACTAAGTGTATTATGACTAACTTAGACCTAATATATAAGGCAGAATACTTATATATGATTGTCTTATGATGTGACTTAAAATAAGTTATGATATAAGGTATATTGAGCATCAGGTCGGCTGATGAAGTAGTCTCATTAATTCTATTACTCTGTCTTCTAGTCATACTTCCCTTCACCAAAGACAAATATGGCCAATAACAGTTTCTTTTTCTTCTACCCCTATATTATGCTAATATTTAATCCCTAAAATAAAATAAAATACCAAAATATATATCGTTCATAGGTACTTATCTCAAAGTACCTTTCATCATATAACATTGTTCATACTTGCATATTCTATAGTCCTAGATATCGTCATTCTAGGAACATAATAAAACATAAAATACACATAAAGGTACTTACTTGGAAGCGGCAGGATGAGGGCTTGATGTGTGTGTTAGTGAGATGGTTACTGCTCTGATACCAACCTATCACACCCGCTTTTTTTTTTTTTTATAGACCATCATAAAGCGGCGTTACATTAACATACTTAGGCATGTAGACATCATAATGCAGCGGAAAACTTTAAACTTACACCTACATGCACTTACTACCATTCCTACCATCATAACCTGGAAACTTGGCATATTAACTTTATACTTAGCATCATATCATACTTAGCATCATGCCATATTTTAGCATCATATCATACTTAGCATCATGTCATACATTAGCATCATGTCATAGAGTCATATTCAAGTACTTAGTAGTAAAGGTAGAGTTCTATCATAAGACAAACAAACATATGGTCTCTTGGCCAAGTCACTATCACACACATTCTGCAATGCCCTCCTGCTGCTTCCTTATTATCCCCTTGCGTGATCTACGGTATAAGAAAATAAGACTATAAGCACACAGGCTTAGTAAGACTCTTTCTGTAAAATACGGCAATTCGAAAATCCAGACCAGAAAATTTTTCGAAATTTTTCCGGATAGAGAGTAGGGTTTCCGGCCCTACGGGAGGAGCCCAAGGGGCTTTATTGTAAAAACTTAAAACTTATCAAGGGTTTACAGGTAAACTCTTAAATTACGAAAGGGTAAGTAATCTAACCCTAGAGATTTATTGAGTTGGATTGAAATATAAATGGGGGGTTGTTTGGTTGAAATTCTAAAATTTCAGAGGGAAAAGATGGTAAAGACTCAAAGTTAAGGATGAAATTGTAATTGATTTAAACCCCTTGGGTTTAATTGCAAATGTAGCCTCGTATAAACATTCCTTTTCCTTTTTCCTTCTCCCGCAGCCGAGTGCCCGAGTTTTCTCCCCGCGTGCCCTAGCCGCCGCCAACTAGCCGCAGCCGACCGGATCCCTTCTCCGCCTCCTCGCACACAGCCCCGAACCCGACGGCGCACAGCTTCCTATCGACTTCCCCTTTCCTTCGCTCGAAGTCGGTCGACGCAGCTCTAGCGATCGCACGCGAGCTCTTCGCCTAGCGTCTCCCTCTCCTCGCCGGATCGCAATAGAAGCCTTCCTTCGCCCAAATCATAGCGGAAATCGCCTTCAAGTTCACCATCGCCGGTTGTAAGCGACCTCCTCCGAAGCTTCACCCTCTTTTGCCCACACGATTTCCTTCATCTTCCTCAGCACAAGGATTGGGTTTTTGGGTGTCCGAGTTCTGCTCGTTTGCTACGATCGTTGCGCTCGCTGACGATTGTTTGAGGTATGACTTATTCCTGCTGAGGTTGAAATTGAATGAGGATTTTGTGCTACGTTAATGAAAGGTCTAGATTTATTCCTAGTGCGAGGTGGGATCCTAGTTTCCTTTGATCTATACTTGTGAATTGTTGTTGTGTGGATGTTATGAGGATTAGCAGTAGTTCTTGATGCCATGAGCAATGGATATCCTATGTAGAGTGGATTTGGATCAGTTTTTGAATTGGGGCTCGATTTCAACTCATCTGATTTGTCTCCAAAGGTTTGAATCGGTGATGGTGGAAGAAATTGTGGTTAATTATGTTGTAGATCAGTGTGTTTTCCATTTTCCATTTCGATTTGAGCGGGATCTTGGATCCTTTGGACTGTGAGTTTCATTTTTGGGTTTGATAATTATATATTTGGATGTTGTTCTATGGTTTGAGAGGAGTTGCCTGTTGGATTGATCTGTAAGTATTTGTTAAAGTTATTGTGGGCAGGTTTTGATTAATAGGGATAATGTATATTTCGCAATTGTGTTTCGTGGATGAATTAGTAGTTGTTTGGTTTTGTATAAGATTGGATGCATCAAATTTCTGTTTTGATGTAGTGTTTGAACTTCTGTTTCATCTACTGTGAGATATGGGTGTTGATATGGGTTGTGATTTGTGTATCCAGACGTGTGAAGTATTGGAGATTGGTTTGTTTTGGTTTGCTCTTTGGATGGAATTATAGGTTTTGGTTCTCCTTTTTGTGATCACTGCCGTGAGCTTTTGGGTGGCATGTGTTTCATGGGAGCCATTGTTGGATGGAATTAGAGGTTGGGTGAGCTTGGTTGAACTACGGATAAGGTTTAATTTGAGATTAAACCTAATAACCTAAACTTGATAAATTTGAATTCGAAAGCCTAAATCTAATCTGAGTACCTTGGGATAATTATGGAATACTCATTTAATTGTGATTAATTAAATGAAACGGGATAATAAGAACGATCCTAATTATTTGAGATAGTTTGTTTAGCTATAATGTATATTATTGTAGCTAAACAATGCCTTTGATACAGGGCCCCGATTGGGTTGTCGTTGCTGATTATTGGACGGGAAGTTCTTTCTGATATGAGCATCTCTCTTTTGAGGCGGGTACCCTTTGACTTATCTCTTTTGATATTGTCATGTGATTATGCATAGACTGTTATAGATAGCAGTAAGATTATACGCTATCCCTGTTTATTATGCCTGTTCTGGATACTTGTTGTTCATCTCTGAGTTATTGTGCCTGTTCTGGATACATGTAGTTTATCCCTGAGTTATTATGCTGTTTGTTCCATACAGTCTCGGATATTGTCATATCTATATATATGCTTAGAGATAGTGGTGTATCTCCTGCCTTTGACCTTGAGGGATTGGTAGTTTTCCGGTCAGTATACCTTGTAAGTTACCTATATTTCCTGTTATAGGATTTCAGACTGAGACTTAGTATACTGAGGACTTGGGAGGGAGGTATGTGTATCTATCATACACCATCTCTGCATTATTGCATGCTGACCCACGCGGACGTTGTGGACGATGTCCTGACTGGGTACAGGTTGTCACAGCTCTACCCACGCGGACGTTATGGACAATCCTGACTGGGACTAGGGGGTGACACATGTCATTGCATCAGGGTGCTTTATATGTTTGGGGCATGCACCATCCTTGCATTGTTGCATGCTGACCCACGCGGACGTTGTGGACCATGTCCTGACTGGGTACAGGTTGTCACAGCTCTACCCACGCGGACGTCGTGGACGATATCCTGACTGGGACTAGGGGGTGACACATGTCATTGCACCATGTGCATATTTTGCATTGTGCATTGTTTGCTGCACTTGATTTCTGCACTTGTTTGACATGCATATTCTGGAGATTTGTTACCTGAGATTATATGTCTATTGGTGTTCCATGGGTATTTCTTACCCTCTTTTCAGGTTAGATGGATTCTGGTATGTATCTTGATTCAGTATCTTCAGTATACCCTTTCCTATTATTCATGTGAGATGGTATCAGCGTAGACTCCTATTGTTATTATAACATACTATGCATAGCTGTTGGGTATTCGCTGAGTTTATGGACTCACACCGTTGCCATATATTTTTATTTCAGGTTGAGATACTTGGAGTCGCCAGAAGAGCCCAGCAGCCAGTCCCTACCCATCGTGACGACAGGGTTATGTGTTTGTACTAGACCGTGTATTTGTTTCATATGTCCTTAGCGATTTGTATATGTATTACGAGTGTGTCGTGTGCCCTAAGGGGTTGTTGTATTGGTTGTTCTGTCCTAAGTTGGATCGGTCCGCAGTCAGGTATGATCTACCTAGTTGTCTGGTATTTATATGTTGTGTTTATATCTATTTTGAGGCCTGAGGCCAATTAAACTGCGTGGTCGTGTTCTGTGTATGTGTAAATTGTCCGCCGGACAGGGGAGGTGCTGTCCGATTTTATATTGGATCAGCGGCTCCTGGGTCTCAGGGCGTGACACTTTCCTACCCACTAAAACCATCCGTCACTTAATCATAAACATATGAAACATTAGCATACTTAATGCTTTACTTAGATCGTCATCCTTATCATCACTTAGCATTCATTCGACATGTCATGGACATGGCTTCATCATATTTATAGCATGACATAAACATAACCATAAACATTCATGTATGGCATCATACTTGACATTAACATAAACATCATAAACATTCATAGCATGGCATAAACATAAACATCATAAATACTCATAGCATGGCATAGACACAATCCATAAACATCGTAAACATTCATAGCATGGCATAATACTTGGCATGGACATAAAATCATGGCATAACCTAATTAAAATCATGGCATCCTATACTAGCATGAGCATAAATAAAATAATGGCATTCTAACATAACATAAGCATAATTAAATCATGGCATCCTAAACTAACATGAACATAAATAGAAGCATGACATCCTAACTTAGCATAAACATAATCAAAGCATGACATTCTAAACTAGCATAAAATCATGGCATCCTAAACTAACATGAACATAAGTAAAATCATGGCATAAAATCATGGCATTAACATAGATAAATCATGGCATAAAAATCATGGCATAACATAGATAAATCATGGCATAAAAATCATGGCATAAACATAAATAAATCATGGCATAAAAATCATGGCATAAACATAAATAAATCATGGCATAAAAATCATGGCATAAACATAAATAAATCATGGCATAACCATCCTTTTCATGAACATACTTTTCATAAACATACTTTTCATAACGTAATGCATAACATGAATGGATGCATGTAACAACTGTGCATATATATATATATAAAGATGCTTAATCTTTAAAACATGCTTTTAAATCATCATCATAACATCATTGGGCCCTGGCTTGTACCACATTCATTCATCATATGCGCGCATCCCTATGTAAATACGAGGTAGCTAATCTCGACCTACTAGGGTACGGACAGCATCATCGGTAGTCCCGAACCGTAAGGACAGCATCATCGGTAGTCCCGAACCGTGGACAGCATCATCGGTAGTCCAGAACCGTGGACCTTACTTAGGTCCGGTACAAGCCCATAAAATAAAATAAAATACTTTGCATGCTTCATCATTCATAAGTCATTCATGGCATACTTATCATAACATAACTTGTTACGGCTCGGCCCGTCTACCGGCCCATTTACCGGTCCATATGACCGTCATACCGTCGACCATCGACCGTGCCGTTTAGCATATTCATTCATTCATCATACTTAACCTTCATTCATCATTTTAATTCTTATCATGCATAACCATGGCATATCATTCATAAACATGACATATCATTCATAACATGGCATATCATCCATAAACATGGCATATCATTCGTAAACATGGCATATCATTCATAACATGGCATATCATTCATAACATAGCATATCATTCATAAACATAAATCACATCTTACCATAGGGTCATTGGGACCCTTACTTGAAATAAATCTTAACTTTTACCCTATTAACCCTTATATGGCCGAAACTTGTGGAGTCCCATGGCCATGTGAAAATTCACACAATCGCCATCCATCATCCTTGTATCATGGCAGCACATAAACATAAGTTGAGGTTAAAGACTCAACCCTAACCCTTGGGTCCTTGGGGTTGGCCGAACCATATGGGGCCTCTAGGGTACCCCAAAAATTACCAAAATTTATACTTAACCTCTACACATCATGAGGGAACATTAAATGACATTATCCTGATTTTTAACATATTTTTAGACATTTAAAACATGGGGGCCGAAACCCTTGAACTTAAGGTTCTGGGTTTTGCTTCTTTCATGTTGGCCGAAACATATGGGGCCTCTAGGGTATCCCAAAAATTCCCAAAAATTATACTTAATCTCTAAAAATCATAAGGGAACATTAAATGACATTATCATGATTTTTAACATATTTTTAGACATTTAAAACATGGTGGCCGAAACCCTTGAACTTAAGATTCTGGGTTTTGCTTCTTTCATGTTGGCCGAAACTCTAGGGTGTCCTAGAGTACTCTAAAAATTCCCAAAAATTATACATAACCTCTACACATCATAAGGGAACATTAAATAACATTATACAGATTTTTATCATATTTATAGATCTTTAAATCATGGTGGCCGAAACCCTTGAACCTAAGATTCTGGGTTTTGCTTCTTCCATGTTGGCCGAAACTCTAGGGTGTCCTAGAGTACTCTAAAAATTTCAAAAAATTTCAATTAACTTATAAACATCATAGGGGAACATCAAATAATATTATCATGATTTTTAACATATTTTTAGACCTTTAAAACATTCTGGCCGAAACCCTTGAACTTAAAGTTCTGGGTTTTGTTTCCTTCATGTTGGCTGAAACTCTAGGGTGTCCTAGAGAACTCTAAAAATCCCCAAAAATTACACTTAACTTCTAAACATCATAGGGGATCATAAAATAATATTATCATCATTTTTAACATATTTTTAGACCTTTAAAACATTCTGGCCGAAACCCTTTGAACATAGGAACCTTGATTTTGTTTCCCTTCAACATTAAATCCGAAACCAACTCATATATCATGCCAAAAATCATGGAAATCATAGGTAACTATTATACCACAGGTGAGGGAGTCTTACTTTAGATTTCTTGATTTTTAGACCTTGGATGGAAAGAAGGAAGAAGACTTGACCACACCTAGCCCTTGGAAACTTGAGAAGACCTTAGATCTTGGAGGATGAGACTTTTTGTGAGGTTTTCTCAAGGGAGAAGTCCTCCTTGAGTGCTCGGCAAGAATGGAGAAGGAAGAGAGAAGCAAATGCAATTGATGGCATGAAGAATGAAACTCCCAAACCCCCTTATTAATCAACCATTAAAGTGGTGAATGAAGAGTTTTCCATGACCCTTCATCTTCTTCTACCATTTAACCACCATTCACTTCCTTTTCTCACAAGAATTTCTTGCTAGGTGAGTTGGTTAAGGCTTACATGGTTGTACAAGAGGTCCAAGGTTCAATCCTTGGCTCATGCACATTTATTTTTATTTTTTTTATTTCATTTATTTTATTTAATCCTTTTTCTTATTTTCGAAAATTTCCCTTTTATTTCGAAAATTCTCCAAAAATCACCCATAATTATGCCAATATTCCCAAATAAAATCCTTTTATATTTATATAAATTTTACCCAATTAATACCCATTTTTGGAGCCCATTTAAGGCCCATTAGTACCTAATTCCTCGAATTAAATAGGAAAATTAAACTAATACTTACCCATAATCATGCTAATATGTCTAATTAAATCCTATTTATCTTTATACTAATTTTCACCTAAAATCCACCGATAATTATGGTACTAGCAAGCCCATATAAGGCCCATTAGTGCCCTTTTTCCCAATTTAAATTGGAAAACATGGATTTTCTAGGCCAAAGTTTGTATTATTACCTCTAGGTCCTTCAGAAAATTATCTAGACATGCTTAATATTTTAATAAAATATTAAGAGAATTTTCCGGGTCGTTACACTAGATGTTGTTTGCCCTTGGCAATGAAACCTTCTGGTTGCAGCATGTAGATGGTCTCCTCAAGACTCCCGTTAAGGAAGGCTGTCTTGACATCCAGTTGCCATACCTCATAATCTATATGAGTTGCTATAGATAAGAGAATCCTTATCGACTTGAGCATGGCTACTGGCGAAAAGGTCTCCTCATAATCGATACCCTCTTTCTGAGTGTACCCTTTCGCAACAAGCCTTGCTTTGAAGGACTCAACCTTCCCATCTTATCCTCTCTTTCTCTTGTAGATCCACTTGCATCCAATGGATTTTACACCATTGGGTGGTTCTACTAGCACCCAGACATGGTTAGAATCCATCGATTCTATCTCGGAGTTCATTGTCTTTTGCCAAGAATTTGCATCCTTGTCTTGGAGGGCCTCGTCATAGGTCCAGAGATCCGGTTCATGTTTACCAGAGACCAAGTCCGAAGACTCTCCCAAAAACATGAACCTTTCAGGCTGTCTCACAACCCTCCCACTGCGACGAGGTACTACCTGTGTGTCCTGAGTGACACGCGGTGCAGTGACTTGTGGTGTGTCCTCTTGTACAATTGGTCCTGAAGTCGGAACGTCCCCCCTTAACTCTTCAAGAACTAGTCTACTCTTTGGCTTATGGCTCATCATATAGTCCTCTTCCAAGAATCTGACATTTGTGCTAACAATTACCTTCTGATCCTTAGGACTATAGAACAGACCACCCTTCGTTCCTCTAGGATAGCCTACGAACAGACGTACCTCCGTACGAGATTCCAACTTATCAGTATCTCCCTTCAACACATGTGCTGGATTACCCCAAATCCGAACATGTCCTAGACTGGGCTTGTGCCCAGTCCACAGTTCTGTGAGAGTATGAGGGACTGACATAGATGGAACCAAGTTCAGTATGTACGCTGTCGTTTCTAGAGCGTATCCCCAGAATGAATCAGGTAAGTCTGAATAGCTCATCATTGACCTAACCATTTCCATAAGTGTCCTATTCCTTCTTTCTGCAACTCCGTTCTGCTGGGGTGTGTCGGGTGCAGTGAGCTGGGACTGAATCCCAACTTCTGATAGGTAGCTCCTAAACTCTCTAGAGAGGCACTCACTACCACGATCTGATCGCAGTGTCTTGATACTTTTATCTCGATGCTTCTCCACATCAACCTTGAATTCTTTGAACTTATCAAAGCATTCAGACTTGTGGCTAATCAGGTAAATGTACCCATACCTTGAGTAATCGTCAATGATAGTGACGAAATATTCAAAGTCTCCTCTTGCCTGGATTGACATAGGGCCACATACATCAGAATGAATCAGTTCTAGCACAACTTTGGCCCTATACCCCTTAGACTTGAAAGGCCTCTTGGTCATCTTACCTTCCAAGCAAGACTCACAGGTCAGGAGATCCTCCACCACCAATGAACCCAAGGGCCCATCGGCTATCAACCTCTTAATCCTACTAAGGTTAATATGACCAAGCCTAAGGTGCCAAAGATATGTCTGATTCATCTTAGAAGGCTCTTTTCTCTTATTCAAGTTAGATGATGAGCTATTTACTTCAGTGTGCATCGTGGGAGGTTTTGGTTCTAGAGTATACAGATTGCCAATCATTGTACCTGAATAGATAATCTCTCTATTTCTCTTAATAATAACTTTATTATCAAAAGTAACAGAGTATCCATCCTTAAACAACTTAGAAACTGAAATTAAATTTTTTTCTAAATGAAGGTACATAAAAGCAATCTCTCAGAACTAACATTTTATTTCTCTCACAAGATAAATGAAAGACTCCCACTGCTACTGCTGCTACTCTTGTAGCATCACTCATGTAGACCATGATTTCTTCATCCGCTAGTCGTTGGGTTTCTTGAAACCCCTGCAGAGTATTGCAGACATGCTCAGTGGCTCTTGTATCTACACACCAGGTACTGGTAGATAGCACCGCTAAGCATGTTTCAACGACTAAGGTTGAAGAAATACTTTTGCTTTGACGACAGGGACAGTCCGCCTTCCAGTGCCCAGTTTGCTTGCATGTGAAGCACTTGCCTTTCGACTTCTTCACACCAGTTTGGGGTCCTTGCGATGCTCCTGCCTTCTTAAACCCTCCTCGTTTCTTCTTCTTCCTGCCTTTCGGCTCAGAAGAAGAAACCCTTTGAGTTACTAAGGCCTGTGAGTTCTTCTGATAGAGAGCCTCTGCTGCCTAGAGTTCTCCTAGCAGTTCACCCAATGTATAATTCTTCTTGTTCATATTATAATTGAGGTTGAACTGCTCAAAACTCTTTGGAAGAGACTGGAGTATGATATTGACCTGGGATTCCCCATCGATTTTAGCTCCCAGTACCTCAATCTGATTGAGATGAGCCATCATCTTTAGGACATGATCCCTAACGGGTGTCCCTTCAACCATAGTGGTTGACATCAGACTCTTCATTGCACTTTGCCTAGCAGCTCGACCTTGGTGCCCGAAGTGGTCTTTGAGGTTCAGCAACATGTCACTAGCAATGGGCATGACCTGATGCTGATGTTGCAGCACATTCGACATTGATGCCAGAATGTAACACCGCGCCATCTCATCTGCCTTTTTCCACTTCCTATAACGCTCTCTCAACTCTTCACTAGAGTCTTCTCTAGGCTTTTCCGGATATTCTTCGAAGAGTACAAATTTGTACTCCTCAGCAGTGAGGAAATGTCTAGGTTTCTCTTCTAGTCAATGTAATTTGGGCCAGTAAATTTATTGTCCTTAAGAATTGTTGCTAGTGGAGTAAAAGCCATTATGAAAAACCTGAGAATCACAACATACACTACTTTAGAAATTAAAATAAATTGATTCCTCAAAATAATTAATTTTCAAAATTCACCAACACCCCTATACACCGAGAAATTCGCATGCCACGATGGTGTGGACGTATACGAATCCCTACATTCGTAAGAGGAGGTTTTACCCATCGATCTTACTATCTTATCAACCTAACTTTTTGACAAGTAAGATCAATAGTTGGTTTCCTTCGGCTCTGCAAAATAATAGCAGTGACTCAGATGGGGAGGTTACTATTATTCGCATCTAAGTGTGCACCATTACACGACACTAAGAAAATTATTTCCGATTATGTGCCTTCCGATGGGGAAGTCCACACACTCTTTAATAATTTTCTATAGTCTTTTTCGACCCAGTGATCCACAGGACAAGTCCATCCGATGGCGAGGAAGGCACTCAGAGCCGACGCATAGACTTGTTCGCATCCCTTATCGAATTGTAATGGAAGCCGTGGGACCCTTAGGGTCCCTCTCCCACTTAGTAATTTATCTCGAGGAATTTTGTTAGCACAATCACACAACCAAGCACACAACCAATCAACATGAAACAAAACAATGAAAAATCCTAGATTTTCCAACTTTCATGGCCCCTTGGTCTCTCATGTGCCTCCAGTCATGTCGTCACTTTGTCTACTCCTCCCTTCCTTCTGCGCATGCTACCTTGAGGGATCTCCGAGCTGAAATGAAGAGCTAATTATTTACATCATTGATCATACACTCCACGAAGGAGTGTACATGATATCTAGATCAACTATAAATAAAAAACTCGGCTAAACATGTACCGTATTTAATTACAAAAATTAAATACCTAGCCTCGTCAACCCCGAGGATTAATTAATTATAAAAAATGCAAAACAATCACACAAACAATATTTTGGCCATGAAGTTGGAATCTCGTGCCTGCAACATAGAGTTAGCCAACACACATTCACGCATCATCAAAATAAAAATGTATGAAAAATTGCAAAATTAACCAATCCTAAACACACAAAGCCGGAAACTTCAGCTCTGATACCAATTGTTGGGTATGGCTTAGCGGGTTTCCTAAGCGAATACCTGGTCGATCCGAGAGACCTCTCAATGCCTACAGATTAAAAATGTAATTCGAACAGAGAGCGGTCTCCCATCGACCGTCTCGTGCTGTATCGAACGATCCAAATTATAACTTAGCCAATTACCACAATTGGCCTTGTAATTTGCATGACCGTTCGACCGCGAAAAAGGCAACGAATTGATGGCCGACTTTTGTGTTCATGGTCGGTGTCCAGTTAAGAATTTATTAAATATATTTTGCAATCAAACCAATAAATTCTTGAACATAAAATGACGATGCATACGATCATGGCACAAAAATAACATAATGAAATACAAGGGAGCGTAGGGAAAGTTATACCTTTCCGATCACCTTGTGGTCTTCTACCTTATGTCCCTCCCTTCATGAACGTTGTGTGGGCGACGATCTACCACGATCTGAGATCACCAAGAGATCCAATCATCCCTCTTCTCTAACCGGCCAAAACCCTAGCTCCTAGGGTTTGCGCCACCAGCCACTCCTTCCCCTCCCACTGTGCCGCCATCCACCGGAGCCGGTTCCAGGCCCTATGGACCAGCAGTACACCTCAAGAGGAAGATGAAGAAGAAGGAAGGAGAGATGCTTCTTCCTTACCCCAACACAGCCCGCAACCTCTTCTCCCTCACCCTTGCGGCGCCGCCGCAACCCTTGGTTGCGCCGCCTGCAGTCGGCCGCTGACACCTCCTCCACCTTCCCTGAGCCTCATGCACGGTAGAGAAGGTCTCTACCTTTCTTCCTTACGCCTCAGCCGGAGTTTGGTGGAGGAGGTGGAGAGAACCGAAGGGGAGAACCCCTCTTCTCTTGATCGGCGCTAAAACCCTAAGAGGGAGAGAGAGGAGAGGAGAAGAGAGGAGAGGGCTTGGGTTGTGGATTGATTAATTTTCTTTGGTTTCATGATCTCATAGGGTATTTATAGGGCTAAGCCAGGGCCCAAGAGGAGGAGTTGGTTCTTGGCCCGCTAATGGATCTAAACCCGATCCATTAATTAAGATCCATTCCACTAAAGGATCTTAATTGAACTTCCTCACCAACCCCCATATTTTCATATGGGCTCTACATATTATGAGTCATCCATCCCCCCGTGTTTAAGATCTCGCATGTCCATTAATTAATTAAATTATCGATAATTTAAATTAATTAACTTCTGGATCCTTGATTAGTACCACTCAACCTTATCAACGTGTCGGATCAAATCCACCTGCAGGGTTTAGCACTATGAACCTTTTGAGCTCATCAAGGGTGCATCATCATCCTGACTCACCAGGACACGGATTTCGTCAATAATCATCGGTACATCATATTATTAATATTATTTCCCAACTTACCGGGTCTATCGATCTAACAGAATAGATCACGCCCATTGGTAAATCAAAGAAACAATAATTAATAATATATGCCCGATATTATTTCGGGATTAAGGGATCATCCTCCATAATATCAACTGAGGTCCTATCCAATTATCTAGTCAGTACAAATCAGATAACCTCGGGTTTTGGTCCTGCTCAATGTACTCATAGCACACTAGTGTAGTCCTATGGTCAAGACCAACCACACCTAACTACACTACAACCATCCCAATGGGTTGTCCAATTCCATCTAGGTTGTGAGCCTCTATTTATGCTAAGTGAGGTACTGATAACATGATCTTCCATGTGACACCACACTGTTAGTGAGAGCCCTAGAGCCAATCATATGATGATTACTTTTTGGACTCATTGTATCATATTCTTGTATATATATTTCTTATATATAAAGACATTTCTTGTGGTTATTGTACTTATGTGTATTGGTGCCAAATAACTTAGTATAATAACATCCTTGAGTAGAAGGTTCTTATCTATATCAATCGATTAGTTGAATCGATAGTGAGATGATATAGAGAACACTACTCTTAATTATTCCTAGTCAAGTATTAACATTCAAGGACAATGTTAATACATAGAGACTAGCATGTAGGTCAACATGATGACTTGATCTCACAAGTCATGGATATGAGATATCAAATTAACACATGGGTATACATTAGAGAATGTATACTGAATGACCCACCATGAGAAAGTATCATGGATCGTTATATGAGTGTCATATACTTTCTTATGTAACTATTAGTATGACTATTAGTCCTTAGACCTGAAGTCACCATAGTTCCCTACATAAGGAGTTATGTACTTTGGTTTCGTCAAACGTCACCCGTAACTGGGTGGACTATAAAGGCGATTACTGGGTATGTAACAAATTATGCGGAGGGATGTGAGTGATGTAGATGGGATCTATCCCTCCTATATGACGGGAGAGATATCATAGTCTTGATAGAGTGAGATCACTAAGTGCATGGCCATGCCCAAATAAGGTAATATGAGATATTGAGCTTATTTGATTATAGTGAGTCTACTTGGAGTTCAAGACACATAGATTAATTGGAGGATGACACGGTTTATGCTTCATAGAAGATCAATCTAGATATCGACGATAGAAGGACATTGTCACATATTATGAAAGTCATAATTAGTAGTCACATTGGTGATGTTGGATCTCAACATTCTTGTAACTTGGGTAGCAATGATGTGTTGCTAGATACCGCTCATTGCTTATGTTTCTAAGAGGTTAGAAGCATTGCCAACATTACAAGAACCTATAGGGTCACACACATAGAGCAATAGATGGAGAATAAGTCCATATGATGGACCGAGAGTAATGAAGTCAAAGTTTGACTTTGGCTAAATATGGAAAGTCCATAAAAGGCAAGTTTGACTTGACTCAAATTAGAAAACTTGAGTTGGACTCGAGTTTGATCCAAATGTTGGATAAATCTAATCATGGGAGAATAATGAAGTCAAAGTTTGACTTTGGCTAAATATGGAAAGCCCATAAAAGGCAAGTTTGACTTGACTCAAATTAGACAACTTGAGTTGGACTCGAGTTTGATCCAAGTGTTGGATGAATATAATCATGGGAGAATAATGAAGTCAAAGTTTGACTTTGGCTAAATATGGAAATTCCATAAGAGGCAAGTTTGACTTGACTCAAGCCACATCACCTTGACTTGACTTGACCAAGTGATGACTTGGCATCATCATCAAGACTAAGTAACCTCCCCATTTGAATTTTGAATTCAAATGGGGGTTACACAAAGGTTGTGGCCGGCCACTTAAGACACAAAAGTGAGTTTTTGTGGGGATGTGTGATCATTCTTCTCCTCCTTGGTTTTGGTTTTGGTTTTTCTCTCCCTCTCCTCTCATCTTGCCGAGACCCCTTGTGGTGCTAGCACACCTTTGGGTTCTCTTCTCCACTCTCTTGCTTGTGTGGATACTTCTAGAGGGTTGCTACTTTGCATCCTTGAGATCCGACACCAACCGAGGAGCGAGCGGGATTAAACGGGGCACGCACCAAAGGTAAAAAGTTTATCCCTCTTTAGATCTAGGAGTAGATTGGGTTTTGAAGCATGTAAACGAGCACTCGTAATTTTTGAAATGGTATTCTTCGCTCGGATCCTTTCTAATGGGGCTTTCGGGGTTTCCGCGACGCGAAAAAGCGGTTTTCGTGGCCCGAAAAACCCTACAGTGGTATCAGAGCCACGAGCGAAGCTTGTGCTCGTTTTTGTTTTTATTTTTTTGTATTAGATACAAAATTTAGATAATTATATGCTTCTGTAATTTTTCTAAATTTTAGGATTTTTGAGTAATTTTTCTCGTAGAGGCAAAGCGACGAGTGCGAAGCACTTGTAGACTTGACCACCGAGAAAAACTTCTCCGAAACGGCAAGTTTCGCCCAAATGGTTTTTGGGACAGCGGGTTAAGGCACCGTATAATCGCAAGAAGACACTCGTGAAGGTTATTTCATGAGTAGGGGCGCTGCCCTAACCCCGCAAGGGGCCTTGTCTCGCGATTACACCCGAAACCCGCTTACCGGGACCGCCGCGGAGTTGTGACTCGGAAAAATTCTAAAATCAGTAGAAAAATTATATAAAATTTGTAAAATTACATAATTTTGAATTATGTACAGTAGTGTGATGATCATGGCCCAAAACCCTATTTTAATTAGATTAAAATATGTGTGTAATTCATATTACGGCCTGCGTGCCGTTATTTGTGTTGTGTGTGTTGTATTATGATTGCGACCTGCGTGTCGGTTTTTTTATTATTATTTCTGTTAAAATTAGTTTAAGACTCGAATGTAACTTGAGTATAAATTTTGTAATGTACAAAATTAAAGATGAAGGAAATTCTGGAGAAGACGGACTCGTGGGAAGCAAGCCGACAACACATAGGGTTCTGGAAGGAGGAGCTTGGAGAAGCTGCTGCCTAGACCCTAGGTTGACCAAAAGATCTTCTCATTGGCTTGAGAAGATCTTAGTAGGGCCATGACTAATCACACTTAATTTTCTTGTATATTTTATTTTTTGCTTATATGTATGTGATGCATGTTAGTATATAATAGAATATACATGAGTGTATGTGATGCACATGTAATGTGGGAACCACATTTTGATGTGCACCTAGTACACATTTAGGTTAAATTAGATTTAATAAATGCCTTGATACGATGCACATCATCGATTAGATTAGATCTAAATCGAAATCAACTCGTATATGCCTAACGAGCCTTGATACCCATCACTACCATGATCATGTGCGATTGTTGAATCTGCCAAAGCAGAGCAATGCATTTAATCTTGGTGGGATGCGGAGGGACAACCTTGGTCCCGCCTATCACGCTTGGGTTAGATTGAGCTCAATTAGATTGAGTAACCAGTTAGCTCAATTGGATCGAGCCTAACTATAGGCATACTCCAATAGTTGGAAAGGTAGGACAAGATCGCATTTATCAATAGTCTTGGGCGATTTAGCCAAAGCTAACTCAAGATTATTCATAAATGTTAATTCTTGATCCTATAAACAAGAGTTGCATAGAGATGTAATTGGTAATTGGTACCTACCGATCATACTAAGTCTTAGGCGATTTAGCCAAAGCTAACTCAAGGCGTAGTATGATGTGGATCTTGACCTACGAGAATTATAGTTAGTTGGTGTGGATCTAGTAGTGTGGTTTTACCACATCTATGACTCGATTCTACCAAAGCCCTATAATTCAGTGGGAGCATCATTTAATTAAAGGCCTAGTTAAATGATAAATATGATACAATGGTGGATGTTTATTCTCTGCATTTTATGTTGTAGATTACCATGACAAACGCGAACACTCTCTCTCTGCGATCTGTCCTTGAGAAGGACAAGCTCACTGGAGCTAATNTAAGTGACTCAGGCCCTCTTTTCATGCAAGATGAAAGAGGGAACCTCTGTAGGAACTCACGCACTCAAAATGATTGGGTACGTCGAGAACCTCGAGAGGTTGGGGTTCCCTTTGGGCCAAGAGCTGGCTACCGATCTGATCCTGCAATCGTTGCCGGAGAGTTACCGTCAATTCGTCATGAATTACAACATGAACGAATTAGACAAACCACTGCCCGAGATACTCAGCATGTTAAGAACTGCTGAGCCTAATCTCACCACTGCCAAGTCCAGTACCGTCCTAATGGTACAAAAGGGCAAGGGTAAGGGCAGGGTAAGGGCAAGTGGAAGCCCAAAGGTAAGGGTAAGACCCAAACCAAGGGCGAAGCCAGCTCTTCACCACTCAAACCTAAAGGTGGGGTTGCTAAGGATGCTACCTGCTTCCACTGCGGTAAGACTGGGCATTGGAAGCGGAACTGCAAGGTATATCTGGAAGATCTGAAGAAGAAGAGAAGTGAGACTTCTACTTCAGGTATAAATGTTATAGAAGTCAACCTTTCTATTTCTACATCATGGGTATTAGATACTGGATGTGCTTCTCACATTTGTACTAATGTGCAGGCGCTGAGAAATAGCAGGGCATTGGCCAAGGGCGAGGTGGACCTACGAGTAGGCAATGGAGCAAGGGTTGCTGCTGTTGCTATAGGGACTTACTTTCTATCTCTACCCTCTGGGCTTGTACTGGAATTGAATAACTGTTGTTATGTACCTGTACTAACAAAGAACATCATTTCAGTTTCATGTTTAGATAACAAAGGTTTTTCATTCATAATAAAGGACAAATGTTGTTCTGTTTATTTAAAGGATATGTTCTATTGTAGCGCACATCTGATGAATGGCCTCTATATTCTAGACTTAGAGAGCCCTATCTATAACGTGAATACCAAGAGGTTGAGATCAAATGAGTTGAACCCAACCTATCTCTGGCACTGTCGCTTAGGCCACATAAATGAGAGTCGCTTGTCCCAGCTCCATAAGGATGGTTTGCTGGACTCATTTGATTTTGAATCATATGAGACATGCGAGTCATGCCTTCTAGGCAAAATGACTAAGACTCCCTTTAGTGGACATAGCGAAAGAGCAACAGACTTGTTAGGACTCATACATAGTGATGTATGTGGCCCTTTCAATGTCGCTGCCAGAGGTGGTTACAGGTACTTCATCACATTTACTGATGACTTCAGTAGATATGGCTATGTGTATTTGATGACACATAAGTCAGAATCCTTTGAAAAGTTCAAAGAATTCAGAAATGAAGTACAGAACCAACTTGGCAAGAGTATTAAAATACTTCGATCAGATCGAGGTGGAGAATACTTGAGCCATGAGTTTCGTGACTACCTAGCTGAGTGTGGGATTCTATCCCAACTCACTCCCCCTGGAACACCACAGTGGAATGGTGTATCCGAAAGGAGGAATCGTACCTTATTAGATATGGTACGATCTATGATGAGTCACGCAGATCTTCCTATATCCTTTTGGGGATATGCTCTAGACACGGCAGCGTTCACACTAAACCGTGTTCCATCAAAGGCTGTCATGAAGACACCATATACGATATGGACAGGGAGGAGTCCCAAGATGTCTTTCATGAGGGTTTGGGGTTGTGAGGCTTACGTACGACGTCAAGTCTCAGACAAACTGGGACCCAAATCTGATAAGTGCTATTTCGTGGGATATCCCAAGGAAACTAAGGGATATTACTTCTATATTCCCAGTCAACACAAAGTGTTTGTTGCTAAGACTGGGGTCTTTCTAGAAAGGGATTTTGTTTCTAGAAAGACTAGTGGGAGTACGTTCAGTCTTGAAGAAATTCAAGACATGGACAATAGCACTGAAGCCTTGATGGAAGTTGAACAGGAACCACAAAGTGTGGTGGTTGATGAGGTTGTTGCACAAGAAGCTGTGGAACAACAACCTGTTCAT
Source organism: Boesenbergia rotunda (assembly GCA_024364735.1). Classification (NCBI taxonomy): domain Eukaryota; kingdom Viridiplantae; phylum Streptophyta; class Magnoliopsida; order Zingiberales; family Zingiberaceae; genus Boesenbergia; species Boesenbergia rotunda. Next base: position 167,474 of record JAGFNQ010003700.1, on the reverse strand, counting down.
GTAGACCTACCTCTTCGCAGGTCTGATAGGGTACGTCGTCAGCCTGAGAGATACTCATTTCTCTTGTCTGACCATGATGACGTTATGCTCGTTGAGAACGAGCCTACCTCCTATCAGGAAGCTGTGATGAGCCCAGATTCTGAGAAATGGCTAGAGGCCATGAGATCCGAGATGGATTCCATGTACACCAACCAAGTATGGACTTTGGTTGATCCACCTGAAGGGGTCAAACCCATTGGGTGTAAGTGGGTCTTTAAGAGAAAGACTGACATGGATGGACTTGTACATACCTATAAGGGTAGACTAGTAGCTAAAGGTTTCAAGCAAATTCATGGTATTGACTATGATGAAACCTTTTCTCCAGTCGCGATGTTCAAGTCCATTAGGATATTGCTTGCTATTGCAGCTTACCACGATTATGAGATCTGGCAGATGGATGTCAAGACAGCGTTTCTGAATGGAAACCTCCTCGAGGATGTGTACATGACACAGCCTGAGGGTTTTGTAGATCCACAGCATACTGGCAGAGTATGCAAGCTGCATAGGGCCATTTATGGTCTAAAGCAAGCTTCTCGAAGCTGGAATCTTCGATTCGATGATACAATCAAACAGTTTGGTTTCATCAAGAATGAAGATGAACCTTGTGTCTACAAAAGGGTTAGTGGGAGCACAGTTGTCTTCCTTGTTTTGTATATAGATGACATACTACTTATTGGGAATGACATTCCTTCACTACAGTCTGTGAAGACTTGGTTGGGGAATTCCTTCTCAATGAAAGACTTAGGTGAAGCAGCCTATATTCTAGGCATTAAGATCTATAGAGATAGATCTAAGAGATTGCTTGGCCTAAGTCAGAGTACATACATTGATACCGTTTTGCAACGGTTTGCCATGCAGAATTCCAAGAAGGGAAATCTGCCAATATCACATGGCGTGAGTCTTTCGAAAACTCAAGGTCCCTCTTCTAGAGAGGAGAGAGACCGCATGAGCAAGATCCCTTATGCCTCAGCCATAGGATCTATCATGTACGCCATGTTATGTACTCGTCCTGATGTCTCGTATGCTTTGAGCATGACGAGCAGATACCAGTCAGATCCAGGTGAACGTCACTGGATAGCAGTCAAGAACATTCTTAAGTACTTGAGAAGGACTAAAGAATATCATCGATCGAGGAGATGTGAAGATTTGCAGAGTACCCACAGAGGCTAACATCGCAGATCCCTTGACCAAGGCTTTGGCACAGATAAAACATAATGGTCACACTAGGTCATTAGGTATTAGATACTACAGCGATTGGCACTAGTGCTAGTGGGAGATTGTTAGTGAGAGCCCTAGAGCCAATCATATGATGATTACTTTTTGGACTCATTGTATCATATTCTTATATATATATATTTCTTATATATAAAGGCATTTCTTATGGTTATTGTACTTATGTGTATTGGTGTCAAATAACTTAGTATAATAACGTCCTTGAGTAGAAGGTTCTCATCTATATCAATCGATTAGTTGAATCGATAGTGAGATGATATAGGGAACACTACTCTTAATTATTCCTAGTCAAGTATTAACATTCAAGGACAATGTTAATGCATAGAGACTAGCATGTAGGTCAACATGATGACTTGATCTCACAAGTCATGGATATGAGATATCAAGTTGACACATGGGTATACATTAGAGAATTATACTGAATGACCCACCATGAGAAAGTATCATGGATCGTTATATGAGTGTCATATACTTTCTCATGTGACTATTAGTATGACTATTAGTCCTTAGACCTGAAGTCACCATAGTTCCCTACATAAGGAGTTATGTACTTTGGTTTCGTCAAACGTCACCCGTAACTGGGTGGACTATAAAGGCGATTACTGGGTATGTAACAAATTATGCGGAGGGATGTGAGTGATGTAGATGGGATCTATCCCTCCTATATGACGGGAGAGATATCATAGTCTTGATAGAGTGAGATCACTAAGTGCATGGCCATGCCCAAATAAGGCAATATGAGATATTGAGCTTATTTGATTATAGTGAGTCTACTTGGAGTTCAAGACACATAGATTGATTGGAGGATGACACGGTCTATGCTTCATAGAAGATCAATCTAAATATCGACGATAGAAGGACATTGTCGCATATTATGAAAGTCATAATTAGTAGTCACATTGGTGATGTTGGATCTCAACATTCTTGTAACTTGGGTAGCAATGATGTGTTGCTAGATACCGCTCATTGCTTATGTTTCTAAGAGGTTAGAAGCATTGTCAACGTTACAAGAACCTATAGGGTCACACACATAGAGCAATAGATGGAGAATAAGTCCATATGATGGACCGAGAGTAATGAAGTCAAAGTTTAACTTTGGCTAAATATGGAAAGTCCATAAAAGGCAAGTTTGACTTGACTCAAATTAGACAACTTGAGTTGGACTCGAGTTTGATCCAAATGTTGGATAAATCTAATCATGGGAGAATAATGAAGTCAAAGTTTGACTTTGGCTAAATATGGAAAGTCCATAAAAGGCAAGTTTGACTTGACTTAAATTAGACAACTTGAGTTGGACTCGAGTTTGATCCAAGTGTTGGATGAATCTAATCATGGGAGAATAATGAAGTCAAAGTTTGACTTTGGCTAAATATGGAAAGTCCATAAGAGGCAAGGTTAACTTGACTCAAGCCACATCACCTTGACTTGACCAAGTGATGACTTGGCATCATCATCAAGGCTAAGTAACCTCCTCATTTGAATTTTGAATTCAAATGGGGGTTACACAAGGTTGTGGCCGGCCACTTAATGGCCAATAATGGCCATTAAGTGGCCGGCCACTTAAGACACAAAAGAGATGTTTTGTGTGGTGGGGTGATCATTTCTTCTCCTCTTTGGTTTTGGTTTTTGTTTTTGCTCTCCCTCTCCTCTCATCTTGCCGAGACCCCTTGTGGTGCTAGCACACCTTTGGGTTCTCCTCTCCACTCTCTTGCTTGTGTGGATACTTCTAGAGGGTTGCTACTTTGCATCCTTGAGATCCGACACCAACCGAGCAGCGAGCGGGATTAAACGGGGCACGCACCAAAGGTAAAAAGTTTATCCCTCTTTAGATCTAGGAGTAGATCGGGTTTTGAAGCATGTAAACGAGCACTCGTAATTTTTGAAATGGCTTTCTTCGCTCGGATCCTTTCTAATGGGGCTTTCGGGGTTTCCGCGACGCGAAAAAGCGGTTTTCGTGGCCCGAAAAACCCTACAGTTACTCAGGCACCCCCATGGCTCTTGGGCGCCCCATGACCAAGGTGCCCTCAAGGTTATGGAGGGTGCCCTTAACCATTTCCACAGGTTTTATCCCCTGCGATGCGTGCGCCGAATTGATCAAATTGGGGTCACATGGAAGGCACCTCTATAGGCACATGGCTGCCCGAGTGGCCCATATATAAAGGGATTCGAGCCATGGTTACAGATCATCAATTTCTTCATCCTACTACTCATTCACTGTGAAGTTAAAGTGCTAAGGTGAAGCTCTGTGACCATGGAGGTTCCAGGAAGAAGTGTGCGACACTTTGGACTTCCAGAGTTGGCCGAGAAATTCTCCACATTCAGTTTGCTTGTTAATAAGTTGTAAAGTTCTACTTTTCATTACTTGTGATTGTACTTGAATTGTAAGACAGATTTTCTCCGCCTCCAAAAATTTTGAAAAGGAGACAATTAGTGGACTCATGCTGAGTACATAGGCCTTGACATACTGACCCTGGGGGTCGAGAACCAAGTAAATAAATCCCGCATGTCACTTGTGTTTGCTTTCTTTTTATTTATTGTTCCACTGTGCTACTAACACTTTTGATAGAAAGAATGAACGAACGAATGAACAACAAAGTTCTGAAAAATAACGTAAGTAGATATTCACTTATTCCCCCTTTATCGACGACACCAATCCCACATGTCTAGGTATTTACATCATCTAACAAAGATTCTACATTTGAAAATTTGTTAGGAATGTACTGCATTATATTAATGTCATCTTCATGCCCATGTTGTATGTGTCTCTTGGTGTGTGACGAATAACACAATGCCAATGTTCTTCTTTTGGGTCACGAACATAATAAATCATTTGTGCTTATAAAGCCAAAATAAGATATTCATGCTCTTCATGTTCTCCTATATGTATTAAATGTGAAAAGTTCACCATTGTAAATCCTAATAGATCAATTTTCATTCTAGCAGTAGTATTAATCCAATCACATCAGAAAAGGACTATTTGTCGATGACCACCATAATCAAGTGAGATAACATCGGTTAACCGAAAGTTGACTCGTGATCATCATTATCATTCATTGACTGCACATTTCCCCACTATTCTGTACTTTTGATTTCATTCAGATTCGACCGTGTGAAATGCAAAACCATTCACATTGAACCCATGATAAATAAATGCTATAGGATTCGGACCACGTGCAAGAGCCCTTAGAATTAAGTCATCAATTCGTTCATTTGTTTGATCAACCTACTATATACACATAAATTATAGTTTTGATAAGATATTAATATTTTGAATATAATAGTGGGTCTATTTATCCATTTACTAATAAATCAATCTATAGTATCTTACGTACTCATTTAGCAAACCATTTCAGAAATTGCATTCGAACAATATCATCCAATTGGAAGTTAGTTAGATGATGACCATATCTATGTTTTCTCTTCAATTTGTCTCTTAATTCTCTTTCAATCATGGCACTGATGGTTATAAACTTTTATTATTGTCAAAACAATAAAATAGAATTTACATTTACAAAATAATATATGGTTGTAGAATTGTGCAGTTAGCATGGATATATCTGTGAGCTTGACTTAGAGTTTTATGCTCCAAAGTAACTATTTGACGTCTTTTTATAGCTCGTCCAACTTGTGGAAATAATGGTAGTAAAGGGTACTCATTATTTGGTGCCTCCTTATGTCTTGCACCTTTATCACAGAATGAGTTTGTAACCTCTAAAGAATGAGAACATAACATAACACATTCATTTGCCAAGTATGCCTTTGCAATGTTGGCCTCGGGTTGTGCCTTATTTCTAACAAATTTTTTTAGTTTTCCAAGGTATCTTTCTATTGGATACATCCATCGATAATGTACAGGCCCAGTTACTCTTGCTGCATACACTAAATGTACCACCAAATACACCATCATTGTGAAAAATGATGGTGGAATTTTTTTTCTAACTGACATATGACCAATACAACCCCTTTTTCAGCCTTCTGTAATTCATCTTCTATTAAGAATTTTGCACATACTGCTCTAAAATACTCACAATATAATTAGTGGTGCAATTCCTTTTTTTGACAATACATGATGAAGAGCTATTGGATGAAAATTTTCAATTATGACATGACGATCATGACTTTTTAGACCCATAATCTTACAACGTCCAACATCCACACACTTTGAAATATCAGATGACATACCAATAGGGACACGAATATCTTTCAACACTAAACAAAATAACTTTTTTCTGCTTTGCTCATACAATAACATTCAAGTGGCAAATATTCTGTACCATGTAGGTGTGGTCGTAGCCATAATTGTCTCATAATACCCAATATTTTCAAATCTCTACGTACAGCAATATTATCTTTGCTCTTGTTGGAACCATCTAAAATTGTTCCAAGGATATTATCATAAACATTTTTTTCAATATATATAGGATCCCAATTATGCCATATCAAATTAAACTCCCATTAAGGCAAAGTGAAAAAAATACTTCGTTTCCTCCACATTTGTTCAATGGAACTTGTCCTAATTCATGTGGATGGTTTTGATGTGTTACTCTTACCAAATACCACATTCCTCTTTTTAGTCATTTGTAGAACTTCGAATCTAGACAATGGTGTCAAATTTAATTCGTGTTTCTCTGGCTTGCCATAACTTGTCATAGTTCGGATCTCTGAATATAGAGGTAAGAAGTGACGATGCCCTCTAAACAACCATTTCTTACCATTATTTAAGTATACTGCATCTGTCTTATCAACACATGTTGGACAAGCATTTTGAGCATATGTGTTCCAACCAGACAAACATCCCAAACCTAGAAAGTCACTCATCGTCCAAAGCAATGCAACCCGCATTTGAAATATTTCTTTGTTTCAAGCATCATAAGTGACAATCCCATTTGCCCATAAGTCCTTTAATTCAGTCAATAAAGGATAAATATACATCAATGTCATTCCCAAGCGCTTTGGGACATGGAATTAAAGTGGATAAAATAATGGAATGAGGCTTCAAGAATTCCCAAGGTAACAAATTGTAAGACATTAGAACAACAGGCCATGTACTATGCGAAGTACTTTGATTTTTAAATGGATTAAACCCATCAGTGGCGAGTCCCAAACATACGTGTCTAGGATCTGATCCAAATTTAGGGTGTCGCTCATCAAATGTCTTCCATGCTGACGAATCAACTGGACGCCTTAAAATCCCATCTGAAACCCGATTCAGAGAATGTCATTGCATATTTTCAGATGTCTTAAATGACATTAATAATTATTGTGATCTCGATTTTAATGGATAAAACCAAAAAAACCTTAGTTGGAGTTTTAACCAGAAGATGTTTTTTTCCACCTTTGCATGACTTCTTGAGTTGTTTCTGCAAGTTTTTCCATCTTGAAAGGTTACATACTCTACAAGTCTACTCATTCTCATCTTCGTCCCAATAAATCATACAATCGTGTGGATAAACATGTATTTTTTCATAATGAAGTTCCAAATTAGAAATAGTTTCTTCGCTTTGTAAAAAGAATTTGGTACTTATGCTTCAGATTCAGATGGAAGTACTCATCGAAGAAAATCCAATAATTTGTGAAAGACTTGTCACTCCATTTTTGACTCACTTTCAACTGAAATAACTTAACAAAGAATGTCAATTTAGAAAACTCAGTTCATCCTACATATAGTGGTTGTTTTCCTTCTTCTACCAATCAATAGAAATCTTCGACATTTGACACCATTGATGTATGAATTGTTGATGCATTAGTGTAATTTTCATTCCTCAGAGATGATCTGGATTTCAAGAACTCCAAAATAAAAAATAGTGGATGCACATTCAATGTCAAAGGACCTTGAGGTGTAGATCCTAGAGGATTTATTTCGGGCCCTCTCCATGTACTAGCCACAGCATCCGGTCTAGTAGTTCCTGTGATTTACTTCTTCAGTATTGACCCTGGGATGAGTTGGCGAGGGCTGAGGGCGAGCAAATCACTTTATGCCAGCCAGCGTAGAGGATTTATTTCTGACAAAAGATTAGGTGATGCCAATTAAGCCCCCGTCTCTAGATGTGCATTTCTAGACGTATTATTTATAAGTAATCTTTAAGGATTTAGGTATATATTAAAATTAATTCTATTTTACTTAGCCATATTGTACACGTACTTGTAAAACTTTTATTTTGTTTAAACTTATAAACTGCATGTTATATATCTATGCTAAATATAATTTCTTTTGCATGCTCAGCAAAGAGTAATTAGTTTTCTAGATCCTATATATATATTGTGTTATAACTTAACCAACTGAAATAAAGTCGGATCATAACATCACCAATTTGACAGATAACTATTGACTCGACAATATTAAGATCAAGAAGGTATCATTCTACATAACTTTGAATCATCTCACACCATAATTCAAAACAAATGAAGATTGATTAATAATCACTTCGCTTAGCTCTTTACTTTGATAGGTCGAACTTCAAATCCACCTTCTTTCCGCTTCTCGAGCGAGTAGGGCATGTAAGTTCCCAAAATTTTATCCCACACAACGAAGAATGGTTGTGAGAAATTGAATTTGGTACCATAGAGCTGATGATGAACATCATGATACGCACTGTTGTTGCTAAAGAAGATGTGTAGTAGGTTCCCAGGCAGCCACAAGCCACAATGGTCGTCAACAGACTTAATAGTCGCAAAGCAAAAGAAGAAAATGCCGGTGCGAGGAGTCATCCCCGAGACAACAAACGATAGAGCTCCACCAAGAGTGTCAAGGAGAAGACCCTCCAGAGGGTGGTTGTACAGTGCACCATAGGCGTAGGGCACAACAAGGGTGTGGTGCTTGGAGTGAATGTGCTTGTATAATGACTTATTGCTGTGCATGTACCTGTGAATGAAATACTGCCATGTGTCGAGCACAAACATGGCAACCATGAACTGGATGGCCAGCCTGAGTAAGCTGGGTTGCACCTTTTTTGTTCCGCTATCGTCGCTAACAGCCTGCGAGTACATACAGATCAGCCCTTGTAGCAAGATAACGAGAAGCTATTGAATTGATTCGAGTGTTATCCGTCATCTAGCTTAGATATGGCAAATTACCAAATCCGTATCCAAATTTTCAAAATTTGGAAAGGATATGCTATTGGATAAATACTAAATTACGATACTCACTTTGGATATTTTCGTAACTTAAATACGCGATTTGGTAATTTGTCATAGATATATAGGACAAACTCGACTCGATGACACGCTCGATGCGAATGGTGACGCGAGCAGGTTTCAAGATAGGAGAGTAGTTCACATACGGCAAACAATGAAAGGGAAACCGCAATCTGAAAAGCCTGTTGAACGAGAACGCCTTTGACGACGATGGACTTAGAGACGACATTCTTGGTCTCCTCTTCGGCCTTGGTGTGCAATCTGTACTCGTCCAAGTCTCCGAGTAACGCATGGATTCCTGAGTAGATCCAATACACAGCAACGGGCAAAAATGTTCCGAAAACCTCATCAGATACCACTGCAAATGCCATGGAAAAAATCAATTAGATGATGATTGCTTCTCTTCGAATGAGCGTCTTATTTATAGTTGCAATGTAGTTTTGTTTGGCGTAGATAAGACGTTTGATGATTCAGGTTAAGATTTTTAATTAATTACATTCGATTAATTAATTATTAGATTTTGGTTTGATAAGTTTGAGTAATTTAATTAACATTGATAGCTCAGACCAGGAATTTTGTCTTGGTTAGGCAGACTATTTAGTTGAATGCCATCTATTTTTAATGTTATAAGCTGTCTATATGTAAGGGGGGATTTTTGATTTGTAAGAATTTATGGCCGCACTGTTTCTTTTCAAAGGTGGAGTTTGATTGCTTATCTCTTAGCATTCTGCAGAATTAATAAGCTTTAAAAGATCATTTACTGTATTCATAAACGAATCAATGAGACCAATAATTTTCTGCTGAATCTATTGGTATCACAGTGACGTTAATCTTGCAAAATCATGCCGTAGCGAAGATAGTAAGGTGTCAACTACACTTTTGACCGTGATATAGAGCATGCAGTGGTTCGAGATATGGATAACAATCAGTTTAACTGGTTTATGGAGAGGATGCATGGCGGCAATATTGAGAACCTTGAATAGAGAAAGTCGGGTTCAAAGCAATAAACGTCACCGAGCAACCTTAGATGTCAAGGATGTTTATGAGGAGGAGGACACCGAAGATAGTGGTGATGAAGACGATGAATCCAATGATGAATATCGAGAGGAGTAGCAAATTAGGGCTTCTACAGAGTTTGATCCAGCCCTCGACAATGACATGCAGGAGGATATCAACTTGGACACTATGTTTGATTGTCTTGCAAATTCCACTACAATGACTGTGTCGCCTGTGCCTATCTATCATAAGTCGGTATATGTTGATGATATATATGATGAGTGCTCAGCAATGGAGAAATTGAACACATATAATCAGAGTGTAAAAAGGTTAACGGAAAGAAATCATTGTTTGTCTAGAATGATGATTGTGAAGAAGGTAAAGCTAAGTTCACAGGGGATCCAGAGTATGATGAGGATCCAGTGTATGATGAGGAGATCCTAAACGAAGTACTATTTGAAGGAGGAGTTGAAGGACAGGACCTGCTTGGTGGTGGCATTGGAGGAAGAGGAGTTCATCTGCCAAAGATTAAAAGGCTTGTTATAGAAGACACGCCCGAATTTACTAACGAGTTATCAATGTGGCACCGCACGGATGAACTTTGTATTCGGGCAAATGTTCTTCATCGATCAACAAGGAAAGATGCATGGCAAGCAATACATAGAGTTCTAGAAACAGATTCCTCCAAATGAGTAGATTGATGCTGTTACTATAGTGGTAGGGGAAGAGGGTGAAGCAGTTCAAGATTTATGTGAACTTTTTGTTGAATATGAAGGAAAGCATGAAACACAGAAGCTAGAGGAATTGGGAAAAGGCTCTGGCTAGTTTGGATATGGGTGATACCATCATGGTTACAAAATCATTCTCCCATATGCTTAACTTGGCAAATCTTACTGAGGAGGTCCAGATTGCCTATCACTGAAAGATAAAGCTGAAAAAGGAAGATTTTTCTGATGAAAATTCTGCAATAATTAAATCAGACATAGAAGAAACACTTAAGTGTCTTGTAGTGCGGTTGAATAAGTCGAAAGAAGAGGTATTTGATACTTTGAAAAATTAGACATTTGATTTGGTTTTAACTGCACATCCAACACTGTGAGTCCAGATTGCCAAGGTGATGCTTCAGTTAGAGCCATTGCACTCAGTTGCTCGATGCAATGCACCATATGTGATTGTATTGAATAATTATGCTGTTTCATAGAAATGGCAAGAAATAGAGAGGATAAGAAGGGTAGTGCATTCGTGGTAGGGTAACTAGTTGTTAACCCAGGCATTCGCAGTTCGATCCTCAGCTACGGCGCATTTTACAGAAATTTTTTCTCTAAATGGGGTGCGAACCCTGGGATGCTAGGCTTCTAGACTGCCACCGCGAGCGCTTCCCGATTTACCCTGGTGACCGGTGAAAAATTTCCGTGAGGTCGGGCTGGTCATCCCAGGTTCAATTTGTCTGCTGCCTGGTTAGCATATGAAGGGTAGTGCAGGATAAGGGGCTTCAAAAGTTTCTTGATTGCTCTTCAAGTATTATAAGTATTATAGAACCAATCTCTACTTTACGTGCTCTTCTCTAGAATGAGGATCAGGGATGGTAATTTTTCTCATGGATTCGGGATCCCGCAAGAAAAACCCGAAACGGGACGGGTTCGGGGGATATTATCGGATTTAGGTTCGAGTTCGGGAATTAAAAAAAAAACCCGGAGCAGATTGGGGGCGGGTATGGAGATGTTATCCCCATCCTCGAAGCCACCCCGATAGCCTTGATAATCTCGATAATAATAATAATAATAATGCTAATAATACTAATAATTATTATAATATGAGTAAATTTTATATAATTTTTCATAATATTTAGAGTTAAATTTTAATATCAATTAATTTAAAGCGGGGATCGGAGCGAGTATAGGGATTTAATCCCCGCGTGGGAGGGGATGGAGATTTTATTTGGTTCGGAGCTTTCGGTAACTCCTACTCCAAGACCCAAGTCCACTAGACCTATCGATGGGTAATCTGTTATTCTCTCTACTAGCAAATCCTCGGTAGAGTAGTCAAGTACAAAATATAGGAAAGTGTAACACCTTATACTTTCCTTTTCATGTACAATAGAGTAAGTGCAATAAAATAATAGTTACCAAACACTTAGAAGAATCTCGATCGGGCTCGAGTATTGGTGTCGGTCTTCCGTCAACAGTCGATCATAGTTGAGTAGTCGCGGGACCACAACACAAAGACGTAGTTGCAGAAAGAGCAATTGAGCTTTAATAATCGTTATGCATTGAAGCTCCTTGAACTGTCTTTATATAGGGCATCTGAGGTGTCTCAATTCCCAACTGAGACGCTTCAGATTTGGAAACTCATCAGATATGAAGCCTGCATAGCTTATCCTCTGGAAGGCATCTCAGATCCAAAGTAAAGTGCCTCAGTTCCCAACCGAGGCACCTTGGATCCAAACTGCGACGTCTCAGCTCGTCGAAAAGCCATCTTCAAGCACAGCTAAGCGGAGGCACCCTCAGCCACCAAGGGTGTCTCAGGTCCCTCCTGAGGCTCCTCGAGCACTGTTCATATGAAGCTAAATTTTATAGTTTAGACTCTATAAAGTATGTTAGTCTAAAACAAAATATACCCTGTAAAATAAGGTTAGTACTGTTGGTTTCCCGTTTCGGAACGGATTCCTCTCCATGTTCCCGGATTAAAATTTTCTATTAATTAGAAATAATCCGGATGGAAAGAAAATTTCCGAACGACCTTTTCATCATCGTGCTATTCGATTGAGTGATCGCTTGAACAAACTTGTTGTTCAAGCAATCTAACTCCTTTGTCTAATAGCCGTGGAATAGATGATGAATTATTGGATCGCCGGTTCTTGTGTTTGTTTCGAGGTCCATGACAAAACATGAATACAATTAAATAGAAGCATGAAAATAAAAGTTATACCTCTAGTTTACCTCTTGATCTTCTATTGTATTCTTATCCTCTTCTTAGACGTCATGTGGGCGACGGTCTTCCAAGAAATGAAGTCACCAAAGCCTCCTTCTTCCTTCTTTCAACTTGTGCCGACCCCCTCCTTCAATTTTGTTGCCGCCGGCCAAAAGAGAGAAGCAAACTCTCTCTTTTCCTTGACCTAGCCGCAAGCCCAAGGATGGAGAGAAGAGAAGAAGAAGAAGATCCCCGGCACCAAAACACAAAAACGCAGCGGAAACAAGATCCCTCTAGCGATCCATGCGAAAGAAAACTCGTACAATGTTCATCTATCTAATAGATCCATCTAAAGTGTATACCTTTGGAACGTGCCCTTTGCTTAACCCGCTTGTCCAAGATGCGCCAGATCTCTTGCACGTTTAAATATCCGTGCCTCTATTCGTATCCACACGGACACGATCTCTCAACTTCGGGAAGAACTACCTTAGTTGTGCTAGCAACTTGAGGTAGTTCACAAGACCACCAAGAACCCACAAAGGTTTCGGCCAAGAGGGGAGTGGAAGAAGAGAGGAAGGGAAGAAGGAAAAACACACTCTCTTCATTCAAAATGACTAGACCCTCTTTTATATTCATCCCATGAATATGAAGAGTCTTTTGTCTCTTTGACTTCCCTTCATTAAAGCCAATAAAGAGCACATCTTTCCACGTGACTCTTCACCTTCTCTTCATCCAATGAAGAGAGACTTTTTCTCTTTCCAATGCAATTTCGACCGGGCCTCTCGAGCTTCCTACCAGGTCTCCCGACCAAGTCTGCCGAGCTCCCGACCCAGTCTGCCGAGTGTCGAGCTCCCTGACCCAGTCTGCCGAGCTCCCAGCTCAGTCTGCCGAGCTCCCAACTCAGTCTGCCGAGTGTCGAGCTCCTGACTCAGTCTGCCGAGTGTCGTGCTCCTGACTCAGTCTGCCGAGTGCCAAGCTCCTGACTCAGTCTACCGAGCTCTCAGCTCAGTTTGCCGAGTGCCGAGCTCTTGACTCAGTCTGCCGAGCTCTCAGCTCAGTCTGCCGAGGTCGAGCTCCTGACTTAGTCTGCCGAGCTCTCAGCTCAGTTTGTCGAGTGCCGAGCTACCGACCCGAGTTCCCGTGTTCCCAACTCGATCTCCCGATCATATCTCCCAAGTTCCCAACTCGGGCTCAGATCTCCCGAGTTCCCAACTCGGGCTCCCGATCAAATTTCCCAAAGCATCATGTCGTTAGTGTGTGACCCAATAGGTTCTCGTGACATTGGCAATGGGCCTAAATGCTTTAGACACATAAGCAATGAGCGACATCTAGCAATGCATCATTGCTACCCAAGTAACAAGAAAAGTCGAGATCCGACTAAACCTCCGCTTGTCCTTCTATCCTTGATATCTAGATTGACCAATGAGGCATAGACCGTGTCATCCTCAATCAATCTTGTGTTTCTTGATCCCTGAGTAGACTCACTCAAACAAATAAGTTCAATATCTCATATTGACTCATTTGAGCATGGCCATGCGTTTCAGTAGTCCTACTCGATCAAGGGGCCCATAGATATCACTCCCGTCATATGGGAGGGATAGATCCCATCTATATCACTCACATCCCTCCGCATAATTCATTACATACCCAGTGATCACCTTTATAGTCCACCCTGTTACGGGTGACGTTTGACGATACCAAAGTATATAACTCCTTATGTAGGGAACCGTAGTGACTTCAGGTCTAAGGACTATTCATACTAATAGTCACATGAGAAAGTTTATGACACTGATATGACAATCTATGAAACTTTCTTATGGCGGGTCAATTCAGTACACATTCTCCAATGTATACCCATGTGTCAACTTGATATCACATATCCATGACTTGTGAGCTTAAGTCATCAATTGACCTACATGCTGGTCTCCATGCATTAATATTGTCCTTGAATATTAATGCTCGACTAGGAATAGTTTAGTGTAGTGTTCTCTACATCATCTCACTATCAATTCAACCAATCGATATGATGTAGATAAGAACCTACTACACAAGGACATTATTATACTTAGTTATTTGGCACAAATACAAAGTCCACTTGTTGGACCTACTACACATTTTTAATTAATCAACCTCTTGATCCTTGACTAGTACCACTCAACCTTTTCATCATGTTGGACCATAGTCCACTTGCAAGATTTAACATGATAAAACTTATGAGCTCATCAAGGGGGCATCATCATCCCGACTCACCAGGATACGGATTTCGTCAATAATCAATGGTACACTATGTAGATAATATTATTTCCCAACTTATCGAGCCTATCGATTTAGTAGAATAAATCTCGCCCATTGGTAAATCAAAGAAATAATAATTAAATACACGTGCCCGTTATTATATCGGGATTTAGAGATTGTACTCCATAATAAAATCGAGGTCCAATCCAATTATAAAGTCAATATAAATTGGATGACCTCTATTTTGGTCCTGCTCAATGCACACAAAGTGCATTAGTGTAATTCTATGGTTAAGACAAACCACACCTAATTACACTATAACCTTCCCGATGGTTTGTCCAACTCCATCTCGGTTGTGAGCCTCTTACTTATACTCTGCAAGGAACTGATAACATGATATTCTATGTGTCATCACACACCATGTTATCTACAATACAAAGTATCAGATATTTTGTGCATATACTAATATAAATATGCAACCTGTGATTATGTGATTCTCTTTCAAAACGTAGATGTTCTTATACCAAAAGAAAAACTTTTAGTATACATCCTAACAATCTCCCACTTATACTAAAAGCCTTTGCTGTCTTCAAAATGTCATACATCTGACCCCTTGATTCTCTATATGCCTAAAAGCTCTCGCTACCAAGGCTTCAGTGAAAAGATCTTCCTATGTCATCCTTTGATGTAATCTAGGCAACAACAGCTATTCCTCACCAGGGTGGTACTTGCGCTCTATGTGTTTACTCGCCTTATGGACTCATGATTCCATCAGTTTGCAACTGCAACATTTTTATCACAACAAATGTGATAGCTCTGAGCAAACTAGGAATCACATCCAAAGCCCATCTTGAGGTTCCTGAACCATATCGCTTCCTTTGGCTGCCTCAGATGCTGCCACTTATTTAACTTCCATGGTGGAGTTCGCCACGCAACCGCTGCGCGACACTTCTCCAAATAATGGTTCTACCTCCTAAAGTAAACACAAAACCGAGGAATACTTATATTTGCTCCTATCTGATTGGAATTCTGTATCCATATAACCCACAGGAGATTGGTCTGCCTGGTAAACCAGCATATAATCCTTAGTCCTTCTCAGTCACTAATATAGGCTTTTATCGTAATCCAATTTTCTTGACCTGGATTACTCCGATATCTGCTAACCATGCCCATGACAAAACAGATATTTGGTCTCATTTTTAGCATACATGAGGCTTCCTATAACCTATGTATAAGGAACCGCCTTTACGCGCTCTATCTCTTTTGATGCTTTAAACACATCTCCTTAGATAGAATAGCTCCACAACTGAAAAGTACAAAACCTTTCTTGGAGGTTTCCATGCTAAAACGAGCTAGGACATTATCTTATATGAAGCTTGGGATAAGCACATCATCCTTGTCTGGAGATCCCTTAGATCTTTAATCCCTAAGGATGTGTCTTACTACTCCCAAGTCCTTCATATTAACTGTTCGGATAACCATACCCTTACGTCCAATAATACTCTGTCATTGTTGCCAACCAACAAAATATTATCCACGTATAGTACAAAAATACCACTACGTTTCTGTCACATACACAAACCTCATCTATTCTTTGAACAAATCCATTTGACTAGATTATCTCATCAAAGCGAATGTTCCTTGTCATAGATCTAGGGATCTTGATTCATGGTCGCCAGGGACCAAGTCAGATGACTCTCCCAAGAATATGAATCCCTCCAGGTTGACTAACAACCCTCCCACTACGACAAGGGACTATCTGTGTATCTTCTGTGACACGTGGTGCAGTGACTTGTGGTATGCCCTCTTGTACAATTGGTACTTAGGTCAGAATGACCCCTCTTAATTACTCAAAAATTAATTCTACTCATGGGTTTATGGTTTATTGCATAGTTCTTTTCTAAGAACCATACATTCGTGCCAACGAACACCCTCTGATCCTTAGGACTACTAAACCACTTTTTGTTCCTCTAGGATAGCCTACGAACAAGCGTATTTAGCACTAGATTCCAACTCATCAATATCCCTTTTCAGCACATATGTTGAACTATCTCAAATCCGAAAGTGTCCTAGACTAGGCTTTCGCCCAGTCCAACCTTCTATGGGAATAAAAGGTACTGATCTAGTATATACGCTGCCGTTTCCAAAGCATATCCCCAGAACGAATCTGGCAACTTGGAGTAGCTTATCATTGTCCTAACCATCATAAGAGACCTTTTCCATCTTACTGCTACACCGCTCTGTTGGGGCGCAACGGGTGCAATTAATTGTTATTGACTCCCAATCTCTGATAAGTGAGTCGTAGAACTCTCCCAAGAGGTAATGTTTAGATACTTTTACCTTGATGCTTCTCCACATCAGTCACAAATCCTTTGAACAGATCAAAGAATTTAGACTTGTGGTTCATCAAGTAAATGTACCACTGCCTTTGAACAATTATCTATAGAATAGATGAAGTATTCAAGGCTACCTCTATCCTGGATAGACTTAAAGGACCTACACTTATCTGGATGAACCAATTCTAACATACCTTTGACTCTATATCCCTTAGCCTAGAAAGGCCTCTTGGTCATCTTACCCTCCAAGCAAGATTCAAAGATTTTTAAGGAAGTCTAGTCTTCCACCACCAATGAATCCAAAGGCCCATTGACTATTAACCTTTGAATCCTACTAAAGGTTAATAAGACCAAGCCTTAGATGCCAAAGATATGTTTGTTTCATCTCGGAAGGAACCTTTCTCTTATCTTAGTTAGATGATAAGCTATTAACATCTAATTACATCATGGGAGCTTTTGGTTTTAAATGGTACCAATTGCCTATCAATGTACCTAGATAATCTTTCTATTCCACTTTTCATAATAAAAGCAATAGAATATCTTATTCCAGAAACTGAAAAAATGTTCTTTCAAAAAATTCAGGTACATAAAAGCAATCTCTTTAAAACCAAAACTTTATCATCCTATCTAAAAGACAAAAATAAATAACTCCCACTGCAATAGTCATCTCCATAGCCTATCCCATGTAGTCGGTAATCTCCTCCTCAACTAGTTGTTGGGTTTCCTGGAACCCCTGCAAAGAAATGCAGACATGATTAGAGGCATCCATATCTACACACCAGGTACCGGTAGATATCACCGCTAAACATGTTACAACGACAAAAGAAAAATATATACCTGAATTATTACTCTGACGGCGGGGACAATCCGCCTTCCAATGTTCAGACTGCTTGCACACGAAGCACTTGCCTTTCGACTTCTTCATGTAACTCTGAGGTCCCTGTATTCCTGCTACTTTCTTTGCCCCAGCTTGTTTCTTCTTCTTCTTTCCTTTCGGTTTAGTAGTAGAAACCCCTTGAGCAATGAATGTCTGTGAACTCTGAAGAGAAAACCCCTCTGCCGCCTCGAGTTCTGTCAGAGGTTCAGCCCACGAATATGAACGTTTGTTCATATTGTAGCTTAGGCGAAACTTCTCAAAACTCCTTGGTAGAGATTGGAGGATGAGATCGACCTGGGTTTCCCCATCGATTTGTGCTCCAAGGATTTCCATCTCTTTCAGCCAAGCCATCATCTTGAGAACATGTTCCCTCACGGGCATACCCTCAATTATGATGGTTGTTGTCAAGTTCTTTATGACTTCTTGCCTAGCGGCCCGATTATGGTGTCCGAAGTGTTCATCGAGCTTGGAAGTTTTATCACTGGTAATGGAAGAAGCCTGATGTTGATGACTCTAAGTCATCTCGTCTGCTTCTAACCACTGCCTAAAATATTCCATCTCCTCTTCATCATTAATATCGCTAGGTTTTTCAGCACAGAACTCGACAAGATCACATTTGGATTCCTCAGTAGTTTCGATAAAGTCTAGTTTTAATTCCCAATCATTATTACTAGGGGCATTAAGTTCATTTTCTCTTTGAATTAAATCAAGTGAGTCTAGATCCATTTTAAAATACCTGAGAATCACAACAATCACACATTTTAGATTTCTAAAATAATTGATTCCTCAAAACAATAATTTTGAAATCAACCAACACCTCAAAACTCCGAGAATTTCGTATGCCACGTTAGTGTGGACGTATACGAATTCTACATTTGTGAGAGGAGGTTTTACCCATTAATTTTATTATCTTGTTAACCTAACTTTTTGACAAACAAAATTAATAGTTGGTCATTTTCGGCCCTACAAATAATAGCAATGATTCCGTTGGGGAGGATACTAATATTTGTATCTAAGTGTTTATCATTACACGATACTAAGAACATTATTTCCAATTATGTGTCTTCCTTTGGGAAAAATCACACGCTCTTCAATAACTTTCTATAATCTTTTCCGACACAGTGATCCGCAGAACAAGCCTATCCGTTGTGGAGGAAGGCACTCAAAGCCGACGCGCAGACTTGTTCACATCACTTGTCAGATTGTAATGGAGGTCGTGGGACCCTTAGGGTCCCACTCCCAC
Organism: Boesenbergia rotunda; assembly: GCA_024364735.1. NCBI lineage: Eukaryota > Viridiplantae > Streptophyta > Magnoliopsida > Zingiberales > Zingiberaceae > Boesenbergia > Boesenbergia rotunda. The sequence continues at coordinate 148,471 of JAGFNQ010003700.1, read as the reverse complement.
TTAGTTATTTTGAAATGAGGAATTTTCTATGCACAGACACAACAAACACATAAACCAACATAATGAACAAGGAAAAATCCTAGATTTTTCCAACTATTATGGCCTTGGTCTCCAATGCGCCTCCAGTCGTGGCGCCACCTCGTCTACTCCTCCCTACACCATGCGCAAGCCTTCCATGAAGGGATCTCCGAGCCGAGATGACTAGCTAAATATTTGCATTCATCGATCTTATACTCCACAAAGGAGTGAACATATAATCTAGATCGAAAGTAAATAAAAGCTTGGCTAAACAGGTATCGTATTTAATTACAAAAATTAAATACCTAATTTAGCCTCGTCAACCCCAAGGATTCAATTAATTATAAAAATACACAATCAATCACATACAACCATTATTAATGCCATAATAGTTAGAATCTAGTGTCTGCAACAAAGAGTTAGCCTACGCACATCCAAATATTATCCAGCAAAAATAAAATATATGATAATGTGCAGAAAAGTAACCGAATCCTAAACAAACAAAATCGGATCATCTCTGATACCAATTGATGGGATCGCTTGGGTATGGCTTGGTGGGTTTCCTAAGCGAAAACGGGGTCGAACATGAGAGACCTCTCCATGACTATGGATTAAAAATTTAATCCAAATGGAGACCCGTCTCCCAAATGACCATCTCGTCATCGTATCAATTGATTCAAGTTGCAACTTAGCCAAACACAAAGGTAAGACCTTGTAACTTTCTGAATCCATTGACCGCGGAAAAGATGACGAGCAGATCGCCGATTTTTGTGTTTATCTTCGGGGTCCATGACTTAATTAATTATCAATATTAATTAACAAATAATTAAACTATGATAACAAATTAAGAACACACATGCGATAACAAGAATATCACATAAAATAACAAGAAGAATGAAGGAGCCAAAGAGAGATTATACCTCGTCTTTTACCTCGCAGTCTTCTACCGTATGACCCTCCCCTCTTGGACGTCGTGTGGGCTGTTAGTGATATGAGAGAAGTATCCTAAGGCAATCACCTTATGATTGTAATCATTTATTCTAATAAATGAATATTCACTATTTGAGTATACATGTTTGTGTATTTGATTGAGATCTTAAACTCATTTACTGAATGTCCGCAATATAATTCACAGTATGAGAGAATTTGTGATGAATTCACAACTAGTGATTATCTCTACATGTGCAATTGTGAAGTATTGAAATTGTCCCTAGTCGATGAATTGATAAATACGGACACTATCAATTCTGTTGAGACTAGCATGGGTTATTCTCTAATCAGCTGATTCTCACTGGCTGGTGACATTGAGATGTCCGGAGATAAACATGAATGCTAGTTAAGGGAACTAGTTCATTGGAGTGACTGGCTGTAAAACTTCATATGGTAGTCTACATATAGATATGTCAGTGAAGTTCTTACTGCAGCTTAAGTGCGATGTTCCTTTGACTTGCGGTGTTCAAGTCATCTTGGTCATGGAGACTTATACTTTGACATCTTAAGCAAGCATCTCCAAGGAGATGTTGACCCAGGATGATTGGGTATAAGCCGAAGTGCCCGAAGATGTTTGAACAACCTACAAAGGATTCACCACTCCTTGCGAGGAGATGTATACCCAAGGCCTATCGTCGGATTGTTACTCGAAGCCTCTGGCCAGAGCATGACATGTTCAGAGTATGAATCTCTTAAATACATGAGAGTAATTAGAATCCGTAGGACGAGAAAACGTTACTTGGGCTAGGTGTGACGTAGTCAGCCTAGTGGGGACTGACACACATAGACCATGTCCTGAACCAAGTGGGTATAAGATGGTGAAGGGAATGGGGCACGATTCATTATAGCTGCTGAACGGTTTCAGAATTGTTTCTGAGGTCAACCATTGATCTTTCGATTAATTGGGGATCATGATGTACTACTAGGTGCCACTCATGATCGCTCTATAATTAATTGAATAATTATAGATGGCCAACATAAATCGAAAGCCTATTTAGTCATACGCACTACGAGTAATCCGAGGGATTTAAAACAAGTTGAAAATTAGATTTTCCAATCAAGAGAGATTAAGTTTGGCTGAGCCAAACGATAAGTCGAATCTGAATTTTTCAGAGACGCATCGGAAGCGTAAAATGGCTAAGTCTTTTGAAGACTTAATAGATGAATTAAATAAGTTTAATTCATTGGGGCTTGGCTTGGATGGGCCGGCCAAAGAGGGCCTCCATCCTCTTTGCTTGGCCGGCCACAACAAAGGGAGAGAACCAAGTTTTTGGTTCAATTTATAAAATAAACCAAGTGTGGTTTGTTTTATAAAATTATGGATGATATAAATTTTTATATAATAAACCAAGGTTTGGTTTATTATTCATGGAAATTAAAATGAACCATGGATTGGTTTATTTTATAAAATCAATCATGAATTGATTTACCATGATAAGGAAATTTATTCAATAAGAGAGAAGAGACTTGATTGATTTTTTATCATGAATTAAAATATGATTTTAACCATGATATAAAATCAAACTTGGCATGATGGAATATGTTATTCCATATTTGAGAGGCTTGATGGTTAAAAGGCCACTATATAAAGGACCCAAGGCAAGGCTTGGGTGATACTCGTAGAGATGAAGGCATAGGCTCTCTCCCTCTCTTTCTCTCCTTCTCTTCTCCCCTTCTTGCCGTGCGCCAACCAGCCCCAAGAAGGAGCACCAGCCGGCCGCCCCTGCCCTTTCCCTGTCGACCACCACCTGCTGCCGGAGAAGGAAGCTCCGGCCATCTCTTGGCCGGAAGAAGGTGCTGCCGGAATTAGAGTTTGCCGCAAGCCTCTTCTTTTGTGGTTAGTCTTCCACTTCTCTCTTGGTTTTTCTTGTCGCGTTCTCGAAGAATCTAGTAGTTCTCGAGAATACGAAACTCGTGGCTTTGCGAAGTCACCCCGAAGATACTCGGCGTGGACGCGAATAGAGGCGGAGCTTCCAAGGGACGCTTACGGTTGGATCTCGTCCCTTCCTTTGAGTTACGCGAGATAATACGTAAATTAGTTTACGTTTTTGCAAAATTTTAAATATATGATCATGTCTGCACAAGATAAAATTGCATGCTTAGATGCGTGGTTAAATAATTTGAGAAATTATTTATTCTAAACCTTCCGCTGCTCGTAATTAATTTTTAAAATTACGAACCCGCATCCATGTCAACATGCACCCGGTCCCAACAGTGGTATCAGAGCCGAGGTTTGTGTTCGACATAATCATATAATTGTTTTGCGGAAAGCTTTATCATGATCTCAATTTTGGAAAATTTTCAATTATGGAAACTTTCCAATTATGGTAAATTTTCGATTTAGGAATTTCAAAGTTTGGAAATCCTCATGAAATTTCGCAAACTTTTGAAATATCTCTGTTTCTGAAATTTTATGATAATTGTGAAAACTTTTTAGTTTTGGAAATTTCCTATTTTGGAAATTTTCTAATTTTGGAAAAACGTAAGTTTTCTTTGTACCAGAAACTTACAATTATTCTGAAAACCTTTTATTTTTGGAAACTTTCCATTTATGTAAAGCTCGCAATTTTGGGCACTTTCTTTCAAGAAAGTCTAAACAAATTATGGGAATATTAATTGGCATTTAAATTTATAATTAGAAATTAAATTATTAATAAAATTCTTTATTTTGGATTGAGCCTCGGGGAGCCGTCCAATTTAAAGTTAGTTGTTATAATTAAATTTCCTAAATTAAATTTAAATTGTCAAATGTTTAATTTAGATTGAGCCTCGGGGAGCCATCCAAATTAAGTTATTGATATTAATTTTCCATAAATAAAATATGTGATCAAATCTTGGAAATTTTGAGGTGATTCTCAAACGATAATTTCCTTATTTGATTTATGAGGTGATGCTCTTACATATTATTGTCTCCAAAATTAATTAGGAAAATTGTTTCCTATAGAGTATATTTCCTTAAATAAGATTTTCATGAAAATAATATGTGGTTGAATTAAGAGAATCTGTCTCTTAATTTAATAAGATTTGATTTAGAGAAATCAAAGTCTTAAACATATTATTTCCGAAATTGATTATGATAATTTAGGAAATTGTTTCCCAAAACAATTCCTTGAATAAACTATGAAATTAGAATTAGGAAATCCGGTTCCTAATTCAATTAATGAGACTTGATAAATTAAGTCACATACATACTTTATTAAGGAAATCGTTAGTACATGACATAATTATATGTCATGAATGTGGTTAAAAAAAAAGATGAGACCCAAAACCCCTTACAAAATAATAAGGCCAACACCTTCCATTAATATGGTTAGAACCGGAGTTTTGTTTCTCGTTTGGGTTGATGGACACATCCATGCCCGGCTTGAACCTCAACATGTTCAAACCATGGAATTAGATTATGATTAATATAGTTAGAGTCAGAGGTCAATCCTTAGTTTTGGTTGTTGGATACATCCAAGCCTGACTAAACGGTTGAATGAGCTCCAACCATATTAAAACTATTTCTTGATTAATGGGTCAGCCTTAAGCTTGGAGCATCGATTTGTTGTGCCACAACCAAGGTCGATGTAAAGAGAGGTGCAGTTGGGTGCTATGTATATTGTTGCATACTTGTTAATGAGTTAACAACCCAATGATATATGCAAACATTCAATTAGTTGATAGCATAATGTGATAGTTACATATGTGTAATATGTAATCGGTATAATTACCTACCTTCATAGCTAAGAATAACTTGATGGACTCCAGCCATGGTTGTTCTTATCTATGGTTGGATATCAACCTATTTGGAGATGTTCCTACGATCTCCCGAATTGATAAAAAGGGTTATTCAATTCGAAAAATAAATAGGATTTAATTAATGTATATTGATGCATTCTTTATCATTCTCATCACATAACCTTAATTTGTATTTCTAAGATAATCACCTGATCATGTCTTCTCTGAATTTGCGTTCCATTTTGGACACCAATAAGCTGACTGGGCCAAACTTCATGGACTGGCTTCGAAACCTGAGGATAGTCCTCAAGGCAGAAAAGCTTGCTTATGCCCTTGAAGAACAACTTCCCAACCATCCTCCTGAAGATGCAACTTCAGACCAGTTAGTGGCCTATCAGAAACATGTGGCCGATTCTGAACTTGCGAGTTGCATCATGCTAGCCGCTATGGTACCTGAGCTACAAAAGCAGCATGAGCATATGGATGCTCATACCATCGTCTTCCATCTTCATGAGCTATTTGACGAACAGGCGAGATCCGAAAGGTTTGAGGTCTCCAAACTCCTCTTCACCTCTAAGATGCAGGAAGGCACTTCTGTTTCACAATTTGTGTTGAAGATGTTGGGGTACATTGAGCGACTAGGCACACTCGGATTTACAATGGATCATGAACTAAGTATTGACTTAATTCTGCATTGTTTGCCCAAGAGTTACTCACAGTTTGTGATGAACTATCGGATGAACAAACTGGAGTCTACCATTCCTGAGTTGCTTAACCTGCTGAAGACTGTAGAGCCTTCTGTAAAGCAGGATCAGAAGACGGTACTGTTAGTTGGTTTCTCAAAGAAAGGCTCTAAGAGGAAGCCCAAAGAATAAAATAAGGGAAGGAAGAAAAAGGCCAAAAAGATTGAAAAGGCACCAAAAGGCACTTGCCATCACTGCGGCAAGGAGGGCCACTGGCGAAGAAACTGCAAGGTTTATCTTGAGTCCTTGAAGAAGAAGGCATCCGATGCCCCATCCTCTTCAAGTATCTTCGTTATTGAATGTCACTCTATTTCCTCGGACACCTGGGTACTTGATACTGGGTGTAGCTCACATATATGTAATGACATATAGGGGCTAAGGAATAGAAGAAGACTCGTCAAGGGAGAAGCGAATTTGCGAGTTGGAAATGGAGCAAAGATTGCTGCTGTTGCCATCGGAACAAATTTGCTAAAGCTCCCTACTGGACTTGTCTTAGAATTGGATAATTGTTATTTTGTTCCTTCGTTAATAAAGAACATTGTATCTATTTCATGCTTGAATGAAAAGGGTTATCATTTAACTTTTAGTAACAATTGTTGTTACATAACTTTAAATGGTGTTCTTTATGGGACCGAAACTTTATGCAATGGTATCTACACGTTAGATTTATCCGGTGACGTTTTCAATATCGAAGTTAGCAACAAACGTGCTCGAATAGATAATCAAATAGACTCCTATATGTGGCATTGTCGTCTTGGCCATGTAAGTAAGAAACGTATGACCAAATTACACCGATGTGGAATTCTGGAATCATTTGAATTCGGTTCATTTGATACATGTGAATCATGCTTAAAAGGCAAGATGACCAAATTACCCTTTTCCGAAAAAGGTAAACCAGTAGGAGAATTGCTTGGTCTAGTACATACTGATGTATGTGGACCAATGTCAACTCTTGCACAAGGAGGCTATAGCTACTTCATTACCTTTATCGATGATCACTAATGATTCGGGTATGTGTTCTTAATGAAACACAAATCTGAAGCTTTTGAGAAATTCAAAGAGTTCAGAAGTGAAGTAGAGAAACAGCTTGGCAAAAGTATTAAGATACTTCGATCCGATCGGGGTGCTGAATACTTAAGTCAAGAGTTTCAAGATTATCTTAGGGACAATGGGATATTGTCTCAATGGACTCCGCCATATACACCACTGCATAATGGTGTATCTGAGAGGCGTAACCGAACCTTGATGGACATGGTTAGTTCTATGATGAATCATGCAACTCTTCCAAAATCCTTTTGGGGCTATGCGCTTAAGACAGCTGTTTACTTACTAAACAGAGTCCCGACCAAGGTAGTCTCTACTACTCCATATGAGACGTGGAATAGTAAGAAACCTCATTTATCTCACCTAAAGATATGTGGTTGTCCTGCTTATGTAAAGCGGACTGTATCAGACAAATTGGATGCTAAGTCTGATAAATGTCTATTTATTGGATACCCTAAGGAAACGAAAGGTTATCAATTCTATCATCCCTTGGAACAAAAGGTGTTTGTTTCAAAGCATGCTGTATTTCTAGAAAAAGAATTTCTTTTACAAGAAAACAGTGGGAGTAGTATTGAACTTGAAGAAGTTCAAGAAGAAACTCCAATAGACATTACAGAGACACCTAGTCTAGACCCACAACCAATAACTCATAATGATGAGCTATCAGTTGAACCTAAAACAACACCACTTCTTCATAGGTCTGATAGGACACGCAATATTCCAGAGAGATACGGATTTCTCATAAATGAATCGAACGACGTGTTACTCATTAACGATGACGAACCTATCAGTTATGAAGATGTTCTGAAAAATTCAGAAAGGGATAAATGACTTGAAGCCATGAAGTCAGAAATGGATTTCATGTACAAAAATCAAGTATGGGACTTGGTTAACCCACCTGAAGGGATTAAGCCCATAGGGTGCAAGTGAGTTTTCAAGAAGAAAACCGACATGGAAGGTAATGTTGTTACCTTTAAGGCTAGATTAGTGGCAAAAGGATATCGTCAGAAACAAGAAATTGATTATGACGAAACCTATTCGCCAGTAGCTATGCTTAAATCCATTCGGATGCTCCTGGCCATAGCAGCTCATTATGATTATGAGATATGACAAATGGATGTGAAAACAGCTTTCCTTAATAGAAACCTGCTTGAGGATGTATACATGATACAACCTGAAGGTTTCACATCGGTTAATAAAACCATAGTATGCAAGCTTCGACGATCCATATATGGACTAAAGCAAGCATCCAGGAGCTGGAACATCCGTTTTGATGAGACAATCAAAGAGTTTGATTTCTCACAAAATCATGACGAACCTTGTGTGTACAAGAAGGTTAGTGGGAGTGCAGTCGTATTCCTAGTGTTATATGTCGATGACATATTACTTATAGGAAACGATATATCAGTCTTACAGTCAGTTAAAATTTGGTTGTCCAAAACTTTCTCCATGAAAGACCTGGGAGAAGTAACCTATATCCTTGGGATTAGAATATATAGAGATAGATCAAAACGGTTGCTTGGTCTTTCGCAGTCTACATATATAGATCGAGTGCTAGAAAGGTTTAGCATGTCAGAATCCAAGAAAGGCTACCTTCCCATCAGGCATGGGATCAACCTTTCAAAGTCTATGTGTCTGCGCACAGAAGACGAGAGGATTTGCATGAATAAGATTCCTTATGCATCCGCGATAGGATCTATCATGTATGCTATGTTATGTACTAGGCCCGATGTATCGTATGCTCTGAGCGTCACAAGCAGATACCAGTCTGATCCAGGAATAGATCATTGGGCGGCTGTCAAGACAATCCTCAAGTACTTAAGAAACACTAAGGATGTGTTCCTAATATATGGAGAAGGTGATATAGTAATACGTGGGTCTACAGATGCCAGTTTCTAGACAGATAAGGATGACTCCAAATCTCAGTCCGGATACGTATTTATTTTGAATGGAGGCGCAATAAGTTAGAAAAGTTCCAAGCAAGACACCGTAGCGGATTCTACCACGGAAGCGAAGTATATTGCAGCTTCGGAAGCAACAAAGGAAGCAGTCTGGATCAAGAAGTTTGTCTCAAAACTTGGTGTGGTTCCAACCATTGATGAAGCAATACCGGTTTACTGCGACAACAATAGAGCTATTGCACAAGCGAAGGAACCAAGGTCTCATCAGCGATCCAAACATGTGCTTCGCCGCTATCATCTGATCAGAGAGATTATAAGTAGGAATGATATACAAATTGAGAAAATTCCCACTGAAAGGAATTTAGCGGATCCTTTAACTAAGGCTTGCCTCAAAGTAAGTTTGAGGGTCATATTAGAGCCTGTGGTATTGGGTACCATAGCGATTGACATTAGGCCAAGTGGGAGTTTGTTAGTAATATGAGAGAAGTGTCCTAAGGCAATCGCTTATGATTGTAATCATTTATTCTAATAAATGAATATTCACTATTTGAGTATACATGTTTGTGTATTTGATTGAGATCTTAAACTTATTTACTGAATGTCCGCAATATAATTCACAGTATGAGAGAATTTGTGATGAATTCACAACTAGTGATTATCTCTACATGTGCAATTGTGAAGTATTGAAATTGTCCCTAGTCGATGAATTGATAAATACGGACACTATCAATTCTGTTGAGACTAGTATGAGTTATTCTCTAATCTGCTGATTCTCACTGGCTGGTGACATTGAGATGTCCAGAGATAAACATGAATGCTAGTTAAGAGAACTAGTTCATTGGAGTGACTGCCTGTAAAACTTCATATGGTAGTCTACATATAGATATGTCAGTGAAGTTCTTACTGCAGCTTAAGTGCGATGTTCCTTTGACTTGCGGTGTTCAAATCATCTTGGTCATGGAGACTTATACTTTGACATCTTAAGCAAGCATCTCCAAGGAGGTGTGGACCCAGGATGATTGGGTATAAGCCGAAGTGCCCGAAGATGTTTGAACAACCTACAAAGGATTCACCACAACTTGCGAGGAGATGTATACCCGAGGCCTATCGTCGGATTGTTACTCGAAGCCTCTGGCCAGAGCATGACATGTTCAGAGTATGAATCTCTTAAATACATGAGAGTAATTAGAATCCGTAGGACGAGAAAATGTTACTTGGGCTAGGTGTGACGTAGTCAGCCTAGTGGGGACTGACACACATAGACCATGTCCTGAACCAAGTGGGTATAAGATGGTGAAGGGAATGGGGCACGATTCATTATAGCTGCTGAAGGGTTTCAGAATTGTTTCTGAGGTCAACCGTTGATCTTTCGATTAATTGGGGATCATGATGTTCTACTAGGTGCCACTCATGATCGCTCTATAATTAATTGATTAATTATAGACGGCCAACATAAATTGAAAGCCTATTTTGTCACACGCACTACGAGTAATCCGAGGGATTTAAAACGAGTTGAAAATTAGATTTTTCAATCAAGAGAGATTAAGTTTGGTTGAGCCAAACGATAAGTCAAATCTGAATTTTCAGAGACGCATCGGAAGCGTAAAATGGCTAAGTCTTTTGAAGACTTAATAGATGAATTAAATAAGTTTAATTCATTGGGGCTTGGCTTGGATGGGCTGGCCAAAGAGGGCCTCCATCCTCTTTGCTTGGCCGGCCACAACTAAGGGAGGGAACCAAGTTTTTGGTTCAATTTATAAAATAAACCAAGTGTGGTTTGTTTTATAAAATTATGGATGATATAAATTTTTATATAATAAACCAAGGTTTGGTTTATTTTTCATGGAAATTAAAATGAACCATGGATTGGTTTATTTTATAAAATCAATCATGGATTGATTTACCATGATAAGGAAATTTATTCCATAAGAGAGAAGAGTCTTGATTGATTTTTTATCATGAATTAAAATATGATTTTAACCATGATATAAAATTAAACCTGGCATGAAGGAATAAGTTATTCCATATTTGAGAGGCTTGATGGTTGAGAGGCCACTATATAAAGGACCCAAGGCAAGGCTTGGGTGATAATCGTAGAGATGAAGGCATAGGCTCTCTCCCTTTCTTTCTCTCCTTCTCTTCTCCCCTTCTTGCCGTGCGCCAACCAGCCCCAAGAAGGAGCACCGGCCGGCCGCCTCTGCCCTTTCCCTATCGACCACCACTTTCTGCCGGAGAAGGAAGCTCCGGCCATCTCTTGGCCGGAAGAAGGTGCTGCCAGAATTAGAGTTTGCCGGAAGGATCCTTTTGCCGCAAGCCTCTTCTTTTGCTTCGTCGGAATTTTGATTCCGGCCATCCTTTTGTGGTTAGACTTCCGACTTCTCTCTTGGTTTTTCTTGTCGCATTCTCGGAGAATCTAGTAGTTCTGAGAACACGAAACTCGTGGCTTTGCGAAGTCATCCTGAAGATACTCGACGTGGACGCGAATAGAGGCGGAGCTTCCAAGGGACGCTTACGGTTGGATCTCGTCCCTTCCTTTGAGTTACGCGAGGTAATACGTAAATTAGTTTACGTTTCTATAAAATTTTAAATATATGATCATGTCTGCACAAGATAAAATTGCATGCTTAGATGTGTGGTTAAATAATTTGAGAAATTATTTATGCTAAACCTTCCGCTGCACGTAATTAATTTTTAAAATTACGAACCGCATCCATGTCAACATGCACCCGGTCCCAACATGGGTGATGATCTACCAAGATCCAGGAGTCACCAAGGGCTTCAAATTAATCACCTTCACCCTAGCTTGGCAAAAACCCTAGGGTGTAAGGTTCTTCCTCTTCTTCCTCTTTGTTCCGGCCACAAGAAGAGAAGAGATCTCCCTCATGTTTGCACCGCTGATCCAACCACCTCCTCCTTGGCTCTGTCGGACTTGCTTCTTGCTCTGAGGAAGCTCCGGCCACATGTGAGAAAGCAATGGAAGAGGAAGGAGATGAAGAAAACAAACTGCAACCAACCTTCTTCCTACTTGCACTTGCGCCGACCGCAAAGAAGGATGAAGTTCCTTCAAACTTGCGCCGCTGGTGACCCAGCTCCTCTCTGGCCTGCCGGACCTACTCCTTGCCTCAGGGAGACTCCTGCCAAAGGAGAGGAAGCGATGGAAGAGGAAGAAGATGGAGAGAACCCAAACCGAACTACTCCTCCTCCTTCTTCCTTGTTGCGGCGACAAACACCACCAACAACTCCTTTTCTCCTTTGCTCCACCAGTTCTAGCTGTCTCAGAGAGTGCTCCGGCCAAAGGGGAGAAGAGAGGAAGAAGAAACCGGAGGAGAAGAGGTCTCTCCCTTCTCCTTCTTCTCTTTGTTGCCGCCGGGTGCAAGGTGGGTTGCCGCAACCCTAAGAGAGAGAGAAGGGAGAGAGGGTTTTGGCTTGTTGGTTTTGGATGAGTAATTATGGATTAATTCCCTTGTTTCATGACTCCCATGGGGTATATATAGGGCTACGATAGGGACCATGAGGAGGAGTTGGTTCTTGGCCCACTAATGGATCCAAATCCGATCCATTAATGGAGATTCATTCCACTAAAGGATCCCCATTGAACTTCCTCACCAACCCCCATATTTTCATATGTGCTCCACTTATTATGAGCACATCCATCTCCCCATGTTTAAGATATCAGATGTCCATCGATTAATTTAAATTACTGACAATTTTAATTAATCAACTCTTGATCCTTGACTAGTACCATTCAACCTTTTAATCATGTTAGACCATAGTCCACTTGCAAGATTTAACATGATGAACCTTATGAGCTCATCAAGGGGGCATCATCATCCCGGCTCACCAGGATACGAATTTCGTCAATAATCAATGACACACTATGTAGATAATATTATTTCCCAATTTACCGGGTCTATCAATTTAGCAGAATAAATCTCGCCCATTGGTAAATCAAAGAAATAATAATTAAATACACGTGCCCGTTATTAGATCAGGATTTAGAGATTGTACTCCATTTTAAAACTGAGGTCCAATCCAATTATAAAGTCAGTATTAATTGGATGACCTCTATTTTGGTCCTGCTCAATGCACACAAAGCTCACTAGTGTAATTCTATGGTTAAGGCAAACCACACCTAATTACACTACAACCATCCCGATGGTTTGTCCAACTCCATATCGGTTGTGAATCTCTTACTTATATCTGCAAGTAACTAATAACATGATCTTCTGTGCATCACCACACACCATGTTATCTGCAATGCAAAGTATCAGACATTTTGTGTATATACTAATATAAATATGCAACATGTAATTATGTGATTCTCTTTCAAAACGTAGATGTTCTTATACCAAAAGCAAATCTTTTAGTATACATCCTAATAGGTTAGACCTAGGGTTCCATTTGGAAACTCAAAGTCAGAACCAAGACAGTGCAGACTGTTATTTATACTTGATTTTATTATTACTGCTGTTCTGGAACTAACCCTGGTTGCAGGAGCAAGAAGTTCAAGTTTCTGCATCTCAGGTGCTTGAGAGGGCTTAGGCGCCCAAGAACACAGGTGCCTGTGTTGATACAGGCGCCCCAGATGGAGTTTCTTCCAGTGGCTGCGAAACTAGGCTAGCAGGTTGCCACGTCAGCATGTGAGGCGCCCGCGAGCAGTCAGGTGCCCTAGACGTCCCAAGCACCTTGGATGGGGGATAGACGTTGGTCGAGTCTGCGGATAGGCTTGCGCCCAAACCGGCTGACGTGGCAGGCGCCCTGGACACTAGTATAAAAGGGGGTTCACCCCTGCTTCCAAATAAGACTTCTCTCAACTCAAGCACTCAAACGGTCAGTTCATTTCCTCTGTGCTCGAGTTCCAAGCATCAACAACGCTCATGATCGACGACCTGCTACTCCGTTCTTCAGATTTCTTGCCGGTCGTCGGTATAATTTCAAGTTGCTTTGAATTCTGTATTCGTAAATTAAAATCTTGTAATACCTTTTTCGAAATATAGAATTGCCCAAAGAAAATGGTCAAGGACCGTGAGCCTTGGAGGAGGAGCCGTTATAGACTCCGAACCAAGTAAAAACAAAAGGAGTTAGCATTGCTGTATTTTTCGCTGCGCATTGCTCTTACGTATCCTAATTTGTTTTTATCAATATTCACCCCCTCTATCGATTCTAAACGATCCCACATTAACCCTGCTAAAACTTCCACTATCTACCTCTGCTGGGACTTCCATTACTTAATTCCCAACTAGGTCTATAGAATAGATTAGAGCGTGGGGGGGGGGGGGGGGGGGATAACACTCATTCGTGTTTTCATAAATCAAGTCGTAAATCACAACAACCAATGTTGTATTGGGTATCCCGAACGTCTGTATGCCCATCCCAGGTGCCCCTAATGTTGTGACTGTTGGGACCGGGTGCATGTTGACATGGATGCGGGTTCGTAATTTTAAAATTAATTACGTGCAGCGGAAAATTTAGCATAAATAATTTCTCAAATTATTTAACCACACATCTAAGCATGCAACCTTATCTTGTGAAGACATGATCATATATTTAAAATTTTGTAGAAACGTAAATTAATTTACTTGTTACCTCGCGTAACTCGAAGGAAGGGACGAGATCCAACCGTAAGCGTCCCTTGGAAGCTCCGCCTCTATTCGCGTCCACGCCAAGTATCTTCGGGATGACTTCGCAAAGCCACGAGTTTCGTGTTCTCGAGAACTACTAGATTCTCCGAGAACGCGACAAGAAAACTAAGAGAGAAGTAATCACATCGGAAAAACTCACCACCAAGGTTGGCCGGAATCACAATTCCGGCGAGAAGGAGGAAGATGACTTGCGCCCAATCCTAAGGTGATGATGGCCAGAGAGGAAGATCGTCTCAACGGAAGAACTTCGTCGCCTCGGTGCTTCTCCTTGTGCTCACGGAAAGAAGAAAGGGGGAGAGGCTTGTGGCCGGCCAAGAGGAAGAAGGGAGGAGAGGGAGAGAGCCCAAGCAAGAATACTTGGAATATTTCGAATGAATTCCAAGCCTTGCCTTGGGTCCTTTATATAGTGGTCTCTCAACCGCCAAGTCTCTTTTTTCTTATGGAATAAATTTTCATAAGAAATTTATCATATAAATTTTATATGACTTATTCCATCATGCCAAGTCTTGATTTTATATCATGGTTAAAATCATATTTTAATTCATGATAAAAATCAACCAAGTCTCTTTTTTCTTATGGAATAAATTTTCATAAGAAATTTATCATATAAATTTCTTTATATAAAGAAATTTATATCACCCATAATTTTATAAAACAAACCACACTTGATTTATTTTATAAATTGAACCAAACAATTTGGTTCCCTCCCTTGTTATGGCTGGCCAAGCAAAGAGGGTGGGGACCTTCTTTGGCCGGCCTATCCAGGCCATGCCCCAATGAATTAAACTCATTTAATTCATCTATTAAGTCTTCAAAAGACTTAGCCATTACACGCTTCCGATGCGTCTCTGAAAAATTCAGATTCGACTTATCGTTTGGCTCAACCAAACCTAATCTCTCTTGATTGGAAAATCCAATTTTCAACTCGTTTTAAATCCCTCGGATTACTCGTAGTGCGTGTGACTAAATAGGCTTTCGATTTATGTTGGCCGTCTATAATTAACTAATTATAGAACGATCATGAGTGGCACCTAGTAGTACATCATGATCCCCAATTAATCGAAAGATCAACGGTTGACCTCAGAAACAATTCTGAAACCCTTCAGCAGCTATAATGAATCGTGCCTCATTCCCTTCACCATCTTATACCCACTTGTTTTAGGACATGGTCTATGTGTGTCAGTCCCCACTAGGATGACTACGTCACACCTAGCCCAAGTAACGTTTTCTCGTCCTACGGATTCTAATTACTCTCATATATCTAAGAGATTCATACTCTGAACATGTCATGCTCTGGCCAGAGGCTTCGAGTAACAATCTGACGATAGGCCTTGGGTATACATCTCCTCGCAAGGAGTGGTGAATCCTTTGTAGGCTGTTCAAACATCTTCGGGCACTTCGGCTTATACCCAATCACCCCGGGTCCACACCTCCTTGGAGATGCTTGCTTAAGATGTCAAAGTATAAGTCTCCATGACCAAGATGACTTGAACACCGCAAGTCAAAGGAACATCGCACTTAAGCTGCAGTAAGAACTTCATTGACATAACTATATATAGACTACCATATGAAGTTTTACAGCCAGTCACTCCAATGAACTAGTTCCCTTAACTAGCATTCATGTTTATCTCCGGACATCCCAATGTCACGAGCCAGTGAGAATCAGCTGATTAGAGAATAACCCATGCTAGTCTCAACAGAATTGATAGTGTCCGTATTTATCAATTCATCGACTAGGGACAATTTCAATACTTCACAATTGCACATGTAGAGATAATCACTAGTTGTGAATTTATCACAAATTCTCTCATGCTGTGAATTGTATTGCGGACATTCAGTAAATGAGTTTATGATCTCAATCAAATACATAAACATGTATACTCAAATAGTGAATATTCATTTATTAAAATAAATGATTACAATCATAAGGCAATTGCCTTAGGATACTTCTCTCATATCACTAACAAACTCCCACTTGGCCTAATGCCAATCACTACAGTACCCAATACCACAGGCTCTAACATGACCCTCAAACTTACTTTGAGGCAAGACCTTAGTTAAAGGATCCGCTAAATTCCTTTCAGTGGGAATTTTCTCAATTTGTATATCATTCCTATTTATAATCTCTCTGATCAGATGATAGCGGCGAAGCACATGTTTGGATCGCTGATGAGACCTTGGTTCCTTTGCTTGTGCAATAGCTCCATTGTTGTCGCAGTAAATCGGTATTGCTTCATCAATGGTTGGAACCACACCATGTTCTGAGACAAACTTCTTGATCCAGACTGCTTCCTTTGTTGCTTCCGAAGCTGCAATATATTCTGCTTCCATGGTGGAATCCGCTACAGTGTCTTGCTTGGAACTCTTCCAACTTATTGCGCCTCCATTCAAAATAAATATGTATCCGGACTGAGATTTGGAGTCATCCTTATCTGTCTGAAAACTGGCATCTGTATACCCACGTATTACCATATCACCTTCTCCATATATTATGAACACATCCTAAGTTCTTCTTAAGTACTTGAGGATTATCTTGACAGCCGCCCAATGATCCATTCCTGGATCAGACTTGTATCTGCTTGTGACGCTCAGAGCATACGATACATCGGGCCTAGTACATAACATAGCATACATGATAGATCCTATCGCGGATGCATAAGGAATCTTATTCATGCAAATCCTCTCGTCTTCTGTGCGCGGACACATAGACTTTGAAAGGTTGATCCCATGCCTGATGGGAAGGTAACCTTTCTTGGATTCCGACATGCTAAACACTTTTAGCACTCGGTCTATATATGTAGACTGCAAAAGACCAAGCAATCGTTTTGATCTATCTCTATAGATTCTAATCCCAAGGATATAGGTTGCTTCTCCCAGGTCTTTCATGGAGAAAGTTTTGGACAACCAAATTTTAACTGACTGTAAGACTGATATATCATTTCCTATAAGTAATATGTCATCGACATATAACATTAGGAATACGACTGCACCCCCACTAACCTTCTTGTACACACAAGGTTCGTCAGGATTTTGTGAGAAATCAAACTCTTTGATTGTCTCATCAAAACGGATGTTCCAGCTCCTGGATGCTTGCTTTAGTCCATATATGAATCGTCGAAGCTTGCATACTTTGGTTTTATCAACCGTTGTGAAACCTTCAGGTTGTATCATGTATACATCCTCAAGCAAGATTCCATTAAGGAAAGCTGTTTTCACATCCATTTGCCATATCTCATAATCATAATGAGCTGCTATGACCAGGAGCATCCGAATGGATTTAAGCATAGCTACTGGCGAATAGGTTTCGTCATAATCAATTCCTTGTTTCTGACAATATCCTTTTGCCACTAATCTAGCCTTAAAGGTAACAACATTACCTTCCATGTCAGTTTTCTTCTTGAAAACCCACTTGCACCCTATGGGCTTAATCCCTTCAGGTGGGTTAACCAAGTCCCATACTTGATTTTTGTACATGGAATCCATTTCCGACTTCTTGGCTTCAAGCCATTTATCCCTTTCTGAATTATTCAGAACATCTTCATAATTGATAGGTTCGTCATTGTTAATGAGTAACACGTCGTTCGATTCACTTATGAGAAATCCGTATCTCTCTGGAATATCGCGTGTCCTATCAGACCTACGAAGAAGTAGTGTTGTTTTAGGTTCAACTGATAGCTCATCATTATGAGTTATCGTTGTGGGTCTAGACTAGGTGTCTCTGCAATGTCTATTGGAGTTTCTTGAACTTCTTCAAGTTCAATGCTACTCTCACTGTTTTCTTGTAAAAGAAATTCTTTTTCTAGAAATACAGCATGCCTTGAAACAAACACCTTTTGTTCCAAGGGATGATAGAATTGGTAACCCTTCGTTTCCTTAGGGTATCCAATAAATAGACATTTATCAGACTTAGCATCCAATTTGTCTGATATAGTCCGCTTTACATAAGCAGGACAACCCCATATCTTTAGGTGAGATAAATGAGGTTTCTTACTATTCCACGTCTCATATGGAGTAGTAGAGACTACCTTGGTCGGGACTCTGTTTAGTAAGTAAACAGCTGTCTTAAGCGCATAGCCCCAAAAGGATTTTGGAAGAGTTGCATAATTCATCATAGATCTAACCATGTCCATCAAGGTTCGGTTACGCCTCTCAGATACACCATTATGTTGTGGTGTATATGACGGAGTCCATTGAGACAATATCCCATTGTCCCTAAGATAATCTTGAAACTCTTGACTTAAGTATTCACCATCCCGATCGGATCGAAGTATCTTAATACTTTTACCAAGCTATTTCTCTACTTCACTTCTGAACTCTTTGAATTTCTCAAAAGCTTCAGATTTGTGTTTCATTAAGAACACATACCCGAATCGTGAGTGATCATCGATAAAGGTAATGAAGTAGCTATAGCCTCCTTGTGCAAGAGTTGACATTGGTCCACATACATCAGTATGTATTAGACCAAGCAATTCTCCCACTGGTTTACCTTTTCCGGAAAAGGGTAATTTGGTCATCTTGCCTTTTAGGCATGATTCGCATGTATCAAATGAACCGGGTTCAAATGATTCCAGAATTCCACATCGGTGTAATTTGGTCATGCGTTTCTTGCTTATATGACCAAGACGACAATGCTACATGTAGGAGTCTATTTGATTATCTATTCGAGCACGTTTGTTGCTAACTTCGATATTGAAAACGTCACCGGATAAATCTAACGTGTAGATACTATTGCATAAAGTTCCGGTCCCATAAAGAACACCATTTAAAGTTATGTAACAGCAATTGTTACTAAAAGTTGAATGGTAACCCTTTCATTCAAGCATGAAATAGCTATAATGTTCTTTATTAACGAAGGAATAAAATAACAATTATCCAATTCTAAGACAAGTCCAGTAGGGAGCTTTAGCAAATATGTTCGGATGGCAATAGCAGCAATCTTTGCTCCATTTCCAACTTGCAAATTCGCTTCTCCCTTGACGAGTCTTCTTCTATTCCTTAGCCCCTATATGTCATTACATATATGTGAGCTACACCCAGTATCAAGTACCTAGGTGTACGAGGAAATAGAGTGACATTCAATAACGAAGATGCCTGAAGAGGATGGGGCATCGGATGCCTTCTTCTTCAAGGACTCAAGATAAACCTTGCAGTTTCTTCGCCAGTGGCTTTCCTTGCCACAATGATGGCAAGTGCCTTTTGGTGCTTTTTCAATCCTTTTGTCCTTAGTTAACTTATTGGTGTCCAAAATAGAACGCAAATTCAAAGAAGACATGATCAAGTGATTATCCTAGAAATACAAATTGAGGTTATGTGATGAGAATGATAAAGAATGCATCAATATACATTCATTAAATCCTATTTATTTTTCGAATTGAATAACCCTTTTTATCAATTCGGGAGATCGTAGGAACATCTCCAAATAGGTTGATATCCATCCATAGATAAGAACAACCATGGCTGGGGCCATCAAGTTATTCTTAGCTATGAAGGTAGGTAATTATACCGATTACATATTACATATATGTAACTATCACATTATGCTATCAACTAATTGAATGTTTGCATAAATCATTGGGTTGTTAACTCATTAACAAGTATGCAACAATATACATAGCACCCAACTGCACCTCTCTTTACATCGACCTTGGCTGTGGCACAACAAATCGATGCTCCAAGCTTAAGGCTGACCCATTAATCAAGAAATAGTTTTAATATGGTTGGAGCTCATTCAACCGTTTAGTCAGGCTTGGATGTGTCCAACAACCAAAACTAAGGATTTACCTCTGACTCCAACTATATTAATCATAAACTAATTCCATGGTTTGAACATGTCGAGGTTCAAGCCGGGCATGGATGTGTCCATCAACCCAAACGAGAAACAAAACTTCGGTTCTAACCATATTAATGGAAGGTGTTGGCCTTAATATTTTGTAAGGGGTTTTGGATCTCATCCTTTTCTTTTAAGCACATTCATGACATATAATTATGTCATGTTCTAACGATTTCCTTAATAAAGTATGTATGTGACTTAATTTATCAAGTCTCATTAATTGAATTAGGAACCGGATTTCCTAATTCTAATTTCACACTTTATTCAAGGAATTATTTTGGGAAACAATTTCCTAAATTGTCATAATCAATTTCGGAAATAATATGTTTAAGACTTTGATTTCTCTAAATCAAATCTTATTAAATTAAGAGACAGATTCCCTTAATTCAACCACATATTATTTTCATGAAAATCTTATTTAAGGAAATATACTCTATAGGAAACAATTTTCCTAATTAATTTTGGAGACAATAATATGTAAGAGCATCACCTCATAAATCAAATAAGGAAATTATCGTTTGAGAATCACCTCAAAAATTTTCAAGATTTGATCACATATTTTATATATGGAAAATTAATATCAATAAATAACTTAATTTGGACGGCTCCCCGAGGCTCAATCCAAAATAAGAATTTATTGATAATATAATTTGGACGGCTCACCGAGGCTTAATCCAAATTAAACATTTGACAATTTAAATTCAATTTAGGAAATTTAATTATAACAACTAACTTTAAATTGGACGGCTCCCCGAGGCTCAATCCAAAATAAAGAATTTTGTAAATAATTTAATTTTCAATTATGAATTTAAATGTCAATTAATATTCCCATAATTTGTCTAGACTTTCTTGAAAGAAAGTGCCCAAAATTACGAGCTTTCCATAAATGGAATGTTTCCAAAAATAAAAATTTTCAGAATAATTGTAAGTTTCTGGTACAAAGAAAACTTACATATTTCCAAGATTGGAAAAATTCTAAAATTGGAAAGTTTCCAAAATGGAAGGTTTTCACAATTATCATAAAATTTCAGAAACAGGGATATTTCAAAAGTTTGCGAATTTCATGAGGATTTCCAAACTTTGAAATTCCTAAATCTAAAATTTACCATAATTGGAAAGTTTTCATAATTGAAAAATTTTCCAAAATTGAGATCATGATAAAGTTTTTCGCAAAACAATTATATGATTATGTCGAACACTAACCGGCTCTGATACCACTGTTGGGAACGGCTGCATGTTGACATGGATGTGGGTTCGTAATTTTAAAATTAATTACGTGCAGCGGAAGGTTTAGCATAAATAATTTCTCAAATTATTTAACCACACATCTAAGCATGCAACCTTATCTTGTGTAGACATGATCATATATTTAAAATTTTGCAGAAACGTAAATTAATTTACTTGTTACCTCGCGTAACTCGAAGGAAGGGACGAGATCCAACCGTAAGCGTCCCTTGGAAGCTCCGCCTCTATTCGCGTCCACGCCGAGTATCTTCGGATGACTTCGCAAAGCCACGAGTTTCTTGTTCTCGAGAACTACTAGATTCTCCGAGAACGCGACAAGAAAACCAAGAGAGAAGTAATCACATCGGAAAAACTCACCACCAAGGTTGGCCGGAATCACAATTCCGGCGAGAAGGAGGAAGATGACTTGCGCCCAATCCCAAGGTGGTGATGGCCGGAGAGGAAGATCGTCCCAACGAAAGAACTTCGTCGCCTCGGTGCTTCTCCTTGTGCTCACGGCAAGAAGAAAGGGGGAGAGGCTTGTGGCCGGCCAAGAGGAAGAAGGGAGGAGAGGGAGAGAGCCCAAGCAAGAATACTTGGATTATTTCGAATGAATTCCAAGCCTTGCCTTGGGTCCTTTATATAGTGGTCTCTCAACCGCCAAGTCTCTTTTTTCTTATGGAATAAATTTTCATAAGAAATTTATCATATAAATTTTCTATGACTTATTCCATCATGCCAAGTCTTGATTTTATATAATGGTTAAAATCATATTTTAATTCATGATAAAAATCAACCAAGTCTCTTTTTTGTTATGAAATAAATTTTCATAAGAAATTTATCATATAAAATTCTTTATATAAATTTCTTTATCATGGTAAATCAATCCATGATTGATTTTATAAAATAAAATAAACCAATCCATGGTTCATTTTAATTTTCATGAAAAATAAATTTTATATAAATTTCTTTATCATAGTAAATCAATCCATGATTGATTTTACAAAATAAAATAAACTAATCTATGGTTCATTTTAATTTTCATGAAAAATAAACCAAACCTTGGTTTATATAAAAATTTATATCATCCATAATTTTATAAAACAAACCACACTTGATTTATTTTATAAATTGAACCAAACAATTTGGTTCCCTCCCTTTGTTGTGGCCGGCCAAACAAAGAGGGTGGGGACCTTCTTTGGCCGGCCTATCCAGGCCACGCCCCAATGAATTAAACTCATTTAATTCATCTATTAAGTCTTCAAAAGACTTAGCCATTTTACGCTTCCGATGCGTCTCTGAAAAATTCAGATTCGACTTATCGTTTGGCTCAACCAAACCTAATCTCTCTTGATTGGAAAATCCAATTTTCAACTCATTTTAAATCCCTCGGATTACTCGTAGTGCGTGTGACTAAATAGGCTTTCGATTTATGTTGGCCGTCTATAATTAACCAATTATAGAACGATCATGAGTGGCACCTAGTAGTACATCATGATCCCCAATTAATCGAAAGATCAACGGTTGACCTCAGAAACAATTCTGAAACCCTTCAGTAGCTATAATGAATCGTGCCCCATTCCCTTCACCATCTTATACCCACTTGGTTTAGGACATGGTCTATGTGTGTCAGTCCCCACTAGGCTGACTACGTCACACCTAGCCCAAGTAACGTTTTCTCGTCCTACGGATTCTAATTACTCTCATGTATCTAAAAGATTCATACTCTGAACATGTCATGCTCTGGCCAGAGGCTTCGAGTAACAATCTGATGATAGGTCTTGGGTATACATCTCCTCGCAAGGAGTGGTGAATCCTTTGTCGGCTGTTCAAACATCTTCGGGCACTTCGGCTTATACCCAATCACCCTGGGTCCACACCTCCTTGGAGATGTTTGCTTAAGATGTCAAAGTATAAGTCTCCATGACCAAGATGACTTGAACACCGCAAGTCAAAGGAACATCGCACTTAAGCTGCAGTAAGAACTTCATTGACATATCTATATATAGACTACCATATGAAGTTTTACAGCCAGTCACTCCAATGAACTAGTTCCCTTAACTAGCATTCATGTTTATCTCCGGACATCCCAATGTCACCAGCCAGTGAGAATCAGCTGATTAGAGAATAACTCATGCTATTCTCAACAGAATTGATAGTGTCCGTATTATCAATTCATCGTCTAGGGACAATTTTAATACTTCACAATTGCACATGTAGAGATAATCACTAGTTGTGAATTTATCACAAATTCTCTCATGCTGTGAATTGTATTGCGGACATTCAGTAAATGAGTTTATGATCTCAATCAAATACATAAACATGTATACTCAAATTGTCACGCCCCGAGGAGCCGCTCGTCTGGTATAGACGGACTGCCGCTCCCTCGACCCGGCGGACAACTCAAAACCCTAACCTCAACGTCTCTCTCAGTCTGCTCGCACCTCAGCCTATAGGGCTGGAGCAAGCGTCTGAATAAAAAGAAACCGAAAACGTCGACGAAAGCTGCGTACCGGTAAGACTTACGACAAACACAATGCACAAGGCCTCCATGGCTCACAAAAGTACAACTATACCGCTGTATAAAAGGACACGACCAAACACGAATACAGCAGCGAAAAAGTAAAGTAAAAGAACAGAGAATGGGTACCAACAAGTACCACTACAAAGTAAAAGAAACATCTCGGAGTCATCTCGAAGAAATACGTGAACTGGGACAGGCTGCCGGGCACTCCAGACAATCATCCTGAAATAAAAACAGGGAGCTAACTCAGTGAGTCACAGAACTCAGCGGATATCTCATTAGATATACAAGATAGTCTAAGCTAGCAATAGTGTAACAAGCTATCGAAATAAACATAGGTACGAGCAGTGGTAAGCATAACCGGAATAGGAATAGAAATAACATACCAATCTAGCTGAGTCGTCGAAACCAGACATAAGGGTCTCCTGTATGTGTATGTCAATCAAATGCAACATCCAAGTATAACAAGCACGGCAAGTGCAAAAGATGCGTATGTACATGGTGCAATGACATGGTCACCTCTGTCGCCGGTCAGACATCGTCACCTATGTACGGGAGGAAGCTGAGCGGAGGCCACCCTCCGGCGTAGAGCTGTGACTGCCGTCCATACTCTGTCGTCGCTACTCCTGAGCAACCGAGTAGACGGTATGCTGCCGGCGTAACACCCCTACTCCATGACCTATCCTGGCGATATCACTAATAGCCCTAGGCCAAAACCTATCCTGGCGATATCTCTATCAGCCCCAGGCCATCACCTATCCTGGCTATATCACTATCAGCCCCAGGCCATCTCTGGAGGATATCTCTATCTGAGTGTTAACACCTACCCCATGTATATAAATGGGGGAGAGACCTCTCTCTCTCAACTCCTGGTATATGGACTACTCAAGGAGGGACCTCTGCCTGCTACCACGCTCCGATTCACTAACCCATGAGTGCATGAGCGGAACAGCACAAAGCACACTACCTATACTCCGTCAACCACTAACCCATGAGTGGTCGTATGGATAGGTCAGTATGACTGTCGACCTGACTCACCCATAAGGGGGCCCCTGATCGGCAGTGATGCACAGTGCACGATGATGCATGTCTCTGGTCAAACAACATCCACTATCTAGTCCACCTATATCAACATGATATGCAAGGATCATAGATAATGCACCATAGCCTAGGTCCTAAAGGTATAGGTATCACATGTCAGGTACATCATAAACAGTATCAGCCAAGGTAGAGCAGCAATAAAATACTACATTACCCTACCGCTAAACATAGCATATCAAGCATATCAACTATGACTAATCTAAAAGATAAGTCAGAGGTACCCGCCTCGATATGAAGAAGTCCGTGCATGTAGGAACCCCCCGTCCAAAACTAATATCCGCAACGAGGTATCCAAGCCAATCAACATCCTGTATCATAGACATACGTTTAGCTACACACAATATTTAGCTAAACAAATTATTAAGCCGCATCAAGATAACACCCAAATTACCCCGAACCCTCAAGATATAGCTCAAGTTTTAAGGTATAAACTCACAAATGGGCTTATCTAGATACACTCTAAAAATTCAAAGAGGCAGCTAAACCCCTACCAATATTAGGATCAAATCCAGATCTAAACTAGGGTTAGACTACACCTTTCAAACCACATGGGGTCAATTCTATCCAGAACCTACCAAGGTGGCACAACAATCACCTAGAGCTACACCACTCAGAGCATCCATTCCCCCCTGTGAGCTCACGGCAACACAAGTCAACACCAGATCAAAGATGACCTCTAAGCATGATCTCGTGACCACAGATCAACCAAACTGTATCTGAATCCCATTACCAAAGCAAAACATCAACCCATGACAGATCAACAACACCAAAACCTAAACCGTGAATACATCTCAATCCCAAATGATAAAGCTAGCAAGTTCCTAATCCAAGAATTTCTGATATAACACTAAATCAACAATCTGGCCACGAAAATCCTAATGCATTCAAAACACAACAAATCGAAGAGCAAAACCAAACAGGACTCTACCAATCCAACCAAGAACCTAAAGCAGAAACCACAACACCAAGTTCATCTCCAATTGAAACTCACGACCAGAGCTCAAAACAGAGAATCAGAACTTGAAATTAAAGCCTCCATGACCGAGCAGAATGATAGGAGAAGATCCAAGAGAAACATCAAAACTCTAGATCACACATAGAACGAAAACCAAATAGAAAGTACTCTACAACATCCAAGGCACACGTATGGTCAAAGAACTACCAATTCAAACACAATACTCACATCCAAGAGCATCATTATCAAGTTCATACTCAGATCCTACGCTGATAGAAGAGTTCTGCTCACAACTAGCACGATCGGCCTCAGCAAGGAACTCCACCACGATCTGACCCAAACTCTAAGCTGAACGCCTCTCCCAAACCCTAAATCATCCATGGCGCGTCCAAGAACACTCGGAATCAGGGAATCAAATCCACAACAATCTCCAATACCTTGGCATGAATGGAAAGAAAAGAGAAGGTATGCAACATACAGTACACCCACCTTCCACCTGCCTGGATTGGAGATCGATCCGAGCTCCGGAAGAAAACGACGACCACCGATGATTACGCGATCTGCAGAATCTCCACTCGGCGAAGATCTCAACCACAAATGAGGGAAATAAGGATGCACATCGTTGATCGGAGAGAGGCAAACCCAAGCTTTTCCGTTGGCTTCGATCGCATGGAATAGGAGGAGAAACAGATCGAGAGAGAGTGAAAGGAGAAGTACCGGCGAGGCGATTTGCTGCGCTAGGGCTCGCGAAGGAGAAAGGGTCGGCTCGGTTTTGTCTTGGGCTGCAGCAATATGGGTTTAGATTTTTATTAGTGGGTGGCTTTTTACAGAAAAGCCCTAAATTTCCCAGAATTTCAATCCCTACCCTTAGGGTAAGGGTTTTTAACATTTAAGCCCTCCAAGTTTCTGTATTTTAACATTCTCCCCCACTAACAAAAAATTTGGTCCCCAAATTTCGTTGTCCCATGTGCTATGTACGGTCAACTAGTACAAAATACTGAACTAATCACTTACCCGTTCCTAACTCAAACAAGTGGGGGTAGCGAGCTCGGATAATATCCTCGAGCTCCTAGGTCATCTCTGCGTCAGAATGATGCAGCCATCCGACCTTAACCAGTCGAATTATCTTGCTCCTCAACTGACGTTCCCCATGCTTTAGGATCCGTGTCGGAACCTCCTCGTAGGTCGCATCCGGCTGAAACGAAGCTGGTACCTCCGACAGAATATGTGCTGGGTCAGCCACGTATCTCCTCAGCGTCGAGACGTGGAATACATCATGCACACCGGCCAAAGCAGGGGAAAGTGCTAGTCGGTAAGCTACGCCTCCGATCCTTTCCAGAATCTGGAATGGTCCGATGTACCGCGGAGCTAGCTTACATCTAAGTCCAAATCTCTTCACCTCTTTCGTGAGTGAAACGTGAAGAAGAACATAGTCACCTGCCGAGAACTCCAGAGGTCTCCGTCTCTGATCTGCATAACTCTTCTGGCGATCCTGAGCCTCTGACAGCCTCCGTCTGATAGTCTGTACTAACTCTGCCTCGTGTGGAACTCTTTGGGGTCTAGCAGCTGAGTCTCACTGACCTCATCCCAGAGGGTGAGTGTCCTGCACGCCCTACCATACAACGCCTCAAACGGTACCATCTGCATCGCCGAATGGAAGTCGTTGTTGTAGGCGAACTCCACCAAGTGCAAATGGTCCTCCCAACTGCCCCCAAAATCCATCACACACGAGCGCAGTAAGACTTCTAGAACCTAAACGGTACGCTCGGACTGCCATCTGTCCACAAACGAACAACTAATCCGAATCGCAGCTATGCACTTGTAGCTCGTAGGAGACTCCTACCAGATTCCAGAATAATCCCTAAATTCTAGTAATCTTCCTATCGTATATCTCTACTAAGTGATCCATCGAGTCCATCCTACGGATCAAAGGAAAGTGCATAGATTTGGTTAATTGTTCAATGATCACCCAAATCGACTCGTGTTGCCTCCATAAACTAACGTACTAGGTTTTCTCTCGTACGGAATTCTTCGAGAGTAAGACCGCTAGTCTCTGACGCTTCCTGTGGGTTATGAGCCCACCGAGCTACCACTGCGTCAATCGACGTATCAATAGCCTGGATACGAAGACTCTCAATGTCCTTTTTCCATGTCGTTCCGCCAATAGAACGTTTCGAATCCCTGTACACTCGGATACATCCTGATGATATCGTAAAACTAGGTCAATGCGCCACCGAAGTAAATTCTCCGGAACCGAAGGTAATCTCAAGACCGCACCACCTATTACGGAATAAACTATTCCGAATACACCACGAGGACCCCTACGTCCAATGCCCTAAGGCTACTCTGCCTCGAACACACCGAGGGTAATAATCTCTAACCGGAGCACCCCTAATCTGATCGACAAAAGTGTCCAACCATCCAAAGGTAACAACACGTGCTCATATACCCAGTCAAGAATACATCCGGATGTCGTCTACGAATAGTAACAGCACATCCCAACATCCTAAGGGCACCAGACTCCAATCCACGTGGTGGCCAGATCATCGGTATGCCCGTACAACATACCAAGGCATATCTGATCAAGGGAACATCATCTAACCATCAGCTACAACCGAGCATCTAATCAACATCACCCATATCAAGGGTGCTCAACCCTAAGGTCACTTGTGCCACTTCTATAATATGATCATCCAAATCCACAAGAAACTCCGCAGATTGGGTTAATCGATCAACGATCACCCAATTCACATCAAGCCCTCTCCGAGTCCTAAATAAGTCCTCGATAGGGTCCTTAATTAATACCTGTTCCCATTTCCAACCATAAATGGGGATCGTCTAATACAACCCAGCGGGTCTCCAAGATTTATCCTTCATCTACCAACATAACAGATATCTAACCTCAATATCCGCGATATCATTCCCAATATCGATCCACCAACAGGAACGCCTCAAGTCTCTGTATCCACGATATTACTTGCAAAACGCATAAACCCAGAACGGTGAGTCTCACTTGCCGCTTAAGTGAGACAATCAAGGAAGCTCTTCTGTAAATAGGTCAGAAAATTTTCACACCATAGAAAACACTAGAACACTCCTTCGAACATGCGTCCGAAAATTCTCGAACTACAGAAACATCCGAGAGCTAAGGCTACCACTGTCATCAGTACGACCCAGTGACAATAGGAAACCCTAACGCCCACGTGCTAGAACCGCTAGCTCTGAGACTAGGAGAATCTGCAACCTCGTCGTCTCTGATGCCAATGAACCACCACATGGAACTGGTTTGGTGGTCAACTAGTAACCACCCCTACTTGACAACCAACGATCCCAACGGATCCTGCTTCCTGATGTGCTATCGAGTATATCTAACACATACAAACTGTCTATGAGTCATAAAACCTCATAAACTAGAATAGCGTAAGACGAGTTAACTAACCGTCTTCTCGTAACACAATCTACTCCAACTCCGCCCCAAGAGGAGATAGAGACATACCATATCTCAAGAGTATCTCAACCCAATCACGAAATGATACTTGGTTCCCTGACAGATTCCTCATCATCTTCCACCCCAAAGGTGGTCTACCCTCGTAAGTGATTCGTCTCAGCACAAATCATAAGTTCGTAGGTACCTCCTTGGTTCACCAAACTAAGTACAAACGGTAACTCGTAAGTGGCAAGCAACTAGCTCCACACCTTTCCGGATCGGTACCAGTCAAATCTGTCGATACTTTTTTTTTTGGTTATCTAACCAAGCATAATACAAATTCGAGGTCAAAAGTCCCACGGAACAGGATACATCTATCCTCTATCCACTGAAATGATGAACAGTGAATATCATCTCTACGACATCCAGCAAGTCATGTCCTCCAAACATGCCAGCTAGGATATATATACAAAAATATATAATCCTAACCGCCCAAAGCTCCATGAGCTAAAATGGATCGATCCTATGTCGATCGAGCCAACTACGATACGCAACCTCCAATAGGTTGTCATCCAATTTAACCCTAACTTCCCAACTCATCAGTCGGTACCCTTGAAGAATCAATATTCTCCACAATACGATCGAATTCACAACGTGTCATCCGATCATCTCCTTAGTCAACCTTGACCATAATGGTGATTTGGAAAAGCATGACTACGTGTTAATCGAGCTACCTCCAAGTCAATGGATACCCACCCTAACATTATGGGAATCGATATCCAATCCCTCTCGGAAAATATCCATCCCACCTATCCAAGGGAGAGTATACAAAAGTATAAGCGATACTCAAGAGATCTATATCTACTATGATATACACCAAAATACCACAAAGGTATATATCTATGAAAGTCATACTCATATTCCAGCTATATCGATCTTTTACTATCAGTTATAGTATATAGCTAGTACTATACTTCCTGCATCAATGCAGGTCATGTACTCACTCGTACCCTCTAGGTCACCCAAGTCAACACGAGCGAACCAGAAGTCTAAAACTCCCCGATATAGGAGAAATCATCACTGTATCGATATGCAGTCTCAATGTCTCACACAGTCGATAACAACTGATACTAGTATAAAACTAATATAGGACAGGAATTCTATAACATGAACTCCTTTCCTAAGTTTAAAATTACATTCGACACTCTATATCATGGTTTTATCATTTTATAAGCTCATGAGAACAAACATAATTTGGGAAGTGTGTTTTATGTTTTTAATTTGTTTTCCGCTTACCTTTTAAGTGTCATGTATTCAGCTTAGTGTCAGTGATAAACAACTTACTTCATCACCATTTAACAATAACTTGATAAATATAAATGGATTTTAGTAATCACCAAGAAATAGTTGCATACTAGAATACACAATTTGTTATTTAATATCCATTATTTGCGTCTTTACCCATTTGAAAGATTATGATCTACTTCAGAATTTTGGTCTAAAAAATTTATTTTGTATCAAATTTGTTTTTTCTTCAATTTTTTTAATATTAACTAATACAATAGATTTATTTGCTGTATTGGATGTGGAGGCATTTTTTTTAATTTAGTACTCTGAACACAAGCAATATCGAGATTATATGGCTCGTTAAAACAAAAATTAGGGGGTGTTGGTTTTCTCATTTTTATTTTTATTTTTTCCAGAAAATATTTTTCATTTTCAGGAAAATGACTTTATTTCATTTATCTAGTTTTTCAGAAAACGCTATATCTTTTTCTGGAAAATAAGACTGAAAAATGTAAACCAACACATTTTCCAGAAAATCGTATTTTCTATCGAAATTGCAAATGGAAAATAAATGTACCAAACGCAACCTTAATGTTGCCTTTTGGGTTTGGCTTGCTAGAGAGTGTTTGGCTGTTGGCATTTCTTTACTGACCGCCCAGACTGACTGCCAGGAATAACGTGGGATGCCATCATAGAGAAATTGCTTCATCTATGTCATGATCCAATAATTAAGATTCAACCATGAGGTCTGGAGATCAAATACTGACAAAATTAAGTTATTTATTCTTCTTTATTCGCTAGTCATTATCCGGGTTAATAACTCACGTGATTCATTTTCTCGATGTTGATCCTGAAACAGATTAGCGAGGTTTTGAAAATGAGCGAGTCACCTTTGTACCGTCATTAAAAAAAACTTGTATGTACGTGATTGATCTTAAGCAAATAACTTATAAATAGACATAAAAAGTATCAGACATCAGTCGATATTTAACTCTTACCCTTTTCAATAGGTGCAAAAATTAGTCGTTTCTTAACTTAACATTATCGAACACTTTTGCACCGGGTTTGCACCCTTGTCAAACTTCATATATTTTTATAATAAAAAGTGGCAAAAGGCAATTCGCTCACCCAACACCCTATCAATCCGTTCTAGAACTAATACGGAGGAGATAAATCACGGGGGCTACTGGCCTGGATACTATGACTAACGCGTGGGGGAAGACGAGCACACTGACTTTGTTAGTTTTTGATCCCCAAACTGTGGCCCAGTACCCACACTTTAACCATCAATTCATCCATAGGGACTACAAATTTTTATAATAAAAATACTATCATATAATGGTTGTCTCTATATATCACATTAACAACAAATACCTTTATGTGGTGCGTATCTTTTACTAATCAAAAGTGATCTGGTCGAATGTCTGACCTCGTTGATCGATCCTTTTGTGGGGCTAACTATGATTCAAGGGGTCAAGCGTAGGGGTGACCCAAAAGTGTGGCCCCGAGTGTCACGCCCTGAGACCAACGGAGCCGCTAATCCAATATAAAATCGGACAACATCTCCCCTGTTCGGCGGACAATTTACACATACATACAACACACACAATTTATAATTTAGCTTCAGGCCTCAAAATAGATATATAATATATGGAAAATGAAAATATCGGAATACTAAAATCCGTAATACTCACCTGAGCTGCCCCAGGGCAGGCATGCAGAAAAACCACATCACAAAAGTCCAATAAAG